>OZ030012.1:22168655-22768655 GCA_964023405.1 Apodemus agrarius | reverse complement strand
ACAATAAAATCCATGTGTTCAAAATTCCTCATCTGAAAGACAGACTCTCGGAGATGGGCTGGAGCTCTGCTGCGTGTGTTCATTTACGGAGCCAGCCAGCTTCAGGGTCGGGTAAGTTACTCAGGATGATAGTTGTACGAGCTCTTATTCTCTCTGACTCTCTCCCCTCCCGACCCCCCCACCCCACATGCTCCTGGCCAGCCTCTCCTCCTCCTCCTCCTCCTCCTCCTCCCCCTCCTCCTCCTCCTCCTCCTCCTCCTCCTCCTCCTCTTCTTCCTCTCTCTCTCTCTCTCTCTCTCTCTCTCTCTCTCTCTCTCTCTCTCTCTCTCTCTCTGTCCTCTCTGCCTCTGCTCCCTTCTCAACTCCCCTCCCATGTCCTAAATAAACTCTCTTCTATACTAAAACTGTTTAAGACCTCATTTTGTGAACCTATTCTGCACACACAATATTAGCCCCTTAAAATTAAATCTAAAAGCAATCATTTGCTTTTTGGATCCCACTTGCTCTCATTAGCATATCAAAAGGAATAGGAAAAACTCATAGTCTAAACTCACTATGTTCTAACTATGATCAATCAGCTAAAATAAGGGGCTGAGGGGCAGAAGTCTGGGAATTCTGAGCTGAGGTTCAATGTGATATAAGCACCTAGGATTTGAAATGGCAAGCCACGCTGAATGAGGAGACTTCATGAACTGTCTCTCTATCACCTTCTATCACAGGGCTCAGGGCACCGATTAAGTGATATATTAACCATTTAACATATCACATCTACATCTTGCTGTTTCTTGAAGAAAGCAGTTAAAATGCCCTATCATTAACAAAGGCCACAAGCACAGATCTGCCACAACTACCAAGTCCTAGTAGCAGTATCCGACCAGCCCCAGAAGGAAGGACAGATTGGTCCAAAGAGCCCCTCGGGTGTTGGTGACCATCAGGGCAGCCATGAGGGCTTATTGCAGTCAGAGGAAACCCTAAAGGGAGGGCCTTTTATACACTAGGCCAGGAACCAAGGAAAAACTGGTTTCACATCCTGCTCAGGCCTAGGTGAGGCTACTGCTCAAATTCTGCTGTAGGACTCAGGGAATCAAAGGTGAGGCGAGGGCGCCCTCTGCTGTCAGCAAAGAACCGCGTGTCACCAGGCAACAAGTGGCTTGGGCTGTTTGCTTTGGCTTTTCTGAGACAGTCTCTCGGGTGCTCAGGCTGCCCTCGAAACTTCTGTCTTCTGTCCTCTATATCCAGCCAGAAATTTATTTTTTAAGAATGTTCCATACACATTCCCATATTTCCTGGGATCTCACCAGTCTCTATCAGAGACCCCCCTCATTTTGATGCCTTAAATCACCAGAATGAGGGCTGCGGTGATAAATTAGTACGTAACGCTTGCAGAGTAAGTGCAACAGTCTGAGGTCAGTCCCCAGAGCCCATACAAAACCTGCCTAGCATGGTAATGTGTGCTCGTGGCCCCGGCGCTGGGGGGCGGGCACAGGGATTCCTGGGGTTCACAGGCTGGCCAGCCTCGCCGGCTTGGAGATTCCAGGCAAGTGAAAGGCTCTGAGAAACACAGATGGACAGTAACTGAGAAATGATGGCCTAGGTTGCTCCACAGGCACATATATAACTCTGCACATGAGAACACATGCATGCTCATGAACACGCACACACACACACACTCAACGCACACACACAAGAATGTTGTGCCACGTATAAATGTAAAACTAAGTAGGGCCACTTACGTGTGTCAAATGAATCTTTCTAGGTAAGTGTGCCACTGTCTGGACCTGTTCTGTGCTCTCGATTTAACAGAGATCACACAAAGAGGAAGCAAAGACAGCATTGGATTTGAGGAGAACAGGCAGTCAACATCGCCTCACACACTCTGGTAAAACTGCTGGAATCAGAGGCTTTACCACAACTGCCACGAAAGGAGTGCTAGCCCACCCATCGGATGGCTCAGCTCCTCTGCAAGGGAGGACGGTCTAGAACCACTGTCCTCCTGTGGCGGGAAGCGAGGCTCAGGGACACACGGCAGCTGAAGGGCAGGGTCAGGGCTCACGGCTGTCCTCCAGCCTCCGCGCTGTCTCACCAGCTGTACAGAGCCACACGGCAGGCACCTAATGAGAGCTCGTCGATTCCATATTTAAGGTAGCCTACCATCACAGCTGAACTTACGACATCAGATTTAAGTATAAAATATGAAGTGTTTTATTGGACAGATAAAGCTTGATACAGTTGCTCATCAACAATAAAATTAAACTATGAAAAAGGAAAGAAAAGTCAAGAAATACCTATTCTCTGTGTTGAATAAAATATTTGTTAAAAGCAGAATTTAAAGTGTATCAATATGCTGCCAAAAAAACAAAGGAAATAAAATTCAGAAGCCAAAACCGAAGTGAAAGTGGAATCCACAAAGGTACGCAGGGCCCTCGGGACATTTTCCTAAGCCGGACAGATAATCTAAACATGAGCCGTGGTTTTCACGGTCTCAGATGACACAGAAGAGGAGTGGATGGGGAGGGGCTGCCTAGCACAGTGACCCTAAGTGTCCTCATCCCCACCGCGCTCCAGAAAAAAACCTAAGACCACAAAGAACTTGACCCTTAACATGAACAGAATTCAGAAATAGCATTATCTCAACCAAAGGGGAAAGAAAAGAAAATTCACATATCAGAACTTGGAACCAGATGAAGGGGAGGGGGGAATCTCTCCTAAAACTTCATAAAATTTCATTAATGTAACTTTATTGACTAAGCCATTCTATTGGATAGCCCAAAAAAACAAAAACAACAACAAAAAAAAAGCAAAACAAAATCTGTGAATTTAGAATAAAATGGTCCCAGGCTAGAAACACAACCAAGCACGTAACCAAAGAAAGCTCAAATATTTAAAGGAGCACACCAATCACTCACACAGATAAAGTTCTGGAAAGTGTGACCTCAGTCAGAACCACAGTATGCAGGGACCTGAGAAACACGAGCAGGAGACAGCGGCTTAACAGAGGAACTAGACTCACAAAGACTTCACACACTGAGAGTGACAGAACCTAAAATATGACATTCTTAAGCTTAAGGAAATTAAGGCAGGTATTAAAAACGTGGTCAAGGGCAACAAGGGCAAGCTGATGTGCCCGGAGGCATGCGTGCCATGACCGGACTCCTAAACATGGGGCATGTGGCATGGAGCAAGCCAGCCCCAATGTGTCCACCATGCTTCCTTCTCCGATTAGGACCTTAAACTGGCCGAGCTAAGGGACACACCCTCCAGCTGAGCATGCTCAGGACGGTGCCCAGTCTAAAGCACTCCTATGAACATGGATAAGCTCCCAAAGAAAATCTCGGACTTTCCTTTGCTCAAGAGAGTCACTGCTTCCAAAATAAATCCCATCTCTCCTCTCCTACTGGCTCTTTAAAAAGTATATACAGATGTATTACATATAACTGACATGTGTAAAGATACAGTAAGGGATTCTTATAAGTGGTTAGGGAGACTTTTATCAGAACTTACGGGAACAAATGCCGGGACAGAGTTAACCAAGTGAACACAGGTCCAAGAGCAGTGAGAGGGAGCCCAGGGCGAGCCAGGCGCAGCGGCACCTCAGTGGGATCAGCCCTCGGGAGGCTGAGGGAAGATAGCCAGGTCAAGGCTAGCCTGGGCTACAGAGAGAAACAATGCGTCACACAGGATCTGTCATTCTAAATGTCAACGATGCAGGAAAAAGAAAAGTCATCTAAATAAATTGTGCAAAATGCGTCTCAGAAATTGAGAGGAAATGCTGTGGAGTTAAACTCCCGGCGGGGGACGCCGGCCTGCGTGCACGCAGCTAGGCTGAGACAGCCTCTGGGGTAGCATCAATGACACAGGGCCCCCCAAACAAATGAAAGTCAGTAAGTAAATACAACAGGGACAACTAATCACTGAGCATTGTTTAGAATTATTGGACGTCAGAACCTTAAAATCCATTTTTAAGTCCAATAAGCTCCAGTTAGACACATAGAGATAGATCTCTTAGATGCTCCATAAGAAATTACGGAACACCAAACATGTACACAGAATCTCGTAACAGCAGTAGGAAAGGCAGATCATCTAACAGGGGAAAAAAGAACAGCTCAAACTAAACACTTGATTGCTCCAATGAACTGAAAAATAACTATCAACATAGCACTGCATGCCCAGCCTTGCACACGCTTACACACGGATACACCCACTCCCTAAGCCCAGTCTTGCACACGCTTACACACGGATACACATACTCCCTAAGAGGCAAGAAAAAGACAGACATTTAACTTTTAGTAGAGCCAGGCTTGTGCTCACAATGGCTACCTAAGCCAGCACGTTCTGAAGCCCAGAGCCTGCGGTGGCCCCAGCTCTGCAGATGCGGACTACCTAGGACTTGCATCACGAATGGACACTGGACTTGGCGAATTCCTATTTCTGCACCTAATGAGATACTCTTGTGGTTTCTGTACATTACGTGGTAGACTGGGTTTTAAGCAAAAGCCTGGATGGATAAGGAGAACTGGGAGCACTCAGTACTGTCAGGAGTACAAAGTGGTACAACCACTATGGAAGTCAGTGTGTCGGCCCCTCAACATTTAAAATAGAAACCTATCACGTGATCCAGCTGTACCCAGAGGACTCCATAGCCTACTACATCGACACCAGTTTACACATATTTGTTGCTGTTCTATTCACAATAGCCAGGAAATGGAAACAGAGCACATTCCCACCAACTGATGGATGGGTAATAAAAACGTAGTATATTCATACAATGAAATACCATTAGGTGTTAGAGCATAGGCCAAGACTGGAGTCCTGTGAAAAGAACTCTGAGTGCTTGTGAGGAAAACTCCAAAAAAACAAGACAAGAGTCTTGTGGTCTCTGTTTCTTCAAAAACACAAAATCATCCCTGGGATGTGTTTCCAAGCTCCTCCGTGGTGTAGCGGATAGGAGTGTGTACACCTGTTCAGCTGTTGCTGTTCATGTGCCTCTATGAAAAAGCATGATTTTGCCATGTGCGGCTTGTCCTTGTGATTGTACACTTTACTCGGGTGACTCGGCTACTGCGTGAGACTTTAGTCTGCCCCATTTATCCGCTCCACTCCCCCAGGTCCCAACCACCTCCAGAGCAGTAAACAGCTCAGCCTTTAAGAAAACTAAATCCAGAGATGAGCTGATGGAGCTGGAAATAATAATTCTGGGTGAGGTAAGCCAAGTCCGGAAGGACACACGGCCCATGTTCTCCCGTGTGGATGCTAGCTTGGAATCTTCAGATGCTTGTCTTTACATTGGAGTACCCAGAGAGGTCAGGAAGATGGTGGTGGGCATTAGGGGTGACTTCTTAAAGAAAGACTGTACAACAATGGTGATATAAAGGGTGAACGGGGAAACGGAGGGACACGGGGACACAGTTTAGTGGTGTGGGGAGAGCAGGGGAGGGTGTGGAAGGGACTGTGGGAGGGATAGAAAGATCTTTGAAAAAAAAACCATACGAAAACCTACTACTGTAAAAGCTTTGACAATAAAGATGTGTATATGTAATGTTAAAACTCTGTACCGGGGAACAACGCCTCTCCTGGACACCATAGGCTATCTATGAGACAGAAAGCTCGGTGTCAGGTCTGGGTTACCTCTCCTTGACTCCGTCAGTGGGATCCTCTACATTCACAGACGCTATGGCTCTCGCCATTGCTCTTAGTCACTGCCCCGCCACCTCTATGATGGTGAGACCGTCAGACGTAATGAACCAAGCTGCTGCCGACCAACCGACCGACCGAGCGGGAGCCTCACCCCTAGGCTAGCGTTCATGGTGCTGGAAGGGCCGTGGATGCTCCTGGGAGAAAAGCAGTCATCACTCACCAGCTGTGAATTCTGCGCGCTGTAATAATGACCGGGGCAACGGCGCATACCCCATGGTACAACCGCAGAGCAGATGGAACGGGAGTCACCGACCAGCTTCTGTCCGGGTTTAAGGCGGGCTCAGCAAGATGGAGCTCACACTTGGCACCATTAACTTAACCCATGGCTAAGGGGGCCCTACACCCTGGGGGAGGATCTACTACTATTAGTCTATTAAATGGACATACTATAAAACTGAATCCATGAGGCCTATGGGCACACCTTTACTCACAGCACTCAAGAGGCAGAGGGAGGTGGATCTCTGTGAGTTCAAGGCCAGCCTGGTCTACAGAGTGAGTTCCAGGGCAGCCAAAGCTATCTAGAGAGATTTTGAGTCAAAAACTGAAATTAAACTTAATTTAATTTAAACCCTGACTTATCATTATACACATAGATCGCTGCGTCTTTGAATGCTCCACCATGATGGTCCGGACTCACCCTCTGAAACTGGAAGCCCTGATAAACTTCCTTCCATACATTGCCTTGGTCACAGCAGTAGAAAGCAAAGGGGGACACACGTTAGCTATAACACCAGCAGTCAGAAAGCTGATGCAGGAGACTGCCACTAGTGTGAGAACAGCTTGGGCTACATAGTGAGACAGTAAATCAGACAACAAAAACCTAAAACAAGTAGAAAAGATTAAAGATATTAATATAAAACTGATTATATGGTGATGCATATGTGCATAGGCGTCCTATGTGGTCAAACGATGTGAAGGGCTGTAGGGTTTAGACTGGACAAGTCAATGCTTGCGCTGCACAAAACCTACAGCTGCTCTGCTGGTATTCCAAAGTTGCTACAAGAACTGGTTCTAGCTGGGCAAGTTTTCACATACCCATCATCCTAGTTCTTAATAATCTAAGAAGGAGAGTCACACGTTAGAAGCTAAACAGAATTAGAATTTGGCTTAGTTAGGCTTTCCACTGCTATGAAGAGACAGCCTGACCAAGACAATGCTTATAAAAAAAAACAACATTTAATTGGCTGGCTTCCAGTTTCAGGGGTTCCATCCATTATCATCATGGCAGGAGGCATGGCAGCACACAGGTAGATACGGTACTGGAAAAGCCGAGCGTTCTGCATCTAGATCTAAAGGCAACAGCCAGCTGGGCGTGGTGGCGCACGCCTGTAATCCCAGCACTTGGGAGGCAGAGGCAGGCAGATTTCTGAGTTCGAGGCTAGCCTGGTCTACAGAGTGAGTTCCAGGACAGCCAGGACTACACAGAGAAACCCTGTCTTGAAAAAAAAAAACAAACTGTATTTAGATAAAAGAGCATTCTGAATGCTATCAAACAAAATTCTGAATTAAAAAAATCACAATTTTTAAATGTCCACTGTTACTACTACTTTTTATTCATTTAACTGTATTTGAGAATTTTGAAACAACACATAGTACTATAGTGATGGAAAAAGTTCATAAAGCAGTTTCATTATCTGGGGGGGAGGGTATATATCTATAGTTCATGAATAAATTATTTCAAGCTAGTTCCTAATCACACAAAGTGAAAAACAAAAAAAGGACATTATTTACATAATTTTATATCTATGTGAACACGTGCTGGTGGCAAACATTTCAGGTAGTAGTCACACATGGAACTAGCCTGAGTGTCAGCTCCCTTCTCCCCTCCCCCCCACTTCCTGTTGCGTGCACATATGACCTGGTGCTTTCCACACTGCAAGGAGTCAGCAGGGACTAAGCAGTCAAGGAAGAGGCCGGGAAGGAAGGGGCAGCGTTCCTCCATCCAGCTGAACTGTAAAGAGAGATGTTGCCCCTGACCCCGTGCTTGGGATGACCTCTCTGACCTTTGTGTCTGTCCCAGCCCAAAGACCGTGAGCACCAAGGAGATGCAGTCATGGGAGACAGGAAGAGGGAAGACTCCATGGCCCCACAAAAGAGCCAACCCAGACAGCACTCGGCAGGCAGCCAGCTCTGGAGACCCCGCCCTGTCCCTCTGCTCTGAAGCAACACCTATGGAAAGGATCCAAGCCACTGCACAGCTGGCCCCAGGCTCCAGGTCCCCAGAACGACACGATACACCTGGAGCTTAAACAGTTTCCTTTTCCTTATATGAATGTTCCTAATAATTTTATTTGTAGTAGCCTAAAATAGGAACTATCCAAAGATGCCTAGCAACAGTAAAATGAATCAAAATCTTGTGATACATTCATGTGATAGAATTCTATAAGATAAATAAAATAATTACACATGAAGCAACATGTAAAAATCATTTTAAAATTATGAGTGCAAGTAAGTCAGACATCTAATAACCTATGCTATATTTCGCATTTACCCAAAGGGCAAGTAAAGCCAATTTACGAATGGCTATAAATGAGATGGGGGTGTTGACAAAGCTTTTAGGATTAGGGTGTGAATTGGGTGCACATGTGTGTCCAGTTAATAAAGATACAAATAGAACACATGAGAATTATTTACTGATAAAAAAATATATCATCAACGTACTTTAAGCAATCCTTTATGAATATTTACATTCATCTTGCTATGGAAATGACGCTACTTGAATGCTATCAGGACCTGGGTCAGAGAGCTCATCTTTGGGAGCAGCATACGTCGTCTAATTGCTCTCATGTGGAAGTTCTGGACTTGAAGGAAGCTGTCCCCCGTCTCTGGCTTTATTAGAGCGTTACAACAAGAATCAAGAAGAAGCAAGCATGTGGAAATACTTGAAAACTGTGAGACGCGTTTGCTTTCAGTTGCTTTCAGGGCTGCTGACAGGGCTGGTAAACAACGTGTGTGCTTCCTCTTGGGGTGTGAGTGGCACATGGTTAAGTCATATCTCCTGACTGCATGAGACCATCCTCAAACTAGTCCCTTTGGACTTTGGGGGGGGCGGGGTTTTGGCTTAAAAATACATTGACAGAAGCAATCTTCAAACTTCAAGATCTGGTTTTAGATTGCAAGAATTTATTTCTACCCAGAACAAAAAATAAAAATAAATAAAATAAAAGCATAGCAGGATTCCAGAAAGACAGCTCAGCAGGCAAAGGTGTTTGCCACCCAGGCTGGCAATTCTTCAAAACCCCTAAGGACGGAGCAGACAACCAAGTCCTCAGAGAGCTGTCCTCTGGCCTCCACACAAGCACCGTGGCACATCTGCCCACACACATATCATGTATTGGGTGCACACACACAATATTAAATTGTAAATTATTCTTACCAAACAAAAACACAAAAGCTGTCTGGCACAGCCTCAGATGCAGAAGTTTCCATTTTTAAAAATAGTTTTTAAAAATAGAAATTTCAAAGTTAATAGTCTTTATTAAAAGACATCTTTAACCTAAGAAAAAGATACAGCATCTTGAGTGTTCTTGTTTCAATCCTACTTAAATTAAATGCACATTTAATCCAAGATATTGTAGCTGTCTGTCACATGCCAGTAGATTTTCCCTTCAAAGGAAATGGTGAAAGGTCTGTGGGTGCCACTTACGAGGTCTGGTACCTCTTGGCATTGCTATCCCATCTCCAGAACCACTAAAGACCCATCTCACAAAACACAAACGAAATAACGGAACTTAACATGCTTCTGCCCCAAGAAAGGTGCTCAGCCTTTGATAAATACCATTTAAAGCACGTTTTAACTTTTTTGAGATTGTAATATAATGACACTCCCCCCGCCCCCGCCGCCCACTTCCCTTTCTTCCTTTTAAAGCCTTCTATGCAGAAAGAGGAAATGGTTTATGCCGAAAAGGGCCCCCACTGCATAAAATAAGATTATGACTATTTTGTTTGTAATTTATAAGAATGTGTTGGCCACTGGGCTGTGGAGTGGCCTGCGTGGCTAAGGGCACTTGCTGCTCCTGCAGAGGCCCTGAGCTCCGTTCCCAGCAACCAAATGGTGCCTCACAACCATTCCTAACTCCCATTCCAGGAAACCCAGCTAGCTCTTCGGCCTCTCTATACCAGGGATGCACATGGTGCACACACTTACATGCAGACAAACATTCTACATAAAAAATAAAAGCAAGGGAATCTTCCAAAGCAATAACATCTGTAACGGTATTCACTGGTAGGCATGTGCCCAGTCCTGCTATTCCAGTGCGTCAGTGCGGGAGGCAGCAGAACTGAGTTCAAGACCGACCTTGGTGTCATGGTAAACTGCAAGCTACCTTGAAATATACAAGTTCCATTTTAAAACATAGATCCTTGGGCGGGAGAGCTGCTCGGCGGGTGGGAGCAGCCATTGCTCCTGCAGAGGACATGGGTCTAACCTGTGCCACACGGTAGCTCAGAACTTTATGGGGTCCCCTCCTCTGACTTCCGTGGACACCAGGCACAGGTGAGATACACATAAACACACTTTTAAAAATTCAGTTAATAAATCTAGAGTATATCTTTTAAAAAAAATCTATTTGTTACCTGGAATATTTTGCTAAGTCCCTGACCTCGGTCAAAATTACAAAAATAGATTATAAGAGAAAATAAGTAAACAAGAATCCTCTCCTAGGACTGCTGTGGCTTGCCGCGGGGACTGCTGCTCCGCCCTTTGTTTCTGCAGTGCAATGTGCATCATTTGCAGGATATTGCTAATTGTTAATTCCTGCTTGAGTTTAGGTCAACGCACAACTGCTTCTCGTTAGAAAAACTCAATAATTATAATGGAATTACGGGTTTAACAAATAAAGTCCTGAACTAAACAGATGAGTTATCTCTGAGTTAGAACTCTCCCTAGTCTGCCCACACCAGAACACATGTTTTTTCAATTATACAGCAAAGACTGGGGCTTCTGTTCAAACCTAGGTTTTATTGTTTATAAAATTAAAAACAGATACACACATCTAGATGTGTGTACACGCACATATAAATGTATACACCTGGGTCACATATCTTATAAGAACAGTTGAAAGGTTTAATGTGTTATACACGAAATTACTTTGCACACATGAGGAAGTTAATGTTAATCTATAACACAGATAATTCATTCAGAAAAGCTTCTCGGGCTACACAGATGTCCTTGTGTATGCCTCCGTAATCACTCACACAATTCAACAAAATGAAATTAAGATATTAGTAAGTTCTGGCACCCTGACATTTTGTCTTTAGTCTTTACTTTTTTACTCCAAGAGTTGACCCAGACCTTGGGTGCTGGGTACATCCAGCCCTAACAATCACTAGTTTTTAATCACAAATTGTTTACAAGCGCTTTTTGCCATTTTTAACCCAAGATGGGAAAGTTGCATTTTAGTCTGCAGTATGTCTAACCATTCGCCAAGGTCGCTGCAGGGCTGGAGAGCTGGCTCAGAGGATAAGGTTTTGCTGCTCCTGCAGAGGACCCAGGTTCATGTCTCAGCACCCACATGCCAGCTCACAACTGTCTGTAACTCCAGGTCCTGGGATCCAAAAGCCCTCTTCTGACCTGCTAGCAAAACAATGATATACAAACACACAAAAAAAATAAAATAAACAAATCTAAATTTGTATTTAGTCGACTACTCTTTTCATCAATAATTGACTTGAAAATATATGGGTTTCTATTTATATCTACATTTTAAAAATTAATACTTTCTCCTTGATAATTTTATTTTCCTAATTTTTTTTACAAATTATAAGAAAGGAAAGCAAGAATCAAAACATAAATATGAAATGTGTATCAGAAAGATTAGTGCTGCTATACTAGTCTACCTTATAAATTATAGCTCCTTTGATGGGAGTGTGTGATGAAGTCTAACTTGAATTCAACAGTAATGGCAGAAGGAGGGAGTATGGCCAGCCAATGTCTATTGAGCCTGAGGCCCACTCCACCAGGGAGAGCCCGTGCTTGACCCTGCTTATAGGACCTGGAGCAGAAAGAGGATAGCCCAGAGACCTAGGCAGAACCAAATACAACTGGTCTTTAAAAAAAAAAAAAAAAAAACAATGGCCTGACTGCTAATGCTATTCTGCTATACTCAGAAGGGCGCCTTGTCCAGCCATGCTCACTTAGGGAGGCCTCCTCTCAGATGATTCTGGCTTGTGTCAAATTGACATTTGAGACTAGATGGCACATATATATTAACAGATCAGGACAAACACCACATTATCAACTGCAAAGGTTTTTGGAAAAATCAAATTAATAATTGTTACTACACTGTTTCTGAGTTGACTGGTTTTGGTCTTAGACATGGTTTCTCTGCATCTCCACCTGGCCTTGAGCACACTTAGTAGCCCAGGTTGTGTCAAAGTCATTGGATTCCTTGTCTTCACTTCCTAAGTGCTGGCCTGAAGGTATTCGGTCACACCCGCCTGTTTTACTGCTTTACTCCCACGTGTTTTAGCTAAGACCAACGGCTATCTGTGAAATGAAACCAAACAGAAGTTATGTCAGACACAGATGGACATGCAAAACGTCCCTTGTCCCAAGTGACTGATAGTCTAAAGCATAATGCAGGGAAGGAGAAACCATAAAGACAAGGGACAAATCGTTGCTGCTTCATTTTGTGTTATTTTGTTGTTGTCTTGTTTTGCTTTAACCAGCTATGACCCGTGAACGTGAACGTAGCTGGGACGGAAGGCGGGCCTGTGCCTGGCACAGAGCACTAGCCTGGCTGTCGGTATGGCTCCCTTCGCAGTACAGCACGCATACAAAGTCACAGTATAGACACCAAACAGTACAGAGGCGAAGGAGAGGTGGGTGTGACTTATTTCAAAACCCTCTTTCCCGCAAACTGAAATAAAAAAAGAATTAAATTCTAAAAGAGAAGCTAACCACATGAAAACCTAGACACAGACAGAAGCACTAGGAAGTCTTGCTTTGCACTCTACTCAGATGGGAGGAGTAAGTGTGAGAGAGCTACAGTTCACAGCAGCCTGGTTACAGTTAGTAACAATGTATCAGAGACTAGAAACGTGCTGTGAGGTTTTTAATGAATGCTCTAAAAACAAGAACTAGTATGCTAAAATGATAAAAGTGTTTAGTATGAGTTTATTATACAATGCATCCTTAATCAGCATATTGTGTTGTATCCACAATATATGCAGGTTTTTTTTTTTTGTTTGTTTGTTTTTTTTTTTTTTTTTTTTGGTTTTTCGAGACAGGGTTTCTCTGTGTAGTCCTGGCTGACCTGGAACTCACTCTGTAGACCAGGCTGGCCTCGAACTCAGAAATCCGCCTGCCTCTGCCTCCCAAGTGCTGGGTATATGCAGTTTTTAATGTGCCAATTTAAAACAATTTTTTCTTAGTTGAAGCCTGACATATGATCAGACCAGGGACCTTAGGAAGGCCAGAGCTATAATAAACCCTGTTGTTCCTATTATGAGTGATGTGAATCGCCAGAAAATATCAAGAAAAATAGAAAGCCGTGAGCAGAAATGTCCTTTGAACAACCTTCTTCTAACGCAGCAGAGTGGTGATTGCAAGGAGGAGGAGCCGGGAAGGACACGGGCGCTGCAGCGAGCAGGGCTCGCATGGGCACCCAGGATGCAGGGTCGGGACCCGCAGCATCTCTTCCGTACACTCAGAGTTATTAGAGCCCCAATGTGCCCCATGTAGCGCATGCCCAGGACGCTGAGGCTGAAGATCATGAGATGAAGGCTAGCCTGGGCTCCATCATATGACCCTGTGTCAAAGTCTAGAAAGAGGGCTGCTAAGATGTCTCAGCAGACAACGGCACTTGCCACACGAGCCCAGTGACCTGATGGACCCCAGGAGCTCACACGGACGAAGAAGGCAGGCACAAAGAACTGACTCTCGAGGTTGCCCCCCCCCCCCGACTCCATGTGCATCACGGCGTGCACGGGAGTGCACACGCAAATAATCTTTTTTTTTTTTAATTATATTTTGGAAACCCTAAAGAACAGCATGGAAATCAGAACAATGACTGGTCTGATCCTTAAACCTGTTAAGTTTTAAAAAAAAGTTAGATAATCTCATGCACTATGCTTGCCTGAGCGCTATCTCCAAAGCGTGTGTGGTGGGGCTCATGCGTGTAATCCATCACACTGGAAGGTCACATGAGTTTGTGGCCAGCCTGGGCTACATAGTGAGAACATGTCAAGAAAGAAAAAGAAAGAAAAGAAGGGAGGGAAGGAGGGAGGGAAAAAGAAAGAGAGAGGTAAGACAATCCCCAAATTTTTCTCTTACATGGACTGAAAAGTCAATGACTTGGTTATTAAAAAAATATGAAATATTTATGAATTACCCACAATATAATATTCATAATTTCTACCAAGGTGCATGCTTTAGTTTTGCACTTTGTAGATATGATATCAATTAAGAAAAATGTTAAATTTTTGAAAGAGCTCGTGCTACATAATCAAAACATCAAAAGTGTCTTGAAATGCATCTCAGCGCCTGGTCCCCTTCATGTTACAGCCCACACACAATCTACTGGACACACCACAGCATCGTCCTCTTAGGATTAAAATTTCCATGCTAGGTTTGGTTTTTACACTTGATCTTAGCCAAAAGGCCGAGAAGCGATCTAGGTTTGGTTTTTAACCAAGATTTTTCTTCTACGAGAAACATTTGTATGCATACCAGTTTCATGCTCCTCAAAGATAACCGTGATTCCTTCTTTTTATTCTCATTTTTAAAATTCAAGCCTGGCATGCTGCCAAATTTAAGCCAAATATCTCAATGAAAACTACCAAGCCTGCCAAGGCTTCAGGGGGTTGCTAGAAGTTTTTAAAGAAGTTGTAACCAATGAACAATGCCCTCTAGTAGAGGAGCTGTCCACTGCTCATCTTCTGGTCCCAGAGCTCCCGGGAGCACTGGAGACTCCATGCCATTCCGCTCTGCACTGCCAAGCTACAGACTAGCTGACACAAGGAAGGGCAAGAAAAGTATTCTAAATGGAGACGGAACTTGCCTAAACACAGACGCACTTTAATTTTCATCTCGGTTTCTCCTGTTGGAATTAAATGTAAAGAAAAAAAAAGATATTTTAATCTCAAATGAGATCTCTTAAATAATTTTTTAAGCATTCATGGTGTTTGGTGGTTCCGTTCTTATGCATTTTTTAATCTGCCTCAGTTCTGTTTTATTTATTAATAAAATGATAATTGCTGGATTGTATCAGGTGAGAGGTGCTGAATTAGGCATGCAATGACATACATAAACAGCAGCAACTTTATTTGTTGTAATTACTTTTTTACCAATGTCATATCTGGCATCACAAAATTTCTCGTATTAGAATTCTAAAATATTAGGAAGAAACTTAAAGAAGTAAGGCAAATTAGGCTGGCTGGGGAAATAGTTTCATGGTTAAGATTTCTTGCAGAGGACCTGAGTTTCCCGGCTTGGATGATTTAAGCCACTTGTAACCTCAAATCAGAGGCATGGGATGCCTCTGGCCTCTCGCATGCACACAGCTACACACATATATACTTTTAAATATACTTTTAAATGAAATAAATCTTATAATCTAACTGTAATTAGCGTATTTGTTCAATTCACACTGACAACTATACTTACTACATGCCTGAAACTCAAGTGATTTGAAGGGGAAGCAGGCTAGGAGCGGGGTCTTCAGTTAGAGAGGGAAGAGGAAGGTCCGTATGGAAAGGGGCGAGAGGGGGTAAAATAACAGTAAGAACATCTGCAAAAGCCACAAGGAGTCACACTGTGATTTACTTACCTAAAATTATACACAGCACACATGGGGGAGACAGAGAGACAGAGACAGAGACAGAGACAGAGACAGAGACAGAGACAGGGGGTTTAAAGGAAGTTTTCCCATTTGGTCTGACAGTGCTACCCCCAAGACTATCTAATGTAACCCCTAGGAGCACGCTTGACAAATCCCCTTTCTCGTTGTTGGTCGGTGCTGTCCAAAAGATTCCCAAAACAACAAAGGCCGCTGCTGCTTCCCTTGGCTCCCTCCTAGAGGTTGAAGGTAACTCCGTATCGCTAAATTAGATTTTAGCAATGTCCAAAGAATCCCAAAATAATATAGGCACTCTGTACACGAGAGCCACAAGCCCTAAGCTCAATCTGACTTGAAGTCCTCCTCTCTGAGGACTAGCTTTCCTAACTCCCAAAGGTGCTATACAAGCTTCCAAAGGAAGCAACCAAAAGTCCTACTGCACTATGACACTTTTGACCCACAACAGCCACTATGGCCTAAGAGAGCAACAGTAGCACTCGTTTCTTGATGGCCACCAGCCACTGTCTAACTGGACTTAAGGCCCACTCAACTAGAGGGAAATCAGGCCCAGTACTAAAAACCCAGGGCTAGTGAGTCCCGGGACCTTAGAGAAGAACTTACCACTGCCACCTCCCTAAACCAGTATAATTCCTAACTGCATTCCAAACACTCATCCTTACATACAAGGATAAGTATCGCTCACAACCCGCATCAAAAAGCTCCTTTTTATGGCAAATGAAGTCCATACAGAAAACCACAACCAGTCAAAACGCAGAGAAGTGATGATCATGGGGTGCCCAGCCTCAATCAATACATCAGTCCAAGGCCTGGGCCTAAACTCAGGAAACATTGGGAAGAGAGACAAGGATCCTAAGGGCCAGAGGGCCAGCAATCTGCTGTGGAATTGTGTTGCCTAAAAATGACAGGGAAGCTACCACACCCATTAAATCTCAACAGTAAGGCTGCTTAAACAAGCCCTAAAGAACTACAATAGCAGCAGACATGCTGACGCAGAATAGGGGCTCGCCCCATAGACAAAGAACTACAGGCAACTGAGGAATGCTGACATGAGAGGAATCCCTGAGCATGAGAGCCCACAGTTGGTTGTCCGTACCAAGTAGTCAGTTCTGAGGTCATAGTCACATGCATACATGGACATAAACGTCATATATAATAAAGAGAAAGAGGCCATGACTTCAAGAGGGAGCATGTGCGGGCCTGGAGGGAGAAGGAGAACAAAAGGGAAAGGATATGGTTATATTCTAATTTTTAAAAATAAAATTTAATTTTTTTAAAAAATGGATAAAATATGCCCCCTAATCTCAAGAGAGAAATACTGGGCCCCAGAACTACTAAAGCAAGTCATTACATCATAGCTTAATTCATGCAATAATTAAAAGCAAGGCATAAACAAATCCCGTAGGTACAGGAAAACAGAAGCCACTAACTCAGTAGGCTTCTCAGAAACAGTGACAGGAGCGCCCGGGGAGACATCAGCTGCCAGGCACTCTAAACCAAGGACCAGCATGTCCACAATGACAGTGCTCAACTTCTAAGAGACACTTTCGATTCTTACTTATACTTTAGAACAAGCACAGGGATTTAATTTTGTAGTAAAATTAAAAGCACAGGGCTTTGAATTTTAATTTTGTAAGACTCGGGTTCTTTATCCCTCAGCCTTACCCACGGGAGCTCTCAGAACTCACAGAGCAGTATTTGTTACATTGTTACTATCACTGCAATCGCGGAGCCCTGTTTGTTACATTGTTACTATCACTGCATGGAAACTGCAAAAGTAAACAGGACACCAGCCTTCATGCATACTACAGTTAGTCTAAGATTAAGTGCAAATGCAAATGCAGGAATCCAGGAAATAGCTAACGCTTGCTAGGTAAATAGCGCATCCCAAACGAATATATCACATTCTTCCACACTACAACAAAAAACATAGTAAAATCACCAGAGAGCGTGCCTTTAATCAAACGCAGAGGCAGGTGAACCCTGTGAGTTCAATCTACATAGCAAGTTCCTGCCAGGACTATAAAGGGACCCTGTCTCAAAAGAGAAGAGAAGACAACTCACAGGGAACTATTTTCATGTTTAATAAATATGAATATGCTACGAGGTGAAAGAGTGCACTAAGGGCACAATGCGTATCACATAGTCTACACACACACACACACACACACACACACATCAGTACAGGGGGGAGCACCCCATTTTACTCCATCACCATAAAACCCCAACAGACATGTAAACCCCTGCATGGGTCCACTGGGAAACCTCAGACCCGGAGATTTCTGCACATCTGGCAGCCTAAAGTCACAGCGACAGAGCACTGGTCTCCCTTCTGAACATCCCTCAAGAGAAATGAAATGTCCTTTTCTCTTAACCGAAACCTAACTTTTTTTTGTTTGTTTGTTTTTGTTTTTGTTTTTTGGTTTTTTGGTTTTTCGAGACAGGGTTTCTCTGTGTAGCCCTGACTGTCCTGGAACTCACTCTGTAGACCAGGCTGGCCTCGAACTCAGAAATCCGCCTGCCTCTGCCTCCCAAGTGCTGGGATTACAGGTGTGCGCCACGACGCCTGGCTGAAACCTAACTTTCAAACACTGTTTCTGATGATGGGTTGTTCCCAACTGTGAAGAAAACAGAGGTATAAAGTGTGTTCTCGGTCACTCACCAGCATGTGCACGCGAGGAAACACTTTACGTCTTCATTTCCTCGTCTATAAAATGCAGTCCAGTTATCAGGCGCTCAGTAAAGTCCCTGGCACAGAGGACACCCTTGAAGAACGCTCTCTGTGCCGAGGACTCAACTAGCCAAAGCAGTGGATCGCATGAGGTCTACTGAAGGGCCGCCCAGGGCACAGCCTCAGTCAGCGCCAGGAACTCCATTACTCAATCATGGAAATATCATGAACTAGTCGTCTAGTTCAGAACCTTATTTCTGGGGCATGGCTGCTCAGACCGCATTATTCATGCTGAGAAACTGTTCCTGTTTAGAGTCGCAGACACTACCCAAACTTCTCAATATCCTTATTAATCACTATGGCTTACTGAATCAAAGAAGCTGAATTTGAAACAAGTTCAATTTCATTTCCTTCAAAGATTAGCTCATCTTCCTGCACCTGAATTACTGACCCACGCAGATGTCCACGGGTCCCACAGAGAGCCGCTTTCCCCACAGGAAGACATGGGACATGCACACCCACCGACCTCGTGCTGACCTAGGCTCTGTGTGAGTGGCAACCAGCTCCTTTAGACTTCTGGTCAACCCGATTCTTTTTCTGTCGGAGACGGAATTCTGCAGTGGTGTGACTAATGCTCCCCCCGGCTTTTCTGCTGGATCCCTTCACGATGCAAGTCCACCTCATTCAAGCAACATCAGCGTTTGCAGGGATGCTCATGACTAAATGCTACGAGCAGAGGCTGCAAAGAGCTCGTGTTTGTTTCTTTCGTTGGCTTCTTTCCAGGACACTACCATGCCTTTATCTTGCACCATTAACAGGATTGAGCAGACTTTAGTAAGGGAAGCCATGGAAAATCCTCATCAAAAGGCTTGTGCGACCCTTGCTGAGCCCTCGAGCACCTCCCAGGGCCATATGTGGTTCCTTAGCTCTAGTGTGACCTGTTCAATTACTATACACTATAAAAGTAATATCCTGCGGTCACAAAGACGACTTTCTTCCCAGGGGCTTAAGCCAGTCCTAAACAACAGTTCATCATGACAGTGGCAACATCCGTATGCAGTCATATTTTGGGGAAGCCTGAGCTCAGAGTGAAGGTTTCACATAGAGTTAGTTAGTCATCGGCAAAGCAAGAGCTCATAGTCAACATCTGTACAAGGAACATCAAATCCTTTCTCAAGCTATAACAGTGTATTCTCCCCTGTGACCTTTGAGTTCCATTCTAGATCTTTCTCCTTTTTTTTTTTTTTTTTTTTTTTTTTTGGTGAGGCTGACTTACTATACTCTATATGACACTAATGACTTCTAAACCTACTACAAACAGAATTGCAACTGTACACAAAATTTCATGTGCATCCTACAGTTTGACATGTGCTTTTGATGGACAAGCAGCGAACACTGGGTATTTTATGCTTTGCGCTTTAAAATACAATCTTCAAAGCTCAGCCAGAAAGGTCCATTTTAAAAGGCCAATGGCAGCTGGCTGGCTCCAGAGGACATGTGCAAAGTGAAAAACGTAACCAACCGTGATTCTCCGCAGGTCTGATGGAACCACTTAGAGTATTCAGCACCAGAGCAGGCTGTAGAAAGTATCTTCAAGCTAGCAAGTGTTCCTTTTAAACACCAAATGGGCTCCTGTTGCTTAAATACTAGTGTTACTGTATACATGCTAAAATTATACACATTATTCTGTATGAAAATGCAATTCGAATGTGTTCATTATGAGCACAGTATGGAGTCCATATACAATTTAAGTAACTAACAATAATGTTAAAGAAAATGTAAGTCTTTAATGATCTCTTCTGTTCTCAAAGGTTCGGTCCACAGTGGTTCACAAATGGCTCTCGTGTAAGTAGAAATGGCAGCTGTCCAACACCAAAATCACTGAAAACTATAGCAATCTGTTGCTGTTCTCTTTCTGACATGCAGAAAATGAGCCTTTTTAGGAAAATGCGATGAAGCATCAGTATGCAAGGGACTTCTACAGCGAGGCACGTACCTCTACACCATTACACATATCTGCAATCCCAGGAGAGGCAGAGGCAGGAGGATCATCCACCCCAGGTTCGTCATAGCTACAGAGCAAGACCTCAAAATAAAACAAATAAAACAAATGAAAGTTTAACAATCAGTTCTTAGAAACAAATTGTCAAATTTCACCAATATATTTGCTGTTTTCCAAAGATTCCATTTTTTAACTAGTTAACTGCTTCAAAAAGAAAGTCAAGTGCAGTTGTGCAAAGGCGGGTGTGACGCGGCTCAGCCGCGGCCCCTTCGCTCACGCTATATCCACTGGTTCGCCAGAAGCACGTGTGTCTACTGCACGCAATCAGGTTTACAGTTCGCTCAAACTGACCACGGGACAGAGCAAAGCACAGTGGGTGCCTTGCTGATACTGTATCCCATTTTCCAATACGCTTCTCATGTGACTGACTTTATAACCCCTACAAAGACAAGTTTCTCATTGATTTATTTATTGAAAGAGAGAGAAAGGGAGCTTAGTCACATCGGCATGTGTGTACGTGTGTATGTGTGAGCACAACGCACATATGAAGGTCAAGGACAATGACCGGAGCGCACACGCGAAGGTCAGAGGGCAGCATGCAGGAATCAACCTTGTCCTTCGACCACGTGAGGTCCAGGATGGAGCTGAGGCTTCCAAACTTGAGTAGCCACTACCATTTTCTGATAACCCATCTCGAGGGCCCATGTTTATTCCTTTTTCAGAAGGAATTGGGTTTTGCTGATTAAAAAAAGCAACTCATACACCAGGCACGGTGGATCCCAGGGCTATGATCCTAGCTAGGAAGCCTTGGAAAGCTCCAAGTTCAAGAGCAGCCTGGACTATACGGCCGCTTCAACAACAACGAAAGGAAACGCAAATTGTAAAATCTGGTGGTGGGGATGACACGCTTTTCCTGCACTGGCTTGTTACCTTCGAAAGAACCATTTTCCTTTGTATAGACAGGCAGTAATGTTTTCCATGGAAAACCAAAAACAAAGCTCTACTTGATCTTTTGCAAGGACAGACTGTGGTCTAGATTTCAGAATCAATAAACTGCATGTCATTAATGAGAGGGAATCCTACAAGTGGAAGAACCGCTCTATGTTTAGTGCCGTCTTTAGAAGTGTTCAGAAGTGTTAGTCAAACGATTCAATCCTCAAAAAGGGAAGGCTGAGGAAGCCAGGAGCAATGAACTACAGATGGCAATGATGGCTTTTTCCCCTGCGAAGGCATGGGTCAGCACGCAACACTTTCATTTTAAAATGTCCCCCTTTATGCTAATTTCCTAAATCAGGAAGTCTGTAAGAGAAAAAACTTGTCAGTAGAAAGCCAAAGCGGAAACCGAATAATCGGCGTTTATATATCACCCCAGAGTAGTTCTGGGCGGGGGTTGCTGAGAGGAATCACCCCGAAGAAGGCGTCAGAGAGGAGAACGCGTTTATTTCAGCTCACCATCCCTGGTTATATCCACCACAGTGCGGAGCCGGGGCCCAGGAGCTTGGATCATCTGGTCACATCACTGAGCAGAGAGAAGCAAGCCTCCGCCCAGCTCCCTCCCTCCGTTACGCAGCGGCCACACAAACCCAGGGAACGATGCTGTCCGATGCTAGGCCGGATCTTCCCACGTCAATGAGTGGAACAGACACACACGTGCCCAGAGACATGCAAACAAGCCAGCCTAATCAGCAAGGCAATCGATTCTACACTGTGTCCAGCTGGCACTCAGAACCATAGATACGAATGTGTATGTGACAAACTATTCTAGCACTGAGGGGGGCAGGGCTGAGGATCCGACTGAGGACCTTAAGACCTGGGGAAGTGTTCCATCTCTGACCACACCCCAGCCGGGACCTTTCTACTCACCTAGCTCCTGTAATTTCTGTTGGTGTCTCATGTTGGCACCAGCAAGTGTGAGGGGGAAATTCACATGTAATTCATTTTGGAAGGGGAAAGTAATCGGGGCTGTTTAGAATACTTAAGACGTAAGAATCCATATACTATGCAAAACTATGGACTAACAGGTGCTAAATGCATTCCGAAGCCTCCTGCAACCTTGAGGATACACTTCTGTGGCACCAACCACAACTTCCACTTCAGCTTCAGGTGACAAGGACTGATGTAGAGCTTGCTCATTAGCCGGTGGGGGTTTACATACACGTGTTCCCTGTGTGACGTGTAACACAGACTGTCAAGATGACAGGATCGTGAATCACCAAGGACACCACACAAACTCACACAATGCAAAAGTCAATACCTATGTGTCTAAATGCCTGGCATTAACTCAACTTCTAAAATAAACTTTCTAAATATCTGTAAGTGGTACAGCTCGGATGAAAAGGTATCCTGGCAGTTAGGAGGCAAGGAATACCACAAAGTCACCACTGTCACTCCACAACAAACCGCACAGAAGACAATTGGGGGGGGAGAACCCACGAGGGGGGCCTGCCTCTGCTCAGGTGAGAAGCAGGAGGGGACCGAGCAGAAGGCAGAATTTATACAGAGTTTCTTAGGAGGCAAAGCTTTCCAGAGTGGCCTGATCTTGAACCTGGTGTGATTCTGTTGCAAACTCTGGTCTTGAGTTTGGGGTAAAGTCAAGTCAGTGTATTCTCTCCTTTAGCCCTGGTCTCCAGGTCAAGTTGGGGTCAGATTTTTTCCATGGTCCTTTTACCCAACACTGGCTGTCCTGGAACTCACTCTGTAGACTAGGCTAGCCTCAGAGATCCACCTGCCTCTGCCTCTTGAGTGCTGGAAATTCACTGAATTTTTATGGGATATATTTACATATATATATGTATATATGTATATATATATATATACTTATATGTAATTATATGTATATAATATTGGAGATATCTAAAATAAACTCTACAATATTTAGTCTTTCTTTTGAGGACCACAATTTCTCTCCATTTTTAATGTGCTTGAATGATGTTTTCTCAATAGTGTTTTTTACTAAAAATTTTGTTACTGAGATTTTTTTTTTCTCAATCAAATACTTGGGTGCTCTTAAAACAATGAAGATGCCTATTGTTGGCTCTCACGCCAGCTCAGAGGCAGGGAAGATACTCCCTTTGTAGACTGTAAATCCCCAAGGGTTGCAGGTGGCCAGGCCCCTGCCTGAGGAACGCCAGTGGCCAGGCCCTGCCCCAGACATCCCAAACGGTCTAACGGCTGTACGGCACAACACTGAGAGGCATCATAGCAACAGAGAAAACACAGAGATTTAGGACTTGCGTGACATTGAAGCCTTCTTGAGGAAATGAGAGAGCAACAATATACAACTGACAACACTAGACTAAAAACCTAATCTGTGTGTTTCTGTGCCGGGCTACACAGGGCCGACAGTGTGAGGAGCCATGACACAGCAAACGGACTGTGCCCTGATAGCAACAAGGACGCCATCTGTCACAGCAGCATCTGCAGTTGCTGGAAGGGAGGTCCAGAACCTGAGGGGTCAGATTAAAGGCTACGAGAGAGTGCCAAGGACCTTCCTTGTTTCTGCTGTTTTCTTAAATTCCTTGAGCTTAAAATACTCTAGGGTAGCATTTCCTGAATGCCATCAGAGGTGGTGGGACTTGACTCTCTGGATACCTACTTCAAGTTCTCCACAATCACATACAGAAATACTCACCCAACTGTGCATTCAGACCCCTGTCCAGATTTAGCAGTGAGGCTCTAAACAACAGATAGCTGAGGAATAATACCCCACATTCTCCCAAGGGTGAGTACCAGGAGATTCTAAAATCTGAAGGCCATCCTCAGCTACATAATGAGTTTGAAGCCAACCTGAACTACATGAGACTTGTCTGAAAAGAAAGAGAGGAGGGAAGGAAAGAGGGGGAAGAAGAAAGGGAGAAAGGAAAGAGAGGAGAGAGGGGGGAGGAAAGAGGGAGGGAGGGAGGGAGGGAGGGAGGGAAGGAGGGAGGGTGGAACTTAATACATGCTAATGTGTTTCCAACCTGAGGAAGGGCAGCCACATCACTTCCAAACAATTAACACACAGTGTGGACCTATGAAAATTAGCAAGTAACCAATTCACACGGGAGACACTGGGCTGTTCTTAGAACAGAGACAGCAGATCTCATCAACCCAACATGTTTCCTGAAAGGAGAGCATGAGGGACCTTCTCACCGCCTCACAGCTCACATCCTCACAGCAGTGGCCTTTTCAAAAGCAAGGTTTGCAAGTACATCTGATGAAAACAAGTATTGAAGTAACCCTGTATATTTGAAAAATCCTTAATATTAAAAAAAAAAATTTCAATTCTAATGCCTGCCCTCACTCCAGAAGCTGAAGCAGGAGGACCACAAATGCCAGGCAAGCCTGGGTCGTGCTGCAAGACTGAGGTGATCCGGGCCACACTGTGAGGATCTACATCAGCAACAGCGGGGCTGGAGAGATGATTCCGTTAGCAGCACTTAATGCTCTTACCGAGGTCAGACAATTCACAACCACCTGTAACTCTTGTTCCAAGGAAAGCAATGTCTTCTTCCAGCCCACAGCACCGTACAAAGGTGGCATACACTCAGACAGGCACCCACACTTTAAAAAGTAATAAGCCTTTAAAAAAAAAATGCCAGAACAGCAGTGGTGCACGCCTTTGGTCCCAGCACTCAGGAGAGAGAGGCAAGCAGAGCTGTGAGTTCCCAGCCAGCCTGGTCTACAGAGCAAGTTCCAGGACAACCAGGGCTACACAGGGAAACTCCATCTCAAAAAACCAACCAAACAAACAAGATTAATAAATTCGTAGATGTGCTTCTGCCTGTAAACCCATATTACATGACTAAAAGGTCTAAGTGAGCGTGGTCTCTAATCCACCCCAAGGAAACCAAGAATCCTCCATGACTCTACATGTGACGTGACAATAAACTAACCCATGCCCATGCGTTCCACTGTATAACACACTGCTAAAGCCGCTTTCTGCGGCTTTAGAGAGTTCCTAAGGCTCCAGAACACCAAGTAATCAAAGCTGCGCTCTGGCGCTCAATAGCTCGGTGCTGCCATCTACGTGTGCTTTAAAGGGAGTGCTCCGACCCTGCCTCTTCCTTCCAGAGGCTGAGGAGCTACGTGGGCATCAGGCTGAGCACAGGGTCACCATGCTGAGAACAGATATGTCAGTCCACACAGCGCTGGATAGATAGTTTACCACCGTAAAACAGGAGAAGAGAGACAGTACCCGTAAGACAGAGATCCTGCCTAGAGGATCTCCGGCCCTATGGCTACCTTACAAAGCCTGTTACCGAGTCAGAGAGGTTTGTGAGATACCCCAGCTAACCACACGGGAACGCAATACGAAGCCATCACAGCTTCCCGGTCAGCTAGTAACTGAGCGATGTACTTCCCTCAGACAGAACTAGCTCAGACGGCTTTAAATTGAACTTCCCTGAAGCAGGACGGGACTGAGCATTTATCTTCTCATGTCTCTATCAGACCACACCCTCAAAGGAGGGTATCAAATACTTGTCCATGTGTCTGGGATAGTTCTTAATGTCAACATGACACAATCTGGAGTCACTGCAGAGTAGGTGATCTCCACTGAGAAAAGGCCTCCAGAAGACTTAGCTCTGGGCAAACCCGTAGGACATTTTCTTAATTAGTCATTGATATGGGAAGTCTCTGCTGGTGGTCCCGGGTTCTATAAGAAAGCAGGCGAGCAAGCCAGTAAGCAAGGTGCTTCACAGGCTCTGCAGCAGCCCCACCGCCTGCCTGGGCTGCCCGAGGTGGACTGGGACTCAGGATATGTAAGCCTGGCTTCTGACACACTGACTGGTCCACCTGCATTCAGGCTGGGACTTCCTTCTTAACCTAATCATCTCTGCAGAGACATCACAGACACCAGAGTGGATGTCACTCAGCTGCTCGGCGTTTCCCAGTCTAACAAGGGATCAATCGAGAGCTCGGGAGGTCGAAGCACTCACTGTAACCTGACAACCTGAGTTCAATTCCCACAACCCACAGTAGGAAAAAAAATGACTCTCAAAAGTTGTCCTCTTACCTATACAGG
Source organism: Apodemus agrarius (assembly GCA_964023405.1). NCBI lineage: Eukaryota > Metazoa > Chordata > Mammalia > Rodentia > Muridae > Apodemus > Apodemus agrarius. Next base: position 22,742,487 of record OZ030012.1, on the reverse strand, counting down.
AACATTATGATACATGCACGCACACACACACACACACACACACACACTCACACACACACACACTCACACACACACACACTCACACACACACACACACGTTCACACACTCGCTCATACACACACATTCACACGCTCACACACACACATTCACACACTCATACACACACTCACACATATACTTCATCATTGGGTTAAATCAAGAGACAAAATCTACATGTCGTGATATTATTTAGAGCTAAGGAGTTAACCATCAGAAAAGCAGAAATAAAGTTAATGTTGGACGTGGCCAAGCATAGCTAAAATCCCAGCACTGATTAGGCTGAGGCAGGAAGGTCATGAGTTCAAGGCAAGCCTGGGCTACATAAGGCCATGTGGACCAAAGTGGGGAAAGGTAGGGAGAAGAAGGAAGTGAAGGGGAGAGAGGCGACAGTGTGTCTTGCTGATATCAGTTATCAATATTATGTCTCTCCATCTAATATCTCATCTGCTACAAGTTTTAGCCCTGCAGTAGAAAAAAAAAACCATATTAGTGTCCTTAAACTCACCATCATCATCACTGAAATCATACATGAATGTGTGTGGTTCACAGCAACTTTTAAGTAGGAAGAGATTGAATGGGTAAAATGAAAAATAAAGTAATAAAAACCTGCTGACAAGCCATAGAGTGGGGACTGACTTCTGCACTTCTAACTTGCTTCAGAAGCTATGAAATACAACATGCCCAGCTGTCCAATACTATATATATCCTGAGTCTGCCACGACATATCGGCCTTTAAAATCCAGACAAACAGGGCTATTGCCAGGCAATCTTGAAACCAGGGGAAATCTATAAGAAATACATCTCAGGTATATTAGGGAACCTTAATTTTAGAATCTTCATTAACCAAGCAAATCATTACCCAAGCGCCTACCAACTGCTCTCATCTGTCAAGCTTACACTTATTCCAAGATAATTAAAAGCACGGCCTTCCCACAGATGATCTATTCTGCACACTACCAAGAAGACAATGTGGTTCTCAGGAGTCAAGGTGGGAAAAGCAAAGAAAGAAATGGGGGTGAATGATGGAGCCAATTTCCTACGTTTCAAAAGAATTTGTCACCATCATTCGGAAAGAAAAGAGCCATTGACTGAGTCCCAAACTATATTACATGTTGATCAATCAGGAACAGCCTAATACTGCTGAGAAAACCACAGAATAACGGAATTTGGAATAACTTTTCATGGAAAGGCAAAAGTTAAACATCATTCCCTTTTGAACACTAGCGACAGTAGACATATTAATAACGTGAGGCCCTGTTCCTAATATACCTGGGCCACATAAAGCCACTGCCAAGGTCTGAAACAGTCACAACAGATCTCTCAGCCTTGCAGCATAAAACTCAGTTGATAATTTCTTTGTCTAACACCTAATAAAATTCATTCTTCCAAAATTGTGGAAAAGCTCAGCACAGTCCTCCCTTATTATAAAGTTTCCTGTTACAAGGTTGCAAGATTTACACATATGTTAGGCTTCATTGTGGAAAAGAGACCTCCTCATAACACCCTCTTTGTTATAAGACTCCGTGCTTTGCCTCCGGCTAGATATATAATGAGAGTGAAACGAACTTGGACAGATTGCTGAGAAAAAAGGAAAAAGTGCAGTTCCTTTTAGTCATCCCCCAGACTCCCTCTGCCCCAGGGGCTTTTCATCGTAACTGTTTTGTTCCTTTTTTTCCTCCTATTTTTATATATTCCCTTCAGTAAGATTATTAAGACTAGTTTGTACTACTTTAGAAACTGTTGATTTTTATATACTTCTGCCTTCCAAAACTTTCAACAAATGTCATCTTTAGAACAATGAACTATACTAGGACTTGATCAAGCAATTGCAAACAGCCATACAAAATCTTAATTTTCCACTCAGACTATATTCACAGTCTCCTAACATCATGAACGTAACTTTCCAAATTTGATTTAGGAATACCTCTGTTATCGTTTCCACTTTAAACAACACTACCTCATTTCAGCCAAAACCTGGAAATACTGACTTAAAAAATGTGTCTGTGTGTGTGTGTGTGTGTGTGTGAGAGAGAGAGAGAGAGAGAGAGAGAGAGAGAGAGAGAGAGAGAGAGAGACTGAGAGTGTGGAGGTCAAGGGAAACCTCAAGCATCAATCCTTGCCTTCCATCTTGCTTAAGACAGGGTGAGACAGGGTCTCTCTTGACTGTCCACCATTTTGGAGACCAGGCTAGTCCGCCTAGCAGCTGAAAGGCTCTCCCATCTCAGGAGCACTAGGATCCACGCTGCCACACCTTGCTCTACCAGTCTCTGGGGAAATATGAACTCAGGTCCTGATGCCTGCACAGCACGTTACCCACAGGGCCACCTCTCCATTGTAAACTCATTTTTAACTTATATATAAAAAATCAAATATTAAGACAATATTAATATACCCAACTTAACCATTTCTGATATTTCAAATTAGCCAGAAGTGATAAAGTAAGCATACGTTTGTGTTTTAAAAGTATAAAAACTAAACATGTATAATATGATTATTCTACATAAAGTATGCCTTATACTAGAATTCTAGTCTTAATACTTTGGATAATATTTTATAATGGTAATAAGAATCAGGATTGGGATATCTACTGCAGCTTTGTTCCTATTTGCCCCCAAATTAGAAATCGTTCTAAATCTGATGATTATCTCCTTAATTTTTATACACGCATCTCCTTTCCTAGGGGGAACTAAGGGACTGGCAGGATGAGAGCTGAGCCAGGGCCTGCTCAGGAGTGCTAGGCAAGGGCTCTTCCACTGAGCCACACCTAGAGTGACAATTTTGCCATTTGGGTTTCTTTAAAACCCACAGAAAGAGAGAGAGAGATAATAAAAATGTTTTTGTTTTAATCCCTGTTGTGGGCTATGGGGCTGCTCCAGATTGTCCACAGCAGCTGACTATGATTTGCCTCGTGCTCTGGGTAGGTGTGATTCTGCCAACAGCAGATAGCCTCTGCAATTGTGTGACATTTGGAATTTGGGGACTTTTGAGAGGGTATATAAATGCTAGGGCTACAAGAGGCAATGCTGGTTGTTGTAGGTGGGCTGGTGAGTTGTTGGTTGGTTGTTGGTTGCTGTTGTTCAAGGTTTGTTAAGTGGTTGTGCACAAAAAAAAGAAACAAGAAGAAATTAGATATCCTGACTGCAAAGATCAAACCTGCCCCAAGGAACTCAACTCCCCTAATCAGCAGGAAGCAGTTCAACAATATCGCCTTCCTCTTTCCAACCCTGACTTTATTCAGGGATCTCTTTCCTTTCTCCTCTATCCTTTTTCTCTCCTATCTAGTATTAGGGGTTAAAAGGGTGGGAGAAAGGGGGTGGGGAAGGGTGAGAGAAAGGGGGTGGGGAAGGATGAGAGAAGGGGGGTGGGGAAGGTGGGAGAGAGAAGAACCCACAAAGTAGCCAAAGACAGCTGTACACACTCCCAGACCACTAATGAATATTTTCTTTTTCTTCTCTTTTCCTTTCCCTTCCTTTGTCTTCCCGACATCTTCCCTCCTCCCCTCTTCCTTCCTCCCCTCTTTCTGTCCTGGCAGAGTCTCACTGTATAGTCCATGCTGACTTCACTGGAACTCCATGAGTCACAATGTCACCTGAGTCATTTAGCCTTCCCAATTCGATAACACAACACCAAAAAGAATGTGCCGATTTTAAATGGTCAAATCCTACCAAAACTACCATTGACTTGGCTTAGTGGCACACATTTGTAATCCTGGCACTGGGAAGACTGAGATAGAAGGATAGTCACAAGTTCAAGAGTAGCCTAGGAAACATAATGAGTTCTAAGCCAACTTGAGATATATAGTGTGTAGTGGTTTGAATAAGAATGGTCCCATAGGCTCATGTATTTGGAGGAGGTATGTCATTGGGAACAGAATTTGCAGTTTCAAAAGCCCATACCAGGCCTCGTCTCTGTCTCTGTCTGTCTTTCTGTCTCTCTGTCTCTCTGTCTCTCTGTCTCTCTGTCTCTCTCTCTCTCTCTCTCTCTCTCTCTCTCTCTCTCTCTCTCTGTGTGTGTGTGTGTGTGTGTGTGTGTGTGTGTGTACTCAGCTACTTCTCCAGTTCCAAGTATGCCCCACACTCCCCTCCATGATGATAATGGCCTAAATCTCTAAAACTGTAAGCAAGCTCCCGCTTATAAGAGTCATTATCTCAGTCATGGTGTCTCTTCACAGCAACAGAACAGTGACTAAGACACAGCAAAACCCTGTCTCAAAGGAGCTGAAGGAGGCAAAGAAGAAAGGGAACTCCCACTTTTTCAAGACAAGGTTTCTATAAATTGCCAACATTCTCTGACTCCCAAATAGCTAGGCTATAGACCTGTATTCTACCACACCATTAGGCTTAATAACTGTGATGGCACAAACGCCCCACAGCCACTCCGGGCCACTACATTCAACTAGCCCTGTCGAAGGCAGTGCTGACAAAGACTTCACTGTCATCACATTCAGCCACCAGAAACAAGTTGGGATTTCTGTTGTTATTCTTCAAACACCACCAAGAAGTTTCAGATCATTATTTGACCCGCCCTCATCCCTAGGACTAGAATGTAAGAGGGAATGGAGAAATTCTCAGTATTCATACTTTACAAAATGTAACAACTGCAGGTAATCATATCACTCAATTTGAAGACTACATGGGTCTATCTTTAGAGCTCTTGGGAACCAAAAGATTTTGTACAGCATAATATACAGGACAATATTATTTAAAAGTTAAAGAATTTATAATGTTTAAAAGTGATGTTGTTTTAGAGGCCTTGGATCACAGATTTTATAAATGTTGTATACATAATAAAAAAAAAACAGCACAGGATGAGAGTCAGCCCTATACCCCTTGCTCTGACTCCTCACCACGGACTCCTGAAGAATCTTAAGGCCAAATGAGGGAATTCGCCAATGTTACACAACATCTACACATCCACTCTTAGGCGGGGACAGAAGCCACTGACCAGTAGCATCTTCTCTAACACTAGTCTCTGAGATTTCAATCACAGACATTCAAAGAGGGGGCCCATGGCTCACTGGTGGGCTATCCAAACATCCATCAGTTCTCTGGGAAGAAAACAGCATTAATCTTTTCTTAGCAGTGACACCCCCACAGAAGAAACAAAGCCGGGTTCTGGCTGTTCCTTCACCCCATCAGAGCACATCAGCTCTTTCTCTGGATAGTAACCAAAGACTCCAGCTGGCTTCGGGAGCGGCCTCTCCATAACCACACAAGGCCACTAATATGTGCCCTCGGCAGACAAGAGAAGGCTCCACTTTAGACGACGAGAAGTTATTTGGAGTTTGCCTCAATGTGAGGCAAATGACAGTGCCTGCCTTGTCCTCCGATTCACTGTTTTCTTTGGCGGGCCTTTTATTCCAACATGTTCATGAATTTTTTATTTATGTGACAATATAATCCTATACAAGTTTATAGAAGTCATTTTATTCTCTGAAAAATATTCCACCATGCTCATATATCTCACTGGTAAAATCCCGTTCACGGCCTGTACTGACAATTAGACTCTGGACATACTGGAGCTCCATACAGTTGCTCTTTCCGCCTCAGTGACAACAGAGGTCTAGTGTGCGGCCAGGGCTCTCAGTCCACACTGTGCACATTATGTCTGCACTATGACATTAGACTTCCTAGATGAGTTCTATCATTCTAAGGTTCTATTTGACTTTTTTAAAAAATCAATGTAGAGTACTTCAAAAAGTTAAAGAAAAATAAACTTTCATACAACGGGGTAGTGGGTATTCCTGGTTGTCAACTTGACTATATCTGGAATGAACTATAATCAAGAATTGGAAGGCTCACCTATGATCCTAATCTGGAGGCTCAGAGATATAAGTTTCTGGTCTGGATCTTGGCATGGAGATCTTAAAGCATTATGGCTATGAATTCCAGAAGATTAAGACAAAGAGATCTCCGAGTTCAAGGTCATCTGGGATTAAAGGTGCAGTAGCACACGGCCTTCAATCTGGGCTACACCCTCTGCTGGAGACCTATATAGGACATTGAAGAAGGAAGACTCACTCTTCCTTGCCTGCTCGCCTCCTGGGACTGAGCGACTGCTAGATCCTTGGACTTCCATCCCCAGCTGCTGCTGACCATTGTTGGGGAGTTGGACTACAGGCTGTAAGTCATCGACAAATCCCCAAACTATATAGAGACTGACCATAATACGTTCTGTGACTCTAGAGAGCTTGGACTAATACAAACAGCAAAGCTGGGGCACATCTGTAATCCCAGCATTCAGTCTTCTGAGGCAAAAGGATCACAGGTTTGAGGGTAGTTGAAAAATATGATAAGATTCTGTCTCAGAAAAGGAGGTGAGGGTTAGTGACTTGGGTCCAGTGGCCAGCACTGCATGGTAGTTAGTGAATGCCTGTAATCCCAGCACGTGGGAGATAACAGGAAGACTGGACGGGCAAGGTCACCCTTGTATAAAGGAATTTTAATCTATCAACATGATTGCTCTGGAAAGAGATCACAACCAAAGACCCTGAATGTCTGAATGATCTGGCTAGAATCCCTCTGGCTGTAATAGAGACAACACGCTCTTATCACACACCTTTAACATTGAAGGTAAATTTAGTTTGTAGAAGGAAGCAGCCGCTGGGCGGTGGCGCACGCCTTTAATCCCAGCACTTGGGAGGCAGAGGCAGGCGTATTTTTGAGTTCGAGGTTAGCCTGGTCTACAAAGTGAGTTCCAGGACAGCCCGAACTACACAGAGAAACCCTGTCTCGAAGGAAAAAAAAAAAAAAAAAAAAGGAAGCAGCCATGTCTGCAAGTGACCATCTAAAAGAGGGGCAGACAAATGATAAAGCAGAGAAAGATTTGACAGAATGAGTCAGAGATAGGATATACCCAACTCACACAAGAGCAGCACAGGAAAGAGAGGACAAGAGAGGGAGGGAGGGAAGGAGGGGGAGGGAGAGGAAGGGAGAGGGAGAGAGAGAGAGGAGAAGAAAGGGAGGGAGGGAGGGAGAGTAAGAGAGGGAGGGAGGGAGATGGGAGGGAGGGAGATGGGAGGGAGGGAGGGAAAGGGAGGGAGGAGGGAGAGAGGGAGGAAGGGAGGGAGGAAGGGAGGAAGGGAGGGAGGGAGGGAGGGAGGAAGGAAGGAAGGAAGGAAGGAAGGAAGGAAGGAAGGAAGGAAGGAAGGAAGCCGGTTTTTATCAGGGGCGGTTTTACAGAGACAGGCTGAAGAAGCCAGAAGTTAGGAACAGACTGCCAGAGTTAGAGGCCAAGTAAAGCAATTCAGTCAGAAGCCGAGAGAGGCCACTCTGAATCAGTCAGCTTGGAGAGGAGTTTGGGCCAGAACAGCTGAGTTGAATTAGCCAACCCGTTCAGAAAGAACTAGAAAGGGTGGGCTTCTTCTTCAGGAGTAAGTTTCTGAGACGACAATTCCATCTGGCAAATAAAAGTTACTTTTATACCCTTGGGCTCATAGAGAGTGTGAGATCAACCTGTGCTATAAGATCTTGAGATCTTGTCTCCAGAAAAGTGTTAAGAGGTAAAGTGCCTCATATTAAATATTATAGAATTTAAATAATTGTTTAAAGCCAAAATCCATTTTGAGATATGAGGATTATAACAAATACTGAGAAGTTTGAATGTCATGTTGCACACTTAAAATTAGTGACAAAAGGATAAATAATCTACAGAAGTAACCATACAAACTTGTCTCTACTGGCAAACTTGATCCGTAGGAAGACTACAGCTGTCATACTGGAAAATGACTGCAACCAAAGGTGAACTTAAGAGGTCTGGCAACCTCTGCTACTTCATCAGTTTGGAAGATGTGACTACCCTAACGTCTACACTGTGGGGGCAGTTCTCATTTGTGTTGGTTAAGGTCTCTATTGCTGTGATAAAACACCATGGCCAAAAGCAACGGGAGGAGGACAGGGTTTGCTTCGTCTTACAGATTATGGGCAGGAACATGGAAGCAGGGACTGACCGGAAAGCCGTGGAGCGCGCTACTTACTGGCCTGCTCTCCTGGCTTGCTCATCCTACTTTCTCATAGCACCCGGTACCCACCACCCACAATGGACTGGGCCTTCCCACATCAATCAGTAATTAAGTAAATGCACTACAGGCCAATCTGCTAGGGCCATTTTCTCAACTGAGAGTCCCTCTTCACAAATGACTCTAGCTTGTTTTTTTCAAGTTGAAAAAAAAACTGGCTAAGATGACATGTCTATTGAAAAAGAAAAAAAAAGAAAAACCTCAGAAGTCACCTAGATTGATAGCGCAATGAAATGTGTTCTTAAAACTACCCCCCAAAGCCAGCTGAGGACATCTGCCAATATTCTGTGAATACGGAATGTGCCCCGCGGGTTTGTGTGTGGACGGCTTGGTCCCCAGGGCTCACACTATTGAGGGAGATGTTTGCAACTGCAGGAAATGGGATCCAGTTACAGGATCCACATGGCCTGGAGATGAGCCTTGAGGAAACTCTGTCTCAAAGTTTTTAGAAAGATTCCTTTCAATTTACGTATTGTCAGACTCCCCTTGTATTTCATATTTAAAAGCATCAAGCTTTACATGTTGAGCATAATGTGTTTAATGACTGTTCCCTTTTGGTGGAGAAAAAACTAAATTCCAAAAATATGAAATTAGCCGGGCGTGGTGGCGCACGCCTGTAATCCCAGCACTTGGGAGGCAGAGGCAGGCGGATTTCTGAGTTCGAGGCCAGCCTGGTCTACAGAGTGAGTTCCAGGACAGCCAGGGCTACACAGAGAAACCCTGTCTCGAAAAAAAAAATGAAATTACTCTGGATTAGCTGAGCATGGAATATCTCAAGGGCATCCTGCTCCGCTGTCATCAAAGGCCGTGTCTGCGGCTGGCACCAAGGCATTCCCCTCCTCCTCTCTGGGTCCACATGTCTCAGATGTGACTACACTGAGAATATGACATTTGCAGGGAAAAAAAATCTATAAATGTTGGTGTAAGGAATGTTGGAAATGAGGAAGAAATTACATAAAATCATGATGTGCAGAACACCAAATTTCACTCTCTCTGAAAAGGCAGCGGGCGGGGCATGGTGGGTGGGGCGCGGTGGGCGGGACACGGTGGGCGGGGCACGGTGGGCAGCAGGGACCCAGGTTTATGCAGTGTCACCTGGGCCTTCGTCAGAAGCTTCTCCCTCCACCGAAAGCACTTAGTGCAGAGGTGCACGGTGCCCAAGGCCGAGCCACTGCTGAGTGCTCAGCCTTAAGTCGCTGCTCCGCGGCACAGGGCCGTTAGCTAAGAACATGTTCAAGGGTGCAGGTGGGACTAAAAGGGAGGGGGTGTGGGGTGACCTTGATAAAAACACATTATATTAACAAGTGATATTCTCAAATAATACATTTTAAGTTAAAAATAGAGGATTAAAAACAATTTTTTAAGCAACTTTGATTTTAGACTTTTCAAAAAGCCTTTTCTTAAGCTGAACACACATTTAATCATCTAATTCCCAGAACCAGGGAGGATGAGGTAGGAAGGCTATAGCAGGTCTGGGGTAGCCATGACACGGTGAGAACAGCCCAGCAGGCGAGGCGGCACCACAGGCTCCGACCAATGGCCTGAAACACATTCCCTGCTGAAGAAAAAGTGTGTGTGTGTGTGTGTGTGTGTGTGTGTGTGTGTCTGAATGGGTCTGTGTGTATGCATGTGTGTGTGCCTGTGTATCTGTATGTGTGTGTCTATGTGCATATAAGTGTGTGTGCATTTAAGTGTGTGTGTCTGTGTGTGTATCTGTATGTCTATGTGTGAATATATATTTGTGAGAGTATGTGGGAGTAGAGGGGATGTGCATGTGAGTGTGTGTGTATGTGTGTCTGTGTGCATGTGAGTGTGTCCATGGGAGTGTGGGAGTGTGGCAGGATATGTGCCTGGGAGTGTGATGTGAATGTGTATGAGTGTGTATGTGACTATGAGTCTCTATGAGTAATAAAGTTGATCGCTTGGGGCAGTGGGCACGGCGCTTGCCCGCGGGCCTGCCGCCCTGAGTCCCAGCCTCAGGCCCCTCGAGTTGCCTTCAGACCTTCCCTGCACACAGTGGCTCCCTTCTCTTCGTTCCTGCTCTCAGTCTCTCGCCCTCACTCTTTCAGACACACACATATAAATTTTAAATCACATACTTAAGTTTGGCCAAAGCAAACTATAGTCCTTTCTGATGGGAAAGTCACTGGAGGTTCGAAGGCAGCCGGTTAGGGAAGGGGTGGCGTTCTAACTGTGCGGGATTCTTGATGCTGAGGCCTGAGTTCAGCGTCCTCCTCTCTCATTAAAGAGCTTGAGCAAAGGTTCATCTGAAGAGCCCAGCAAGGACAGCAGAGGTAGGAGCCTGTGTGCCTCGTGCAGAGGGAGGGGCCTGTGTGCCTCGGTGCTGCAGCCTGGCCTCGCCAAAACACCAGCAGAAGCTCAGACTCTTTTGTCCGACTTCAGAATATGAGACTCAGAACCAGCAGGATACAACGGTCTTGTGATTCAAATGCAAATTAAAGTCTCAGGTGCACAGCTGAAGAATTCACGTTACATCCTATCGGATATTAACTAATAATTTCCCCTTTAAAAAACACTTTGCAGCTTAAAGAAGTCTCTATTTTTAGTCGAAGGACAAAATTTCAGTATACAATTTCCTCATTCACGACTCGTGCTATTTCTGTTTTGTTTTTTGGGGGCACACTCCACGCCATGGCCTCATCCCCAGCCGGCCACTCCACAGTCCCTCCCCTTCTTAGTCACAGTGTTGTCCTCCCAGACAACAGTAGTGGAGGGCTGCCCTCTAGTGGCCGCCCTTCCAGTGCTCGGCCGTGTCTCCTCGCCTCAGCTAATGTAGTGCCAGGTTTTACTTTTCATTTAATTCCTTTTCTCAAGCACTGAGTTTTCTTCGCACTGTGAATTCTAAGTTAACTTTCAAATTACACCAGGAGGATCCCTAACCGGCTCCAGCTACACTGCCAGTTCCAGCCAGTTCTAGCCTGTCCCAGCCTGTCCCAGCCAGTTCCAGCATAGTCTACAAGAGACCTTACTCCCCTACACAACGCTGCACAATACACAACAAATGAAACTGGGGCGACTCTTCTTCCCAAGTGCTACACTGCTTGTTTTGTATACCAAGGAGGAAAAACAGACTCCATCTTTTCTACATTCTGCAAACATTTTGTCCAGCCCTGGGGATGGAGTGCCTGGGGAGCACGGGCGGGGAGCACGGGCGGGAGCACACCACCCACATTCCCTACGGTGGCTTCCTTTACCTCTGGTCCATCAGACAGCTAGCCTCTGACTCAGAAGCTGACCTGAAACCTCATCTTCCGGACTCCACCTCCTTCTGTGTCAAGTTGTAAAATGGTTTGTTCTCACCAAAAGAAAAGTAAAGCTGTCAGAATGGCCTCTGGCTTTGTCGAGTGTTTCTGAAGTGAAACACTATTCAGAGCTAAGGGAAGGACGGCAGACCTCGCCCTCAGCCGGTCCTGGTTACGCGCAGGGGGAGAAGTGCCTTGTTGCCCACCTTCCGCTCAAAGCTGAGGCTCTTCAGCTACAGACAGAGTTCCCGAAGAGAAGCAGACATATAATAAACAGACATATAATAAACGGTGTAACATGAGTCAGAGCCTCCGAGAGCAAACGGAGGCCAGGGGGAACGACTTCACTCCTGAGTGTTCAGCCCACATGGGATGAGAACGTGCGTCGTCAGAGAAGCCTCCCCTGACTGACCTCAGGGTACGGGCGACAGGCCCGGCAGGGGGTGCTCAGCCCGGGCTACCAGTCAGTCCCTCCTATGAACCTTTATCCAAAGAGAAGAATGTCCCCATCTCGGCATAGGAAGCCCAGCTCTCAGGGCCTGCAGAAGTGGGGGTCAGGGTGATCCACTTGAGCAATGTCCATCAGTGGGGGGGGGGGGGGCGGGGAGAGCCTCTGTTTGCTGCTGAGGAGAACGCTGGGGTCTAATGAATGCTGAGCACAACTACCAGTGCGCCCCAGGCCCTGCCCGAGAGCCCGTGTTTTAGAAGAGTAAGTCCTGAAGCCCATCACATTACTCTGACAGTCCATCAGGGAATCCATCAAACGTGCTGCACGGAAGCAAAGAATGGTCTGGTGAAAACTAAAAAGTCCAGCCGGGCGGTGGTGGCGCACACCTTTAGTCCCAGCACTTGGGAGGCAGAGGCAGGTGGATTTCTGAGTTCCAAGGCCAGCCTGGTCTACAGAGTGAGTTCCAGGACAGCCAGGGCTACACAGAGAAACCCTGTCTCATAAAAGAAAAAAAAAAAAAAAAGAGGTTTAGGGGCTGGAGAGATGGCTTAGCGGTTAAGAGCACTGGCTGCACTTCCAAAGGTCCTGATTTCAAATCCCAGTAACCACATGGTGGCTCACAACCATCTGTAATGAGACCTGATGCCCTCTTCTGGTGTGTCTGAAGACAGCTACAGTGTACTTATAATAAATAAATCTTTAAAAAAAAAAACTAAAAAGTCCAATTCTGTCTACACAGCTCAATGTTTGCACTCCAGATATATAGTAATTTTGTTTCATTGTTTCCTGTTTGAACAGGGCCATACTCTCATGCAAAGCTAAGGGGAAACTTACTAGCTAGCCTAGGCTACTCTTGAATTCATGGCAAGCCTCCTGAATTGAATCCTCAGCTTCCTGAATACCAACCATGAGCCACCACACCTAGCTAGAGCCATAGAATTTAGCAATTTGCTTTGGTGATTTGGTGAGAACAAACAAATTGAAAACAGTTAAGTAGGCAGTTTGGGGATCAGGGCCCCCAAAGATGTCAGACATTTTAAAAGAGGAGTGATTATCAACCTGAAAGGCAGGAGCTGTGAGGAGACGATGTGTGGTCGACATTACTTCTCATATAAACCCAGCTCTCTCTCCTCTCTCCATTCAACTGTGTCCTTGAACGGCCCCACGCTCCTGTGACTCAGGCAAGTGCGTCAATAACCTGATCAAGTGTTTTGTTTCATGACTCAAAATTTTACGTGCACATCGCTAACAAAAATATTCTAGAGAGCTAGCTCAGTGGTAATGAACATCTGTTGCTTTGGTTGGGGGTTGTTTAGAGATTTATTTTATGTGTAAGTGTCTTGCCTGCATGTATGCGTACCCTTCAATGCCTGGTGCTAGCCGGGGACCAGATTCCCTGGTACTGTAGTTATCGGCCACCATGCTGGGCTCTGTGCAAGAGCAGCCAGTGCTCCTAACCACTGAGCCAAGGCTCCAGCTCTACTTCTTGCTCTTAAGGAGGACTCAGATTCAGTTACCAACCCCATATGACACTCACAACCATCCAGTTCTAGGCAATCTGACATCCTCTGGCATCCTCAAGCAGCAACAGGCACATGGTGCACATAAATACACACACACATACACACACACACACACACACACACACACAGAGAGAGAGAGAGAGAGAGAGAGAGAGAGAGAGAGAGAAAGAGAGACATGCACACAAATTGATTTTTAAAAAATGATACCCCCAAAAGCTAAAATATCACAAAACTCCTAATCACAGTTCCACAGGTGATACATGCACATACATGCAAAAACAACCAAAAAACCATGCGTTACCACCACAAGACAGCACCCCCAGTTCCTCTTCAACCATGTTAACTGCGGTGGGAAAGTCATGAGCTGCGTCTGGGTGGACATACTGCAGGAGCCTTTTTATCTCTTGGAAATAGAAACATGCAAGGGAGGGGGCACTGGGCTAAGTCAGAAGCGCCGGCCTTCTCCTCTTCTGGATTCAACCAAGAGACTCAGGAAAGAACTGCTTCTGCCCTGAACATATACATACTTTCTCTGGTAATTATCTGCACAATAGCACAACTATTTTCATGGCATTCAGATGCTGTTAGGCAGTGTAAGTTATCTTGAATATACAAGGCACACAGAGGAGGGCCCAGATGGAACACACCTGGGATTCTAGCGCCTGGAAATTTGTGTAGGAGACGCTCACTCTTCGATCAAGGCAAGCCCCGCCTACAGAGTGAGATCCAGGTCAACCTGGACTACAGTGTAGATCAGATCTCAAAAATACATACATATGGACAGACAGACAGACAGATGGACAGACGGACAGACAGACATTAAAAAAGCAGGCATGCCTACAGAGGATATGGTACGTGTAGGCTAAACACAGCCATTACCCACTTACTCAAGGAACTTGAGAATCTGCCAATGTTACATGTAGTGAGGAGATGACAGATTTCCTGGAATTTATCCTGAAGCCCCAAGATACCGTGTGCATCTGCTTGATAAAGGTGATACCCTGGTAGAATCCGGGAGAGGTACCTCTCCTCTTAGGTCACTGCTGTTTGTGCCAGAGATCATGACGTGAAGAGCAACATCACGTCTACATTTAAGTACCTATCAGTCTCCATCCCCAGGCTTTCCTGTCTAGAAAGAATCCATGGGCACCCTCAGAACGAGGGGCAGGGTAGCAGGGTTATGGTCCACCTTCCTTTAGCAGCCACAGCTGGGACTGTCATTAAGATCAAGACTTCCTGCCAGCTCCAGCTCCACGGTGCTAGTGCTCACCTTCACTTGCGGTAGTCAGGAGGCAGGGGCAGGCCATTCTCTGAGTTCAAGGCCAGCCTGGTCTTCAGGGCAAGTTCCGGGACAACCAAGGATACACAGAGAGCCTGTCTCAGAAAACAAACATTTCATGCCACAGAAAGTGGCAGGCACCCAACTCAACCACAAAGGAACTCACCTTTAATTAGCTTATCAAGACAAACTCTGTAGAAAACATATTGTCTTAATTACTTTGCTATTGCCACGACAAAACACCATGACCAAGGCAACTTATAAAGTAAAGCATTGAACTTGGGCTCACAGTTTCAGAGGGTAAGTCAATGGCCGTCATGACAGGGAACTTGGCGGCAGACAGGCAGGCGTGGCATGGGAGCAGAGGACTTACATCTGATCCACAGGCAAATGGCAGAGTAATGGCTAACTCGGAATGGCGTGGGACTTTGAAACCTCAAAGCCTCCCCCAGGACCATGGCTCTCCCAACAAGGCCACACCTCCTAATCCTTCCCAAACAGTTCAACTGTGAACCAGTATTTAAACATACGAGGCTGTGGAGCCATTCTGAGAATGATTCAAATGACCACAGATATTTAGAAAGAGCGCTGACGACCGTATAAGAACACAAGGCATGTGTTTTTATTATTTTAAGTATCTAAATATAAAATTTTTACTAAAATACTTATTTAAATCTTTATGATTCAAACTACATAATATTCCACTGTAATATGACCAAAGGGTGTAAATCTGCCCCTTGAAATATCATGTGTATAACTCAAAGCAAATTACCTTTTATACCACCAAAGGGTCCATAAGTCATATTGCAGGCTGTCCTCTGAAGATGGTGCTCATACATTAACTTTATCTGGTATTGGTTTCCATGTTCCACATTACCCAATGTCCCTATGGAGAAAAAACAAAGGGACCACTTCAAATCTGCTTACATTTTTTATATTAATTTCTTCTCATCCTCTCTATCAGCCTTAATGCAATTTTAGTAAAATTAAAAATGACAAAGTAATAAAAGATAAGAACAATTAATACACTGGTCATAGAAAAAGTCAGCACAATTTAAAAAAAAATGAATCTCAGATTTCCCCATTAGAGAAATATTACCATAGAGAGCATTTTATTATGTATTTCTACTAGACATTCCTGAGTGAGGTATAATTATTTAAATGACAACAAAGCCATTTAATTTCAGTTCTAAAATAAACACCATTACATTTTCCATTATAAGCAACATAATAGTACAGCAAACAAATGACAACTTTAAACCAACTCATTTTCTCATCCACCTTATGCCCAACCCCTTCAAATACTAAGTCCTATAACTAGGGATTGAACCCTACACGGAGCTACACTGCCAGACCTTACATATGCCTGCCCCACAATGCCAGTCCTAATTTAATGGAGAAATCTTCCAAATGTCCTTCAACAAGTGAACAGAACACTGTGCTGTAGTTGACGCCTTATAAGAAAAATGTCTTTCAAAACAAAGGGTTCTCTCTCCCTCTCCACCATACAGGCTTACAATCATGTTCTAGTTCTTTCTAAAAGACTCTACCTCTCTCTTTCCTGCTGCTGGGATTTCAAGGCTGTAGGCAGAACTCCTGCACCAGGTCGGACAGGCGAGGGAGAGGTACAGGAGGCGTGGGGAAGAGGAGGGCCTTAGAGAACAGCTTTCCCAGAAAGAAGTCTCTCTCAGAGCACAACACTGAAGGTGACGTTAAAGTAGTTTACAGCAAAAGAAATAGCCCATTTGATGATAAAAAGCATCTAAGTCTCCCTGTGGTTTGATATACCTGTAATCCCAGCACTTAGGACGGAGAGACAGGAAACTCACAAAATCTTGTCAGCCTGAGCTGCTTAAGGAGCCCGCTCAAAAAAGGAAAAGACTGGATGAGCACACTTATAAATCAGCATCTATGGCTTTGTGGGCTTTTTGTTTTTAGGGAGTTGGCTTCTGTATTCAAAAAAATTTGCCAATGAACCCTAAAACTATAAGAATATATTTTTCTGCATATTGGAATATAAATGCCATAATTGTTCAAATAAATAAACTACAGAAATTTATCCTCTCCCTAAAAAAATCACAGTATTGAATCCAGGGCCTCAGTGCCAGAGACTACATATATATGTACATATATGTGCCCTGATCCTGGCCATCTACTATGTCTCTTTAAAACATCAAAGGCTCTCTAAAACTGCAGAGTTTCTCACAGATGGAGGCTCCCACAAAATCAAAATAAGTTATATACTTTCTTACTGGAATAGAGAAGAACCAGAGCACAGTCATAATCAAATCAAAACCAAAGACAGACAGTGTCAGACTTCTGGAACTCATGATCTTCATAGCTCCCACGGGCTTACCACAGTCCACTCTGGTATCAGCCCACACAGCTTAGAAGTTCAGTCAGGTTCCACTCCAGGGCCCCTGCCCTCCTTGGTGACTGTCCCATGGCACTGGCATCGCTAAAATGCTGGAGTCTCTACAGCGGGGCTGTACCTTCACCAATAACCTTTCTAGGGAACTTTTCAGGGACCCTGACTCTACCACATGGTCCCAAGTCTCAACCTATCTCCATGACCCCCTCAACCCTGGATTTTCACATTCACTAAAGCCTTTGCCAGCTTCTCTTCAGGGACTCCAGTCATGCAACAGGTCCAGCCTCAGTGCTCCCCATGACCCTTCAATGCTCCCCATGATCCTTCAGTGCTCCCCATGACCCTTCAATGCTCCTCATCATCTTTCAATGCTCCTCATGACCCTTCAGTGCTCCCCATGACCCTTCAGTGCTCCCCATGACCCTTCAATGCTCCCCATGACCCTTCAATGCTCCCCAGGACCCTTCAGTGCTCCCCATAACCCTCCGATGCTCCCCATGACCCTTCAATGGTCCCCATGACCCTTCAATGTTTCCCAGGACCCTTCAATACTCCTCATCATATTTCAATGCTCCTCATGACCCTTCAATGCTCCCCATGACCCTTCAATGCTCCCCATGACCCTTTAGTGCTCCCCATGACCCTTCGATGCTCCCCATGACCCTTCAATGGTCCCCATGACCCTTCAATGTTCCCCAGGACCCTTCAGTGTTCCCCATAACACTTCAATGCTCTCCATGACCCCACCAACATGAGGTAGACTTGGCCCTCTATAGACTACAGCTTCTGTGTGCTGAGCCCAAAGAAACATTTCCTCAGAAGATTTAGTTCAATGATGCTCAGGTCTCTTCTCAATCACAGCTGATTCTTCATCCACAGCTGATCAGCTCCAATTCTCCCAGTAAAGCAGGTTTCACTTAAGCAGTTCTTAATTCAAAATATCAATGGCCCCCATACAGTCTTTAAAAGCACTCTCAAAGTTCCCGCTGAGACTATACAAGCCAGCCCTCCATTGTCTGCATCATTCTGAAAATTCTTCTCTTCCAAACTCCCACAGAACATGCCACTAAGATCTGAGCACCCAACAACTTCTCTAGCACAAAGTCCAAAAGTCTTCCCACAATTGTCTTAAGTCATGGTTCAACTGCTATGAACAGACAACATGACTAGAGCAACTCTTATCAAAGAAAGCATTTAACTGGGGGGCTGGCTTACAGTTTCATCGTCGGCAGAAAGCATGGTAGCCAATACAGCAGGCATGGTGCTGAAGTAGCTACATCCTGATCTACAGTCCATAAACAGAGAGAGGGAGAGGGAGAAGCTGGGCCTAGCGTGGACTTTTGAAACCTCAAAGTTTCACGCACAGTAACACACTTCCTTGAACAAGGCCTCACCTCCTAATCCTTCTCAAATAGCGCTCCCTGATGACTAAGCATTCAAATTTAAGAGTCTCTGAGCACCATTCCTATTCAAGCCACCACAACATGATCAAGTCTGCCACAGCAATACCCCATGACCTGGTTCCAATTTCTGTCCTAGGGTTTTCACTTCTGTGATTAAACACCAAGGCCACCAACAACCTGGAGGAAATGGCTTATTTCAGCTTACAACTTTCTGGTCATTCTACATTGCTGAGAAGCACAAATGTAAGGCAAGAATTTGGAAGCAGTGGTTAGTGCAGACACCATGGGAGAGTTCTGATTACTGGCTTGCGCTCCACTGTTTACACAGCCTGCTTCCTTAAAACACCCAGGACCACCAGCCAAAAGATCACATCTCACAAAACAATCTGGGCCCTCCCACATCGATCATCAATTAGGAAAACGTATCCCAGGCTTGCCCACATGCCAGTCTGCTGGGAGTGTCTTCTCAGTTGAGGTTTACTCTTGCCTAATGACTCTAGTTTGTATCTACCTGAGATGAACTCTCAATTCTGAATATCTATGCCCCAAATACAAGGGCACCCACATTTGTAAAACAAACATTATTAAAGCTTAAGTCACACATAGAATCCCACACATTAATAGTGGGAGACTTCAACACCCCACTCTCACCAATGGACAGGTCTTTGAAACAGAAACTAAACAGAGAAATAATGAAACTAAAAGAAGTTATGTACCAAGTGAACCTAACAGATATCTATAGAACATTTCACCCACACAAGAAAGAATATACCTTCTTCTCAATACCTCACAGAACTTTCTCAAAAACTGACCATACAGTCAGTCACAAACCAAGCCACAACAGGTACAAGAAATTTGAAATAACACCTTGTATCTTATCAGACCATCATGGATTAAAACTAGAATTCAACAACAGAAACAACAGAAAGCCTACAAACTTATAACATACTATAAAACTTATTTTATATTATATTACATTACAATTTTATTATTAATATGAGTACATCATATTAAATATTACATATTACAACAATGTATAATAACAATATTTGCATTATTATTATTGTAGAGGCAAAATTATCTTGGGCTCTCTTTAGCTCAGTTTAACAGCCATTTACCACCAAACACTTGCTCTGACCTGCCTACCCCTAGACTGTTCCATGAAATGCTTGGAGGGAATCACGAAGCCTGACCTGCTCCAGCCTACACCTACCTACAAACTAAAAGGAAATAAAGACAGCATTGAAGCCTGGAGATTCCCAGTGCTTTCTGAAGTCCACCACCTGATGACCCTCCTACCATGTACTTCATAATTCGTGACTTTGTTTTCTAGAATTATTGTGATTTGTAGGAAAGAAGCCCCACAGACTGCTGCGCTGCTGCCTGCTGCACTGGTGCACAGTGCATGCTGCGCTGATACCAGCTGCATTGCTGCCTGCTGCACCTACTCAACAAATAAAAACAATTTAAAAAATTAAAGAAACAGGCTGGAGAGATGGCTCAGTGGTTAAGAGCACTGACTGCTCTTCCAGAGGTCCTGAGTTCAGTTCCCAGCAACCACATGGTGGCTCACAACCATCTATAATGGGATCCGATGCCCTCTCCTGTGGGTCTGAAGGGAGCGACGGCATACTCATATACGTTAAATAAATAAATCTTAATAAAAAAGAGAAACAGTGCTATGCAAATTCAGTCAGGCTTTCTCCATTATAAGAGTTAAGACACCCCCCCCCTTTCCTGGCAGGAATCTCTTTGAGACTGTTTTATTTACAATCAGGAAGCTAGAAAGAATACCCCCTCAGACACAGAGGCGCCATTGCTTGACCAGGCTGTAGTGGACAGTGGGCTTTCCCTGACTAGACCTGACTGGGACTTTAATATGACAAAAGGTAAGGGGCACCTGAAGGCCTACCACCAGACTCCATCGGCAGGTCTCAAGGGGGCCACATGGCAACCCACAAATTTGACCAAAGTATGTGAGGTTAAACAAGGACCACAGCCTTTCTAGAGCGGATCTAGAGGCATTCCACCAATACACACCCTATGACCCCATGGGCAAGGAATAATACTGGGACAATGGCTTTTATAGACCAGGCTAGTAGAGATATCAGGAAAAGCTTCAGAGGCTAGAGAGAAGGAATAAGAGACGGGCAGGTGCTGCTGTGGTGGACGGCACAAATGTCATCTGGGTAGAACCTTTACCCATGGCACATCAATGCAGAAACTGGAGCTAATTGCCCTCACCAAGGCCTTGGAACATGGAGCCAGCAAGAAAATTAACATCCACATGGATAGCAGGTATGTCTCTGCCACAGTCCACGTCCACAGGGATATATGCCAAGAGGACTGCTCACATCAAAGAAACCAACAGGAAATCTTGGGCCTCTTAGATGCCCAAATGAAGCCAGTAACTGTGAGTATTATTCACTGCCCAGGACATCAGAAGGGAAGAGACTCAGTGGGCAATAACCAGGCAGACCAGGCGGCTCTAGAAGTGGTTATGCGAGGCCTATCACGGTTATGGGCTTGCAGGAGACACCCACTGGGAAATGGGACTGAATTAAGACATGGCCTCACTTAGAATATACTGAAGAAAAAAGGACTCGGATTGCTAGCCACCCTAGCAACTATTACCAAGAGAAGGTGCACACAAGAAGGGAGAACTATACTCGCCAGAAAGCAAGCAAAAGACGTACTGGCCAAGTACACTGATGAACTCACTTAGCGGATAAAGAGCTTGTCCAAGCAGCTAAGGGACCTAAAGTATATATTATAAGGGACCTAAAGTATATATTTATATATTTCAGGTTTGGGGCTAGAGAGATACTAAAATAGTATAAGATATGCCAGCAAGTGCCAGCAAGTGAATGCTTGTGCAGCCGAGAGTAAACAGGGCAAAAGACCTGGGGGAGAACAGCCTACAGTACATTGAGAGATTTTATAGAAGTTCAGGCAGGAAAAATATGGTTACAAAAACCTTCTAGTGTTTGTGGATTCTTTCTCTGGATAGGCTGAGGTTTTCCCCACCAAGCAGGAAACAGCTGCCATGATAGCTAAAGAAGATACTAGAAGAAATTTTCCCGAGTTTCGGAGTGCCCAAGGTAATTGGATCAGACAATGGTCCTGCTTTTGTCTCTAAAGGTAAGTCAGGGATTGTCAGAGATATTGGGGACTAATTGGAAGCATTATTGTGGGTACTGTCCCCAGAGCTCAGGGCAGGTAGAGAAAATAAACAAAATCCTACAAGAGACCTTAACTAAATTGACCTTGGAGACTGGCTCAGGCAGGCTGGGTAGTGTCACTCCGCTTAGCCCTGTTCTGAGCCCAGAACAGCCCCTGCCATTTTAACCTGACCCCTTTTGAGATCCTCTTTGGTGCCCCAACTCCCTTGGTGTCCACTGGGCCCTCCCAAGAGATATCCCACAACATGTGATTTGACCCAAACTGAAATGCTTCCTTAAGTGCTCCAGGGATGCCAGAGACTCCTCACAGCTTCCAGACTGGTGACTGGATCTGTGTAAGGAGCTTCAGGAGCTGGAACCCTGATGGAAGGGACCTGGCACTGCTTGCCACTCCCAGAGACCTCAAGGTGGACGGTACTGTGGCCTGAGTGCATGCTTCCCATGTGGAACCTGCAGATGACCCAATCCCCAGAGACCCCCGCTGGACGGTACAGAAGATAGACAATCTACTCAAGATCACCCGACCTTGATCATGACTTCCTGGTGGTACCCTTGGATTCTGGCTCCTTCCCCCATCCCATGTGCCTGTCCACCTGTTACAGCACTCACTGTCTCTTTTCTGTTGGGGTTGGGGATGGCCAGGGCAGCCACCAGCACTTCCATCCTGGTCTTACAAGTGGACAATTATGACAGTCTGAGGACAGCCATTGATTTAGATGTAGATAAAATAGAAACTTCCATCAGTCACCTTCAAGGATCACTGACTTCATTATCAGAAGCAGAACTGCAGGATAGGAGGGCTCTGTGCTGCCTTAGCTGAGTGGGGCTGCCTGTGTATAGACCATCCCAGGGTTGTTAAAGAGTCAGTGGCCAAGGTGAGGAAAGGGCTAGCCAAGCAGAAGAGAGAGAACAGAGTCAGGGCTGGTTCAAGTCTTCGCTTAACTCCTCCCCTTGGTTAACCACCTACATATCCACCCTGTTAGGACCCTTAATTGTTCTCCTGCTATTGTTGACCTTTGGCTCTTACATTTTGGACCACTTGGTTGCCATTGTTAAGAAACACATAGACATAATACAGCTAATAATCTTAAAGCAGAGATGAAAAGAACTAGAAACAGAAGACCAGGAGTATGAGCTATCAGAATACCAGCACTTGCTTCAGGATTAACGCATGCACAAAGAAAAGGGAGGAATGAAAGGGTCAGCTCAGGAACCTTGGAAAGGTCATGGAACACTTGCCCCTCCCAGAGGAAGAGGCTAAAATACATTCTTCCTCAGACCACAGGGAAGTCCCTGCAGCCAGGGAAGGCCCAGAGTTATTCCAAGACCATTGGCCACCTACCTCATTCCCTAACAACCAACTAGTTTAAAGGTAATACTGCCCTGCCAGTCACACTGTGCCTAATGGTGGCTGCCTGAGGACTGTAGAAAGGTCTGTGCAGCCTGCTGCACGTGGGTGCTCTCTCCCCATATGCAGGGTGACCCCAGCACGCTCAATTAAATAAAATTCCTCTTGCTTTTTGCATCGATTCCCGTCTCCATGTTGTTCACTCAGGGGGTCTCTGGAAAGTTAAGGCTCCCCCGAGTCTTACACTTGGACTGTCACCTGCTTCAATGCCACCCACCAATTTCTAATTGTTTTCTACCATCTACCACACCCCTGGGTACCAAGGCTTCCTTTAAAAGTTAACAGACATTTGCCCCTGAAATATCCTGAATTTTAATAAGGGCCAAAATGCTAAAATCCATGACATTACAGACTGCACACTAAACTCAGACATCAGGGAACAAAACCCAATTTTGCTTCAAACTCAAGTGTCTTGAGGTCTGACTGGGTGAGGACAAGAAGCCAGGAAATGGAAACCAAGACAGAAACACCTGAGGCTGACCAAGGAACAGACATTTCACCTGTCTGCCACGGCCGAGCATCTCTTAAGCTTCAGGGGTCCTGAGGAACCAGAGCCTCCTGCAGTTAGTCACAGGCAACTGTGCATGCAATTCCTGACAACAGGGAGATTACAGGAAACCCTCTGATAAAAACAAGAATGCATAAGAATAGTGGACCAAGAAATGTACAGACAAGAACAACGGCTGGTGGGGAGGCTAACAGAGACTAGGAAGCCTCACGTGAGCACTTTCCCCTCACTCCTGAAAGACCATCCACTCCTCCACCAAGCTCCCAGCCCGTGACACACACCCACACGAGAAGGTGTCCTCTTACCTGAGACGGAGTAGACACAGAGCTTCCGGGAGTGCAGCACGGCCAGATGAAGCATCTCGGTGCCTCTGTGAACAGGACAGTGTCAGAAGCTTTTAAGTGATAGTTTCAGAGAGAACCTCAAAGTTACACATTGCTTTCAAAAAGGTCTCATAACGGCAGCCACTAAGAGTTAATAGAACAATTCGTAGCCATAAGTCTAAGCTGAGAAATAATCACGCCAGTGGGCACCTGCCTCCGCCTCAAGCTGCACCAGGCTGAGTTAGGGCAGCCAACGTCTCCCCGGAGCCAGCCAGATCTACAGAGGGAGCTAAATGAGAGAGGAGGGTGGACTCCAGGCACGGTGGACACGACGTTAACTACAGCACTGAGGGCGGAGGCAGGCTCCCGTGAGTTCTAGACTGGCCGGTCTACATATTGGTCATATATAGTAAAACCTGTCTCCAAAAGAAAGGTAAGAAGGACAGGGGTGTGAGAGAGGAGAGAGCTGAGGGAAGAGACCAAACTCAGAGCCCTAGAGAATCAGGCCTACGCCTCCGTGAGTCCGCTTCACAGCAAGCTCCAAGCTCTGCCTCTGCCTTCCGACCGACTCGCCTACGACTTCCCACAGGTCCCCTAGTCTCCCTGAGCCTATTTCTCAATTAAATCGAATACAAGCCATGGAAGTGCCCGATGGAATGAATGAGCATCGTGCTGTCAGTATTAGCAATGGCACAACAACTTCCAGACCCCAATTCTCTTTACAAGTGCTGAAAACTCAGCTTTCACTGAGTCTCAAATGGAACTCAAACACCACCGTCTACACTTCCCCTCCTGCCATGTGCAGTAGTTACCAGAGGCAGGTGCAGGGCACAGAACAGAAACCCTTGTTCCACAGTCTTCAAGGGATCACAGTGGGCACTAATGAGGAAAGGCTGTGGAAGGCTCTGACTGACAGGACTGCAGCCATAACTGAGGACCGCAGCCATAACTGAGGACCATCTCCGTTGCAGACCCACAATCTGCTGATGCACCCTCTCCACAGGTGACCACCCACAGGAGCCCTGGTACCCTCCTTACAGAGTAAGAACCACACGAGGTCACATGCGCACCACTGGCCAGCGACTCTGCCCCTGCCTGAGTCCTCATCCTTTTCTTCCTTTGCTTCACAAAAATGTGACCTACGCCACTCAGCTCCCTCAGACCCAATAGTGCTTTCAGAACTTTGTGGACCTGGGCACTCAGCACTATACTTTCTCCTTGTTCCAAAAGAGAACAAGACGACATGAGAAGAAAGCATCTCCCAGAGGGAGACACACAAGTCTGAGCCTCAGCTGCGTGCGTCCACACTCCAACACGCCTTCATCCCAAGGGCAGGTCATCACAGAGACAGAGGCTGGAAAAGAGGCTGAGAGCCTGTAACGCCAGTTCTGAGGCCCCTTCGTACACTGCATACATGTTACACATATATACACTCAGGCACACATGCACACACATACACATAAATTAAAAGATAAATAAATCTCTAAAATAATAATAGTAACTGGCAAAAGTGGAGAGCAGTCATTGTTTGTCACCCTCCTTCCGTCACACCAAGTGATCACAGAAGAGAGAGCAGAGCGTAGGTCCAACATACAGCCCAGGGCTGTCACGGCCCATGCCACGGGCCGGGTGAGCATTAAATCATCTCTGTGATTGCCTAGAGAAGCAGCAACAGAGCGTCACGGTAACAACGGCGGTGAGGGCAGGAATTCTAAGGACAAGGGGACTGTCTCCTTAAAGGAGTAAGTATTCCTCCTAGTGTTCCAGCATGGCTTAAGCTGGAGCCGCCTGGTCCCTTAGCCAGGTGACTAGTGGCAAACAAACGACTCAAAATCAAATCATGGGGCCCAGATAGGGACCTGTGTTCTGCTCATAACAGCCTTCCAGACTGCTCTCTGCTCTGCTTGAGACAGTCCTTCAAGTAATTCTCTCTCGCTGTTCTAAAAATTCTATGGATAGCTCATCTCTTACAGACCGAAAGCCCAGTTTTGTATTTTACACATCAATTCTCTCATTACTCCAGTTCCCTTTTGACTGTCCCATGAATCAGCATCCCACAATCCCATCTCCCTTGATTCTTAGGAAGAGGCAGCAAGCACAAACACAGACCATAAGATAGTTGGGTGTGACCCCAGCCCTGAAATTACCACTCTGACCATGCCTGGACTTCAATTTGCTCTGTGCCAGCCTGACCTTGAACTCAGGAATCTGCCTGCATTTCTATCTGCCTGTCTCTGTGTCTGTCTGTCTAGCTGGCTCACAGTGCAGCTGCCTCTGTCCCTTTAGATCTGTGAAGATCCTTATACAATTCATATTGGATCCGTATGTTTTGCATAGTTGAGAAATTTTTGTACTCATGTTTTCAGTGTTCTTTCCCACAGCCTTAAGGCCTGTCTGGACTGTCACAATGTTCTACCATTTTGCTGAGACACAGACACACCTCCAGGACGTGTGCTGTCTCTGATTATCATGGAGTCATTAACCGTGGCAGAGAGAACATTCCTCCATGGAGGAACATGAAAATATGTACACTATTATACAAACAAGCCTTATGCCCACAACAACTATCAACACTCATGGAGGCCCATGCTCTGCTGGCTCTGTTCCAGCAGGAAAACATGTCACATTGTCTTTTACATGGCCAAGCTGGACTCAGCAGAGGAGTGGGAAGAACAGAAATTACAAAGGTAGAGTTACCTGGGCATGCTGAGACACAGATTTAATCCCAGCACTCAGGAAGCAGAGGCAGGTGAATCTCTGAGTTCAAAGCCAGCCTGATCTACAAAATTAATTCCAGGCCAACCAGGGCTACATAGTGAGATCCTGTCTCAAAAAATAGAATAAAATAATATGCCGGGCGTGGTGGCGCACGCCTGTAATCCCAGCACTTGGGAGGCAGAGGCAGGCGGATTTCTGAGTTCGAGGCCAGCCTGGTCTACAGAGTAAGTTCCAGGACAGCCAGGACTACATAGAGAAACCCTGTCTCGAAAAACCAAAAAAAAAAAAAAAAAAAAAAAAAAATAATATTGCCCACTGATAAAATAATGGCACAGAGAGGGTAACCAAATACCTTCAGATTGGATTTAGAGCCTGATCCACAGGAAGGAATTCATGCCAGGCACCATAAACCTGGTCAGAAGCCCATGGATGGAGGTCACAGGACCTGGGAGAACCTATGATTGTTGTGCTAACCAGTCCAGTTGTTGAGCTACTTTATAAATGTTTATATTCACACCCACAGGCCTGTCCTACGCTCACCTTCAGGCAGAGGAGCCTCTTTTTGGAGTGGTTTCTAGAAGGAACATCATTTTCCTTTGAGGTACGGCCACTAGCATATTCCCCATGCTATAGCAGACGGCCCTATCACCACACATGCACCAGCAGCTCTAATCAGCCTCAGGATTAGGTGGGTTGTCAAAAGAAATAGAGAAGAATGACTTGAAGATGGGGGTATCCAGAAGGAGTTGGAGGGCTACATGAGGGTGAATGTGAACTAAGTATACAGTATGCATAAATGAAATCCTCAACTAGCACGCACTAAATGTCATATTGAAAATTATTTTTCTTTTTCTTCTTTTTTTTTTTGTTTTTTTTTTGTTTTTTGTTTTTTTTTTTTGTTTGTTTGTTTTGTTTTTTTTTTTTTCGAGACAGGGTTTCTCTTTGTAGCCCTGGCTGTCCTGGAACTCACTTTGTAGACCAGGCTGGCCTCGAACTCAGAAATCCGCCTGCCTCTGCCTCCCAAGTGCTGGGAGGCGTGCGCCAAACTGTAAAGTTAATGGTACACACTGCTGGTAGCACGCAGTGTAAATCCAGCCACTGGGAGGCAAGAGCACCAGCACTAGCTGCAGCCAGAGGGGTGTGCACTCTGAGACTCCATCTTCATTTCACTGGTATAGTAAATAAAAAGAAAATGGAAAGGGGAAAGTGCACTTGAGATGCAAGAACCCTTTCTGTGTCCTACATTGTAAACCTAGCAATGACCACCTGTCCACAGTGTGCACAATGACCACCTGTCCACAGTGTACACAATGACCACCTGTCCACAGTGTACACAATGACCACCTGTCCACAGTGTGCACAATGACCACCTGTCCACAGTGTACACAATGACCACCTGTCCAGTGTACACAATGACCACCTTCCACAATGTACACAATGGTCACCTAACCACCCCCTGGATTTAGATGGAATCAAAATTTATCAGCCACCTAAATGACAGCATCTCTCTGATTCAGCCTATCACCATCCATAAAAGGCTTGTTTTTGTTGATATGTTGTTGTTGTTGGGTTTTGTTTATTTGGTTTTGGCAGGGGCAGGGAGCTTGGCTTGAACAGAGTACAGCGTAGTCTAGGCTGGCCTAGGACAGACTATGTACCTGAGGATGACCTTGAACTTCTGATTCTCCTGCCTCCACCTCCCAAATGTCCGGTTTGTAGACATGTACAATCACACGGTGCAAGCCATGAAAGTCTTACTCCAGGCTGGCCCAATGCATTCACGATGCACGTCTCCAGCAAATGCAGCACGGTGCTAGAAGAGAGTTCACACTGTGCTGGCGGGTGTTAAGTCCACGTGACACAAGCTAGAGTCATCGGAGAGGACGGAGCCTCAACTGAGAAAAGCCCCTCACAAGACTGGGCTGCAGGCACAGCTGTGGGGAATTGTCTTACTGAGCGATTGATGGGGGATGGCCGGGGCCACCGTAGAAGGTGCCCATCCCTGAGCACCTGAATCCGGATTCTATTGAAAAAAATGAGCAAAACCATGGGGCGCAAGCCAGTAAGCAGCACCCCTCCGTGCTTCTTTCCTTTTTTGTTTAAGATTTATTGATTGATTTTATGTATATGAGTACACCATTGCTCTCTTCAGACACACCAGAATAGGGCATCAAATCTCATTACAGATAGTTGTGAGCCACCATGTGGTTGCTGGGATTTGAACTCGGGACCTCTGGAAGTGCAATCAGTGCTCTTAACTGCTGAGCCATCTCATCCAGCCCCCTCCACAGCTTCTGCATCAGCTCCTGCCTCCAGGCTCCTGCCCTGTCTGAGCTCCTGTCCTGACTCTCTTCCGTGATAAACAGTGATACTGGCATAAATCCCTCCCCTCGCCGACTTACTTTTGGTCGTGGTGTTTCATCACAGCAGTGGGAACCCTGGCTGGGACAATACCTAAAAGGACTGCGTGGTTTTCAAGTAGACGTCAGAGCTCCAAAGAGATGCCACCTGCTGCCAACAGCAGTGAACAGGGGACTGAGCAACGGTCCCGACTCATCAGATTCAGGAGGGCAAAGGGGTTCCCAGAGAAGAGACAAGCCCACTCCACCTGCAGATACCTTCCACAACACTTTTTTAACTGTATCTTTATCCCAGGTGGTGGGATCACAGGCACAACCACATATATGCAGTGCCCACCGAAGCCAGGAGAGAGAGATGGATCTCCTGGCACTGGAGTTAAAGACTTGTGTGAGCTGTGATGTGGGTGCTTGGTCTCAAACCTGGATCCCTGGACCAGCAGCCAGTGCTCTAACCACTGGCCCATCTCTCCAGCCCGTGGATTTATTTAAATTAAAACATAATTACATCCTTCCGCCCTCTCTTTTCCTCATTCTGACCCCTCCTGTGTTCTTTCTCCCCTACTGCCCTCTCAAATAACCTCCTTTTCTTTGAACTTGTGGCATGGGTGGAGGGAGGGACTTGCACAAACTGTTTAACCATATAGGACTCTAGCCCTTGGGAGCCTGATTCTCCTTCTCTGGGCCTTCACTGCCTGCTTAGAGCTCTGTAGAGGAGGGACTTCCTCCCCTCCATATTAGCATGTGTGTCAATATTGCCCATGCTCAGTGTTACTACAGACGTCCTTGTGCTCACAGAAAAGTGCTAGGGGAACCTGAAATGTTAAACACAGGGGTCGTCTCTTCAAAGATGGATGGATGGATGGATGGATGGATGGATGGACGGACAGATGGATGGGCGGATGGATGGATGGATGGATGGATGGATGGATGGATGGACGGACTGATGGATGACCTGGTTTCCACCCAGAAGGCTGGGGGTGGGGGTGGCTAATGCCTAGGTAGTTGGCTAGGTTTCGAGCACCGGGCATGATTTCGCTCCTGTTGAGTGGGCATTAGTGCAATTAGACAGCTACTGGTCACCACCAAGCTATGAGTGCTGCGACGGCGCCTCTGGGGTGTCTGGCAGTGCTAGTCAGTGGGGCTGCACAAATGTCACCCCTGCCTGGCAGCTCACGCAGCACTTTCTGGTCCCATGCAAGTCAGACCACAGGAAGAGGACTTTCAGGTTAGGACCCAGGCCCCAAGCCGGATGGCTGGCCTTCTGAAATCAGCATGTGGTAACAGCGCAGCTGTGGACTGCATTGTGCTGCTCCAGGCTGTGTGTGAGGCACCCTGCTGACCCCCCTCCCTGGGCCCCATCGCCTGCCTGTTGGTCCCATTTCTAGTCATAATTCTCTTTGAATATTGGAGTTTTCATTCTTCTGTTTTCCGTTGTTTAGGGTTTTTGAGACAGGGTATCTCCATGTGGCCCAGGCTAGCTCCAAGCTCAAAGCAGTCCCGCCTCAACCTTTCCCGTGCTCGGGTTATAGGCGGCATCACCACACTCGGGTCACAGTAGTGTTGAAGACCGAGAAATACAGGTTTTCTGGATGTCCCGGCTACTTCTCTGTCGCTGTGATAAAATGCCATGACCAAAAGCCACTCGAGGAAGTGGCGGGCAGTCCCAGGGAGCTGGCCGCTGCAAAGGTAGGGAAAGCGCGGCAGTGTCAGCGGGCAGCACTGCGGCACTGCGGCACTGCCTGCGGGCGGCACTGCGCTTGCGCGGGAAGCTGAGGCCACATCTCAGCCACGCCCAGGAACCAGAGAGAACAAGAGGAAGATTGTGAGCTCTAAGCTCTCAGAGCCCACGGCCAGAGCTTCCTCCAGCACGGCTCTACATCTAAACACTCCATCTAAACACTCCGTAACTTCCCCAGACCGCGCCACCCCCACCCCACCCCGGGCCTCAGATACAGAGAAAGGACACGGCTCCTGCAGAGGCCGCTGCCCATTCAAACCACAACAGCGGGCATGGGAACACACACCTGTAATGCCAGCACTACAGAGGCTGAGGCAGAATTGCAAATTATAAGCCAACTCCAACTTGAACTATATAAAAAAAATTAAATTAACAAAGAGAGAAAGGGGAAGAAAGGCAGGAAGGAAAGAAAAAGGAAAAACATACTTTTCATTTTAAGAAAATTCGTGCGTAGCAGGGAGCTAAGGTGGGAGGAACACAATCTGAAATCAAGGAAGGGAGGAGGGAGGGGCAGGGAGGGAGGGAGGAGGAGGAGGGAAGGAAGAAGGGAGAGAGGGAGGTTGAGAGAGAGAGAGAGAGAGAGAGAGAGTTTGCATATGCTTGGCACAGGGGGTGGCACTATTAGGAGGTGTGGCCTTGTTGGAGAAGTGTGTCACTGTGGGCATGGGCTTTGAGACCCTCCTCCTAGCTTCCTGGAAGCCAGTTTTCTCCTGATTGCCTTCAGAACAAGATACTGTTCTGAGCTCCTCCAGCCCCATGCCTGCCTGGACACAGCCATGTTCCCACCTCCATGATAATAGACTGAACCTTTCTGAACCTGTAAGCCAGCCCCAATTAAATGCTGTCCTTTATAAGACTTGCATTGATCATGGTGTCTGCTCACTGAAGGAAAAAAAAAACCCTAAGACAGACAGACAGACAGACAGGCTGACTGACTAAGAAAGAGGGAGGGAGGCAGAGAGGGAGGGAGAAAAAAGAAAAGAGAGAAGATGAGATGAAAAAGGAAAGGAAAGGAAAGGAAAGGAAAGGAAAGGAAAGGAAAGGAAAGAGAAATCCAGAAATAGCCAGGATACACAAAAGTTCTTGAAGAAAGGGACGGGGAGGTAAAGACAGGGTGGAGAGATACAGCGATAATGAGGAAAAAGAAAAAGAAGAGGGGGAAGGGGAAGAAGGAAATAGGAAGAAGAGAGAACTTTGAAACAGATCTCTTTTTGGCCAGGACCTTTCTAGTTGGACCTTTGTGTACTTACTCAACAGACATTTACCTGACTCCAGTGAAGATTCTTTAGCAAATAAATATGTGTCTAATATCTCAGGCCCTCACTATAGAGGTGCTCTCAGTGCTAGTGTGCCTGCTGCGCGGTCACAGGGCCCACTCTCCAGATCCCAGCACCCTCACCACACAGACGCACCCCTTCACTCCTGCAACCCCAGCTCCAGAGAGGGCAGAAACTGGAGGGCACGGGGGCTTTCTGGACACCCTAGACTAGGAATCGTGTGCCCCGGGTTCAGGTTCACTCTCTCAAAGGAAAAGGAGGCAGAGAGTGTGCACCTGTGCTACACGCGTGTGCATGCACTCACACAGACACAAATACACAAATAAACAAGTCCCTAAATTAGCGCATCGGCAATGTACATGTTTCTACAGAAAGAGTTTAGAGAATAAGGTTTGCCTGCATGACATATATCTATAACGTACATAGTTCATGAAATATTTTTTTAAATCCATGAAAGTGTCACTCTAAGGGACAGATCTAATCCCCAAGAGGGAGACCCCCAGAATCCGTGAGCCCTACTCACGAGACAAACTTCCCGACTTCCACTTGCAGCACTGGGTCCCGCAGATGCACTTCTAGAAGTAAATCCTCAGCCTGAGGCCCACCTCCAGCTTTTACACAGTGGGGATTGAAGATTCTCAGGTAGCCCATGAAGCTGCCCACAATGATTTTATCTGTAAACAGATTTTGAAAACACAGAGTAAGAAACAGGCATTGGCAAATATCGAGAATCAACTTTCTGAAGACTAAAGGAGTCCGGATATTCAAAGATTCTAACACAAAAGTCACTTTTTCAACAGATGATGGGTTAAAGTAATCCTATTGAATCACACGTACCCTCTCAAAGAGCAGCTCTACACCACTAAAAGTCAAGGAAACTAGTAATTAGAGCGTGTTTTTCTTAAGCATCAACTGGTATCCATCTCAAAAGACTGGTTAAGATTACAAACCGGTTTCACCATGGGATGCTAACTCTATATTTGATTACGATTGTTGAAGGCACTCTAAGCGGGTACTGGCGTGTCGCTAGAATGCACCCATAACAGTGAACGGTCCTGGGTACAAGAGGGTGAAGGAAAGGATGTATGTAGCAATTTAAACTGCATCTCCCAAAATGGTGTGTTCAAATCCTCGCTCCGGGTCTGTGCTCTAGTTTGGAAACAGTCTTTGCAGATAGAACCAGGCTAAAATGAGGATGTGACTGTCCTTTAGGGGAAAAGGCAGGGGGATCCAAATGACAAGCTATGACGCAAGCAGTCGGGGTGAGGTGGCACAGGCATGGCACCCTAGCGCTTGGGAAGCCGCCTTGGGTGCTCCTCTACTGCCTCTGACCAAGGAAGCTCACAAAAGAAAATGTCAGTGTGGGGGCTTATGGGTGCAAAGTCATGACCCTGCAAGGCGGGGTGCGAGGCGGGTGCATGGTGGGCGCATGGGGGGCGCATGGAGGGCGCATGGAGGGCGCATGGCGGGTGCATGGCGGGCATCGCGCTGGAGTACGAAGTAACTAAGTGCTTTCCTACACACTCTCCCAAAGTAGGAGGGAGGGAGGGAGGGAGGGACGGACAGAGAGAGACAGAGAGAACTGCAATGACATGGGTTCTGAAGCCTCAGAGCCCACCCACAGAGACACATGTCCTCCAACAGGACCACTCGCTAATCATTCTCAAATAATTCCAACCCACTGGGGACCAAGAGTTCAAACACATAAGCCTATGGGGCCACTCCCCTTTAAACTACCACAGAAGCTGAGGGAAGACAAAAACTAGAGGCCATCTTGAGCTATACTGTGAGCTTAAGCCCAGCCTAGGCTAGCGAAGGTAAGCCAGGGCTGGGAGATGGCCATCACAATAGGGCAGAAACTGGAAGGACACATCTACAAACCAGAGTGTCTGGAATTACTGGAAATTAGGAGACACAGAGAAGGATCCTAGAAGCTTCAGAGAAGTTAGAACACGGGGCTGAAGAGATGGCCCAGAAGTTAACAGCACTTACAACTCTTGCATAGGTAAGTGCTGGGTCCCACCCCAGCACTCACGATGGCTCAAGACCACCTGCAACTCCAGTTCCTGGTTATCTGATGCCCTCTTCTGGTCACCATGGAGTACTGCAACATATGGTACACATAACTCACACCAACACATGTACTGTACACATTAAATAAATTAAATGAGTTAAATAATAAAAAATTAACTCTTTAAAAATAATACTAGAAGAGACAAAGAAATGCTAGAAACCTGGGCAGTAACCCGGCCCTGGCAACGCCTTCATCCCCAAAGCTCAGCATCTATGACTGTCACAGCACATGCCGCTGCCCTTTAAGACACTGAAGTGATATTCGTTAAAATGATGCCAAGAAACACATTTCAGCTTCCTTAGGAGGAGGTCTCCCTTTGCTTTACTCATAGCTGACTGTGCCAGGCCATGGACTAGAAAGTTCCCACAGACTAACCCTTTACATCCTCAGCATTCCTCTCCAGGAAAGGCATTCCCATGGGGATTTCAGTCCTAAGGAGGCATAAAGCCATCAGGACTCCAGAAGACCCCCACGGCGGCATCCTGGGGGTCAGAAAGATCAGGGGAGCCATGGTCAGTTAGTTCTGTTGCTGCCAAGTCCCAGCCAGACAAGCTCTGCTCTGCTCTGCGGCTGGGGAGTGCTGGCTCTCTCATTCCTAGATCCTTTTTACTTAAATTTATCATGATGTTGTATTATTTGTAGCCAAAAGGTTAATTAATGTAGAAATTAACAGAGAGAAAATTACAAGCACAAATATCCCTACAAGAAGGACATTCGAATCCTTGCGTTGTGCTGGAGCCACACGTTGTAAGGCTCTGTCCCTGCTCTGGGTGGGGCTGTGTAGCACTGCCCTGAGAAAGCGGACCCGTCATCCGGAACCTGGTGCTCTGTCCTAGACCGCCACCGTTGGTGCAGTAAAACACTGTCCAAAACCATGAGCAGAAGGAAAGGGTTTGCTGGCCTTAAAGGTTAGTCTGTCACTGGCAGGAGTCAGGGCAGGAGCCGGGAATGAGGAAGCAGAAGCAGAGACCACAGAAGAGTGCACTCCTCCACGGCTGGTCAGCCTGCTTTCTCATACAGCCCAGGACTGCCTGCCTGGGACAGCACCACCCGCAGTACGCTGGGGCCTCTAACACAAACCATAATCAAGAAAATGCCCCAAACACACATCCCAGGCCACTCTGATAGCGCTAACTCAGGAACTGAGATTCTCTCACTAGAGGTGACTGTGGTTTGTATCAAGTTGACAGAAACAAACCAGCCCACGCCCATCGCCCATAACGTACTAGTCATCCTCTGCCATTGGCCACGCAGACAGAAAGAAGAAATGACAACATATGTAAGTCAGCTTTTTCTACAGACACTGGATCATTTAAAACACAGCTACGGTACATTTGAAGATCAAAAAGTCAGACTGCTGAAAGAATTAACATTTACATCAGTGGAACTTACCACTAAGAATCAAAATCAAATTCAAAGACAATTTCTTTGGCTTTTAAACTTCAGTAACACATAAGTTGACAAATCTTAGCCCTCTTAGGTAAAATTAATGATATTGACCAGAAAGAATGGGGCTATAAGTTCATAACAAAGTCACTAGAGTCTGGAGAGCGCGTTCCTGACTGGGTTCCTATGCTGTCACGCCTTAGGCCCCATCACACCCCATCATCACACCTGTACTGGCTGGTTCTGTGTGCCAACTCGACACAGGCTGGAGTTATCACAGAGAAAGGAGCTTAGGTTGAGGAAATGCCTCCATGAGACCCAGCTGTGGGGCATTTTCTCAATTAGTGGTCAAGGCGGGGGAGGGCCCCTTGTGGGTGGTACCATCCCTGGGTTGGTAGTCTTGGATTCTATAAGCAAGCAAGCTG
Organism: Apodemus agrarius; assembly: GCA_964023405.1. Classification (NCBI taxonomy): domain Eukaryota; kingdom Metazoa; phylum Chordata; class Mammalia; order Rodentia; family Muridae; genus Apodemus; species Apodemus agrarius. The sequence continues at coordinate 22,706,744 of OZ030012.1, read as the reverse complement.
AGCAAGCCAGGGGAAACTAGCCAGTAAGTAATACCCTTCCATGGCCTCTGCTTCCTAGCCTGCTTGAGTTCCAGTCCTGACTTCCTTTGGTGATGAACAGCAATGTAGAAAGTGTAAGCTGAATAAACCCTTTCCTCCCCAACTTGCTTCTTGATCATGGTGTTTGTGCAGGAATAGAAACCCTGACTAAGACAGACCTCACTAGATAGCCACAATTTGATTTCAATAGAACCCTTCAAAATTCAGAGGTAGAGGCCTAGGGAGATAGCTCAGCAGATAGAGCGTTTGTCACTTTCCTGGAGGATCTCGGTTCTATTCCCAGCACCCACGTGGTGGCTCTAAACCCTCTGTAACTCCGGTTCCAGGGATCTAAATCCTATGCCTCTGGCCTCTAGGGCACCAGGCTCACACGTGGTACACAGACATACGTGAAGGCAAAATAAAATAAAATAAAATAAAATAAAATAAAATAAAATAAAATAAAATAAAATAAAATAATAATAACTTTTAAAAATCAGAGGCAATGAGAATGGTCAAGTCTATAGTTAATAATCTAAACTCAAAAGAAAATTGTAAACATTATTTTTAAAAGACCTGGCTAGCCGGGCGGTGGTGGCGCACGCCTGTAATCCCAGCACTTGAGAGGCAGAGGCAGGCAGATTTCTGAGTTCGAGACCAGCCTGGTCTATCTTCTGGCTCCTTCTCATCCTCTGCCACATTCTGTCTTCACCTATGTCTAGCTTGTTTCTGCAAAACTCTCCTGGTATAATCTCTCTCTCTCTCTCTCTCTCTCTCTCTCTCTCCTTCCCTTCCTCCCTCCCTCCCTCTCCCTCTCCCTCTCTCTTTTCCTCTCCCTCTCTCTTTTCCTCTCCCTCTCTCTCTCTCTTTCCCCTTCTCCCCTAACCCCACTGCTCCCCCCCCCGCCTCAACCCCAATGCTCTCTCTTAAGTAGCTTTCCTTTCCTCTCTCTTCTCATGAAAGTTGGGCATATCCTATTCTGTCAAATCTTTCTCTGGTTCGTCACTTTTTCTGCCACTCTTTTAGACATCACTTTTAAACATGCGTGCTTCCATCTACAAACTAACTTTACCTTCATTGTTTGGGATTAGAGGTGTATACTAAGAGCGTGTCTATATTCCAGACAGAGGAATCAAAGGTGTGTACTGTACTAAGGGATGAGCCACACACCACAACTAGAAACAGGTTTTTTTTCCCAGTAAATAACACAATCTCCAGGTTGACAATGTGATCAAATATCCTGCAACAGCACTATATGCTCTTAACCACTGAGTCTTCCCTCCCCCCAGTATGAACTGTCCTAGGATTCTTCTCTACCAAACTGTGGTGGTTTGAATGAGAACGGTGCCCATAGGCTCACAGATTTGAATGATTGGTCACAAGGGTGTGGCACTGTTTGAAAGAATTAGGAGGGATGGACTTATTGGAGAAAGTGTGACATTGGAGATGGTCTTTGAGGTTTCTGAAGCCTAAGCCAGGCCCAGGGCTTTGTCTTCCCACTGCCTGAGGATCTGAGTGTAGAACTCTCAGCTACTCCTCCTGGACCACGTCTGCCTGCGTGCCACCACACTTCCGGCCATGATGACAATGGTCTAACCCACTGAAACTGTAAACAAGCCCTAACCAAACGCTTTCTTTTGTAAGAGTTGCCATGGCCATGGTGTCTCTTCACACAATAGAACAGTAAGACAGGGTCTTACATGGATGCACTTGGAAAAAGCAAATACCCAAGCTCTGCAAGTATCCTGAAACTTGCTTTGAATTATACTAATTCCAGAGGGACATAAAGACAGTAGCCCAGAGGATGGCCTGATACAGCAGCTACCTTAGAGAGGTCTGATAAGGAGACTGGTGGACATGGGGTGGAGGACAGGGACGCAAAGGCTCGCTCGCTTCAGACAGGCGTGGGGACTTCTTGTCTTTGCCACAGTGGGGAAAATCCCTAGGTTACGCACTGTCCTGAGTCTTTCTTCCTTTTGCTCTTTATAGCAGGTTTCCTTAAAGAGCCATAGTCTCTCCACCCACTCTGTCATCACCTCACTCCCTGCATACCGAGGAGTGAACGTTCACCCGCCCTTGGCAAGAACACTGCCTGCAGCTGGAGACCTCTCCAGCTGTTACTGTTCTTACAAAGGAGCCCAGCCTGACTCTCAGCATCCAGGTCAGGTGGCTCACAGCTAAGCACCTGAAAATCTCGCTGCAGACGACCCAACACCTGGACTCCACAGTCGCCTGCACTCACACACAGACACAGATGGACACGTGAATTTTTTTAAGTAATTTTTAAAATCCATCTCTTTTTTGCAAAGAACACTAATGAGCCACCTGCTTCTAAATGACTGTGAACCTTTCATTCCTCTTGTCATTAAGAACTGCCGCCGAGCCAGGGCAGAGCTTGGCTAGCACAGTGCTTGCCTAGCGTGGATTTACGTGGGCAGGTTCCATCCCCAGCATCGTGTAAAAGTAGGCACAGCGGCATTAAGAGCTGGTGGCAGAAGGATCAGAACTTCAGGGCCATGCTCAGCTACAGTCAGGTGAGGAGGAGTCTGGGCTATATGGGACCCTTTTTAAACAAACAAACAAGCCCACCTTAGGGAAAAAGGCCAGCTGTTTCCTCTGACTCTCTGGAAGGCCTCTCAAAACCTATTTCTGACTACTTCCCAAACTACCCTGTTTACTACTCGCAATCTCCAAGTTACGTCTACCACCTCCTTCCCCCTCACTCCATTGTCTCCCCGTGTGTTTACACACTCTGAGTACTTACTTCCAAACCTCTACCTATATTCTGACTACAAGATACTGCTATCCTGGGGCTGGAGAGGCGACTCAGTGACTGCTCTGCCAGAGGTCCTGAGTTCAGTTCCTAGCAACCACCTTGTGGCTCACAGCCATCTGCAATGGAGTCTGATGCCCTCTTCTGGTGTGTTTGAAGAGAGCAATACACAAAATAAATAAACAATTCTTAAAAAAAAAAAAAAAAAAAAAAAAAGGTACTGTTATCCTGAAAAGACCAGATCTCAAACCATTTATCATCAACCCCTTCCTCCCCCAGATCAACAGTAACTGTCAAGCTTTAGAGTAGGCCAGGAAGTTCTGAGCAGTCACAGTGCAGATACCTGAGCCAGCGCCCCATGCACACCCAGGGACTAGCACCACACGGGCTCTCGTGTCTAGAACAGACAATCTTCATATGTGATAATCACTCCAGGATACTGCAGAACAGCTATCCAGCTCTGGGAGGTGATGATCATTAGTTTTGTTGGTTAGGCAGACATACATGTAATGGCGTTTACACAGCACAGATTAGGAAGACAGAAGACAGTGCTCACAACTAGCTCCCCAGGACGGAACCCTGATAGCAGCCTATTCCAGAGGTAGAGTTTTCAACCAGGCTGAGCTTGAACGCTTTAGAGTGAGCCTCAGCATGTCGCCTGGGGAGATCGCTTCGTGACTCTCACGGGAACAACTGCGAGGGAAACCACAAACTTCCAACAGTCGTGCTGGATAATCACTGAGCTCCCAGGGCAGCCTCTGAACAGTAGAGCCTCCGCCCCGCTTTACCATAGGGGGCCTGGATTCTTCCCAGAAACAAATCAGAGGACACTTTTGCACCTCAAGACCTTGTGTTATACCTCCTCCTCCTCCTCCTCCTCCTCCTCCTCCTCCTCCTCCTCCTCCTCTTCCTCCTCCTCTTCCTCCTCCTCTTCCTCCTCCTCTTCTTCCTCTTCCTATTATTCCTCTTCCTCCTCTTCCTCTTCCTTCCTTCCTCTTCCCAGTCCTCTCCTTCGCTTCCTTTGCAAATGTAACTTTCTCTGCCACCCTGCCCCTTGTTTCACCACAGATAATGGAAATGAAATAAAAAGAAAGAAGTAATATTCATATCAACAGATTAAATGTTCTTTCTTGGCCAATGATTATCTGAATTGCAAAATAAAAGCTCATGATATACGAGTCATTCAAATGTAGTACTAATTTCATACTCTAACTATGTGGAACTCGACCCTTCTTAAAGACTTGAAATGCATGACAACATGCAGAGAAGCCAGCCGTGTAAGGCTGGGACAGTCACTGGTTTCTCTAAAACAAAATGAAAGCAATGGTGTAACAACTGTTTCCCCTCCGAGTGGCTTTATAATGACATGGATGCTTTCGGATTCAACTAGAAGAGCACATCGATTTCGTTGTAAATGATTTCTAAAAGGAATTTTTCAAGTTATTAAGTATCTTACTACCTCGACCTGAGAAGACCCCATCTGGGGGCAAGCCAAATGGTGCCGTGTGATTTGTCTGTTAATTCCACCAAGTAATATGACGGCACGGACAAAGCCCAGATGATAGAAAGAAAACAGAGGTGAGAACACTTCTGCCAGCCCGCTGCCTACGTGTTACTTATAAGAGAAACACCAGGGACAGTGGCACACACTTGTAATCCTAAACCCAGGAGGGCCAGAGTGAGATCAGGCCAGTCTGGACTACACAGTGAAAGTTTATAAATAAATAAATAAATAAATAAATAAATAAATAAATGGAGGACGGTGTGGGGGAGGCAGGTATACTGGGCTATACTTACCACACTCTAGTCATGTTCTCCTAAATTCATGATTTTAAAACCAAGCCGTTTTTATTTACTGTCTTTAATGCTCCGCTCCAGTGGGGAGATGCAGACTAAAGCCCAGGATCAGAAACCTCGCTGTCATGTGTGAGAGGAGAGTTCAGTCCCCACACTGGGAAAACAAAAGCATGCACTCGGGTTCCTCACCTTGCCCGTTCCCACTGTTGTCGACATCAGCCAAGCACAGGCAGCCCTGGTCAAATTCTTCTTTTTCTCCCAGTACAGTAGACCACCAGTCCCGGGCTTTAAATAAGGACATTTCCTTCCAACCTAAAAATCAAACAGTGGTTTATAATAAAAATTAACTTTATGAAAAGAAGTCAAATTATCCCATTCTCAGATGACATGATTCTATTTTTTAAAAGACTCTATGTAGGCTGGAGAGATGGCTCAGTGGTTAAGAGCACTGACTGTTCTTCCAGAGGTCCTGAGTTCAATTCCCAGCAACTACATGATGACTCACAACCATCTGTAATGGGAGTTGACAACCTCTTCTAATATGTGTCTAAAGACAGCAACAGTGCACTGATAAGAAATTAAATTACATTTAAAAAAAAAAAGACTATGTAATCTACTAGAGAATTCTCAGATATAAAAACACAGTAAAGCTACAAGGTACAAAATCAATATAGCCTTCATATATACTAGAAGGATATTAAGAAAACTAACCTATTCATAATAACTCCCCAAAATGTCAAGTAGCCATGAGCCATAGAGGTGGCGAGGCAGTCGAGAGGACCTGAGTCTGAGTCCCAGCACTCACAATGAGTGGCTGTACCTCCCTGTGACTCCGATGGAGAGTGACTTCCTGTGGAGAGCCGATACCCTCTTATGGCCTTCAATGGCACTGGAGTCAAGTGCATAAACCCACACACAGACATAGACACACAATTTTAAAATAATAGTGATAAGATAAATTACTTTAAATATCAAATACCTGCAAAGATACCTAAGCGACTGACAAACTGAAACATCAAGACTGAAAGAGGAAACCAAGGATGCTAGGTGACAGAAAGGTCTCCTCTGCTCTGGCGTTAACAGAACTAATATTACAAAATGGATATACCACCAGAAGTAATCTACAAGTTTAATGTGGTGTTTATCAAAATTCCAGTGTATACTGTGCAGATCTAGGAAAAAAAAAAAAAACAATCCAAGTATTCGTATAAGACCACAAATAGCCAAAGTAATAATCCTCAGTGAGAACACACTGAGCGCACGCAAAACCCAACCTCAGATTACACAGTGATGACAACAGCCTTGTGCTGTCGTAAGAAGACAGGCAGACAGACCACTGGAACAGCACAGAGGACCCACCAAGACCAATACAGCCTCCATATGTACTAGACAGATATTAAGAAAACTAACTTATAGTTATATAACTATATATACATATATATATACATATTCTAACTATATAGTTAGTTTTATATATATATATATATAAAACTAACTATATAGTTAGAATTTTGGGGAGTTCATAATAACTCCCCAAACAGTGGGAAACAGTGTCTTCCCGACACAGCAGAGCTGATAAACACAAGAACTCACTGAGACTGTGGCAGTGCCTACAAGACCCTCACAGGTTCACACGGGGTCCTGGCACTGAGAGGAGGGTGTAAACACAGGCCCTCACCCCCAACCAACCAAGAAGAAGCCATCTGAAAGTCACGCCCGACTGCAGAGGAATGGAGGCTCCTTATCCGAGCCGCCCTTGCGGGATCGCCTCATGCCCGGAAGCTGGCCAACACGACGTTAACTCGACGGCACTTTTGCAGATGTTTTAATCTCACTTTGCTTTGCTCCAGCATTTTTTTTTTTTTTTTTTTGGCTTACTGATCTTTTGCTTGTTTGTTTTGATTTCTATACTGGTGGGTTTTGTGAGGATTTCCGAGTGTGCATTTCTTGGTTCTTTGTCTTTTGAGAGGGAGAAAGAATATAAAATAAGGTGGGTGGGAATGTACACAGGACCCGGGAGAAAGGGAGACGGGAAAACACGGCCAAAATACACAGCAGAAAATGTTTTCAAGGAAAAAACTATACACACATACACATGCACGAGTGCGTGTGCGCACACACAATAAAACAAAATACAACTCAGAAAGCCACTGGGAAGAAGACCCTGGAGTAGACAGGAACGTTCCAAATGGGACGAACACCAATAGCTCAGGAAGCAGCCCACTCTCAGCAGGTGGGAGACCACGAAACATAAAGTTTCTACACAGCAAAGACAACAAACAACAGAGCCCACAGCCCAAAGAAGTGGAGGACATCTTTACACTCCTGCTCCAGACAGGGGCTAACATACAGGATTTACAAAGAACTATAAAAACTAAATACCAAGGAAATAAAACTGACAGCCAACAAATGCGCTAATGAAATGAACAGCATACCAAAAAGGGAGACACAGGTGTCTGATAACTATGACCTTAGCATGCACATGGTATGCTGAGATGTCTGATAACTATGACCTTAGCATGCACATGGTATGCTGAGATGTCTGATAACTATGTCCTTAGCGTGCACATGGTATGCTGCGTTCTCCATGCCCTAAAGCTCAACAAGGCCTCACTTAACTGCACATGGGCTCAGAGCATCCTAGCTTTGAGCAGGCCAGGAGAAGACACAATAAAAAATCAAAAGTGGGGCAGCGGGACATCTGGGCTCCTTCCAGCTTCTGGCTACTATAAATAAGGCTGCTATGAACATAGTGGAGCACGTGTCTTTGTTGCATGCAGGGGAATCCTCTGGGTATATGCCCAGGAGTGGTATGACAGGGTGGTATATTTATACAATGGAATACTACTCAGCAATTAAAAATAATGAATTCATGCAATTTTTAGGCAAATGGTTGGATCTGGAAAATATCATCCTAAGTGAGTTAACCCAGTCACAAAAGAATACCCCTGAAATGCAATCACTGATAAGGGGATATTAATGAGCCCAGAAGCTCTGAATACTCAAGGCACAATTAGCAAATCAAAACGGCAACCAACAAATTGGGAAAAGATCTTCACCAACCCTACATCTGACAGAGGGCTAATATCCAATGTATACAAAGAACTCAAGAAGTTAGACCCCAGAAAACCAAATAACGCCATCCAAAAATGGGGTACAGAGCTAAACAAGGAATTTTCACCTGAAGAAATTCAGATGGCTGAGAAACACCTTAAAAAATGTTCAACATCATTAGTCATTAGAGAAATGCAAATCAAAACAACCCTGAGATTTCACCTCACACCAGTCAGAATGGCTAAGATTAAAAACTCAGAAGACATCAGGTGTTGGCAAGGATGTGAAGAAAGAGGAACACTCCTCCACTGCTGGTGGGAATGCAAGCTGGTACAACCACTCTGGAAATCAGTCTGGCGGTTCCTCAGAAAACTGGACACGATACTTCCGGAGGACCCAGCCATACCCCACCTGGGCATATACCCAGAAGATTCCCCAGCATGCAATAAGGATACATGCTCCACTATATTCATAGCAGCCTTATTTATAATAGGCAGAAGCTGGAAAGAACCCAGATGTCCCTCAACGAAGGAATGGATACAAAAAATGTGGTATATATATATATATACCAAAATGGGGTACAGAGCTAAACAAGGAATTTTCACCTGAAGAAATTCAGATGGCTGAGAAACACCTTAAAAAATGTTCAACATCATTAGTCATTAGAGAAATGCAAATCAAAACAACCCTGAGATTTCACCTCACACCAGTCAGAATGGCTAAGATTAAAAACTCAGAAGACATCAGGTGTATATACATACACACACAATGGAGTACTATTCAGCCATTAGAAACAATAAATTCATGAAATTCTTAGAGAAATGGATGGAGCTGGAGAACATCATACTAAGTGAGGTAACCCAGTCTCAAAAGAATACCCATGGTATGCACTCACTGATAAGTGGATATCAGCCTAGAATCTTAAGACACCAAAGACACAATTCACATGCCAAATGATGTCTGACAAGAAGAAAGGAATGGACACTGGTGCTGGAAAGGATCAAAGCATCAGTGTAGGGGAATACCAGAACAGGGAAGTGGGAAGGAGTGGATGGGGGAACAGGGGGAGGGAAAAGGGCATGTGGGACCTTTGGGGGGGCGGGGAACCAGAAAAAGGGAAATGAAATGTAAATATAGAATATACCCAATAAAAAAAATAAAAAAAAAAAAGATTCCCAAGAAGAAGGAAGGAGAGGACCCTGGTCCCTAAAAGACTAGATCCAGTTTTGTAGGAGAGTACCAGAACAGATAAATGGGGGGGGGCGGTGATTGGAGAATGAGGAGGTGGGGAAGAGGACTTAAGGGACATATGGTGAGGGGGGAACTGGGAAAGGGGAAAGCCTTTAGAATGTAAACAAAGAATATAGAAAATTTAAAAAAAAAAAAAAGTGAAGCCGGGCGGTGGTGGCACACGCCTGTAATCCCAGCACTTGGGAGGCAGAGGCAGGTGGATTTCTGAGTTCGAGGCCAGCCTGGTCTACAGAGTGAGTGCCAGGACAGCCAGGGCTATACAGGGAAACCCTGTCTCAAAAAAAAAAAAAAGTGGGGCAGCGGGGTAAACGCAGGGCACGTTTGTAAACACATTTCACATTTGAAAATAACAATGTCAGGAAAAAGTGATAAGCACTCAGGACTGAGACACTGAAACTGGCCACCAAGAGCTTCTGAACCTCTACTGATGAACGCTGCTGCTGTCACTATGCATGAGGAACTTTGTTTATAGCAAGTGGAATTGACAACCGATGCATAGACCTTTTAAAATCTAAGCCGGGCAGAAAACCAGACTAAAAAGTATCTTTCTCTATGGTGAATCCACAGCTTCTTTTATGAACTATTTGTTAAAGCCTGAAATAATCAAGAAGACCAGAAGACCGGTCCGCACCGCCCTGGATCAAAGCTGGAGATTTCTTCAGGGAAGGAATAGGACTCAGTGTAACCACTGTCCCCGGAATGTGTGCCGCTCAGCTCTGCCGCCTGTGACTCCGTAAGTGGCCTGCTCTTGTCACTGGTATTGACACACGTGTACACTAATTCCTCTGTGTGTGCACACGTGTGATGTGATGCTAGTCAGGCCAGAGGGCTTGTTATTATGCCACCAGCATCACCTGGACTCTTACTTCCTCCACACAGAGAGAAGCCTGTGTCCGGGCATGCTGTACACAGGGGGCAGTGCGGGGGACGGCTCTGTGAGGACTGTAAGGTACGATATCAATCAAGGCCACACAAACTCAGAAACAAAGAAAAGAAAAACACTATTCTCCCTCTGTGCCAACTCGGATCTACAATGTATAAACACACACACACACACACACACACACACACACACACACACCAGTTTTAACTGAGGGTGGTAACTGCGGGTATCTTACGACATTTAGAAAGGAGGTTAAGATGGGGTACTATTAGGTGACAGTAAAGAGAATGTAGGCAGAGGTCCTGGGTATCATTAAGGAAGACATAAATCTGATCGTCTTTCTAGTTCCCACACCGTAGTCTTTCTCTCGCTGTGGTCGGTAAGTGATTTAAAATCTAATTGACAGTGTAATACCTCAGTGAGGGCCCAGGCCTCAGCAGGGTTCCCTGAGAGGCACAGGGCTCCAGGCTGTTTGAGCATCTACCTTAATCACACTGCATCAAGTTTTTATTTGTGAATTAATTCTAACCAAGTGACTTTTAAAAATAAAGATCGCTAAACTGAAGTGCTGGGATCACAGTCCTTTGCTGCCACACCCTGCTGAGGTTAATCCACTCCTAACACAGAGCAAATCAAACCTGCATAGCTTTGAGATTCATGTTCCAAGTTAACTTTCTCTCTTCGTATCATATACAGGAGCATGGACCCACAATTCCAAATGCATTAATCAGATACTCTGCAACACCACTATGAACTAGGCTAAGAACCTATATATTCATTTTCAAATAATCCTATTTTCTGAGAACTTTAGGAAGGAATTACACAAAAATGGGGGGGGGAACTTTTCTAAAGAATCACTATTAAAAATTGAAATGTCATACTTAGCACAGAAATCGTTTAACAAAATACCTGACTTCCTTTCGTGCCCAACTGCAACATCCTCTGCTCTACAGAAACTCAGAGAGCCTCCACTTCCTCCAGAAAAGGCAAGGTGGAAGAGAGAATTTACCACAGGCGCGAAGACACGTGTGCACACATGTTACACACGCACACGGAGACAGATGGACAGAGACAGACACCAGGAAGACTGGTTTGCAGGGCCATGCACCTGACCGCGTGCCCTCAGACAACCACAAGCCTCTGTACCTTGATTTCCTTCACAGAATGAGCGCCCCAACCCTTCCTTCTAAGTTACTCCTGTGAATATACTGCACTGGTCAATAAAAATACAGCAGCGCCTACCCCAAGATTATACATTCCTCTTCTGTGCTTAGACAAAGTCTCACATCGTAGCTCAAAGGTAACCTAGCAACTCTCCTGCATCAGCCACTGAGAACTGGGATTTGAGTACCACGCCCAGCTTCTGCATCAATTCCTAGTGTACGTGAGACGTCCCTCCATGGTACAGGCTGCAGTGGCTCTCGGGAGCACATTTCCTCCCTAACCAGCTACTTAGGGCAGGTCTCCACAAACACTCAATGAGTTGGTTACAGCGCCGGGCTCACAGGAGTACAGGCTTAGCTCCTGCGGCTCTGGGCACCACGTTTCTATCGCTCAGTAGATATAGGGTATTTCTGTATAGAGACACCTTATTTTATATTGTTGACTCGCTGAACTCACGGTCAAGAGCCTTGTAACTCTGGCAGCCAGACCAAAACGTTTCTTTTTTTTTTTTTTTAAGATTTATTTATTATTATATATAAGTACACTGTGGCTGTCTTCAGACACACCAGAAGAGAGTGTCAGGTCTCATTACAGATGGTTGTGAGCCACCATGTGGTTGCTGGGATTTGAACTCAGGACCTTCAGAACTGTTTCTTATCATGTGGATTTTCTCCCAACTTCCCTGCTCTTGGGAACATTACTCAGCACTCCAGCAGTTACTTCTTTTGTGGTCTTGTCTTGTCTTGTCCTGTCCTGTCCTGCCCTGTCCTGTCTTGTCCTGTCTTGTCCTGTCTTGCTTTGCTTTTTTGAAACATGGTCTCATCTCGCAGCCCATGCTGGCTTTGAACACTCAATCCCCTGCCTCAGACTCCTGAGTCCTGGCATTGAAAGCATGTGCTAACCACTGCTGACACGGGAAATGCGGAGCTGGCGAGAAGGCTCGGCAGGGCTGGCCACCGAGTCTGCTGACCTAAGTTTGATCCCGGGGACTCAGAACGGAAGGAGAGGACAGACTCTCACAGCTTGTTCTCGTTTGTAGCATAAGAACTGAAAGAAGACAGAGTGGCCTTGGCATCGTGGGATCCTGTAGATCACTGTTCTCGCTGCTGCCGCAGCGGCCACAGACGACGACAGCGCACTGAGAACATTGATTTTGTCATTACAACTAACTTTTAGCAAATGGCAGGTTCACAAATACAGAATCTGAAAATAACAAAGGCCAACCGTACTTTTTAAACACACAGAACAACCTGTTCCTTGAAGTAGGCCTTCTACACACAGGAATCATAGACACCAAGGCCAAGTTCTTCCATCTAAAATAAACCAAGAAACTGTCTTAGAATGCGAGAAATCTCAAACACTGGAGACAGGCTGTGTGAGCCTGGATTCCCATGACAGCACATACCAACATGCAGCCACGCAGCCACGCAGCCATGCAGCCCATGCAACCACGCAGTGTGATTTACCACCTTTGTCAACTTGACTGGATCTGGAAGTACCTAGGAGATCCACTATGAGCGTGTCTCTGAGGGTGTTTCCAGAAATTTTTAGCTGAGAGGGAGAACACCCTCAGCCTATGAAGAAAAGGGTTCTTTGGCTTGCAGGTCCTACTTGATCACGACAGGATGCCAAGGTGGGAACTCAAGGACCTGGGGGCAGGAACTGAAGCAGAGACCCCCTGGAATGCTGCTAACTGGCTGCCTTCCCCTAGCTTACTCAGCTACTTTTCTCCTGCAACCCAGACCCTCCTACCCAGGGATGGCTCCGCCTACAGTGGGATGAGCCTTCCCACATCAGTCCTGCCCACCGGCAGGTCCAAGGGAGGCAGTTCCTCCGTTTAGGATCCCCTTCCCAGTGTGTGTCAAGTTGACAATATACTAAACAGCACAGTGGGTAAGACCACTCTCCAGGCTTCAGTCACAGACTGGGTAAAAAACGGAACAGGGGAGATGGCAGCTGAACCCCGACATCCATCCCTCTGTTTCCTAACTGCAGGTACCATGTGACCAGCCACCACACCTGCTCCTGCCACGCCTCCCGCCATGGTGACTCTCAGACACTGACCCAAATGAACGCGTCCTTGCTTAAACTGCACAGTCAGGTACTCAGTCAGCACAAAGAGAAAAGCAGCTACTAACCCTGCTATATAGTTCAGCCTCTTCATCTACTACATGAAGGGAAGAGTGCTGTTTAAGTGTGAAATAATGCAGCGGGTGGGAACTACAGAATTAGAGAAACTTTCTGCAATTAGGTTATCCAGTAAGGAAATAACATCCAACATATATAAAGCCTTTCTACAATTCCACAGGAATAAGAAGCAAAAGCAAACAAATGAGCCGGTGTGCAGTGAAGATCTGCAAACGGCCGTGCAGGCTGCTGGGCATCGCTGACAAGGTGATGCTAATCAGAGCTGCCTGCTGTGAGATCCCACAGCGCACCACACCCCTCACACAGCTGGGGAGGGGGAGCTGCCTGAGATCCCACCACACACCCCTCACACAGCAGGGGGGAAGGGGGAGCTGCCTGAGATCCCACCACACACCCCTCACACAGCAAGGGGTGGGGGACGGACCCCAATGACCCCTGTCATTGTGGAAGCTGCCTGAAGCTACAGGATAAATGAATTCAAGGGTAGCCTGGGCAACTTAGTGAAATTCTGTCCCCAAATTAAAATCATTTAAAGGGCTGGAGAGATATAGTGGTAGAGCTCTTAGCGCCTAGTGTGTCCAAAGTCCTAGGCTCATCCCCAGGACTACCAAAAACAAACAAACAAACAAGCGCAAAACAGTATGCTGGTTAATCTTGTCGGCCTGATGGGATTTAAACTCACCATGGGAACCTCGGAGCATGTCTGTGAAGAGGGCTCTAGGATAGGCTAATGTGAAAAGATCTGCCTTAAATATGGGCTACCTTAAAGGGTCCTATGGGCTTGGGTCCCAAACTCATAAAAAAAAAAAGGAGGAAGCCAGCTGAGGGCCAGCACTGCCTCTCAGCTCCCGGGCTGCAGGCACACTGTGACCAGCTTCCTCCGAGCACCATGACGTCCTGACAAAATACAAAATAAGCATTTGCTTCCTTGGGTCGTTTTTGGGGTGTCTTGGGGACAAGGTGTGAGGGTTCTGTTGTGGTTTCTTCTGTTTTGTTGTTTCCTTTTGTTTTCTAAGACAGGGTTTCATGTAGCTCAGGCTGGCCCTAAATTTAATGTGTCATTCGATAAATTATTATGGCAGAGGAGGGAGACCCACCTTTCCCCAGTGATAGGCAGATGTTCAGCATTTTAAAAATACTGTTAAAAACTGCCACTAGTGAGAGCTAAAGAGAGCTCAGCAATTAGGAGTACACACCACTCTTTAAAGGACCCGAGTTCAGTTCGTAACACACACACACACACACACACATACACAAACACATGGTTTTGGGGTTGTTGTTTTTGTAGGGTTTTTTTGTTGGTGGTGGCCTTTTTTGTTGTTGGGTTTGGGTTTGGGTTTGGGTTTGGTTTTTCGAGACAGGGTTTCTCTGTGTAGCCCTGGCTGTCGTGGAACTCACTCTGTAGACCAGGCTGGCTTCGAATTCACACAGATCCTTCTGTCCCTGTCTCCCATGCTATTAAAGGTATGTGCCACCACCACCTGGCAATAGTTGTAAAATAATAAGTCCTGTGGGCTAGAAAGATGGCTCTGTGGCTAAGGGAACATATTGTCCTTTCAGAGGACACAGGTTTGGATCCCAGCACCCACATCAGGATGCTCAAAACAGCCAGCCTATAACCCAGCTTCGGGCCTCTGACGCCCTCTTCCGACCTCTGTGGGTACTGCAGTCACGTGCACAAACCCACACACACAGTTATACATCCAGACAGACTATTAAAGCTTTTCTAAAATGGAATGTTACACACTGCTGTTAGTGCTGAGCTCTGCCGACCTATAGGGTGAGCACTCCTGCTGTTCACTCCCTCTGGATGAACAAAGTCGGCCAGGCCGGGCTAGCTGGACCACTCGGTGAACGCTTTCTGCCCAGGCTGTCTAACAGTCAGCCCCACCTGCAGCCTTGAGCGCACCTCACACACCTTAAGATACTATGCGAAGATGGCCCCTGGTTGCCCTGGTTCCTAGAAGCACTGGCCCTGATTTGAGGCCCTGTTACACGCCTTTGTGAACCATTTCTGCCTTGACCAGAAGTGGAGTATATACCCTGGCAGACGCACTACCACGATTGGAGCTAAGAAAGCCATGATTGGGCCAAACCACAAGCCTGTGACTGTGATTGGTGCTAAGAGGCAAAGCTGTGGTTGTGGGAGGGAGGGTGGAGCCACTCACTGGACAGCTGAAGAGGTCCCAGGGGACGGAGGCAGGCTCCACAGCTCACACCCATGTCCTAGCTCTGGGCTCCTGCGCAGCCTCACTTGTGTCTGGCACCAGTTTCAAGGCTCTGGAACTGTAGCTGGACAGAGACAGAACTACTACCAGCTTGTGCCCAGATGCAGTGCCGGGAGCTGAGCTCGCTTCTACCGCCAGGTTTCTACCTCTGCAACTTGACAGCTCAGGGTCTGGTGGGAGCCGCTCAAGTCCCCTTCCTACACTCAGACAGGAGGCAGCTGAGCCCGAATGAAGTCAGCGGCGCCACGACATGCGTCCCGGCTCAGGCCACATCCCACCCACAGACCGTCCTGGAGGCAGGTACTACAGTCATCCCAGCTGCGGCCACTGAGTTACGGCAAAGGTCAAGCTATCTCAGGCCTGAAGAAGCAGCTCAACAGTTCGAGAGTAATCAGGACCCCAGCGCAGCGAAGGCAAAGAGAGCCGAGCCAGCTAAGCCCGCACAGCGAGTTCCGGGGACATCTGAAAAACAGGATGGACAGAGCCTCACACCAGGGCGGAGAGAAAGGAATGAACACGGAAGACAGGAGAGCAGAGAGCAGACTAACGGCTGTAAGGAACCAGAGACGAGAACTTGCAGGCCTGGGTCCCCAGAAGAGTCGAGAGAGCTACCAAGTCTGCAAGCCAAGGGTCTCGGACCTACCAAGGCTGGGAACTCTAACACTAACCACCGCCGAGGACACAAGAGACTACACAGGGACTGTAACACTAGAGGGCGCCACTTGCCGCTGCTTCCACCTGCCCACTGCCAACACACACACACACACACACACACACACACACACACACACACACTGAATCTGAGGAAAACCAACGCTGCAGGAGACCAGTTCTTGAAGAGTGTTCGGCAACCGATGATCTCTGTCCAGGGAAAGCAGAAGGCCCCTCAGCCATCTACCTGCTGCCGCAATGGAGCATACATAGTGCCCCAGGATAGCCCAGCGACTTTAAAGCACGATGCACAGGGCTTGGGAAGCTCTGGTATGAGTGCTTGCTGTGCGAGTGAGTACGATGCCCTGAGTTCAAATCCCCGTGTAAAAAGCCATGCACGGTGGTGGCGCACGCCTTTAATCCCAGGCAGAGGCAGGTGGATTTCTGAGTTTGAGGCCAGCCTGGTCTACAGAGTGAGTTCCAGGACAGCCAGGGCTACACAGAGAAATCCTGTCTCAAAAAACCAAAAAAAAAAAAAAAAAAAAAAAAAAAGCCATGCACACACGTGCCCCAGTGCAAGGGTTGGGGGCCCCAGAGGATCTCTAGTATTTGCTGTGGCGCACTGGCCAGTCGGCCTATCTAAAAAACACGGTGCTCCAATATGCCCGCATGCATATAGCAGGCATGTGCCCACCACGGCAAAGTCAGGCAGAGTGCCTCACAGAATTCAGCATTTGGGAGCCAGGAGGCAGGAGGATCACAAATTTGAGACCAACATGGATTAGACAGCTACTTTGATGTCATCCTTGGCTATATATAAGACTCAAGTGTGTGTGTGTGTGTGTGTGTGTGTGTGTGCACGTGCGTGCGTGCGCGCGCACAAAGCAATATGATATGCAACTTGGAAAAATCTATAGGGATCGTTCTGAATGTAAAAAGTAAATCCCAAGAGATCACATAGAAGTGAACATATTGCTAGAACATTCTCAAAATGACTAATTTTATCTATATAAAATGGACCAGTGGTTGGCTGGAACCACAAATGGCTAGTACAGGGAGGTTTCTATGGGATTCATTTCTAAGAATTATAAAGTTGGAATCAAGGCATGGTGACTCACACCTGTAATGCCAGCCCTGGGAGGTGGAGGCCAGAGGCCAGGCAGATGCCCAGCCTGGCTCCACAGTGCGACTGCAGAAACCCTGTCTAAAAATACAAATGCTCACACTGAACCCATTTCTTCATATGCTACCCAAAAGATCAATTAAAAAGCATTGTAGTTTAGTTTAAAATTATCAGTTTATGGGTTTAGACTATTTATACTGTTGTTACTGTTGTTATGGGAAAGCATTTCTGAGACTGTGATGTGTTAATTTTCAAAATATATTCTAATGAAATTATTACAAAATGACCTCACCGGCAGTGGTGGCACATGCCTGTAATCCCAGCACTTGGGAGGCAGAGGCAGGTGGATTTCTGAGTTCGAGGCCAGCCTGGTCTACAGAGTGAGTTCCAGAACAGCCAGGGCTATACAGAGAAACCCTGTCTCGAAACAAACAAACAAACAAACAAACAAACAAAATGACCAAACAAAATGACCAGTACTGGGCGTGGCGTGCATGCCTGTGATCCAACACTGGGAAGGTGGCCAGGGGAAGATTAGGAGAACAAGGCACAGGAAGACCAACCTGGCCTACAGGAGATCCTGCCTCGAAAGTGGGAACGGGGGATATAAATAAATACATAAGTTCCAATATATATGAGGGCTTCTGAAAAGTATTTATATCACCCGTGACTAATGGTTTTACATAATCACTCTAACTGCCAGATGACCCAACTTAAATCTGGCAGTGAATACCCAAAAAATGCATTAAATACTTTTATTGTAGTTTTATTGGGTTTTTGCTTGAATGAAGCAATGGTATTTAATAGACTACAATTTTTTCATTACATACTCCAGATACACAGAGAAATAGGAACATTATATACTTTGGTCTTATCACCTCCCCACACACCAGGTCTCTCGTTTGTTTCGCAGGGTCTCATGTAGCCCAGGCTGGCCTCAAACCTGCTATACAATCCAAGCCAACCTTGAACCCCTGACCTTCCACCTCCTGAGTGCTAGACTCTCAGGTGTGCACCACCCTACCCAGCTAAGGTGCATCTTTTCTCATAGCCCAGAGCAGCAAAGTAAGTAAATCCTTTCTTGGGACGTGTGGTAGAGAAGGAATTCACCAGACACGGAATAAGGTCATGGAGTTCAGAAGAGGGAGTGTATGGAGAAAGCTGTGACCAGCTGCCCTGAGCACGATCCGGAACATCCTCAGTCAAGGGTGTGGTCCACGGGCTGCTTTGTGGGAAGCGGCAGGCTCCTTCGAGGGACACGGTTGCAGGGCTGGAGAGCTAGCCTCAGAGGTGTGGGTGTCCAGGGCTTTGCGTTGGCCTACCCCGACATCTATCCCATCTATGAACTGCTGAGAGTTCTGAAGACCCAAGGCTGCAGGATCTCCATGACACAGGGAAAGAGCAGGGTCTCTGAGAGCAGATCCCGTGAGCTCCAGTACTGATGGTGTCTCAAAGCCAGGGGCCTCCAACAAAGCCAATGACTC
Source organism: Apodemus agrarius (assembly GCA_964023405.1). NCBI lineage: Eukaryota > Metazoa > Chordata > Mammalia > Rodentia > Muridae > Apodemus > Apodemus agrarius. The sequence continues at coordinate 22,688,170 of OZ030012.1, read as the reverse complement.
ACTGCAATGAATATCTATCTACCAGTGGAGTGTGACCCACTGTGACACCCTGCTGGGCTGCAAGGGCGGAGGCCAGGTGCAAGGGGCCGGGGAGCTGAGTGGGACTGGAGTACAAAATGTGAAATTCACAAAAAAATCAATAAAGTGTTAAATAAAAAAGAGGGACCGCATTCAAGGTCACTGTCATCAGGCACACCCCTAAATTGGGCTGTGCCCCCTGCCCACCTCTCCTCTGCTCCCTAGCCCTGACATGAACACTTTGGCTCAGCCATGTGTTTCCATGGTGACATGTGCCTCACCACAAATCCACAGCAACAAGTGACTGTGGACTGTAACCTCTGAAACTAGGAGCCAAATAAACTGTTTCATTTGTAAATTATCTCAGGTATATTATTATAGTATAGTTAATTATCTCAGGTATGTCGTTATAGTATCTGAAAGCCAATAGATAGATAGATAGAGCAACTACATCAAATATGGTTGAAACGTCATAAAGGATGGAAACTTGGAGCCACGCGCTGTTGAGGAATAAGTGATCCCTGACCACCACGCTGCAGCAGCGAGTCAGAGAAGACGAAGGGGAGCGAGGGCTGCTCAGGGAAGGAAGACAGAGAGGAAGAACTACTCAGCAGACAAGGAAGACAAGAATCTCATGGGACCCGCCTAGAAAACACACTAACCCTCCCCAGATGATGGGAGGAGAGGGTTATGCTGTGCCATTGAATTATGAGCTAAAAAAAAAAAAAAAAAAAAAAAAGAGTATTTACTAAGTGAGACCCACAGCTAGAGTTTGAATATAGAAACACATAACTATATCAATGAAAATACCCGGTGTGGGAAAACGCCCTTGAAAACCTTCATCAGAGTGGTAACATGGTGAGAGACACCAGCAGTAACAGCATTGGGGAAGCTGAGACGGGGGATTATAAATTTGGGGTCGGCATGAATAAAAGAAAACCCGTAAAGAAGAGGCTTTTGCAGATTGCTACAATAAAGGAGAGCAAACAAAAACCACCATACACTGCGAGTGGTGGCTCATGCCTTCAGTCCCAGCTCGTGGAAGGGGGAAGCACACTGATCTCTGTGAGTTCAAGGCCAGCCTGGGCTACAAAAGGGGTTCTGGGCTAGCCAGAGTGATATAGTGAAACCCTGTCTGAGGAGGGGGGGGAACCATAAAACAAAACATGTAACAATAAAAGTAACTTGGATTCTAAACTAACTCAGTAAAGCAGCTGTCACACATGCGTGAAGACCCGAGTTCAAACCCCCAGAGCCCACGTAAAAGCAGATGTGGTAGTTCATATCTATAATCTCAGCGCTCCTACACAGAGCAAGGCATGGGACGGGTAGAAGGGGGGAATTCCCAGAGGCCCACAGGTCCACTAGCCTGCGATATGCAGCAAGGAACGACAAAGCAGAGACCCTTGTAAGACGAGGTGGCAGGGGCGTATGTGTGCGCACACACACACACTCACACACTCACACACACACACACACTCACACACACAATCTTTTTAAATAACAAAGAAAACCAACTTCCTGATTTTATCTATGAATACTAACGAAATCTTGAAGGGCTATCTCTAGTGACGAAACAGCCAGCAGCTGACCATCCCTTCTTTCTTGAACTTACCAACTTCTCCATCAACCACAACTCTGCTAGTCCTCAAAGGTCACCTTCTCAAGCATCTTGTAACGTCCTGAGACCCAGGAGCTTTTAGAAATGCACACACTTGGGTTGGAGAGATGGCTCAGCGGTTAAGAGTACTGACTGCTCTTCCAAAGGTCCTGAGTTCAAATCCCAGCAACCACATGGTGGCTCACAACCCTCTGATACACAGAAATGCACACACTTGTTCCCTTCAAACAACACCCCCAGGTGACCGAGCTGCACCATACAGTAGCAGAAGGTTTGATTTACGGTACAGTGAGGAGCCCTCACCCAGGATGCCTACGGCCAGCCATTTTGGATTTCAGGCTTGGGAATCTTTGCATATGTACCGTCTTAGAGAAGAGCCAACTTTAAACATTAAATTCACATATATTCCATAAGCATCTTACCCACGTGGCCTGAGTGTAACTGTACAAAGTGTTTGGAGTACCTGAGTTTTAACTCTAACCTGTCAGACGAGGAAGGTGTGGGATGTCGCACGTGTGGCATCACATCAGGGCGCTAAGGTTTCAGATTTTGAAGCTCTGAGTTCAGGACGAGCCGATGCTCAGCTCACGCCTGGCAGCCTGAGCGAGCATTTCCTCCATCACAGGTCTACCTCGCCTTTCTCTCTCCTAGGACCTCTAATTGTCATTCCAAAGCTTGGAGGATTTAGTTTAGTCCACATCAAAGCGCTTTAACAGCCGGAGGCACCTGTTAATCAAGTACACCTCACGATCTGTTTTTGTCTTGTCTTGCTTTCAAAGCAGAGTTGGAATTTAGTAAGAGATTTGAATACAGGTTTGATGCATTAGAGTTGAGAAAGAAAAGCATTCAGGGAAAGGGCAAACCACCCAAAACTGTGGTGAGGTACCTCGTGCTAACACGCTATAGGAGAGTTCCAGTTAAAAAAGATTTCTTTTCAGTCTCTTCAATTTTCTTCTGAGTTCCAATCCCATTTAGCTCAATTACCCCTTGATAGTGATATACAGATGTTTCTCACATGTTATAAGATGTACGAGGCCAACATATCTATTTCCCCCCAAATCTGTTCCTTCCATAAATTACTGTATATCAGGGAGAAAATATGTGATATTTCATTAATTTTGAAGCCAGAGGATTTGGAGTCATTTTTCAACCTCTATGTAAACCATCAGACATATTCTTGACTTTCTCGTACTTATATTTATTATTCTTCTACAAGGACCTATTTCTGTCTGCTTCCCACAACTGCCATGCTGATTGTGTTGTAGTATGAGAAGTAATCTCTTAATTTCTCTTTTTAATTCTCTTGCTATTTCCAATGCATTTTTTATAAAGTAGCCATAACAATGATATATATGAAATATAACATTGATAATGTCATTTTTACTTTCCCACAGCCAATGACAAACCTTGCTTCTGCGCATGTGCTGCCGCGGTTTCAGACCTGTCTTAGTTAGGGTTTTACTGCTGTGAACAGACACCATGACCAATGCAAGTTTTATAAAAGACAACATTTAATTGGGGCTGGCTTACAGGCTCAGAGGTTCAGTCCATTGTCATCAAGGTAGAAACATGGCAGCATCCAGGCAGGCATGGTACAGGAGGAGCTGAGAGTTCTACATCTTCATCTGAAGGCTGCTAGTGGAAGACTGACTTCCAGGCAGCCAGGGGGAGGGTCTTAAGCCCACACCCACAGTGACACACCTACTCCAACAAGGCCACACCTCCTAATAGGTTCACTTCCTGGGCCAATCATATACAAACCATCACAAGACACTTGTTTCAATATGCACTAATACTGCTGTACAATTTAAGGTCTGGGGAAATGAAAAAAGGGCATGTATTAGTACTGAGCTTCCATTTCTTTTGGGGTTTTCTTTGTTGTTGTTTTTGTTGTTTTGGGTTTTTGTTTGTTTGGTCTGTTTTTTGAAACGAGGTCTCCTATGTCACCTGAGCTGGCCCGGAACTTGCTCTGTGACAGGGTGGGCTGTGAACTCAGAATGTTCTTGCCTTGGTTTTCTCAAGGCTGGGATTACAAAAACCCTCCACCACACCGACATCACTGGTTTTTCTTTCAAAGGCATTTTATCACATTCAAGAGCAGCTTGTGCCATGGCACACCTGCGGCGATCGGAGGACAGCTTGTGAAAGCTGGTTCTCTCTTTCCATGTGTCGGTCCCTGGTGATTCCATGTCATCACACTTAGCAGCAAGTACCTTTACCTGCTTGGCCATCTCGACAGCCACCACTGGCATTTCTTTAAGCAGAAAGTGAAAAACCAAAAATAAAGTTTCCAGGGACTAGTTTCTCCTTCCATTGTTAAAAGGAGGTAAGAGCTAGTATCTAGTCACCATTTACGGACTTTCAGACCATGCATCAACATTTTGCAAGAACTCTTATTTTAATCAGACTGTAGGGATAGCTCTGTAGGGAGAGACACCTGCCACCAAGACTGACAAACTGAGTTCAGTCCCTGGGACCAAAATGGTAGAAGGAAAAACAATTCCAAAGGTGTACTCTGGCCTCTACATACATGCTGTGGTGCATGCACGTGCACACGCAAGCGCACGCGCGCGCGCGCGCGCGCACACACACACACACACACACACACACACCATAAATCAATAAATGTAATTTTAAAGGAAAAAGCTTTTTTCTCTACAGAACAACACAAAGATATGATTCTTTGGGTCTCGCTGAACACAGAGAAGGTAAGGAATTGGCCCAAGTGGTGGCTGACCTACATTTAAGCTCTATGTACGGGACAGGCAGTGATAACACCTCAGTGAACTAGACTCACACAGGTAGAACTGACTCATATCAAAGGCCGTACAAACCCAAAGAATGCAATGGGAAAGACCCGCAAGTCTGAGGTGGGCTCTGAGATCAGGAAGCTGTCCTAAAGCTGCTCTTGGTAACATCGGGAACTTTCCCCAAATAATGTTTCTGTCATTGAATTTCAGGAAATAGCTTTTGGGTTGTCTGGTCCAGGACAATGGTACAGTCATGTAAAACTAAACAAATATTTCTTTGAAAGCAATCTGGCGGCCAAGCAGTGGTGGCAAGAATGCCTTTAATATGTTTAATCTCAACACTGTGGAGGCAGAAGCAGGTAGATCTTTCAGTTCAAGGCCAGCCTGGTTTACAGAGTTCCAGGAGAGCTGGAGCTACACAGAGAAACCCTGTCTTGAACCACCACTCCAAAAAAAACAAAAACAAAAACAAAAACAAAAACAAAAGCAACACCATTATGACAAGGGCTTGCATTGGAGTTTTCAGTTGACTGAAAGGCACAGCAGTGGGGGTTAGGTAAACCTGTGTTCACTTTCTGACGTGACATTTCAACCATACCGACCTCAGAGAAGGCCCTTTTACTCCGGCATCCACTCATCCTGGTGGTGGGGAAATACGGTTGTATAGATGTGCACTTCCTTAGCCATGCTCAACCCACTGCAACCATTTAATAAGAGTCAGTAGTAACCCAGTAATAGTAACAAGGAAATAGTTGTGGCGGCCATCCCGGTGGGACAGCAAGGTCTTCTAGGCTCAGAAGAATTTCAACTGGGACATCCAGAGGGCAGATCAGAAAATGTGTGTGCATGCTACTGAGCACTTGTACATGCGTGTACGTGTGCTTGTGCACGAATGCATGCATGCGTGTGTGTGTGTGTGTGTGTGTGTGTGTGTGTGTGCAAGTACCTGTGTATAAGATTGAATGTGGCTGGGCGTGGTGGCGCACGCCTGTAATCCCAGCACTTGGGAGGCAGAGGCAGGCAGATTTCTGAGTTCGAGGCCAGCCTGGTCTACAGAGTGAGTTCCAGGACAGCCAGGGCTACACAGAGAAACCCTGTCTCGAAAAAAAAAAAAAAAAAAAAAAAAAAAAGAGCTACACCCCCAGTCCTTATAAAAAATATTATAATCAGCAAACTTGTTTTATAATAACTTTATATATATTTTTTGTTTGTTTTTTGGATTTTGGTTTTTTTCGAGACAGGGTTTCTCTGTATAGCCCTGGCTGTCCTGGAACTCACTCTGTAGACCAGGCTGGCCTCAAACTCAGAAATCCACCTGCCTCTGCCTCCCAAGTGCTGGAATTACAGGCATGCACCACCACCGCATGGCTAATATATTTTAATACTTTTCAAAACTATCTCAGGGGATTGGAGTGTTCATTGGCACACATACGTGCACATGTACAAACATACATTCTGAGAGTGAGGCTTCCTATACATCTGAAGGTGTGTGAAACCTTACAGTACTGCTAGGAGATATTTTTCCCTGCAAAGAGCACTTCTGTCAAGAGGCTGTTCCCTAGGGCCCGTGACATGGCTCAGCAAACCAGATGCTTGCCGCCAAGCCTGGCAGGACCCTCAAGGCAGGAGAGAAACGACTCTTGCACGTTGTCCTCTCACCTCCACACCCTCACTGTGGTGCCCATGCCCACGCAATACATGCACTGAAATATTAAAATATTAAAATCCAATCAATTTTTAAAACTATAGCATAAACATAAGTGGGAGGTACAACCACACCCATTATATATAATTTTTAAAAATCCCTAAACTCTTACAAATAACTTGTAAATGGTTTTCAAAATAAAGAAGTCTCTTGTTTTTAATTTTTATAATGGCCCAATCCATCACCAAAAAAAACAAAAACAAGACAAAAATACCAATCTCAAGCATTATCCTCTTCAATTATTGCTAATAAGTTACTCCTCGTCTCTTGGAATGCTAGCAAACAGTAATGCATCACATGGTGGTACACACCTGTAATAACAACCCTTGGGTGCCTGAGGCAAGGGATGTTCAAAGATGGCCTAGGGTACACAGACCAGCTTGGACTACATTAAACATATTTTAAAAAATAAGAGGAGGGAAGAAAAGATTTAAAAAAAAAAAAAAACACTCCACTTTCCCTCCAGTATCTTTCAATTTGTGTGTATAAAATAGGATGTATATGTGTGTATACATTAGACACAATTTGATATTTAAAGACAATGTGAGATGCCAAAAAATAATCTATACGTTTATCCAGAATATGGAAGCCAAATGCAGACCGTGCTTGGGAGGAGCTGCTGATAAAATCAGCTTAGTCCATCTAAACTGCTGTGGTCTGCAAAGGAAGGAGAAAGGATAACCATTAATCCCTTTGCAGGCAGCACTGAGGAGCGTCAACATGCTCCCGCTTCAGCCGAACTGCTTTGACACTCTGCTCACAAGACCTGTTGAAATGTCACAGGCGAAAGAAAGCAGCTACTCCACGTGACTGCTACATGGACTCCTCAAAAATCACTCCTCCCTCAGAGCCGTTTAGAGGATCTACCCACGTCGAGTTAGCGGTTTGTTTGAATACAAGCCTCCTTTCTAGGAAACAGATCATCCTACATCTCTCAAACCATTACATGGCATCTGAGGGTTAGTCTTGTTGACCAAGCATAGCCAATGCATTTATACATCCGACGATTAATTTCTGGAATATTTCTTACCTGATGCCAACAAGTGGGCTTTGCCTCACCTTGCTACGAGCCCACTGTCCACAGACTTCCCTCCTGACGAGGATCCAGTGCTGGAACAGAAGTAACAGCCGTGCAAGCAACACTTAACTCCACTTGGTCTTGTGTTCGAAGTTTTCCACGTCCCTAAGCTGAGAGAATCCTGCCAAGCAGCAGCAACACAAGCTCCACGGAGGTGAAGTGAGTCCCAAGATCCCCTGCACCCTCTTGTCATCCCCCAGAGACAAGCAGGGGAAACGACATGGATCCCTCGGAAGCCACAAAACGAGAGAGAAAAACTCCAAGTCCGGATGCTCACAGAGAGGATGAAACCACCAGGGAGACTGTAAGAGGGGTGAGGCTGCAAGACAACAGCCTGCGGAAGACACCTCCCCACTCCAGCCTAAATCCAAGCTGCCTTGGCTCTGTTGTCATAGCATTTTACAACGGAGGCTACTGCGCAAGTCAGACGCGGGGCCGCAGGGCTTGCTGGGTGTTGTAGTCCGGGCGGCCGAGCACGAGCTGTAGGGGTAGTTTCCTGGGCCGCCCTTGTGGAGTGGTTACCCGGCAGAGCGGGGCTGGGCGCCTCTGAGCAGGCCTGTCCCTCAGGGCAGCGTCGACGGAAGTCCCGCCCCTGCGGGGGTGCTCCTGCCACAGACCACGCCCTCCTGTGCTTAGGTGTTATCTTAGTGTCTAGGCCTGAGAATGTAATGGTTTTCCTGTTTGAATCCGTCTTATTTCTTTCCTTGGCCTAACTGGGTGGCTAAGAGTTCAAGCACCGTATTGAATAACAGTGAAGAGTAGACCCCCTTGTCTCATTACTTGTTTAGAAAAAAATATCTACAGTTTCTCCCGTGTAGTATAATATAGTCTAGATGGCTAGTCTTTGTTGTCAACCTGACACACCTGGGAAGGGGGTGCCCTCAACTGAAAATTCCCTACCTTCTGTTGACCTGTTGGCAAGTCTGAGAGGTTTTTTCTTGATTGCTTAGTGAAGGGAGAGCCCAGCCCACTGGGCGAGGCGGGTGGGTCTGGGCACATAAGAAAGAGAGCCAGAGAGCAGCTGTTCTCCACGGTATCTGCTTCAGCCACCGCCCTGCTTGCGTTCCTGAACTGACTTCCTAACCAGCGGACTGTAACCTGTTAGATGAATCAGGCGCAATATTCTCACCATGCCATTTTTTTTTTTTTGGTCATGGTACTTATCAAAGCAACAGCAAAGCTGACGAGTGCAGCTCCGTCGGGTTGAGGTATGGCCACCACTTTCTTCAGGCCTTTTATCGTAAAAGAATATTAAACTTTTGTCAAAGGCCTTTTCTGTGTGTATTGAGATGACTATGCAGCTTTTCCCCCTGAATCTTTCTGTATTGTATTACATTTACTGACTTGCATATGTTGGACTGTCCCTAATGAAGCCAAGTTCATTCATCCTATATGCTTTTTTAAAAATATGGTATTAAATTATATGCATTTCTGGGGCATTTCTTTCATGACATTTTTTTAGTTTGGTTTTGGTTTTGGTTGGTCGATTGTTCTGTTCTTACCAAGTTTTTGGATCAGAATGAAGTTAGCTTTATAAGATGAATTTGAAAGTGTCCTTTCCGGTTCTGTTTCGTGAGGAAATTTTTTTTCTTTATTACATCTATGCATATGAGTGTTTGGCCTGCATGAATGTAAGTGCACCACGTGCATGCCTGGTGCTTACAGAGGGCAGCCTGGTGCTTCTGGGGAGCAGAAGAGGGCATGGTATCCCCTTGAACTGGAGTTACAGACCATCGTGCACCTACGTGTGCATGCTGAGAATGGAACCCAGGTCTTACGGAAGAGCTTTATTTGCTATTGACCTTGGAAACATCTCTCCAGCCACCTATTTTATGGGAATTTTTTAGATGAATTGTTGTTCATTTTTAACATCTGATAGAATGACAGAGTGAGCTCCTCTAGTTTGGAAGTTTGTTTATTCAAGAGACTGTTCCTGCTCCAGTGTCATTGCCTGATATAGGGCTGTGTGCACCCTGCTATAGGGCTGTGTATACCTTGTCGTTATAGGGCTCTGTGGACCCTGTTATAGGGCTATGTACGTGCACCCTCCTGAGTGTGCACCACCACTCCCAGCAAGGCAACTCTTATAAGGACAGCATTTAATTGGGGCTGGCTTACAGGTTCAGAGGTTCAGACAGGAGCATGGCAGCATCCAGGTAGGCATGGTGCAGGAGCTGCTGAGAGTTCTACATCTTCACCTGAAGACTGCTAGCAGAATACTGGCTTCCAGGCAGCTAGGATGAGGGTGTTAAAACCCACACCCACGCCGGGCGGTGGTGGCACACGCCTTTAATCCCAGCACTTAGGAGGCAGAGGCAGGTGGATTTCTGAGTTCGAAGCCAGCCTGGTCTACAGAGTGAGTTCCAGGACAGCCGGAACTACACAAAGAAACCCTTTCTCGAAAAAAAAACAAAAAACAAACAAACAAAACAAAACAAAACAAAACAAAAAACCAACCCACACCCACAGTGACACACCTACTCCAACAAGGCCATGCCTTCTAATAGTGCCACTCCAATGTGCTGAGCATATACAAACCATCACATTCCACTCTGTGGCCCCCATAGTCTTGTTCAAACCTATGTGTCTATGGAGGCCATACCTAAACATACCATAATGCAAAATACATTTAGTCCAACTTCAAAAGTCCCCATGGTCTATAGCAATCTGAACAGTGTTAAAAGTCAAAAGTTCAAGATCTCTTCTACGCTTCATTCAATCATTTAACTGTAATCCCCACAGCAAGGCAGGAAACCAGCTGGGCAAACTCCAAACTCTGCATCTCCATGGCTAATGTCCTCAGATCCCCAATTCCCTTTTCATCTTTGTTGATTGCAACAAAGTTCTTTCTCCTGGGCTGGTTCTACTCCCTGTCAGCAGCTTTCCTCAGCAGGTATCCTATGGCTCTACATCTTGGGGTCTCCAAGGCAACTTCAGTGTTACAGCTTCTTGTTTCAATGTCTGGGATCCACACATGATCTTCTGGACTCCTCCAAAGGGCTGGCATCACTTCTCCAGCTCTGCCCTCAGTAACACTCTAAGCTTAGGTTGACTCCACTCCATTGTTGCTGCTGTTCTTGGTGGTCATCCCATGGTACTGGCATCTCCAATACACTGGGGTCTTCTGCTGCAACTAGGCTTCACCAATAGCCTCCCATAGGCTCTCTTCATGGTGCCAAGCCTCAACTCCTTTGCATGACCCCTTCAGTCCTGGGCCATCAACTACAACTGAGGCTGCACCTTCACCAATGGCCTTCCATGGCCTCTCACAGTGCAGAGCCTCAGCTGTTCTTCGTGACCCCTTTTAAGACATATTTTTAATATATTTTTTCCTTTCTATGCTTGCTATACTTGTTCAAAATGCTTGTTCAGAACACAGTGGTTCACACCCATAATCCCAGCCCTCGGGAGGCTGATGTCATAGGAGCGTGAGTTTGGGAGCAGCCTGGGCTGTATAATGGATGGAGAGGCAGGGGAAGGAGGCAGAGGCAGGGGAAGGAGGCAGAGGAAGTTCGGCTGGCATGCTTGCCACTCTGTTGCATGAATATAAAAAAAGTACCAACCCCACTAATGCCGGCTACTCTCCGGCCCCAGCAGGCTCTCCACCTCCAAGGCTAGCCCCAGGTATCGACCACCCACCTAGCTCTCACAACTCCCATTAGCCGGGTAAAATCAAAACTCTAAAGGCAGTGGTGGCACATGCCTTTACTCCCAGCACTTAGGGGGCAGAGGCAGGCGGAAGATTGCAAGGCAGAAGATTGCAAGTTGGAGGCTAGCCTGGGCTATATAGAGAGTTAGTAGCCAGCCTGGACGCACAGAAAGAAAGAGCCTATCTCAAAACAGCAACAGAATGGGTGAAACCCAAATGGCCCAGATATGGACGCTTCAGTTCTGAGCTGATGAAGAGTTATTCTAGGAAGGCTTCCCGGAGGAAGGGGCACACTAACAGAGGAGCAAGGCTAGCCAGGGTGGTTGGCACAGACAGCAAGGGAAGCCTCTCAAGAGGTGGAAGGAGACTCTGAAAAGTACGTGAGAGACAAGAAGAGCCAGCGAGGCTGGAGCCAAAGGAACCGAGGTCTGAGGGTGAGGCTGGAGCAGAAGGGACGGGGTTGCCTGGGGTCTGGCAGACGTAGGAAACAGGCCAGTGAGCAGAGTCAGGACCGGGTCTGGGTTTTAACAGTCCCTGCTAACCGAGTGTGAGCTCACTGTGTGGAAGCCACTCGTGCTGTAGCTACCGGGATGCTAAGTCTTCTTCTATGACAGTTCATCCCACAGATAACTTACTGGGACTGCTAAGCGCTACCTTTGTGCTTCCCAGCGTGTGGGTTGAGAGTCACTTAAGGACTGTGAAAGAAATCCAGTTAGGGAATTTCCAGAAATGATTTTATCTATTTTATTTTTATTTGTTTTATTTATTTACTTATCAGGGCATGGTGTCCCATGACGGAGGTCACATGTGCGGTGGTCAGAAGACAACGTATGGCGGTTGATTTTTGCCTTCCTCGTGTCTCATTTGAGATTGAACCGAGGTCACTGTGAGGGTTCGTAGATGCTTTGATGTTCAGTTCTACGCAAAAGATATTTTCCTCATTGTCAGAACCAAGTATGAAATATTCCCCTTCCCCCCCCCCCAATTTTTGCTGGATGACAATGAAGTTAGTCTGAAAACATACTTCCTGGGCTTACACAGCATGCAGGAGGCCCCAGGTTCAATCCCCCAGCACTGCATATAAACCAAAGACGATGACTTAAGCCTACATGGGAGATAAACAGGAGGATCAGAAGTTCAAAGTCAGCAGTTAAGAGCACTGATTGCTCTTCCAGAGGTCCTGAGTTCAATTCCCAGCAACCACATGGCGGCTCACAACCACCTGTAATGGGACCGGATGCCCTCTTCTGGTGCATCGAAGATAGCAACGATGTACTCATATACAGAAGTTCCAAGTCATCCTTGGCTACATACTAAGAGGCCAGCCTGGGCTATGTCTCACTGTAACAACATAACCGAGAGCTAGAAAGACAGCTCAGTGGATGAAAGTGTGCATTACTATTACCAAGACCCCAGCTTCAGTCCTCAGAACCCACGACGGGCAGCTCACACTAAAACTTCAGCCCCCTGGCACCTGATACCTCTTTTGGCCTCTCAGGCACCCATACACAGAGGTGCACCATACATACCCACACTTTAAAAAAATAAACAGATTTAAAAAGAAAAACTACCTTTCATATGCAAGCAAATCCAATCCATCCAAGTTTAATCCCTTCTCCACAGAGTACACACGCTCCTTCCCAGATCTGCGCGGCCGCTAGACCCTGTGGAAAACTGTCCGGTTTTCCTTTCCTCTTTTTCCAGATTTATTTATAAACCACCGTCCCTGTCTTCCTCAATCTACACCCATAATAGACCCTTAACACTTCCCCGTCTTTGTGGAGTTTCTGGAATAAACTGGATTTTCCTTTCCTCGGAATTACTGACATCCAGGGAGATGCGTTAAAAACAGGCAAACTGCACGGCGGCTCAGAAGCAGACGGGCTCGCTACAGCCAGCCAGTGTTAACTGCGAACTGTCTTTTGCTTTTTTTTTTTTTTTTTTTTTTTTTGGTTTTTCAAGACAGGGTTTCTCTGTGTGGTCCTGGCTGTCCTGAACTCACTCTGTAGACCAGGCTGGCCTCGAACTCAGAAATCCACCTGCCTCTGCCTCCCAAGTGCTGGGATTAAAGGCATGTGCCACCACCGCCCGGCATATCTTTTGCTTTATAAAGATGTCTCTGTATGCCTGCCATTCTACCCCCCCTCGTCCCCCCCCCGTCCCCCCGTGCTACGACATGGCGCCCCGTGTGAGGACACAGAAAGGAAATTCCAGGCAAATTCACCTTTATTTCCGTAGCTTCCTCCTTCCCGCCTTTACTTAGGAATAACCTCATTGAATTTACCCACAATCCCCTGCATCCACAGTCCCATAGCGGGCCTTCCCGGGAGTCACGCTCGCCCGGTGACTGTGACTGTGCGCGTTTTGCCCCGTAACCGACTTCCAACGCTTCTGTCTCCTCCGAATTCTCTCTTTGATGGATGCAGGTTGGTGCACATCCGCCATCCATCCTGTGGGGAGTAGAAGCGGGAGAAGGAGTTCGAGGTCACCCTCTGCTACACGAAGGGTTCGGGCCAGCCTAGGCTACGTGGGACTTTGTCTTGAAAACCCAAACATGAAATAAAATACAAACAAGAGCGACTTCCCCACCAGTGAGAATATCTTCCAGACACTACGTTTGCTGACTAAACTTGAGGTCTGTCTCACAAAGCGCTGGACTTGGCAGGCCTAGGCAGTTTCTGCCCGTGCCTAGACCCACTTCCAGAAAGCAGTTCTTCCTAGATTAGTGCTTTCTTCTGAAAGATTAAAAAAACAAAAACAAAACCACGTATTTATTAAGTGTGTGTGTGTGTGTGTGTGTGTGTGCACAGGTATGGGTGGGAACACACAGGGAAAGGTCAAAGGACACCTTGTCGCAGTCAGTCCTCTCTTTGGCCATACTGGTCTGTGGGCCCTGGGGAGCAAATTTTGGTCAGGCATGGCAGCAAGTGCCTTCAATCATTGTGTCCGGCCACGGCCACCACCACACCCCCATGCCCCACCCCACCCAACCTCCCACCCCCTTACTGTTTAAGAGTGAAAGTGATTTTCCAGTTCTAAGGCAAACCACTTTAATTGTTTTCTGCTCATAACCTCAGTGTATTACTCCACTACTTGCTTTCATGATTGGTTGGTTGGTTGGTTGGTTGGTTGGTTTTTTTTGAGACCAGTTCTCAATATGTAGCCCAGGCTACCCTGTGTAGACCAAGCTGGCCCTGAACTTTCAATGACCTTCTTGTCTCTGCTTCCCTAGTGCTATGGTTACCAGCATGCATCACCATGCCTGATCAAGATAACATAATTTTTATTATTTTTGTGGTGCTGAGAATTTAACACAGGGTCTTATGCATTCTAAGGTTTCTAACTCTACCATTGAGCTGTATATCCAGGCCTATCTATATATTTATTTTTTCGTTTTTGTTTTTGAGACAGGGTTTCTCTGTGTAACCCTGGCTGACCTGGAACTCACTCTGTAGACCAGGCTGGCCTCGAACTCAGAAATCCGCCTGCCTCTGCCTCCCAAGTGCAGGGATTAAAGGTGTGTGCCACCATTGGCCGGCTGCACTTCCAATTCTAGAGAGTCATCGTCCTCTTCTGGACTCTGGGAGATTACCGAACTCCACCCCTGCACCACCACCCCAAATACATACATAGAATTAAAATTTCTCTTTTTTTCTTTTTCCTACGTATCTCTGACTGGACGAGACTGGCCTCATACTCACAGGTTCGTCTGTTTCTGCTGAGATTAAAGATCTTTGACACCTCGCCCATCCACAAATATTTAAAACCTTAACAAAATTCAAAAAGTAAATAAATAAATTGAAAAGCAACAGAGCTGCAGAAGTGGGTGTGGCCTGCAGCTACTTGGAGCACCCGGAAGCCCCCAGGCCCCGCCCTGCCCTCGCCCCGCCCCGCCCTCGCCCCGCCCCTCTCAGCTTAGGTTCCCGCAGGCCTCGGGGGGCCGCGGGGCCCGGCTGCACGTTCCCTGCGTGAGCTCTGCGGCGCGGGCCGGTGGGACGTTGGTGGGCTTGCGCTGCGGGGCGGAAGAGGTGTCTTTCCACCTCCTAAGCCCGCCTCGGGTCGCGATGTCGTCCGGGGCCGGGTCTCGGAGGCCGCGGGAGCCGCCGGAGCACGAGCAGCAGCGGCGGCGGGAGCAGAAACGGCGGCGGCACGACGCGCAGCAGCTGCAGCAGCTCAAGCACCTGGAGTCCTTGTGAGTCGGCGGGGCCGGGTGCGGGCGGTGCGGGCCGCAGCCGACGGGTGGGCGTCGCGGCCTCCGCGCGAGGGGAGGGAGGCCGGACACTGTCCCCGCCGCGGCGACGGCGGCAATGGCAGTCGCGGCGTCCGGAAGCCGAGCTCGGAGCCCCTGGGCGTCGTACGACGCCGCCGGCCTCCCGTCCTCTACCCCCGACGGCACCGGCGGGGAGCTCTGGGTGGAAACTGCGGGAGACGCGCGGGAAGGCGGCGGACCCCGCAGCCGGCCCTGAGGGTGGAGCCAGACGACCTGCGACGCTGGTAGTGTAGAGTCGCCTGTCGGTGAGGGAAGGTGGCCGGCCTCCGGTCCACAAACTAAACCGGGATAAGAGTCAGAACCAGGGAGGAGAGGTTTGGGGACGCCGAGCGTGGTGGGGATGAGACACTGTAGGAGATTTATGCAGACAAGTTTCCTTGTGTGTGTTAGTTATCCAGATAAGTGTGTGTGTGTGTGTGTGTGTGTGTGTGTGTGTGTGTGTATTAGCTCACATGCCCGCCTCCTTGTTTTCAGACTCAATCATTTTATTTATGCCTGACACATCACTGGCACATTGTATGTTGTTTTCTTCTTTCAGTGATGGTGCTGCAGTGTGGAGCTTTTCCTCTTAAATCTCCCACAACCCTGTGTATCTTGTTCATTTCTGAGACAAGGTGCCATGAGCCTCCCTCCTTAGACTGGAGCAGGGCCTCTTCTGCTAAATTGTGACCTCCTTCACCTAAGAAGTTTTCACACTGCTGCAGATGTATGGGTATATGAAATAGGGGTTACAAGCCAAACACTTACTGATAGTAAGACAAGGAAATGTATTTTAAAACAGTTCTTCCTTATACATGTAATTTTACTGTTTATTTAAAACTAAAGCAAATTTGAATACTAATGAAATAGATTACTTGTTTATTTTTACACAGTTTAATCTTGGCTGCATATCTGAATGGTGAAGGATGTAGGACATCTCCAACATATTTCAGAATCACTTTATATTTTAATCTTATAATTGTTGAAGCTTTGACACCATTGTCACTATGCATAAGTACATAAAACATACTATATGCCGGGCGGTGGTGGCGCACGCCTGTAATCCCAGCACTCTGGGAGGCAGAGGCAGGCGGATTTCTGAGTTCGAGGCCAGCCTGGTCTACAGAGTGAGTTCCAGGACAGCCAGGGCTACACAGAGAAACCCTGTCTCAAAAAAAAAAAAAAAAAAAAATCCAAAACATGCTATAATAGTAGGAGTATGTTTAGGGCCATTTCAGAAGTTGTTGCAAATTTGATCCTAACTAAAAACTAATTCAGACACACCAGAAGAGAGCATCAGATCCCATTACAGATGGTTGCGAGCCACCATGTGATTGCTGGGTATCGAAAAGGTCTATTTATTAGGAATACTTTACCTGCATATATGTGCTCGCACCGTCTGTGTGCCTGGTGCCAGATGAAGCGGAAGTCAGCATTGAATCCCTTGGAACTGGACTTAGAGTTGTGAGCAGCCATGTGGGTGCTGGGAACCACACCTGGGCCCCGTGCAGGAGCAGCCAGTGCTCTTAACCTCTGAGACATCTCCCCAGTACCATGGAACAATTCTTTATGAAACCCAAGGCAGCAACAGCAGTGGCAGCCTGATAACAACGGCTCTACACCCAGGACCCACAGGGTAGCAGGCAAGCGCAGACTCCTGACCTCTGTGTGACCTTTACACACATGCCTTGGCTCATATGTGCGCTCACACTTACATGCACACTAAATAAATTAATAAGTAAGTATATAAAAATGTAATCAAATGCTCTAACACAGTGCTACTTGAAAGGAATACTAACTTAATGCTTACAACCCAGCAATGATATAGGAATATCCTGGAAGCCTGTGTTTTTCATGATTAAACCATCACCGGTATTAAAACCTGCTTCTTCAGAATTCTAGCATATCCCACAGATCGGCTTAGACATCCAGCCTTGTAGACTGAACTACTACCGGATTCTTGGAATAGCCTTTCCAGTTTGCTGACACCTGCAGTTACTGAAGCCTCTCCTAGAAGCATAGAGAGCCCTAAAAGTCCACGGTGTGAACTGTCCAGATGCGTGCATGTGAGGATCCAGAGTTATCCGTTGTGAGGAACAAGGAATTTAGCTACTCAGGCTGAGGCGGGGTTTACACTGTACATAGAACTTTCAGCAACTGGTGCAAGAGTAAGGAGAATACCAGCGCTGGCTGTACCAGCAAAGAGCTTAGTGAGTCTGCTACTCCAGGCAAGCGCAAGTTTGGGGATTATGTGTGGGAATGCATTGTAAGGGGATGGATAATGTTGGGAAGACCATAAAACTGTATCAGAATAAGTTTATTGATGCAGGCTTACTAGGTGGCAAGTCTAGGTTTAAAATGGAAGATTATGCTGGGCGGTGGTAGCACACGCCTTTAATCCCAGCACTTGGGAGGCAGAGGCAGGCCGATTTCTGAATTTGAGGCCAGCCTGGTCTACAGAGTGAGTTCCAGGACAGCCAGGGCTACACAGAGAAACCTTGTCTCAAAAAAAAAAAAAAAAAAAAATCAAAATAAAATAAAATAAAATGGAAGATTACAATAAAAAGGTGTTAGAAGTTTGATCAGTTGGTTCTATCTTCAGACACTCCAGAAGAGGACATTGGATCCCATTGCAGATGGTTGCGAGCCACCATGTGGTTGCTGGGTATTGAAGAGATCTACTTATTATGAATACTTTGCCTGCATATATGTGCTCGCACCGCCTGCGTGCCTGGTGCCAGATGAAGCTGGAAGTGAGCATTGAATCCCTCGGAACTGGACTTAGAGTTGTGAGCAGCCATGTGGGTGCTTGTCAGAAGATGGCCAACTGAAAAAGAGTTGGAGGTCTGATGTCCCTTGACTTAATGGGTACACCGTGTAAAACCTGTTCCTCCACAATAGGAAGGCCAGAAGACACGCCCTTCACTAATGCCATGAGACAAAATCTCGAGGGGCACCAGCACATTTGAAGACACTTGTTGTCACCCCTTTCCTTGTGACGGACCTCAGGGTTGGAGATGCTGCTGCTCAGTTAGATGAATTCAGTGTGATTGGCTTAACAGGTGGCAGCACTAAGTCACCAAAGGCAAGGTGACTGGGCAGCGTAGACAAAGCAGTTCCCACGGTGGCCTGACCTGTCAAGGAATCACATGTGAAGTGAATTTTACAGTGGCATGACTCCTGTGGTCTTCATGGTGTTTCCAGGAATGAAATAGATAAGAAACCTACTATGTTTTTGTTTGATCAGTATAAGTAGAATTCTCAAATGAAAGAGAAACTACACTGGATTGTGGCAAGAGGGGGTCTCAGCCCATGAACTGATTTCCAGACTCGAGCCAGTTTGCAGACCCGGAATGACTTGAGTGAAAGGAAGGGCAGGGTTCCCCTAAGGAAGGACCTTGCTAAACTTCTACGAGTTTTAGTCCGCATTTCTCCCATCCTTTCCCAGAAGGAGCCTTTTACAAGGGGTAAGTATATCCTAGGGGAAAGGAGACAGACTTTCCATTCTAAATCAGTGAATTCAGGAGACCCCAGAGGAGCACTGTGACCTGCCAGTTAAATGGAACCAGGTAATTAATGCAGTTTGGGCTGAAGTTCAACTCATAATGGGTCTCCAAATTCATTTTATATTTTTCCTGTTCCAGAATGTATAATTAGGATAGATATACTTGGCAATTGGCACAGCACCTATAGGTACCCTGACTACGGAGTAAGGCTTATTATGATTGGAAAGGCCTAGTGTAAGCCGTTGGGGATTGCCTCTACCAGGGAAAATAGTCAACAAAGACAGTATTGCACCCCAAGAGGAATTTCAGACATTAATGCCAACCAGTAAGAACCTGAAAGATGGCAGGGGTGGTGTCCCACCGCAGAGCCTATCTGGCTGTGCAGACCACAGCTGGATTGCAGTAAACTGACAGATGTCTATCAAAAGCTTAAGTAATAACTTGTACTGCAGCTTCTGTACCAGATGTGGTATCCTTACTCGAGCAGACTAACCTATCTCCTGGTACATGGTATGCAGCTATTGATGTAGCAAATGTTGTTTTCTCAATACCTGTCCATAAGGACCACTAAAAACAATTGGCTTTCAGCTGGCAAGGCCAGCAATAGACTTTTACAGTTTTACATCAAGAATATATTAACTCTCTAGACCTGTGTTGTAACTTAGTCAGAGAGATCTTGATCATCTGTCTCTTTCGTAAAATGTCACACTGGTTCCCTGTGTCGATGGCACTGTGCTGATTGGACCGGATGAGCAGGGGATAGCAGCCACTTTGGAATTGTTGCATCAGAAAATAGGGAATAAAGACAACTGAAATTCAAGGGTTTTCTACCTCAGTGAAATTTGTAGGAGTCCAGCAGTGTAAACAGCTGTTCCTTCTAAAATAAGCAATAAGTTGTTACACTTGGCCCCTCCCGCCACCAAGAAAGTAGCACAACTTTTAGTGGGCCTTTTGGATTCTGGAGACAACACCACACTTGGATATATAACTCTGGCCTGTATACCAAGCGACTTAGAAACCTGTTACCTTTGTGTGGGGCCTAGAACAAGAGAAGGCTCTTGAACAGGTCCAGGCGGCTGTGCAGGCTGCTCTACTGCTTGGACCATATGATCCAACAGACTTTATAGAACTTGAGGTGTCAGTGGCAGATGGGGTGTTGTTTGGAGCCTTTGGCAGACCCCTGTAGGTGAATCATAGTAGAGACTTTTGGGATTTGGGAGCAAGGCTTCACCTTCACCTCCAAACAGTTATTCTCCCTTTGAGAGACAGCCCTTGCCTACTACTGGGAATTATCAGTAACTGAACATTTGACAATAGGTCACCAAGTTACGAAGTAACAAGCTGCCCATCCAGTGTTGAGTATTATCTCATCCACCAAGCACAAAGTAGGACTTACACAGCAACAATCTATGATGGAACGGAAGTGCTATATACATGCTCAGGCCCAAGCAGGTCCTAAGGGCAAAGCAGTGTACATGAAGTTGCCCAGGTGCCTATGGTCTCTAGTTCTATTACAATGCTTTCTGCTACCAAGCATGACCTTTAGGCTTACGGGGTGTGCCCTGTGATTGATTGAGGGAGAGAAAACTAGGGACTATTTTACTGGTGGTTCTGCACTCGTAGCCCGTCCAGTGCCCGTGGGCCCATAAATCAAGTGCCATAGTGACAGTCAGAGGTTATGAATGGGTGAGACAACACGGACATCCACTCACCAAGGCTGAGCTGCCTACAGCTGCTGCTGAGTGCCAGATCTGCCAGGAGCAGAAGCCGAGAGTGAGTCCCAGATATGGCACCATCGCCTGAGATGGCGAGCCAGTAACCTGGTGGCATGTCAGCTGCTTGGACCACTTCCTTCATGGAAAGGCCAACATTTTTTTTTAACTAGGACAGCTATTTATTCTTGCACATAATGCTTCTGCCAAAACCATCATCTGTGGGCTTACAGAGTACTTTATCCACCATCACGGTGTTCAGCACAGCTTTGAACACCAATTTTATGGCCAGAGAAGAGTGACAGTGAGCTCTATCTACCGAGCTCAGGTTCCCCACCATCCTGAAACAGCTGGCCTGAGAAGAGTGATGAAATGGCCTTTTGCAGGCATAATTCAAACACTGACTACTTAGGTGTCAGCAGCCTAGAGGGCTGGGGCGGGTTCTCCAGAGGGTGCTCTATGCGTTGAGTCAGAGTCCAGTACGTGGTAGGGTCTCTCATAGCCAGGATCCCCGGGTCGAAATGGGAATGGTTCCACTCGCTGCCACCCTACTGACCTCCTTGGGAGGTTTTGCTTCCTGTTCTGACATCTTAAGTTCTTCTGGACTAATAGTTTTGAGGTTGGGGGTGCTCCTGCCTGGAGCCACAACAAACATTCCACTGAACTAGAAGCTCAGACTTACCCCTGGTCATTTTGTCTTCTGATGCCCTTAAACCAATAGGCTAAGAAAGGAATAACAGTGTTAGGAGGGGCAATAGATCCAGATCACCATGGGGAAATTGGATTGCCTCTCCACAGAGGAGATAAGAGGATTAGGTCTGGAGTTCTGGAGATCCTTGGGGGCATCTCTTAGTACGACCATGCCCTGTGATAAAAGTCAGTGGGAAACTACTCCAGGCAGATGAAGGGTGCAGACCCTTCAAGAATAAAGGTTTGGGTCCCTCCCTCCTCCAGGAAAAGAGCCAAGACCTGCTGACGTGCTTGCTAAGGGTGGAGGAAATACAGAATGAGTAGCAGAGGGAAGGAGTTATAAATATCACTCAGGGCCCCATGGCCAGCTCCAGAAACTAGGTTTATAATTGACTAGAGTATTTTGGCCCTATTTTATTAAGTACATATATAAATGTATATCAAGCTGTATTTTTGTTTTGTTTCTTCACCATGTAGTACATAAATTGACAGAATATCGGTGGTTATTATCACATTTCAGTTATGAGACAGTGTAAGACTAACCATTTCTCAAGGGATGTTGCCACCTATTCTAATGTACACAATGCATCTGTGGTTGTACTCGGCATAGTTAAATCAAGTCAGGTGGAATCCTGACCCAGTTATTGTTTTCTGTCAAGCTCATCTGTCCTGCTATTGAGGCATTCCTTTGCTGTTGTTAGAACTTCTGTCTTTGGGATTACAACATAGACCAGACAACTACTTAGTGGCCTTTAGATAGCCATTGTTGTAGAAGTCATATCATATCACAACATTTAAGCCTCTTTAATAAATCCATATATATAAATCCACAGTGTGTGTGTGTGTGTGTGTGTGTGTGTGTGTGTGTGTGTACCTGCATGAGGAGGACTTTGAAATCATTCCTCAGGGGTAATGCAATGACAGGGCCCCTCACGGGCCTACAACTCACTGAGCAGGCTAGATTAACTAGGGAGTCAGCCCAAGGGCTCTGCTGGTGAGTTCATCCTCGCTCTGGGCTTTTAGTGCTCGCCGGCATGTCCAGCTTTTATGTTCTTTGCATCAGTTTTGGGGATTTAACCGAGGCCCTCTTGCCCACAGAGCATGCCCTGTACTGAGCTATAACTCCAGCCTAGGGTTTCGCCTTTTCATTCTGTCTTGTCTGAATATTCTTGATTCTCACTTACATTTGCTAGTGAAACACTATGATGTTAGCCATGGTACCGTACTCTAGGGGGCTGAATGAGAGGCTTGTGTTAAGTTCAGTGCTAGCCTATGCCACATAGTGAGCCCTAGGCTACCTTTGAAAATACAGTGAGAACTTGTCTTTAAAATGAAATAAAATAAAACTTTTAAAGTGAGGGAGGAGGGAAGATGCTAGTGTGATGTTGTTGTTGTTGTTGTTGTTGTTGTTGTTGTTGTTGTTGTTTTGAGACCTGGTCTCTGTAGCCCTGGCATCCTGGAACTCTCCATGTAGCCCTGACTGGCCCCAAACTCACAGAGATCCTCCTGGCTCCTGAGTACTGGAGTTGTGGTCATGTGTCCCTGTGCACGGCTTCCGTTTGTTGACTGGCAGCTTTGACATAGGAGGGCCAGGCTGCTCAGTGCTGTTTTTATCAAGAAACTGCCCAGTGTCGGCAAGGAGAGGCCTGCCTAGGATTTCAACGTTCTCTGCAAGCACCTGTCCTCTGCCTGAAGTTGACAGTGTGGTTGGCTACCAGTAATCTAGGGAAGAATGAACCAGACTTAGAAACAAGCTGAGGGTAGGACAGGCCATTTCCTGGCTGTGAGGAAAGAAAGCGTCAGCCTCTGGTGTCCAGACTACCTCTGAAGACCTTGGCGTCTTCTACCTAAAGAAGTCTCTTAACTTCCTTCCATTCCCCATATCTGGTGCAATCAGGATTGTTGTTTGGACTCAGGATACCTTGTTATTATTTTCTTACTACCATTTTAAATGCTCTGGAGGAAGACAGATGTATATGTGGGAAGTCAGTCAGCCGTGTTGAGTGGAAGCACCGCAGTGGACTCTTATCGTCCTGATTTGCCCCCACAGGCCTGAGCCGCCTCCACACCTCCTTTCCTTAGCACTTGAGTAATACTTTGAGGTGTAGTATCTTTTTGAATGTATGAATTTATTTGTCCTAGTAATAAATACCAAGCACCTTACTTTAAACTTAGAAAAACATCTATACAGTACACTTTTATGGAACACTTTTTGCTAATAATAACAAATTTCAAAGTCTAATTGTATCTCATTCCTTTACAGTGTCGCTACATCGTACTCATGCATACAGTGTCACTGCATCGTACTCATGCATACAGTGTCGCTGCATCGTACTCATGCATACAGTGTCGCTGCATCGTACTCATGCATACAGTGTCGCTGCATCGTACTCATGCATACAGTGTCGCTGCATCGTACTCATGCCTACAGTGTCATACATCGTACTCATGCATACAGTGTCGCTGCATCGTACTCATGCATACAGTGTGGATACATCGTACTCATGCATACAGTGTCATACATTGTACTCATGCATACAGTGTCATACATCGTACTCATGCATACAGTGTGGATACATCGTACTCATGCATACAGTGTCATACGTCGTACTCATGCATACAGTGTGGATACATCGTACTCATGCATACAGTGTCATACATTGTACTCATGCATACAGTGTGGATACATCGTACTCATGCATACAATGTCTCTGCACCGTACTCATGCATACAGTGTGGATACATCGTACTCATGCATACAGTGTCATACATCGTACTCATGCATACAGTGTGGATACATCGTACTCATGCATACAATGTCTCTGCACCGTACTCATGCATACAGTGTGGATACATCGTACTCATGCATACAGTGTCACTACATCGTACTCATGCATACAGTGTGGATACATCGTACTCATGCATACAGTGTCGATAGATACACCGTACTCATGCATACAGTGTCATACATTGTACTCATGCATACAGTGTGGATACATCGTACTCATGCATACAGTGTCACTACATCGTACTCATGCATACAGTGTGGATACATCGTACTCATGCATACAGTGTCGATAGATACACCGTACTCATGCATACAGTGTCATACATTGTACTCATGCATACAGTGTGGATACATCGTACTCATGCATACAGTGTCATACATTGTACTCATGCATACAGTGTGGATACATCGTACTCATGCATACAGTGTCGATAGATACACCGTACTCATGCATACAGTGTCATACATTGTACTCATGCATACAGTGTGGATACATCGTACTCATGCATACAGTGTCATACATTGTACTCATGCATACAGTGTGGATACATCGTACTCATGCATACAGTGTCGCTGCATCGTACTCATGCATACAGTGTCGCTGCATCGTACTCATGCATACAGTGTCGCTGCATCGTACTCATGCATACAGTGTCGCTGCATCGTACTCATGCATACAGTGTCGCTGCATCGTACTCATGCATACAGTGTGGATATACCGTACTCATGCATACAGTGTCTACACATCGTACTCATGCATACAGTGTGGATACATCGTACTCATGCATACAGTGTGGATACATCGTACTCATGCATACAGTGTGGATACATCGTACTCATGCATACAGTGTCGCTGCATCGTACTCATGCATACAGTGTCGCTGCATCGTACTCATGCATACAGTGTCGCTGCATCGTACTCATGCATACAGTGTCGCTGCATCGTACTCATGCATACAGTGTCGCTGCATCGTACTCATGCATACAGTGTGGATATACCGTACTCATGCATACAGTGTCTACACATCGTACTCATGCATACAGTGTGGATACATCGTACTCATGCATACAGTGTGGATACATCGTACTCATGCATACAGTGTGGATACATCGTACTCATGCATACAGTGTCGCTACATCGTACTCATGCATACAGTGTGGATACACCGTACTCATGCATACAGTGTCGATACACCGTACTCATGCATTTGGACCCTGTTATAATTGGCCATATGTTGTTTGTTCAACACTTGCGCTCAGTGATGGATTTGGGGACTCATGTACTTTACTAGCACGTTCCTTTCAGTCCTGATGCTTAAGACTTTGTGGATATTGGTAATTAATGGCTGCTGGTGGACTATGGCGTCTAGCCAAATGACCCAGGATTCTACTGGCTTTGCTGAGTTAGTCTTGCGTCACAGCGTACCTTCCCTTTTGAAAATGTCTTGAATATCTGCCTTGGAAGAGGTACTATGCCAAGTTTAAGAAGCTGATTTTAATCCCACCCAGGCATTTTCTCTGCAGCCTTCAGGGAATGCACCTTGCCCTGACCTTTCAAGGCTCTGGATTCATGCCATTTCTTTTTTTCTTTTTTTGGTTTTTTGGATTTGGTTTTTTCGAGACAGGGTTTCTCTGTATAGCCCTGGCTGTCTTGGAACTCACTCTGTAGACCAGGCTGACCTCAAACTCAGAAATCCTCCTGCCTCTGCCTCCCAGAGTGCTGGGATTACAGGTGTGCGCCACCACCGCCCGGCCAATTCATGGCATTCTTTTTCTTTTTCTTTTTCTTTTTTTGATTAATGATGAATGTGGGAAGGCCTAACCCACTGTGGGAAGTGCCACCCTCAGACACTGGTCGTATAAGAAAGTAGTCTTATATGAGCAGCCATAGAGAACAAGCCATGGTCTCTGCTTCAGGTCCTGCTGTAGCTTGAGTCAGCGATAACCTAACCTAACCTGTAAGCTGACATAAACCCTTTCCTCTCCAAGTTGCATTTGGTTGTGGTGTTGGTGCCAGCAACAGAAAGCAACCTATGCTGTTCCCCTACCAAGTTATTTCTCCTACATTTCTGAGCAGGAAAGGGAAAATTGGAAGACCCCCTTAGGCCCTGCATACAGAGTCAGAACACAGAAAACAGACACCCTTGTGCTTTTCTGTCCCTTCGGCCTTCTAGCGACGAGCACTTTTCCTCCCTGGGGTTTAGCGAGGAGAGGCAGAGACTGAAGTGTCCTGTGTCACTTGAGACACCTGAGAGTTGGTCTTTGAGCACCACTCCTCCTCCCGGACTGCCACTTGCCCCAAAGACAGACCTCTTGAGTCTGCAGTGCACGCTGTGGATTCCGTGGGGCTGTGGCTAGTGTCCAGCACAGTGGGTGTGGCAGGGGAAGCCTCTGCCTTGCCCCGTGTGGATGTGCATTGTCTTCTGTTGACCTGTTTGGTGAAGCCAGCTTCTTGTGTTTCATTTTCTAGTTACGAGAAACCTCCTCCTGGGTTTATAAAGGTAAGTGGCTGTATGTTTGGCTACTCTATTAAATAGACTTGTGAGCTTAGTGGTGGATTAGGAGAAAAATTGTGTGGTTTTTTTTTTTTTCAATCTCCTTGTATCATTGGTTCTCAACCTTCCTAATGCTGTGACCCTTTAATAAAGTTCTTCGTATTGTGACTTCTGACCATAAAATTATTTTTACTGCTGCTTCATAACTAATTTTGTTACTGTTGTGAATCGTAAAGTCTCTGTTTACCAATGGTCTTAGTTGACCCCTGTGTACGGGCCATTCAAACCCAAGGGTCAGTCACTAACCCCCAAGTTGAGAACCACTGCCTTATATGAAAACATATGCCAGGTAAACCCTAATTTTGAACTTTGTCACAAAGGCTATGCCTTCCTAGAAATTTAATCTGCTATCATTCCGTGTCCCCTGGAACACAGCTTCCTTCTGTCTCTGGCAGGATCTTCCAGGAGCTCTGCTGTCCGTTTTTCTGGTCTTCCTCACCCAGCCATCTCCTCAGTCCATTTAGGCTTGGAGTCTTGAGTACCCTCAGCTCCAGGAGCCCATGACGAGGCTGAGAGGACGGCTCAGTGCTTAGGGCAGGGAGCCCTGCAGCCTAGCCACAGGATCCAGTGTTTCAGTCGGAGGTGCTCAGAAGCAGGAGAGCCAGAAAGACTGCGTAAAAGAAACGCTTTAAATAACCAAAAGTAAAGAACTACAGTTATACACTGGTGAAAATCCCCGTCAGAGACGAAGCTGGCCTTCAAGCGGAAAGGTCCGGCAGACTCCTAAGGCTGCCTTTCCACGCCGCCTGCATCCCACAGAGTTTGCTTCTCCCTTGGTGTGTTTTTAGAGCTGTTTTCATGTGGCAGTCTCTCTCTAATGTTCTAGACTGCCTTTCCTCCATCCACTGACTGTGAAAGCAGTGGAACCTTTTTGGTGTACTTTATGTTAGTACGTGGAGGTCGCAAGTCACTCCGGCTTCATAGTGACTTTCCTGCAGCAGTGGCAGAGCTGGTTCTCTGTGTGGCTGCTTCACTGATTCTTTGCCTCTGCAGTCCCTGGGGGTGCTGTTAGGGTGGGCCTTGACACCGAGTGAGAGGACCCAGACAACAGTAGCCCCACAAGCAGGAAGCAAGGAACACAGTCCTGTTTTGGTTTTGGTTTGTTGGGTTTTTGGTTTCAGTTTGGTTGGGTTTTTTTTGTTTGTTTGTTTTTTGTTTTTTGTTTTTGTTTGTTTGTTTGTTTTTTGGTTTTGTTTTGTTTTGTTTTTCTTGGTTCTGGTTTTGTCCTGCTATTTATACACTGTTATCTTCCTGCAGGAGGATGAGACGAAGCCAGAAGACTGTATACCAGATGTGCCTGGCAATGAACATGCCAGGGAGTTTTTGGCTCACGCTCCGACTAAAGGACTGTGGATGCCCCTGGGGAGAGAGGTCAAGGTTATGCAGTGTGAGTGCAGGGCTGGGGTGACCTCTGCAGTTGCTCGTCTACTAACACGATGCGGGGGCTGGGTAGCTCATGAACAGCTTCATTTGGCCCACAGTCTGATGGCTGCAGGGTCTACACAGCACAGCATGAGCAATCTGGCCTGTGTTCCCTGCTAGCATCATACATGATGGAGAAGCCAAAGGGAGCACAAGTAGGGAGTGATCGAGAAGGGCGTTCAGGCACTCCAGACTGCCATTCTCTCCCATTCAGGAGGATTTAGTCCCCGTGACTGAAGCCTGCCTCTAAGCGCTGACACCACATCTTAAGGGTCCTCTACCCTACACTACCACAGTGTGCACAAGGCTTTGAACACAGGAAGGAACCTTTGTGAGACAGATCAGATCCAAACTACAGCATTCCTCTGCACACAGGTTATACGCCGTGCTCACGGCGCCAGACCTCTTCTACCTAGCCTGTTCTCCTCTCCCGGGGTGTGTCTATCTGTCTCTGTCTGTCTGTGTGTTGCTATAGGGAACAGTTGATCAACTCTAGGACATTGCCCATGCCAGATGAGTGCTTTACGAGTCTCTAAATTTTTTATTTATTATTACTAATTACTGTGTGCTTGTACTATTGTGTATGTAGTTTTCTGGGTATACATGTGGAGGTCAGAGAACCTGTGGGAGATGGGAGTAGGGACACGGCAGAGATGTGCTCATAGGCTGCCATTGTCGGCTGGTGTTTATCCACTAACCCAGCAAGAGTAACCATAGGCCACTGGCTCTGGACAGGCAGAGGTCTCCGTGCATATTGTGTCCCATCAGCCTCCAGGGTTGTCACACATACACATTACAGCATGTCACAGGGTGTGTCTTTTAGGCTCCTGTCGCATTTTGTTCTGTTTCGAAACCTGGTGTCTCACTGCCCAGGCTGGGCATCTTGTATTTGGTCTTTGTTCCCTTGGATTTGGTTTTGGTTTTGGTTTTGGGTTGTTTTTTTTTTTTTTTTTTTTTGGGGGGGGGGGTCGGGGGGGGTGGGGTGGGGGGGGTGAGGGTGGTTGTTGTTGTTTCTGTTTGGTTTTTTGATACAGGGTTTCTCTGTGTAGCCCTGGTTGTCCTGGAACTCACCCTGTAGACCAGGCTGGCCTTGAACTCACAGTGAAACACCTGCCTCTGCCTCCCAAGTGCTGGGATTAAAGGCATACGCCACCACTGGCCATCATGGGTTTTTAGTTTTTAAGACCAGGTCTTGCTATATAGCCATGACTGCCCTTGAATTGTATTTAGAAAACTGCCTCTTGGTGCTGAGATCAAAGGTGTGTGCCTCCTTGCCAAGCAGTGATGGTGCCCTCAGGAAGCAGAGGCAGACAGATCTCTGAGTTCAAGGCCAGCCTTTTCTACAGATGGAGTTCCCAGACTGTCAGAGCTACACAGTGAAACCCTGTCTTCAAAATCAAAACAAACAAAAAAGTGTCTCTACATGTGACCACAGGCTGACTTTGAATTTTCAATCCTCCTGCCTTGGTCTCGCCATAGAATGTTGGTATGTTAAACCTGTACCACTATCTAGTTTTCAAAACTTTAGTTGTGGGTTTTTTGTTTGCTTATTTGTTTTGTTTTTGCCTGCATGGATGCATGTATACCACATGCATTCTTGGCACCCTCAGAAGTCAGAAGTTCCCCGGGGGCCTGGGCCTAGGGATAGCTGTGAACCACTCTGTAGAAACTGAGAAACAAACCCATTTTCTTCTTATTTTCAAATGATTTCATGACAAAGAATTCTGACTCTGCTTTGGAGGGTCTGACCAGTTAGTGTGACATCTTTATTACCTGTACTGTATGTTTGTTACACAATTTTTTCTTAGACACTTCTTGCATCATTAGTAACTTTCCCAGAACAATTCTGAAAGTCTGTATTCTCTGAAGTGTGTGGCTCAGTTTGTATGGTCAGCTAATAATTTGTCAGGTATTAATCCACACTAATCCAAGAAACCTTTCTTTATTGTTGAGGGAGCTAGGGAGACTGTGTGTGTGTGTGTGTGTGTGTGTGTGTGTGTGTGTGTGCAGATGTGGATCACCACCCGTGGCTCTGCCGTCTCAGGCCTCAGGTCACAGAGGAGTAAGAGGATGGGGTTCTGGCGTCTTCCCCGTGCATGCGCACAGTCCCAGGCACTGCCAGGGCTCTCCCTAACCAGGCCGTGTCCGGACTTCTGAGAGCCTCTTTTGAGTGGATCATTCCTGGCTTTTTAAGTGTTTGACTGGGTTCTTATTTGCCCAGTTGATAGCCAGGCTGAGGAGGTGTCTTAGTTTGCTTGGGGAGGAAAGTGTTTATTATTTGTCTTATATGTCCTAAGTCACAGTCCATTGAGAGAAATCAAGGCAGGAACCCAAACAGGGTAGGAACCGAGAGGTTGGAGCTGATGACGAGGCTGTGGAGAAATGCTGCTGCTTGCTGGCCTGCTCGCCTTGGCTTGCCGGGCAAGGGTGGGTGCATTTCCTTAGGCTGAGGTATCGGGAGCAGGTACTCAGGTTACACAAGGAAACAGGAAGAAAGGGCAAGTGACGCAGTAAGGCTGTCCCTGCGTGTAAAAAGGGCGTCCGTGACCTAAGCCAAGCTACCAAGTGCTGCACAGAGTACAGCAAGTGCTCTGGACTTTGTTCCTGTGCAGGTGAGGACTGCACCTTGCCGCCGCCACCATTGGATGAAGTCCAACAGCACAGGCTTTGGTGGCTGGTCAGTGTTTAAGTAGCCGGGCGGTGGTGGCGCACGCCTGTAATCCCAGCACTTGGGAGGCAGAGGCAGACGGATTTCTGAGTTCGAGGCCAGCCTGGTCTACAGAGTGAGTTCCAGGATAGCCAGGACTATACAGAGAAACCCTGTCTCAGAAAAAAAAAGAATGGAAGTAAAAGTGAAGGAACCTGGGAGGGAGCAGCACTGGGCGTGTCCAGTTCCTGAGTGTTTGCCAGGCTTTGTATAAACCAAGTCTGTCTGCCTGAGGAGACGTGGATAAGTTTCCCAGGCAAGGGAACTAGAAGACTTGAAGGCCAGGTGGGGCCGAGAGTTCGCAGGCGAGGGCGTGATGCTCTTCCAGAGGCCCAGAGTGGGTTCCTAGCACTCTCGCGGTGCCTCGCACGTTTATGACTGAGTTCCAGAGCAGCCAGTGCTCTTCTGGCCCACACTATGGCCCGCAGACACACATGCAGACAGTGCAACCATACATTAAGTAAAATTTTACAGACTTCATAAGATAAGGCTGGTTTATGGATATTAACCCTGATGGGCCCGCTGTCTTTGATTTAAATTGTTTTTTCATTCCCAATGGAAAGCCTGTGACTAATTTGTAAAGATCTGAAGAAAGCTGTTCAGGGCAGTTTGCTGCTATTTTTGAGGATTCCTAAGGGTTTGTTTTGAGGATTCCTAAGGGTTTGTTTTCGCTCTATGCTAGTGTGGTGGCGAGGAGATGGGCAGTGGCTGCTCTGCCCAGCGCTAGGAACCAAATCCCGCCTCTTCTGCTCCTGACTGATGAGCCATCTCTCAAGGGCTCCCAAATTTTAATTTTTTAAAAAATTTATGTATCCATTTTATGTATATGAGTACACTATAGCTGTCTTCAGACACACCAGAAGAGGGTGCCAGATCCCATTACAGATGGTTGTGAGCCACCATGTGGTTGCTGGGAATTGAACTCAGGACCTCTGGAAGAGCAATCTTAACCGATGAGCCATCTCTCCAGCCCCCGCTCCCCAGATTTAAAAAATTTTTTTTTTGAGACAGCATTTCTCTGTGTAGCCCTGGCTGTCCTAGAACTCACTCTGTAGACCAGGCTGTCCTCGAACTCAGAAATCCGCCTGTCTCTGCCTCCCAAGTGCTGGGATTAAAGGTGTGTGCCACCACCACCCCAATTTTGTTATTTTTAATTATGTGCATGTGTTCCCTTAAGCTAGAGTTGCGAGCTGCCCCACATGGGTGCTAGGACCTGAGTTCAGGGCCTTGGCTGGAGTAGTAAGAGCTCCTAACTGCAGAGCCATCTTTCTAGCCCCTGAGGTAGTTGCTTGTCTGCCTGCCTGCCTGCCTGCCTGCCTGCTTTGGCGACAGACTCCCATTCTGTAGCCTGGCCTCGCCTAGAACTTCTCATTACTTTTAAGAAAACACAGATGGGGGCTGTAGAGATGGCTCAGTGGTTAAAAGCACTGTGTTGCCCTTGCAGAGGAGCTGGGATAATTGTGAGGATAGTTCACAGCAGTCTGCAACTCCAGGGCAGAGGCGAGGGGGCTTTCTTCTGACTCTGCGGGCACCAAGCTCACATGCAGGCAAAGCCCCCATAGAAATACATAAACAAGATAAGAAAGAGCAGAGTTATGAAGTTTATCTCCTGGATCATCTTGGGGTACCTCTGTGCATATTCCTCATCAAATGGATTCCCGCTGGCACCATGTTTTTTGTTGTTTTTGTTTTTTGTTTTTTGTTTTTTTGGTTTTTCGAGACAGGGTTTCTCTGTATAGTCCTGGCTGTCCTGGAACTCTGTAGACCAGGCTGGCTTCGAACTCAGAAATCCACCTGCCTCTGCCTCCCAAGTGTTGGGATTAAAGGCGTGCGCCACCACCGCCCGGCTGGCACCATGTTTTTGGCTTGTAGAGTCCTGTGGTGCTCCAGGAATGTGTTCTTGTTCATATTTGCATATAATTATGTACAGTTTCTGAAGGCAAGATATTTTTGTAATTTTTTCTCACAATTACTTGTACCCACTTTGTAGGACATTTCAGGTCCTACAAAGCAGACCAGAAAAAGAGAGACACACATGCACACCCACGTGCTGTCCTTGGCTCTGGTGTTGAGAGGCCTAGGCCTGGAGAGGTGCTCAGATGCGAAGAGCACTGGCTGAGGGTCTGGCTCACCTTCGTGTTGCCGGGACAGAACACCATGGACGGGGCGACATAGAGCAGGAAGTATTCAGACTGAGGCTGCCTTGAGAGAGCGTGCTGTGACACCGTGATGGAGTGCATGGCGGCAGGCGTGGCGGGGCTCAGGGCTCATCCACAAACAGGAGCCTGGGAGCCAGCTGGGAGGGGCATGGGCTTTGGAAACCTTAACCCCATCCCAGAGAAACAGCTCCAAGGAGGCCACGCCTCATCCTTCCCAAATAGTTCCACCAAGGGGAAGAGGGAAGGGGAGGACAGACGTGGGACCAAGGATTCAAAGGTGGAGCCTCTGGGGCCATTTCCATTCAGAGCAGCACGGTACCCCTCAGAGGACTGGGGTTCCAGTGCAGGAACCCAGGGGTCTCTTCTGGCCTCCCTAGGCACCAGGCATGAATGTGGAGTATAGACAGACAGACAGCAGGCAAAACGCCTCTACAAACAAAATAATAACAAAAATATTGGAATAAATGTAGAAAAGTGTTTCTCAAACTGCTAAGTGTACAGATCCCAAGCCCTCATCCCTACCCACCTCTCGGACTCTCTGTGCTCTCTGCCCCAGTCCTCCTTGTGCGCCCACCACTGAGCTGTCATGGCCCCTCCCCTGCTAACACGCCCACATCCAGGTTACTGAGTGCTGTGGTGCTGACGTTCCTCAGGTCTGCAGTATTAACTGTACTGCCGTGGTCTCACTTCTGCTGTGGACCACACTTGGAAGTGCAAGGCTCATCTCTGGGTTTGGGGGTGTGGGCTGCTGCTGTTGTTTGCTATGCCGTCTCCCTATACAGCCCGGAGTGGCCCTGAGATACCCATCCCGCCCCCTCAGCCTCCTGAGTGCCAGCCAGGGTGACACACCGTGCTCCATGCTGCCGTGTTACCTTCACTTTAAAATAACTTTCAATTTTTTAAAGTTTTATTTTTTATTAGATGTTTTATTTATTTACATTTCAAATGTTTTCCTCTTTCCCAGTTTCCCCTCCGTAAGCCTCCTATCTCATCCCTCCTCCCCCTGCTTCTATGAGGGTGCTCACCCACCCACCAACTCCCGCCTTACTGCCCTAGCATTCTCCTACACTGTGGCATCAAGCCTTCACAGGACCAGAGGCCTCCCCTCCCATTGATGTCAGACAAGGCCATCCTCTGTTACATTTGTGGCTGGAGCCATGGATCCCTCCATGTACCTAGAAATAATTTTGAGCAAAATAATATGCACTTGGGTGTGTGCGAGGCCAGCTGTACCCCTTGGCAGTGTGCGAGGCCAGCTGTGCCCCCTGGCATTTCACCCCCTGAGTGATGCTGGTATAGCACCCGCTCAGATTGCGGTCCTCTAGAATAAGGCAGAGAGCGGGCTAGCCTTGGCATGAATCAGACACTCCCACACTCAAATGCAGGTGCCTGGAGGACTCTGAACCCCTACCACATGCTTTCTGTCGCTGCTGGCGTGGGCCAAATCAGGTTCTCTCTCCAGCAGCCTCGTTTCCTGACCTCTCGGTCACCACCTGAATACAGCTGCCACTCGGCTCACTGTCCCCAGGCAGCCTGACTTACCTCCATCTGGATGGAGTGAAAAGATGTGGGGGCAACTGGGACCCCACCCTCGCTGTGTCACACGGCTCGGCTTCCACACCACATGACGACCATACTCACTGCTCTGATGTGTGCTTGACTCTGACTTGAAACATGTCTGTGTGTTCATTAGGCCCTCGGGCCTTCTGCTACTCATCAGTCAGTGTAAATCTCGTTAGCCCGGTATAGTGATGCACACCTTTATCCCAGCACTTGGTAGGCAGAGGCATGCAGCCCTCCGTGAGCGCTAGAGATCTGAATAGTTCCAGGACAGGCGGAGCTACAAAAAAACAAAACAAACAACAATTAAAAGGTCTTTAAACACAGCCCCTCTGTTTTTCAGGTTATGTTGCAGTTGTAATGGCACTAACATTTTAAGAGAATGTTGTGCTTAAACCTGGGGCTGAAGCTGTAGCTAGCGTGCACAGAGCTCCTGCAGAGGAGCTCGGGTCAGTGGCTCACACCCCCTGTGGCTCCAGGGCAGGGGCCCACGCCATCATCTGGCCTCTTTGGACCATGCACTCACATAGACAAACACATCCTCAGATACATATACGATTGTTTTTAAATGCGTATTTTTTTAAGACAAGGTCAGATTGGTTATGGTGCAAGCCTTTAATCTAAGCACTCTAAGTGAGAGGCGGGCTGTGTCTATGAATTTAAGGCTAGCCCTTAAATGCAAGGGAAGTATGCCTTTTAAGTCCTAGGGCTTCAGAGGCAGGTGTCACTGAAGTCTAGAAATTTGAGCTGTACCTGGGGCGGGTATGTGTCTACCTGTTTACTCAGTCCAGGAAGGTACTGTCGTTGAGCAGCTGGAGATTCTAACTGCAGCCTTGAGTACGCCGAGCTGTTCTCTCTCAGTAACCAAACTCCTAGCCCTCAGAAGCAGCCATTTCACAAATAAAAAGAGTACTGTACTGTGTATGTGTGCTTGCACAAGTTCATGCTTACCACATGCACACAGCAGCCCATGGAGGTCAGAAGAGAGCTTCGGATGCTGGAACTGGAGCTGCAGGTGGTTGTGGGCTACTGTGCCCGTGCTGGGAACCACCTTTGGCCCTGGTTCTGTAAAATGTAGTGAAGTACACTGAGTAAATTTGCATTTTATGATATTTTGCATTACTTCATAATATTTGGTGCTGGAACCTTTATTCCAGACCTCACAAGATTCAGAGGTGTGTAAGGAAGCCCAAGATTCAGAGGTGTGTAAGGAAGCCCAAGATTCAGAGGTGTGTAAGGAAGCCCAAGATTCAGAGGTGTGTAAGGAAGCCCAAGATTCAGAGGTGTGTAAGGAAGCCCAAGATTCAGAGGTGTGTAAGGAAGCCCAAGATTCAGAGGTGTGTAAGGAAGCCCAAGATTCAGAGGTGTGTAAGGAAGCCCAAGATTCAGAGGTGTGTAAGGAAGCCCAAGATTCAGAGGTGTGTAAGGAAGCCCAAGATTCAGAGGTGTGTAAGGAAGCCCAAGATTCAGAGGTGTGTGAGGAAGCCCAAGATTCAGAGGTGTGTGAGGAAGCCCAAGATTGAGAGGTGTGTAAGGAAGCCCAAGAGTCAGAGGTGTGTAAGGAAGCCCAAGAGTCAGAGGTGTGTAAGGAAGCCCAAGATTCAGAGGTGTGTAAGGAAGCCCAAGATTCAGAGGTGTGTAAGGAAGCCCAAGATTCAGAGGTGTGTAAGGAAGCCCAAGATTCAGAGGTGTGTGAGGAAGCCCAAGATTCAGAGGTGTGTAAGGAAGCCCAAGATTGAGAGGTGTGTAAGGAAGCCCAAGAGTCAGAGGTGTGTAAGGAAGCCCAAGAGTCAGAGGTGTGTAAGGAAGCCCAAGAGTCAGAGGTGTGTAAGGAAGCCCAAGATTCAGAGGTGTGTAAGGAAGCCCAAGACTCAGAGGTGTGTAAGGAAGCCCAAGAGTCAGAGGTGTGTAAGGAAGCCCAAGATTCAGAGGTGTGTAAGGAAGCCCAAGATTCAGAGGTGTGTAAGGAAGCCCAAGATTCAGAGGTGTGTGAGGAAGCCCAAGATTCAGAGGTGTGTGAGGAAGCCCAAGATTCAGAGGTGTGTGAGGAAGCCCAAGATTCAGAGGTGTGTAAGGAAGCCCAAGATTGAGAGGTGTGTAAGGAAGCCCAAGAGTCAGAGGTGTGTAAGGAAGCCCAAGATTCAGAGGTGTGTAAGGAAGCCCAAGATTCAGAGGTGTGTAAGGAAGCCCAAGATTCAGAGGTGTGTAAGGAAGCCCAAGATTCAGAGGTGTGTGAGGAAGCCCAAGATTCAGAGGTGTGTGAGGAAGCCCAAGATTCAGAGGTGTGTAAGGAAGCCCAAGATTGAGAGGTGTGTAAGGAAGCCCAAGAGTCAGAGGTGTGTAAGGAAGCCCAAGAGTCAGAGGTGTGTAAGGAAGCCCAAGATTCAGAGGTGTGTAAGGAAGCCCAAGACTCAGAGGTGTGTAAGGAAGCCCAAGACTCAGAGGTGTGTAAGAAAGCCCAAGAGTCAGAGGTGTGTAAGGAAGCCCAAGAGTCAGAGGTGTGTAAGGAAGCCCAAGATTCAGAGGTGTGTGAGGAAGCCCAAGATTCAGAGGTGTGTGAGGAAGCCCAAGAGTCAGAGGTGTGTAAGGAAGCCCAAGAGTCAGAGGTGTGTAAGGAAGCCCAAGAGTCAGAGGTGTGTAAGGAAGCCCAAGAGTCAGAGGTGTGTAAGGAAGCCCAAGATTCAGAGGTGTGTAAGGAAGCCCAAGACTCAGAGGTGTGTAAGGAAGCCCAAGAGTCAGAGGTGTGTAAGGAAGCCCAAGATTCAGAGGTGTGTAAGGAAGCCCAAGATTCAGAGGTGTGTAAGGAAGCCCAAGATTCAGAGGTGTGTAAGGAAGCCCAAGAGTCAGAGGTGTGTAAGGAAGCCCAAGAGTCAGAGGTGTGTAAGGAAGCCCAAGAGTCAGAGGTGTGTAAGGAAGCCCAAGATTCAGAGGTGTGTGAGGAAGCCCAAGATTCAGAGGTGTGTAAGGAAGCCCAAGATTCAGAGGTGTGTAAGGAAGCCCAAGATTGAGAGGTGTGTAAGGAAGCCCAAGAGTCAGAGGTGTGTAAGGAAGCCCAAGATTCAGAGGTGTGTAAGGAAGCCCAAGATTCAGAGGTGTGTAAGGAAGCCCAAGATTCAGAGGTGTGTAAGGAAGCCCAAGATTCAGAGGTGTGTGAGGAAGCCCAAGATTCAGAGGTGTGTGAGGAAGCCCAAGATTCAGAGGTGTGTAAGGAAGCCCAAGATTCAGAGGTGTGTAAGGAAGCCCAAGAGTCAGAGGTGTGTAAGGAAGCCCAAGAGTCAGAGGTGTGTAAGGAAGCCCAAGATTCAGAGGTGTGTAAGGAAGCCCAAGATTCAGAGGTGTGTAAGGAAGCCCAAGACTCAGAGGTGTGTAAGGAAGCCCAAGACTCAGAGGTGTGTAAGGAAGCCCAAGAGTCAGAGGTGTGTAAGGAAGCCCAAGATTCAGAGGTGTGTAAGGAAGCCCAAGATTCAGAGGTGTGTAAGGAAGCCCAAGATTCAGAGGTGTGTAAGGAAGCCCAAGATTCAGAGGTGTGTAAGGAAGCCCAAGATTCAGAGGTGTGTAAGGAAGCCCAAGAGTCAGAGGTGTGTAAGGAAGCCCAAGATTCAGAGGTGTGTGAGGAAGCCCAAGATTCAGAGGTGTGTAAGGAAGCCCAAGATTGAGAGGTGTGTAAGGAAGCCCAAGAGTCAGAGGTGTGTAAGGAAGCCCAAGAGTCAGAGGTGTGTAAGGAAGCCCAAGAGTCAGAGGTGTGTAAGGAAGCCCAAGATTCAGAGGTGTGTAAGGAAGCCCAAGATTCAGAGGTGTGTGAGGAAGCCCAAGATTGAGAGGTGTGTAAGGAAGCCCAAGATTGAGAGGTGTGTAAGGAAGCCCAAGAGTCAGAGGTGTGTAAGGAAGCCCAAGATTCAGAGGTGTGTGAGGAAGCCCAAGATTCAGAGGTGTGTAAGGAAGCCCAAGATTCAGAGGTGTGTAAGGAAGCCCAAGAGTCAGAGGTGTGTAAGGAAGCCCAAGAGTCAGAGGTGTGTAAGGAAGCCCAAGATTCAGAGGTGTGTAAGGAAGCCCAAGATTCAGAGGTGTGTAAGGAAGCCCAAGAGTCAGAGGTGTGTAAGGAAGCCCAAGATTCAGAGGTGTGTAAGGAAGCCCAAGATTCAGAGGTGTGTGAGGAAGCCCAAGATTCAGAGGTGTGTAAGGAAGCCCAAGATTCAGAGGTGTGTAAGGAAGCCCAAGATTCAGAGGTGTGTAAGGAAGCCCAAGATTCAGAGGTGTGTAAGGAAGCCCAAGAGTCAGAGGTGTGTAAGGAAGCCCAAGATTCAGAGGTGTGTAAGGAAGCCCAAGATTCAGAGGTGTGTGAGGAAGCCCAAGATTCAGAGGTGTGTAAGGAAGCCCAAGAGTCAGAGGTGTGTAAGGAAGCCCAAGAGTCAGAGGTGTGTAAGGAAGCCCAAGAGTCAGAGGTGTGTAAGGAAGCCCAAGAGTCAGAGGTGTGTAAGGAAGCCCAAGAGTCAGAGGTGTGTAAGGAAGCCCAAGATTCAGAGGTGTGTAAGGAAGCCCAAGATTCAGAGGTGTGTGAGGAAGCCCAAGATTGAGAGGTGTGTAAGGAAGCCCAAGAGTCAGAGGTGTGTAAGGAAGCCCAAGAGTCAGAGGTGTGTAAGGAAGCCCAAGATTCAGAGGTGTGTAAGGAAGCCCAAGATTCAGAGGTGTGTAAGGAAGCCCAAGATTCAGAGGTGTGTAAGGAAGCCCAAGACTCAGAGGTGTGTAAGGAAGCCCAAGATTGAGAGGTGTGTAAGGAAGCCCAAGAGTCAGAGGTGTGTAAGGAAGCCCAAGAGTCAGAGGTGTGTAAGGAAGCCGTTAGTTGACCCGCATTGCTCTCTGGGACAGTCATGGTTTCGTCCATTAATCCTGTGGATTTTAGAATTAGAGTCTAAAGAAAACTTGACTCTACTGAAACATTATCTCAATGAGGAAAAAACACATAATCTTACCAAATTGTTTTTTCTGTGGTTTTAGGTTGGCGTTGCAAACGGTATGGCCATCGAACAGGCGACAAAGAATGCCCTTTCTTTATCAAAGGCAACCAAAAGTTAGAACAGTTCCGAGTTGTAAGTAAAACCCCACTCTGTCACCATTTACAGTTGGCACAGATGGTAATGTTAGCTGGGTAGTCTGTAGTGAACTGCTCAGTAAATGCTTTCTCCCAGAAGCCTCCCGGCCAAGCTGCCAGATGCTAATACACCTGTTGCACATTGTGTGACAGATAACAACCAGCTAACTGGGGCTGGAGGTGTGGCTCTTTGATCACGTGCTTGTCTAGCCCGCACACGGCCCCTGGTCCAGCCTCAGCACCGCATTAAGTAAGCGTGATGCTGCGTGCCTGGAATGCCACCACTTGGGAGGTACAGGACAGGGATCCTGAGCGCAAAATCAGCTTTGGCTACAGAGTGAGTTTGAGGCCTGTATGAGGCCCTGTCTCAGAAGAGAAAAAGACAAAGGAGGAAAAGACTACAATTAGCAATGTACTCTGTTTAGCAGGTCAGCAGTGTGAGATGTGAGAACTGAGAGTCTAACCTGAGCAACTTAGCGAGCTCGCGTCTCAGGCTGAGAAGAGGCTTCAGCGGGCAGCTCAGGGGCGGTGGCTTGCCCGGCACATACAGACCCCGTGAGAGAGCTCAAGCCACCGCACTGCAGGAAAGAAACACAAAGGCAGATAGCCTCAACACCAGCACCGGGGCTCAGCCCCTTCTTTGTAATTTACTATATATAACGTCACACATTATTACCCAGGTGAGGGATGTGTCCCAGGTCCGTGTAAACTTAGATGTGTCTTTTGGAAGTGTGTATTTGCTAAGATGACACAGGACAGCTCTGTCTCCTCACTGTGCTCACGTCACCTCTCAGAGGTACGGATTCACATCCAGTGACTAATTCTGCCAGGTAAGGCAGGATCTGTGGGAGGGAGCCAAGCTTACCGGTGACTCTAAAATGGGGCCAAGCCGGCCAGTGTGGAGACTCGTGCTGCAGCAGTGTTAGGAAGACCCTGCATGAGGCAAGCCCGGAGCCCAGAGCAACAGCCTGTCTCGCAATCCACATCCGAACACCCTCTCCGGGGACGAGGCGCAGGCCCTGGTGGATCACAGCCGTTGCCAAGCAAGCACAGCCAGGTGTGACTGAATCCTACCATCATGTAAATACCAGTGGGCATAGCAGCCCGCTGGTGCGCAGAGCATAGGAGCGGGTCCCCGTGGAAACTAGCTGGCTGGAGCAGCTGCCTTGGGGGCTCTGGGTTCAGTTGAGATGCCTTGCCTCAATGAGTAGGATGGAAAGCTCTGGAAAAAGAATCCTCAGGCCTGTCAGCCTGCGGCTGAGGAACCTGAGTGCAAACAGCCCGTGGCTGTGTGCGGCACCACACGCCTTAGTCCTGTCCCTCTGCCTAAGACCTCATGTCTGAGCGGGAGGCACGGTCCAGGCCAGCCAGGGCTACACAGAGACACATCCACGGCACGGTCCAGGCCAGCCAGGGCTACACAGCGACACGTCCACGGCACGGTCCAGGCCAGCCAGGGCTACACAGACTCTATAAGTACACCAAAAGTAAACAGTAATTATGCCTGGTTAACAAACAGATTTTTTTGTTTATTTTTACATACTTATTTCCAGCACTGTGGTAGAGCCAAGGGCTTATTTGTGGCTGTGATGATACCTGAGGAGACAGCTTCTAAGAAGAGACTTACCCTGCCGCAGTCTCGATCCAAAGCTGACCCAATCCGTTTTCAGACGGGACTTCCTGTATATTCCAGGTTGACTCAGACTCAGGTCCTTCTTCCGTAACCTCCCAAGTGCTGAGCT
Organism: Apodemus agrarius; assembly: GCA_964023405.1. Taxonomy (NCBI): domain Eukaryota; kingdom Metazoa; phylum Chordata; class Mammalia; order Rodentia; family Muridae; genus Apodemus; species Apodemus agrarius. The sequence goes on along the minus strand of OZ030012.1, from coordinate 22,647,170 downwards.
TACAAACCCCATCACATCCGCCTGGGGCGCGGCGGACCATCCCGTGGAGAGGCCGCAGTGGAGCACGGCTCCTCTAGCGCCCTGACCACTCGTTAGCTATCGGGTCTGAGCTCGCCTCCCCGGCACAGCCCATAGGTCCAGAAGACCTGCAGGCTCCTCGGGGTGACAAGGGTTGTCTACTGTTCTTCTCACCCAAGACAGTCTTGAGTGATTACACGCCTGCGGTGCTTAGGCGGCTGGGGCGGGCCTGAGCTGGCTCTGCGGCCAAGGCTGACCTCAGTGCAGACTCCTGCCACGCTGCTCGCCACGCTGCTCGCCACGCTGCTCGCCACGCTGCTCGCCACGCTTCGGCTCCACCTTGCTCTGCAACTTGCTTCGTTGTGAAGACCGGGTCAGGTTGTGTAGCTGAAAATGACTGAAGTTTTGAAGTTTTGATCCTCCGGCCTCACCTCCAACGTACTGAGATTACAGATATGTGCCACTGCGCTGAGTTTCTACAATGGGGAGCAAATCCAGGGCTTTGTGCAGCCTAGACAAGCCCCGTGCACACCACAGCCTGGGTTTCTAAACACCGCCTGTGGTCAGTTCTGGGTTGGGTGTTTTCTGGGATCTTTTTTTTTTTTCCCATTTTTTCTTAATATTGGTATATATGTGAGTGTGACTTGGCGTTAGCACTCACATGTAAAGGTGGAACAGACAGTTCCCACCTAAAACACATGGTCTTAGGGATCAAATTCAGGTGATCAGTCTTGTTAGCAAGTGTCTAACCACTGAGTCATCTTGCTGGCCCCCATTTCTGCATACTTGGAATCTTGTTCAAGAATGATTGTCTGGCTCAGTGAGCAGAGGCATTTGCTGCCAAGCCTGCTGGCCTGGGTTTGAGCCCCAGAACCCAAATGGTAGAAGGAAGAAGAGCCTTCTGGAAGTTGTCCTCTGACTCCATAAGCACCCAGTGCACACAGCATGCACATAGCTGTGTAATATGGACTGCAGAATAACGATGTGACTGCACAGACTGCTCGGGTGAGGCTCTTGCCTTCTTCCGGAGGACTTGAGGTCTGTTCCCAGAACCCATATCAGGCAGCTCACAGCTCCAGGGTACCTGATACCCTCTTCTGGCCTCCAGGGCCCTACATATATGACACACATGTGCACATGTACCTAAATAAAAACTACAATGCTGTTTAAAAACCATAAAAGCACACACACACACACACATTTGCAAAGAACAAGAATCTCATTCAAACCAAAGCAACAGTACAGATTAGGAAAGAACATGCTGCCAGGCTGGGCCCGGGCCCAGGCACAGGGCACACCTTTGATCTCAGCAGAGAGGCAGGAAGAGCTCTTGGGTTCTAGTCGTCCTGGTCTACATGGAGACTGGCATGCTAGCCAGTGAGATAGCTACCTAGTGAGACTGTGCCTCAGACACCAACAAGAAGACTTATACGGCTGCGTGAGCCGAGGGACAGAGGCCTGTTCCTGCCTGTTGCTTCTGTTTATGGGGCCTGACACACAGAGGGCTTTGTCACTCAGGGTAGAGTGGGTCTCTGTTTTGTCTGATAGACTGACTTCTTTAGCCATTTTGTTTTGACGCAGCTTGTCCCTTCCCGTAGTCCCATAATTTAGTTTTATGCACACACATTGTGCACAGGCATAAGAGAGTAGCTGAGGATTCTCCCTGAAAGACCATCTGGGGCCAGGCGTGGTGGTGTGTGCCTTTAATCCAGCATTCAAGAGACAGAGGCAGGTGTAGTCAAGACCAGCCTGGTCTACAAAATAAGTTCTGGGACAGCCAGGGCTACACAGAAAATCCCTGTCTCAACGAAACAACAAAAAAGTTTTTCCTTATCACACACGAACCCAAAACCTGCCTAGGCCCAACTGGCTTTCTGTATTTGAGCCTGAACAAAATCTATGTGCGCTGGGAGGTCATGAGGGGGGAGAGGAACTTGCTTCATTTTTTTTAGAGCAGGGCATGTGTATAGACTGGCAAATGCATAGCCCAAAACAAGAGGGGTCCCATGTTTCCACACTAGCCTGTGTGCTTACCTGCCTCAAAGGCAGTTCCTGCCTTGAGAAGCAGAATTGCCGTGACTTAGATGTCTTCTTTAAGATATGGGTTCATGTTTTATGTGCATGTCTGCATCAAATGCTTGCAATTCCCAAGGAGGCCAGAAGAAAGCATCCGCTGCCCTGGGACTGGGGTTGCAGAAGGCTGTGAGCTGCCGTGTGGATGCTAATAGAAACTCCTGGAAGAGCAGCCGGTGCTCTTACCCACTGACCATCTTTCCAGCCCTGCCTATAAAACAGTATGGAATATTCAGTTATTTCCTGTATATTCTCATTGGAGAAGTGTTGTGTGCCCTTACGTGTTTACAGTAATAAAGTGTGAGTGTGGGGGCATACAGCTGTGATCTCAATATTCAGAAGGCTGAGACGGGGTTGACATGAGTTAGCGGCAGCTTGGTCTGCATAGTGAGTTGAAGGGTCAACCAATGATTGTTTCAAAACATGGTGGGACGCATCTCCAAAAGCCCTAATAATTACAGACCTTTAAAAGGATTAAAATACAGTGTAAGACTGGTGCGATGTTTCTGTTTGAGGTCCCAGCACTTTGGAGACTGAAGCAGGATCAGCGTAGTATGAGGCCATCCTGGACAGCAGAGTGAGGCCTTGTCTCCAGATAAGCAGGACGCAGTGGTGAACCAGCACTGAGATGGAAGCAGGGGGTCAAGACTTCTGGGTCATTTGCAGCACCTTGGCAAGTTCAAAGCTAGCCCGAGCTGTATAGTAAGAGCCACATGGTTGAGAAAAGACATAGACGCTGATTTATATATCATCAAGCTACAGGAAGCTGACTGTAATCTAGGCACTCAGGACACTAAAAAGGAAGATTACATAAGTAAAGACTCAAATTTAACAACAACAACAACAACAACAAAATCTATAGCAAATACTGGTTTCCATACATAGATGTTTAATTTTTACATAATAAGCAGTACATGGTAACTAACCAAACTGTACCCCTCTGTCACCCTTAAGGCACATGAAGATCCCATGTATGACATCATTCGAGAGAATAAGAGACATGAGAAGGATGTGAGGTAAGGCTGCATTGCTGCCTCTGTCCTCTTGACATCTGAAGTTACACAGTGCATAGACAACGCTGCCAGAGCGGGTGCATCACTGAACAGAGGTGCCAGGCAGCAAGCGGGCCAGCCTCCCCTGCAGTTCCCAGATGGGCAGTGGGCATGCCTTGAGTGGTGAAGTCATCATGCTCTGTGTGTGTGTGTGTGTGTGTCTGTGTCTGTGTGTCTGTGTGTGTGTGTCTGTGTGTCTGTGTGTCTGTGTCTGTCTGTGTCTGGTGCGTGCGGTTGTGTGTGGTACAGTATCTCAGCATGTAGGCCGAGTTGGCCTCAGTCTCTGGAGGGCTGAAATGGCCCCTGTGCCAGCACTCTGCATGACTGACTCCCTGGGACTCAGACTACCTGCAGAGTCATTGAAAGTGTGAGTTTTTGTTATTTTCTGGTTCAGTTGGTAGCATGTAGGGAGCCCTGGCTTGGGTCTGACCCGCAGCATGGCATATACCGGATCTTATGATGCACACACACCTATATCACCTTCACTTGGGAGGTGAGGGCCGCGGGATTAGAAGTCAGGGTCATTATTGACTGGGTATGAGTCGAGGCTAGCCAGGAATAACGAAAGCTAGAAAGGTTTGTTTTCTAATTGGCCGTATGGTGGTCCTTGAGAAGCTGCACTCCCACAGACGGCGGGGAAGCCTCAGAAGGTGTGGAGTGCTAGGAGCCATGCGGGGTGCGGGGCAAGCGCAGACATAGGACAGTGAAAGGGAAAGGCCGCCTTAGCGAGGCAGCCACTCATGATCCACTGCACTGCTGCTTGAGTGAAATGCTGTTCTGGGGGATCTGTTTAGGATCCAGCAGTTAAAACAGCTACTGGAGGACTCCACCTCAGATGACGAGGAGAGCAGCTCCAGCTCCTCAGGAGACAAAGAGAAGCGCAAGAAAAAGAAGAAGAAAGAAAAGCACAAGAAACGGAAAAAGGAGAAGAAAAAGAAGAAGAAACGGAAGCACAAGGCTTCCAAGTCTAGTGAGAGCTCAGACTCAGAGTGACAGCTGATGGTGGCGTCCACAGCACCACCCACAGGCCAAAGGACAGAGCCAGCGAGGGACGGCACTGGCACAACCATGAGCTCCCGCCCCCTGGTGCCGAGTGCCCACCGGAGCAGGCGGCGCCCAGGCATGGCTGCCTGAGGGTCTGTCCTCTCCCCTGCTGGTCACGTGTGTCTGATTGCTCTACCAGGCCGCTGCCGCGGGAGGTGACGATGACTCTGAAGAAGCACTCCGTGGTGTGCTAACTCATTTCCCAGGAACTTAAGGACTCACCCTTCTCCGAGGTTTGGGAAAATAAAAGTTCATGTTTTATTTTTTAAATGTAGTCATTATTAATACAGACGAGTCTAAACGCAGTGTACTCCTTTTTGTCACCCTAACTCCATTGACGTACCTGTTTGCATTGAAGTTTTCCAGAAATATCTCATGTAGACCTAAGTGTACGCACATGCCTCCAATCCCAGCACTGGAAGAGACTGATACAGAAAGATTGCGGGGTTCACAGCCGGCCCACCTGTAGGGAAAACGGGCAGGGCTGCGTACCCATGCAGGGATGGCGGGCGCCCATGTACCTATGGAAGGGGGGCTGCCTGGTTGGGGAGAAGGGCCTTACCCAGAATGGGGAGCCCTGTGTACCTGTCGAGGAAGCCTGGCCGGGTGGGGAAGTCCTGGGTCCTTTCTAGCAGCTGGAGACGCTGAGGCCTGCTCCATTGCTCCTACACGGCAGGTTTCGATAAGAAGAGGCAGCCCGTGGTTTCAAAGCTTTGTTATAGAGAAGTAGGAAAAGAAAAGGAGAAAGAAAGAAAAGATAGAAGGGTGAGAGCTGGGCATGACCACGTGGAAAGAGGGGAGAAGAGTGGGGAGGGGGGGAACGGGGACAAGAGCGTAAGGGCAAGAGAGAAAACCAAGAGAACTTAGGAGGGGCCAAGAAGCCACCTTTTATAGTGGGCTGGGTTACATGGCTGTTGCCAGGTAACTGTGGGGTGGGGAAAGCCTGGCTATAGCCAGGTGACTGGGGGCGGAGTCCAGCCAGAACACTGGCCTGGCCCTGCTAATGGCCACAGGATTATGGAGTTGAGGAGTCAGGAGTATGGAGTCGGCGCCAGGAGCCTGAGTACCTGGGAGCACGGCTCACTGGTTCTGACCCTTGTAGAATATTCTGGGTCTCTGGAGTAAGCCTCTCAACCAGGCCACAGACTGCCTTTCACGGTCCCACAGCCACCAACATGATATATAGGATGGTTTATTCATTTTGAGACAGGGTCTGACTATATAGCTCTGTCCGGCCCAGAGCTGGCTGTGTAGACAGGCTGGCTTTAAAGCCATAGACATCTGCCTGCCTCTGCTCCCTAAGTGCTCAGGTTAAAAGCATTTGCCACTATGCCAGTGCATATAGGATGTGTCTGTCTGTCTGTCTGTCTGTCTGTCTGGCCGGCCAGTGAGGCCCAGGGATTTACCTGTGTCCACTTGCCTAGCGCTGAATTACAAGTACACACCACCATGCTTGGCCTCTCCACACAAATCCTGATGCTTGCAAGACAAGCACTTACAGACTGAGTGGTATCTCTAGCCCTAGGGCTTTTTCTCTACATGGTCTGACATGCTAACTGCTGTGTTCTTGGGCTTTTTAAAATTAACAGTCTGAAAAGGACCCTCGTGGTATCGAGTACTTGCTGCCTTGTAAATGTGCGCTTGGCTGGCACTACTGTTACTGTCCAGCCTGCCACCCTTGTTATAAGTACATTCCAGTCTATAAAACAAAAAAGCTGACCATGGTGGGACACACTTTTAGTCCCAGCACCTAATGAGAAAAGGTGTAAGCAGAAATCTAAGTTGGAGACCAGCCTGGCTGCCAAGGGAGATCTTGTCTCAAAAAAGTAAAACCACCTGGTCTATGGAGTGAGCTCCAGGACAGCTAGGGTTACCCAGAGAAACTTCGTCTTGAAAAACCAAAAAAAGAAGAAAAAGAAAGAAAAGAACAATTCTTAGCAACCGCATGGTGGCTCACAACCATCTGTAATTGGGTCTGATTGAAGAGAATGACAGTGTACTCCCATATAGAAAATGAATGAATGAATGAATGAATGAATGAATGAATGAATGAATCTTTTAAAAAGGGGGGGGGGCAGTGGTGGCACACGCCTTTAATCCCAGCATCTGGGAGGCAGATGCAGGCGGTTTTCTGAGTTCGAGGCCAGCCTGGTCTACAGAGAGTTCCAGGACAGCCAGGGCTATACAGAGAAACCCTGTCTCGAAAAAACAAAAACAAAAAAAAAGGTGAAGATTTATATCCCGTCATTATTTACTGACTTGAGGGTGGAGTTCCTGTAACAGTGAAGACACTTGTGTGTTTGCATTGTACTTTCTGTATCCGATGGCCAGGAGTCCTAACATCTTCACAGAGGTACTAACTCCGAAAACGGCAGGAAATAAATGCAAGGGAAGCATTAAACTGTAGTAAGCTGTATCCCAGGACACATCCATACACGCCTACCTCATGTTGCATACTCAAACCCACCCAAGTGCCTGTAGTGGAGGCTGCATGTGGCAGGGGTCAGGATCAGCGCCACAAAGAGAGAAGCTGGTGGTGGTGGTTGGGCCACAGCTTTCTGCACTCTGTTAGTTTTGGGTTTTGGTTTCTGAGGATGGTTTGTGTGTGTAGCTCTGGCTGTCCTGAAGCTCACTCTGTAGGCCAGGCTGGCCTCAGACTTACCGAGATCCACCTGCCTCTGCCTCCCAACTGCTGGGATTGAAGGTGTGATCACTGTGCATGGCTTATACTTGTACACACTCTTGAACAAATGAGCCATTTCTCCAGTCCCAGCACAGCAAGTCTTTAAAAGATAAAGGCCCCGGGGCAGGGGCGGGAAGTGCAGGGGGTCTCTGCTCACCGAGCAGCACAGAGGCTGGAATTAGAGCACGAGCTTCCTTCAAGGGACGGAATGCAGCGCCTGTGATCCCAGAAGCCTGGATCAGATGTGCTTTCTAGCCTGGTGACCGCGTCATCGGTGTGACTAGACTTTCCCAACATCGGGCCCTCCCATAGTCCCTCCTAGTATATTTGATTTTCTCAGTCAATCAGTAGAATCCATTTTTATGGACTTCACAAATAGTTTTGATACAGTCACATCTGATCTGTCCTTGGGGAGACTTAGGTACACTTTTTGTACACGGGACTAAATTATCACCAAACTATACTGCACTTAAATACACTGAAGATAAACCACTTGGGTCAGACTCCTGACGTTTGAAGAAACCCCGGCCACGGGGTCGGGTTGAGCCAAGCCACCTTCTTGCCTCCCTCAGATCATCTTCCTGCAGCCCATAAAGGTCAGAGATGACAGCCCTACCACAGTCAGGGGGGCTGGAGAGTTGCCTCAGTGTGGTTAAGAAGACTTGGTGCTTTTGCGGAAAACCAGGTTTGATTCCCAGCATGTACGCAGTGCCTCATAGCCACAGGGATCCCACGCCCTCTTCTGAGCTCCAAGGGCATCAGGCACACCACACATTATGGTATACATACATACATACATACATACATACCTATTCATACACATAGAATAAGGCAAATAAAATTTTAGTCAGGTGTTGTGGATTTATGCCTTAATCCCAGCACTCAGGAGACAGAAACAGTTCATCCAAGTTCAAGGCCAGCCTGGTCTAGATAAAGCAAGTTCCAGGCCAGCCCGGGCTACGTAGAGAGATCCTGTCTCAAAAGAAATTAAATGTATCATTCAAGACTTAATCATGTTATTAATGAATAATGGCTTTTGTATTCTTTCTTCATTATGTATATAAAATATTTAATATTTATGTAAATTTTATGTAAAGTTTTATATGAAATTTATTTTATATTCATATAAAATTTTATTTTATTACAAAAAAAAAGAAATTAAATGTAGTGCAGGGCGGTGGTGGCGCACGCCTTTAATCCCAGCACTTGGGAGGCAGAGGCAGGTGGATTTCTGAGTTCGAGGCCAGCCTGGTCTACAGAGTGAGTTCCAGGACAGCCAGGGCTACACAGAGAAACCCTGTCTCGGGGAAAAAAAAAAAGAAATGAAATGTGACTTGCTGTGGGGCCAGGAGAGCGGCAGGGCGGCCAAGGAGCACTTGCCATCCTCCCAGAGGACTCGCTTCAGTTCTGAACATTGACATTGCGCAGTTCACGACTGTCCGTAATCCCAAGGCTGGAGAGATCCAGATCTCTGACACCTGCACTCATGCACACAGCCACATACTGATACACATAACTTGTATTTTTATGTTAGAGTGAGATTAGGGCTGGAGGTACAGCTTCCTCCTGAGGCCCAGGTTCAGTTCCCAGCACACACGGTGCTCACAAGTGCCTGTAACTCTAATTCTGGGGTGTTCTACACCCCTCTTCTACCTCCATGGGCAACAGCCACACAGAGGGTCCACAGACACCCACGTGGACGTACATAAAATGTAAGGGCTGGAGAGGTGAGCATGTGCTGCTCTTAGGGAGGACAGGAGCTTGGTTCCCAACACCCCTGTCAGGCAACTCAGGGCGTACAAGTCCAGTTCCAGGATTTATGACCTTTAAAGTAAAGGGGAAAAAAAAAACCTTTAAATATTACAATTCTAAAGCTAGTCATGGTAAAAATGTGTGTGTAATCGTGGCACGTAGGAGGTGATTCAAGGCTATCCTTTGATACAGGAAAGTCACACAGGACTGGAGACAGTGTAATAGTAGGCCCTTACCTTGATTCCCAGTGCCAGGAAGCAGGTCATGGCTGAAATAAACATGAGGACCCAGTGCCAGGGAGGAGAGGGAACTGGCTAAAGGAGACAGATCCCAGGCCTCACCAGCCAGTCAGTCCAGCCGGCCTGGGAGCAGCCTGTCTCAGAGGGTGAGCCGCACACGGTGTGCTCGCCTCTAACCCCAGCACTTGGGACGCAAAGTTGGGCTGTGAGCCAGCCTGGTCTCCACAGCAAGTTCCAGGCCTACATAGTAAGATACCCAATGATGACCTCTAGACTACACATGGCACACGGGTGGACAGACATACCAACACAGCAGCACACATGTGCAGACATGCATCACACTGACACACACACAGCGTGTGTATGCAAACATGCATACACCACACACGAATCATTACCACCTTGCGCAGAGGTGTTAGGTAGGACTGTTTCAGCTATCCTGAGTGCCTAACGGAGCTTCCCTCCTGAGTGTCCAGGTGTGGAAGAGCCAGTACTGGCCCCCGTGTCCCCTCCTGAGTGTCCAGGTGTGGAAGAGCCAGTACTGGCCCCCGTGTCCCCTCCTGAGTGTCCAGGTGTGGAAGAGCCAGTACTGGCCCCCGTGTCCCCTCCTGAGTGTCCAGGTGTGGAAGAGCCAGTACTGGCCCCCATGTCCCCTCCTGAGTGTCCAGGTGTGGAAGAGCCAGTACTGGCCCCCGTGTCCCCTCCTGAGTGTCCAGTTGTGGAAGAGCCAGTACTGGCCCCCGTGTCCCCTCCTGAGTGTCCAGTTGTAAGAGCCAGTACTGGGCCCGCGTACTTGCTGCAAGCAAGGAACTGGCACACAGCGGAATTCTCACCAATCCAAGCTTCGTCAGAACTGGTCAAAGGCTGCTCGTCAGAAGGTGATGGCCGCAAATGTCGCTTTTCAGACCAGGCCAGGTTTACTCTAGGTCAGCTTGTCTGTCCTCTCCTCATGACATATACATAAACACACACACAAGGGGAGAGGCCTCCATTTCCCCAGGTGCTTGATTTGAGTAGGTTAAATCCTCCAGGGACTTAGTACTTGGTAAAAGACAGAAAGCAGCAACTCATACTCAGACCCCGCACCCCCCACACACACACACCACTGCAGGGAACACATACAGACATACATACATACACACACACTGCTGCAGGGAACACACACACATACATACATACATACATACATACATACACACACTGCTGCAGGGAACACACACATACATACATATACACACACTGCTGCAGGGAACACACAGACATACATACATACACACACACTGCTGCAGGGAACACACACAGACATACATACATACACATACACCGCTGCAGGGAACACACACAGACATACATACATACACACACACCGCTGCAGGGAACACACACAGACATACATACATACACACACACTGCTGCAGGGAACACACATACACACACTGTTGCAAGGAACACACACACTGCTGCAGGGAACACACACACTGATGCAGAAAACATATACACACACACTGCTGCAGGGAACACACACACACACACACACACACACACAGACACTGCTTCAGGGAACACACACACAACACTGCAGAGAACACACACCACTGCAGGGAACACATACACACACACTACTGCAGGGAACACAAACACACCACTGCAGGGAACACACACAAACACACACACACTGCTGCAGGAACACACATACATACACTGCAGCAGGAAACTGGCACTCTACTTCAGGCCAAGGGAAGGATCTTAAAACAACTAAAAATTAAAAGGGACAACCATGTTTCCACAATGTTAACAGTTTGGTTCAGCGATAACAGACGAGCCTGGGGGGGAGGGGGGCTGGCGCCTGTGTATTGCCAGCCTGCAGGCCTCTGCAGTGGACTCAGTAAACAGGAAGGGGAGATAAACAGAGACAAGCATTGAGGCTTGGGTATAGATCAGTGGCAGAGTACACCATGACTGATCCTCAGTACCACACTCATCGGCACACACTGACACACACAGACGTACACATTCACAGACACACCACACACAGGCACACACACAGACACATACTGACACAGACACACACACAGACACATACTGACACAGATACACACACACACACACACACACACACACACACATACACTTTTCCATAAACTGAGAGGGTAGATGAAAATGTATAAAATAAGAACTGAACAAAAAGTTTTCAATCTCCTTTTAATATTACTTAACATAAGAAAAATAAGAACTCTTAGATATTGCTAGCCTTCTGGGGTGTTACAAAACGGGTATTTCAAAGAACTCCCACTGTTTAGCAGAGGAAATAGAACCCTGGAGTTTACAGAGCAGAGCGTAAGACTGGCCACCTCCAATCCGGAGCCGGCCTTGGCGCTCAGGTTCACAGCTCATCCTGGAGTCACCAGCAGCGGAATCTTCATCTGTCTCTGGAGAGATCTGAATGAAAAGAGAAGTGACTTCCACCCGAGTCTATAGGAATGTTTTAGGAAAATAGTTTCAGGTCTACATATAACCTAGAGTTTCCGCTGGCTCCGGAGAGCCGGGCTTCGGCAGGCGGGGGTCGGCCGCTCTCCAGTTCTGCAGGTGCGGGTGCCCTGGCCATTCCGTTCCGCTGACAGCCGGGAAGCGCCGGCTCTGCGGCTTAGATGAGGTTCTTCAGCTCGGCGTCCGTCAGCTCGTTCACCTCCATGATCTTCTCTAAGTGCTCCATGTAGCGGCTGTGGTCATGAAGGAAATGCGGGACTCGCATGTTTTCAGTGACTGCCAGTTCTTTTAAGCGATCCACATCTTCGTAAGATACCTGAAGAAAAACAAAAAGGAACTGTTTTTGCAACTACAAGTGACATTTGGAGGGGACCAAGGACACTAAAGGAAAATGTGTGGATGTGAGGTCAGGCTCACATCTTTAATCCCGGCACTTGGGAACTTGGAGGCAGAGATAGGTGGGTTTCTGTGAGTTTGGGGCCAACCTGGACTACATAGTGAGACCCTATTATCAAAACCAAAACCAAAATATGGTCTACAGAAATTTTTTAAAAAAGTAGTTGCTTACTTTCCTTTTTTTTTTTTTTTTTTTTTTTTTTTTTTTTTTTTTGGTTTTTTTCGAGACAGGGTTTCTCCTGTGTAGTCCTGGCTGTCCTGGAACTCACTCTGTAGACCAGGCTGGCCTCGAACTCAGAAATCCGCCTGCCTCTGCCTCCCAAGTGCTGGGATTACAGGCGTGCACCACCACGCCCGGCTCGCTTACTTTCCTTTACTACAGTAAATGAAATATTTTTTAGGGCCTCTCATAACTAAGCATAAAAAATAAAGTCAGTACTGACTTCACGGCCTGTCTTAGAACTAAGTCAGTCTGTGTGAGCGTCAGCAGGGAGCTTCCTGTGTGTTCACAGGAGACTCTGACCTCTTCGGGGCTACTGAGCATCCAAGTTTGGCCTGAGCATGCTAGGCAAGTACTCTACCACTCAGCCACATGCTCAGGTGGGGAGACTTTAGACCCAAAAAAGTTCCATTAAATCTAAATGAAGATAGTGACCCATCCCTCCAGGCCCCCAAATGCATTTTTAAAAAGATGTAGTGCATGTGTGTGTGTGTGTGTGTGTGTGTGTGTGTGCGCGCGCGCACACACACACACACACACACGTGCGCGCGCCACCATGCCTACCTGCCTGCCTGAGCCAGAAGAAAGCACGGGTCCCCTGAAGTAGGAGTTCCGTGTGGCTTTGAGCCACACCACGTGGGGTGCTGAGACCCATACCCAGGTCCTTTGCAAGAACAGCAAATGCTCTTACACCACTGAGTCATCTCCCCAAGGCCCCAGGGTCTGGAACCTTCCAAGTCAGTCCACTGTTAGACTTGTTGTTTAGAAAGGATTCCTTCCAAACATCAGTGTTTACTGACAAAGGATCTGGTCACTAGAGACCTTGATGGCCACACACAATGAGATTTGTACTATATTTTAATTTTATACTGAATTACCAATAACTTTTTGGAAATGGTATGGTCATGTTAAAGCACACCGTTGTTCACAGGAGAGCTCAAATAGGCCATGTGTCATATTTATAGCTTCCTTTCAAACACTCTTAGAAAAACATTTTAAAGAAAGGTATTGTGGTACATGCTCACAATCCTAGCACCTGGAAACACTGTCTCAAAAAAAAAAAAAAAAAAAAGTTTAAGGTCTGTAGTGTTAAATAATTATATAAATGTAAAATCAGTACGGCCCCGCCAGGCCTCTGCACCAAGTCCTGCCGGTCCAGCTCAGGCCGGCTCTCACTGTCGCCGCTGAGCCAATCTTTCCCAGCGAGCTCTCACAGCATCCCGGCTGTGTTTCCTCCTCTGTCACAGACTCTAAATGGCGGGAATGGTGGTGCCCAGCATCCACTCCTTCCAAGTATCTGGTAAAGCATGACTCTAAAACTTGAATAGTTAACCAAATATATTTATGTATAAGAAACTCCAATTTCATAACACCAATTTACAATGATAAAAGTTTTAGCCGAATTTTCTAACCTCTCCAAAACACCTGAAATCCGTCTGAAGCCATCTGGTGTCCACCCCTCCTCCTCTGCTCTGCTCTGGTCCACCAAGCCCTTTCCCTCTCTCGCGCGCGCTCTCTCTCCCCCTGGCTTCCCTCAGCTCCTCCTCTTCTCTCCCCTCCAATCACTGGCCTCTTACTGCCTTAATGTGAATGGATAGAAACATCTTGCTTTGACAAAGGTCACCATCAGCAGCTAGTCATGGGCCATCCTGGGCTCTTTGAGATCCTGGTTCAAAAACAAGCAAACCCAAAACTGATGTTTTTCAGAAAAAGATGCACATATAAATAAAGAACATGTTCCCAGGGCCTCTATTCCTGTGTCTCTCCCGGATCACAGAGAGCTTTCCTTCAGTTATCACACAAAGAAACCTGTTCCAGCAGCAACAAAGCAGCAGGCTGGCCTTGAGCTGCTCTCTCACCCATGCGGCCTGCGCTCTGGCCCGCCGCGCACGCACCTTGCCCAGGGCAGTCAGCAGATGAAAGTCTATGGACTCTCTGAACCGAAGGATCTGAAGGATTCCATCCAAGTACACCTGGTCTTTACTGAAACACCCTGAAAGAACCAGAACAGCGTTTACTTTCTCTCTCTTTAAACGAACATTTTAAAATATCCTTTCCAGCCCTGGTGTTTACCTTCTAATGTCTATAGAAATACAAATCTGTATTTAAACATTCTAGTATTCATTATTTGAGACAGGGCCTCACTCACTGTGTAGCTTTAGCTGTCCTGGCTCACTAGGCTGGCTTTGAACACACAGAGATCCACCTCCCTTGCCTCGTGCGGGGATCAGGGCGTGGGTCACCATGCCTGGCCATGTTTCCCTTTATTCAGTCATCCTCACACAGTAAAATGTAGGCTCTCAGAGAGTAGCAGGACAGAGGAAGACCTGACAGTGCAAAGTCCAGGACGTTGCCCAAAGAACTCCCTTTAACTGCTTTTCCTTAACTAAAATGACATCTTCCCCCAAATTAAAGCCAGTACTTAAGTCCACAATGCACAAACATCACCTCACACGCACCCACGTGAGCATGGGCGAATCCTCGGCGAAGGGCTGGTGACAGGGAGGTCTTAACAAGGGCAATATGGAGATGCGGGGTTTGCATGTCCTACTATCCTGCCCTAACTCCTGAACACTATGTCACATACCTGTGATCCCAAGTATTTGGGAGGCTGAGGCAAAAGGATCTTGAGATGGAGATTATCCTGGGTGAAATAATATGATAGTTTTGGTTGATTTTGTTTGCTTGTTTGTTTGCTTAAGATTTATTGTGTACACTGTTCTGCCTGCATGTATGCCTGCAGGCCAAAAGAGGGCACCAGGTCTCATTACAGATGGTTGTGAGCTACCATGCTGTTGCTGGGAGTTGAATTCAGGAAGAGGGGTCAGTGCTCTTAACCTCTGAGCCCTCTCTCCAGCCGCAGACTGGAAGCTTCTTTGAGACTAGGTTTCAGGCTCAGGAAATATCTCAAGTCTGTAAAGTGTTTGCCTCTCAAGCATGAAGACCTGAGTTCAATTCTAAGAACCTTTATCTAAAAAGCTGTCAATGAAAGTGGCCCTTATGTAGGTCAGGCTGGCTTTGAACTCACATCTATTTCCCGTCTCAGCCTCCTGAGGAGTGGGATTGCAGGACTATGTACTATGCTCTACTTAAGCAATAGTTTAATGGTTTAAAAACTGTAAAGCCCAGATTCATCTACACAGGGAGTTCCTAGTCAGCCAGGGCACCATGTGAGACCTTGTCTCAAAAACAAATCAAAAAACCTAACACGACAGCTGTGTAGCTCTTTGGCACAGTCCCTGGAAGTTCAGCACTGCACAGCCTTGGGGTAGTGGTACACATCTGTACTCCAGAGGCGGGGTAACAGGTCAGAAGTACACAGCACGTCTGAAGACACCCTGGACTGCCAAAGCTCAGCTTAGGGAACAAGGCAAACAAACCAACTGCTGGGTGCGCTGTGAACGCCTTCAATCTCAGCACACACACACACACACACACACACACACACACGGGCGGAGGCGGGGTAAGTAATACATACCATAATCCTAACACTGTGGAGGTAGAGGCAATAGGCTGGCAAAGTCAACAACAACCCTAGCTACGCAGTAAGTTCAAGGCTAGCCTGACTCTCAGAGCCAGCTCCTGACTCAAAAAATAACTCAGAATAAATGCACTTGAGGTAGTTTGGATCTTCTTTCTTCCACTGAAAATGGGGATGAGTCCCAGAATTTAAAGAATGCATAGCATTAGACCAGCCATGGTGGCACACACATTTAATCCCAGCACTTAGGAGGCAGAAACCAGTAAATCTCTGTGAGTTTGAGACCAGCCTGGTCTACATATGACAGCTACATAATTAAGAGCCCTTGTCTCTCGAACAGACAGACAAACCCAACCTGCTCCAGGACAAAGACTGCATAGCAGTAGAAGCAGGAATCTCGGAAAGGAGCCCCCTTTCTACTCAGACACACACACAAAGTGTCCGGGATGGTGCGGTGTTCACTGAAATCCCAGCACTTGGAAGTCTCGATGTAGGGGCTAAGCCAGCTAAGTACACAATGGGAAACCAGGGCTCAAACCAAAAAGCCACAATCAACACGAAGAAAACCTCCTGCCTTGCCTGAGCTATTAAAAAAAAAACAGCATGTAAGTGGACTATGTTCTCTATGTGATTGATATTGATATTATTAATATCAAATAATTATTGCTAACTTTATTAGGCATGCTAGTGAGCAGGCACAGCAATTAGGAACAGTCCTGACATCTGAGCTCCATCCTGCAGCCCGTGAGAAAAGCCGGATACAATAAAACGTGTGTGACACTGGCCCACTGAGAAGCCTGGGGAGCCAGCCAGCCGAGAGCGGGTACTGGAGAGGCAGGGAGGCCCTGCCTCAATAGGGTGGAAGGAGAGAGCAGTCTCTAAAGGTTGTCCTGTAATCTCCACATGCATGCCACAGTGCATGTGCCCGGTGCTCACAAACATATCACACACACACATGCACGCGCACACACACACACACACACACAAATAAATAAAAATTACCTTCCTCCAAACAAAACCACTAACAACAAGGTGTATGGCGACACTCTGACAAGAGCCCTGGAAAACGATCTCTGGTCAAATTGCGCACGCGCCATGCACATGCCCTAGCACAGAGAACTGTCTCCATCTCCATGGTCACGCTCCCTCTCCACCCAAAACCTCCGACAGAAGGCTGGGCATGAAGAAAGTTTGCCAGTTCTGTCTCCCAAGCATAGGGGTAGATGGCGCCTAAGACAATGTAAGAAGAAACTGGAAAGAGTCCACAAAATGGTAAAAATATTTGCAAATCATACATCTAACAAGAGATTTATATCCACATAAAGACCTCTTGTGATTCAATTTTTAAAAAAAAAAAAGGCAAATAAACCAATTAAACTGGGGGGAAGCAAGCACATAGTTCTCATAAACACAATGATCAACTAAGCAAATTAGAAGATGTCTGATACCACGGTCATAAATAAATGCAAACCAAAAGTATAAAAACATGCCTTTCCACATCTACACTGTACTATCAAAAGTAATAATTGCTGGTTTAAAAATGAAAATCATAAATGCTGGCAAAGATGTGGAGAGGAACGCTGAGCCCCGGATGTAGTAAGCCAGCGTGGTCACAACCAACGCCCCAAAGCTAGGCACAGTCCCCATGTCCCTTGCCTGCTCTTCCTCTAAGCAGAGTGTGGTGGCGTAGGCTTGAGATGCCAGCACTCAGGAAGACCTCTGTGTGCTCCAGGCCAGGCTAAGCTACGAAGTGAGACTGTTTCAAACTCCCACCAAAACATCCACTCGTGGGTATAGAGTCACGTGTAAGAAAAACACGCTGCACGCGAGTGCCGGTAACCCACGGCGGCACAAACCGCCCCCGAGGAACCACGGCTGCCAGTGGCCAGAGGACAAACCACCACGGCGGCCACAGCACGGGTCTGTCCATCCTGCCGGGCCACTGGTGTTCTACTGGCGTGAATCAGCACTCAAAGGCAGAGCAGGTGAATCTCTGTGAAGCCACCATGGTCTACATGGTGAGTTCCAGGTCATCCAGGGTTAGACAGTGGGGCAGTTTAAAAAAATTTGAAAACAAAATCCTGCTAATTGGAGGAAGCCAACTATATAATTCTATTCATATGAAATGTTCAAACAGGCCAATGTATAGAGGCAAAAGGTAAAAACCTGAAAAGGCATTTCCTGAAGGCTGAGGAAAAGAAGGCACAGGAGGAAGAAGGAACGCCCGTGGGTGTGTGCTCCCCAGGGCTGGTGGGGCTGCACACATGATAGTCAGAAACTAGTGGTAATAACGCATGGCTTGCTAATACTGAAAAATGATGCGGTTTACAGTTTAAAGGGGTGAACTAACTGTAAGGCATAGCCATCTCAAATCTCTCAATAAGACTGTTTTAAAGTCAGAGAGAGGGACGGAGCTGATGCCAGGTGGGAGAGCGCTCACTGCTCCTCCACAGGACCCGGGCTGGGTCTCAGTGCCGCAGGAGCTGGTTCACACCTGCCTAGATCTCAATTCTAGGGGCTCTGGTGCCCTCTGACCTACGGGCACCAGGCATACATAAACTCAGAAAGGCACAGACACACAAAGTAAAGACAAATAAGTAAGTCTTAGAACACAAAGAAACAGCCAAAAAAAGATTAGCTCCTGCTTAGTCAGCGACGGTTGATCCAGAATGCTGTGTGCTCATTCTATGTAGTCACAAGAGCTTTACACTTACTTATTTAGTGTGTGTGTGTGTGTGTGTGTGTGTGTGTGCGTGCGCGCGCGCGCACGCACGCATATGCATTATCACAGTTTACAAGTGGAGGGGTCAGAGGGCAACCTGCAGGAGTCACCCTTCCCTTCCACCGAGGTCCCAAGGACAGAATTCAGGTGATCAGGCAGCAAGCGCCTTTGACCTGCTAAATCCTGCCAACCCTCCCTGCTGACGGGCCTCAAACTTGACTCCTCCTGCCCCAGTGTGCTACGGGCTCCGCAGCAAGGGCCTGAGATGACCTCAGTCCCACACACGCCATCATCACATTCAGGGGTTAAGACATGACCCAAACCACCAGCTAACACCTAGAAAGGCAGAAGACCTACCACGGAGGGACACGTACCTGGCTCGGAAGTGTCAGTCCACCCCCTCTTGGCTCTTACACAATAATCCCATCTTGTATTAGGGTCCTTGACAAACTTGCCAATATCTCTGAAGAGTTCACAGAAAGACATTTTGCTGGCCTGATAGACCGTGTAGTACAGGAGAGCAGCCCTCCATAGAAAGGGGTCTTTTCTGAAGAGGACACTATGAATGCTTGCCAGTCCTTCTTCCGTAGGATTGTTTGGCTTTAGCTCATGTTTTTTGCGGCCAATCCAACTGTTCCACGGTTGCTGAAGGTTGTTAATACCCCGAAAGTAATGTGTGCCTACATGGAAGAAAAGATACACATGATAAGAAACGACATTCTTGCTTTGTTCCTTTCCCAAAGAAAATTTGCATTTATCTGGAATATTCTTCCTCAGAGTCCCAAGTATTAAAGGCTTGTTCCCAACTTAGTGCTCCTGGCAGGTGGCAAGGCCTTTCAGGTAGGAGGCCTGGTGAGGGTGTGGAGAAGGGGACCGGGGACCCTTTCCTATTGCCTTCTCTGCCTTCCTGACCATGTTCAGTGGCCACACGAGTACACCATGGCTCAAGGGTAACGACATCAGCCCAGAGGGAACTGAAACCTACAAAATCATGAGCAAAAAGAAACATTTATTTTTTTAAAGTTCACCCAGGCTTCATGAGACCTTGTGTCAGAAAACAGACAAACAAGCAAATCTCTAAGATCTCAAAGCTTAAAAAGGTCTTTCACAGTGCTTTCCCAGCAGGCGTGTCCTCGGGAGCTAAGGATGACCAGACAAAGATCCCAATGACTTCACGAGTGTTGCTGGTCCACCTGGAGAGCTCACTGGGAGGCATCTTAGACGCTCCACCAGCTCAGAGTCCCTGAATGCAAATCCTGGGTGCATCCCTCTAGAGTCAGGCCTTGAAGGCCAAAGAAAAGAAACAAACTCCTTGAGGCACAGCAGAGGGCTGACCATATCCTGTCATGCCTCTGCTGGTTCAGGCCTGCAGTTTTAAGCTTTGTACTAAGAAAGCAGGCCTGCTCCTGGTGGGATGAAATCTTTCCTCTGCTTAGAGGGCTCTAATAGCATGAGCCCCAGACTCCTTTGTTGCCTTATCCCACAGACATGCCTCTATCCAAGGGCAAGTCGATGACGTCAAGGGAACCCAGAGAGTCCCACGGGAGAGGCACCCCAGACACCATGACCAGTGGCCCCACCTAGGATGAAGAAAGCAGATTCTGTATCAGCCCAGAGTTCCTGAAGGCAGTTAGGATTACCTCTTCAGGGATGATGGGAACCTGAGGTAGGAACAAGGTGGAAGTTTAAGGATGGGGGCCTCAGTTTATGTCCCTGTCAATAAGCTGAAAAGAATCTTGGTTCTGTCCTGACTGGAGGTCTGAAATGGCAGAAGTTAGCTCTGGTTCCTTGTCTCGGCTTAAAATGAACAACTGATTGGATGAGGCACACCGGGGCAGGACTGACAACAGTCAGACAACAGTCAGACAACAGTCCTTTCTGGCAGCAGCTTTAAAACTAGGTTTCTAGATTCTCAGAGTAGAATGGTGTCTTAGGGTTTCCATTGCTGTGAAGAAACACCAATAACATGTCTTATAAAGAAAAACATTTCATTGGGACTGGCTTACAGTTCAGGGGTTTAGTCCATTATTGTCACAGTGGGAAACTGGCAGCGTGCAGGCAGACAGGGTGCTAGGGAAGGGGCTGCGCTCCACATCTGGATCCACAGGCAACAGGGAGAAAATGTCACAGAGACCCCAGATTCCACCGCCTAATGACACACCTCTTAATAGTGCCAGCCTCCATGACCAAGCATTCAAACATATAAGCCGTTAGGGGCCATTCCTATTCAAACCACCACATTCCAGTCCCTGCCCCCACAGGCTTGGAGCCATAACGTAATGCAGAAATGTATTCAGTCCATCTGTAAAAGTCCCCATAGTCTGTAACAGTCTCAAGCTTGTTTAAAAGTCCAAAGTTCAAGGTCTCTTCTGAGACTCATGCAATCTCTTAGCTATAATGTCTGTAAACTCAAAATGAAAAAGCAGATCACATCCTTCCAATAGGATATATATTACCATTCCAAAGGGAGGAAAGGAAACATAATGAGGAAAGATCTGACCAAAGCAAGACTGAACACCAGCTGGACAAACTCCACCCTCTGCATCTCCAGGCCTGTTGTCAAATGTTCTTCAGATCGCCATCTCCTTTCAGTGTGTTGGCTGCAGCACACGTCTCTCTCAGGCTGGCCCTGCCCCCTGTTAGCATATGTATGTATTTGGGGCGGAGCAGGTATGCCATGGCTCTGGCACCTCCAACACCTTGGAGTGCCAAGGCAATCCCGGCTTCACCTTGCACAGCTTCACACCGTGGCCTCTCTGCGCCACCATGCAGGGCACCCCTGCCACACGCCTGGCCTCAGCACTATTCTTAGTTGTGGAGGGAGATTCCATAAGCCCTTCCTTCTATCCTTGGCTCTAAAGTCAAACCACATGGCTGAAGCTGCCAAGCTCTGTTGGTGGCTAGGGCTGGAAGGCCACGTGGCCCCTTCATTCAAATGCACCTTCATCAGCTTTCTGTGTGTGATGGTCTCCTTCACTGCCTAAGCCTGGCTGTCCTGAAACTCCACCTGTAGACCAGGCTGGCCTCAAACTCAGAGATCCAGCCATCTCTGCCTCTGGAAATCTGAGATTAACGGCTACACCCAGCCCCAAACCTTCATTAGTTCCTTTTACCAGCTGGAAGCTTAGCTGGGTGAGGTTTTGCGAGGTCACCACTCCCTTTAACCCGGCACCACCAGGCTTCTCTCTAATCAGTTATCTCCTTGAGCACAGGCCTGAGCTCCTTCTACTTCTCCTTGAACTGTCTATTTTGTATTTTTCCTTGCTCAGCTCCATCCTTCTCATTATAGATCTCTGTAAGAGTAAACACTAATAACCACACAACAGAGTCAAAACTAGGGTGCTTTAAAATTTCCTCTGCCAACCCAACCAATCCAAAACCTTAGCCTCAGGAAGACTTTTCAGACAAAGGCAAAAAGCAGCCACATTCTTAGTCAAAATTATCAGAACAGTCTCTAGACCACTTACACATATTCTTCTCCTCTGAGACCTCTTGAGCTGGGTCCCCGCAGTTCAAATTACCCTTAGAACCGCTGTCTTCCATGCTTCTACTAGTATGGCCCATTAGGCCCCACTTAAATCATTAAACTACTTTTCTAATCCAAAATCTCAAAGCCCACATGGCCAGGACTATCACAACAATACCCCAATCCTGGTACCAATTTCTGCCTTAGTTAAGGTTTCTACTGCTACGAAGAGACATCATAACCATGGCAGCTCTTGTCAGGGAAAACATTTAATCGGGGCTGGCTTCCACTTTCTGTGGTTCAGTCCATTATCATCATGGCGGGAAGCATGGCAGCATGTAGGCAGACATAGTGTTGGAGAAGGAGCTGAGAATTCTACATCTGGATCCACAAGCAACCTTGGGCACCTTGAGCGTGGCTTGAGCTTCTGAGATCTCAAAGCCCACCCCCTAGCAACACACCTCCTCCAAAAAAAAGCCACACCCACTCCAACAAGGCCACTTCCTATGGCCAAGCACTCAAACACACGAGTCAATGGGGCTCTTCCTATTCAGACCACCACGGATGGGTTATATCCATTTCCCAGTTACAGACTATCTCCTAAAGGACTGGCCGCTATTCCCTTCTGTTCAAGAGGATGGAAGATCTCTTTGGCCCTTGGTGGAGACCGAACCCTTCAAGCTATCCACAACATTAGAGTCAGTCTACTTGGACCGGCCAATCACCTGGTTAAAGGACCACCTTACGGCAAAGGCGGCTTTTATTTCAAGCCATGCCGAAGAGATGGTGGAAATAAACATCTTTTAAATAAGACCTGTGCACTCCCTTCCCAGAGAGCCATGGAGCAGCAGCTATGGAGTGTGTTACCCCTGACGACGTCTCTCGAGTCTTTAATTGGAGAACAGTAACTTTTCCTTTTCCTCCTGTCTCTTTCCTAAGCATGCATGTGGATTTCAGATGTGCAACTAAAACCAAAAGGATGGAAATGACTTCCCAAGACAGTGCTCTAAAATTCTAATTTGAAATGACATACAGTTCCTGTGAAGCTTAACATCATGAATTTTTACTAAATATTACTAAGGAAATAAAAAACACTGAAAGAACAGCGGGTTGTTCCTGACAGTCAAATGCCGAGTGGAAAGGGCGCCCTACCTATCTCGTGCCTCAGCATGCCCTCCAGCCAGTGCTCCCGAGCAGTAGAAACATTGATGGTTAGAGTCGGGCACCCGTTCACTACTGTCATGGATGCCCTGGAAAGCAGGTCTTCGGTGAGATGAACTACAATCTAGGCGGCAAGAGGAAAGACACACGCAGGGCTGGTGAGATGACGCAGTGGGTTAGGGTGACGACCCAAGCTCTCCAAAACCAGCATGCTCCTAGTCACTCCCAAATACTGTCCCCTTGTCCTATGACTACCACACACACTGTGGCATGCATGTTGCCATATACATATAAATATATAATTATATCATATGCACACGCATAGTCATGCATACACACAGAAAATATAAAGGAAGAGGAAAGAAAGTTTTGCAGAAAAATTATGGGCCTATTTATTATCTAATTAAACTAAGTTGATGGGAGGGAGGGACGGAGGGAGACGGGGGGGGGGGGGAGGGAAGAAAAGAAAGAGGACAGAAGAAAGGGTACACCAGAGACCAGAGAAACTAATGCAACAAGAACAAGGCCTAGGCGGCAGAGAGAACTGCAGGCCAGCCCGAGCAACTCAGTGAAATCTTTTATCAAGCAAAAGGTAAAAAGGGGATAGAGCTTCCCCGCAGAGTGCTCGCCCAGGCCTCAGAACCCACGCGGAACTGGAAAAAACTAGCGCATGTGTGTGTCAGAAACCTGCACCTTGTCAGTGCTGGTTTTGAGACTGATGACTAAGAACACTGCAGCAAAATCTCTCTTCTCTAATTCTCATGGAGAAACTCATACAATGCTGTACGCTAACATACAGGAAGGTCACAAGGAGCAAAAGACAGGTGGCAAGTACCCAATCCAACCAGGAAAACAGGACTGTCCAAACAAAATCTTGCCCCGCCCACCCATGGCCCCACCCCCACAGCCCATACCTACCCAGGCCCCGCCCACCCATGGCCCATACCTCTCCCAGGCAGCCTTCCTTCACCATGTACTTTCTCACGTGACTCCAGATTCGAGTTTTAGATAACAAGCTCCCACCAGTAGCTTGTTCAAATTTTTCATAACTTCCATATTTCTGTAAGGTCAGCTCCATAATATTGATGGACTGTAAAAGAGAGAGAGATAGATTAACTCAACAGCTCATGGCATTCTGAGATGAAGTTAGCTAATTCTGACCTTATCTGTCGAGACGTATTCAGATTTACTAGTTACCGGGTTAAGCTGAAACCCCAGCTGCATGTTTTTCTAAGCTTAAACAGTTCCCACTGTCTTTGCAAATGTCTATAAATGCCGGTGAGCTTACAAGTGCTCTTGCTGGCCCAGAGGGAAGGGGGGTGCTTCCAGGGACCCACGGGGAGACTAGCTGAAAGGAAAGGAGGCTGGGGAACAGAAGCTCTTCTTCCCTGTCTCTAGCCTCTGTGGCCAGAGGAGCAGCCTCTGACACACCGCACACTGCACCTCTAACTGCCGCTAGGAGGCGCTGAGCAGAGAGGATGTTGGCTTCTTGACAAAACATGGTGGTTTGGAAGAACTCCAATGTAAACCAAGTGTCTCCAGATCAGTCAGTAGGTTACAAGTGCCATTTAGATCTAAGTACCGTTAGATGGGGGGGAGGGGAGTTAAAAATTTAAAAACATACAAGACAACCAGTCCTCTGTAGCAATCTATAAAATTGCCTCTGTAACTTAAAGTGCATCTATTTATTTACTTACTTGTGTGTTACGAGCGTTTTGCCTGCATTTATGTCTGTGCACCGCTTGGATACATCTGCTTTTTTGGGCACAGTAGCAAGGAAAATTTATTCAAAAGGCAAGCAAAAGGCCTGATCAGAAATACAGAGAGTAGAGCACAAGACTAAAAGTTCTGAAGGGCAAAGCCAGCTTTTATTCTGGTGACAAAAATAATACTCTTTGGTGACACTGAGGAGGAGGAGGGAGGAGGAGGAGATTAAAATATTTCCATCTTTTGTCTAGGGCAATGCACTATCCACTTCTCATCATCTTTTTTTTTTTTAAATGTCATGTGTTTTTTTTCTATATTCTTTGTTTACATTCCAAATGACTTTCCCTTTCCCAGTTCCCCCCTCCCCCTAAGTCCTATAAGCCCTCTTCCCCCAGTTCCCCAATCAACCCCCTCCCACTCCTCTGTCCTGGCAATCCCCTACAATGCTGCATCAAGCCTTTCCAGGACCCCACTTCTCGTCATCTTAAAAAGTTGAGATGTTTTTCCAAATATACACAAAGTGAAGACTAATTAAAACTGGTAAGAAACAGTTTTATCAGAAACTCCAAGAAAACCATAGGAAGTAAGCCTCTCAGTCGACGGAAAGCCAACCGGTCCGTGTGCACTGCTTCGCTGCATGCTGGGCGGGCTGGCTGCTCTGGCGGACCTGCCTGGTCCGGGCCCAGAACTCACACAGCCGCGCACAGTGCTCTGTGACTCTAGTTCCAGGGCACCTGCCATCTGCTTCTGGCCTCCATGGGCATTTATGCCCTCACCACACTTATCATAACAATAAATAAATCTTTTTAAAACCCTTCATATACAGAACATAAAACAAATCTTCAAGAAAACTAATGAAAAGAAATCCTGTTTTGGGCTGTTGAGACTGGTAAGGACAGTGGCAAGCTGCCAGAGCTGAGACGGTGCGGCCAAGCTCTGCCAGCAGAAGGCAGCCCGCACATCCTTGCTGGCATGGGTCCACCCTGTACCAGCACTATAAACAACCCAGCGCAAACGTCAAAATAGGAGGGAAAACAATCACATCACCAAGTGTGAGTCCATGCACGAATGCATGGCTCAGGGACGGAGGTGCATCACAAAGTCATCACAACCCCAGCAGGCTTGCTGCCGAAGCACCCCGAAAGCCTGGCTCTTAGGAGGGCCAAGGGCAGTGGCATGAGGATGGCCAGGCTGTTTCTAGATGCAGGCCTGGGCCGCAGCTGATCTTTATGCCTCTTAAAGCAGAACCTGGTTTTTGCGTGGGTTTGTTGGGGGAGGGGCGTTGCACTGGCTGGCTTTGTGGGTCAGTGTGACAGAGCTAGAGTCATCAGAGAGGACGAGGCCTAGCTGATGAAATGCCTCCTCCATGAAATCTAACCGTAAGGCACGTTCTCAATTAGTGATCAGCGGCGGGGTGAGCCTGTTTGTGAGTGGTGCCATCCTGGGCTGGGCTGGGCTGGGCTGGGCTCTACAAGAAAGCTGCTGAGCAGACAGGGGAGGCGAGCCTGGAGGCAGCACGCTCCATGGCCTCTGCATCAGCTCCTGCCTCCAGGTGCCAGGTCCAGCCCTGCTTGAGCTCCTGTCCTGACTGTCTGATGATGAACAGCACTGTGGAAGTGTAAGCTAGTCAGTGAACCCTTTCCTCCCCAGCTGGCTTTTTAGTCATGGTGTTTTTGTCACAGTGGTAGACAGTGACACCTAAGATAGTGACGGTGTTTTGAGACAGGGTCTCACTGGAACTCTGTAGAGAAGGCCAGTGTCAGTTCACAGAGCTCTGCCTGCCTCGGCCCGGAGCACGGGGATTAGAGACGGTCGTGCAGCCCCACATCTGGCCCTAGAAACTGCTTTGGTTGGTTGGTTTTGAGACAAGGTTGCTGTCCTGGAACTCACTCTATAGACCAGGTTGGCTTTGAACTCACAAGAGATCTGCCTGCTTCTGCCTCCCAGTGCTGGGACTAAAGGAGTACAGCATAGTAAACATCCTGAAGTTCATTCTACATTTAAAGCTAGCATAAGACATGTAAACCCTTCGTCTGTAAAGTGGAAATCTCTTCTCTGTAAATGCCCACTGTTGTCTCTGATGGGCGGCAAACGATCTCAACAGTCTTGTCGCTCTCTTAACGGCTCGGCCCTTCCTTTAATGGCCGGGTCTGCTGTCTGTCTGGAATCTGACTATCACAGCCACTCCCACAGTTACTTCTAACAAATAATCTCTCTTCTCAAGTGCAGTTTGACTCTGTGAAAACCTATTTACCATGGAGACGCTGGCACAGGAGGAAGGGTGGCCCTGTCAGAAGAGGAATGGCTGGGAGCCTGGCTCCCCGTAAGCCTCCACCACTTAGCAGTGCGATTCCACCTTTCCGAGGCTCGGCCTCTTCACTGGCAACATGGAAATGCAAAACCTTTACCTACTTACAATTATGGAGTTGGTGTAAGGACAAGATGGCCATGGGGAAGCCCATGCTCTGTAATCTATTTCCCAAATCACTTTACAGTATCGAATTTGTGAGAACTGCTAGCCTTCAATTTCAGAACTTAGTGTAAGTAAGTGTTTTATTAGGGGAAGTATCTTTCCTATGTTGCTAATATCCAACCCCAATACTCCATTTCCTTTCTTTTCAAAAAGTTGCAAAATCTAAGATTTTTGTCCTTAATTCTGAATAACTTCATAGATTCCTAGACTCAATAGACCATTTTTCCTTAGCCTTTCAAATACTAAGACTACAGGCATAATCTAATTGTACCCAACAAGATAGTCTTTGTGTGGGAGTGGGAGGGTGGGAGGAAGGACTTAACATAGGGTCTCACATAACCTTGGCTAGCCTTGAGCTATGAAGCCAAGGGTGACATTGACTTTGATTGTACTAGAATTATAAGCACGGTGTCCTTAAACTCAGCCTTTGAAACATTTCAGCAAGGGACAGGGGGACTCAGGGGCTCAGAACACCGGCTGCTCGTGCAGAGGACCCTGTTTTGCGTCCCAGTGCTTACACTGCAATTCATAACTGTATGTTACTCTAGTTTATGGTCTCTAAGGGCACCAAGCACACACATTTTACAGACATACATGCAGGCAAAACACCTACACATTGAATAATTGTTTTTAATTAAAAAAATCTGCCTGTATTTGGTAATGATTGTGGGGCCTCACACACTATAGACAAGAGCTCTAGCATTGAACTATATGTCCACTGTGGGCGGCGCCATTCCCTGGCCAGGCAGACCCTGACTGTATAAACAGCTAGGTAAGATGGCTCTGCCTGTGAGAGACCCAGCCAGCGGCGTGTTTCCGTGCTGTCTTTGGTACTTGCTGAGCTATGAGCCAGGTCCCTGGCTAGGGTAATGCTTCATGGAATTGCAAGCAGACCTGCCTTCTAATTCCAGCCCTGACTCTCCTCAGTGATGAGAACCCATAAGCAAAAATAAACCTTTCCTCCCTTACATTGCTTCTGGTTTGTTTTATCATAGCAACAGAATGAACCTAGAAGTAGCCCTGGCTAGCTCATACTGGAGATCTTCCCACTGTAGCCTCCTAAGTGCTAGGGTGACTTGTATGCACAGCCTCAAAAGGTTGTCTTCAGCACTAAGAGCAGGCAACTACTCAAGATGACTTTAAATATGCTCTGTATTTCCCTATGCAGTAATAAAGAAGAGAAGACAAAAAGCAGAGGGATGACTGCAACACAGAGCACAGCAGAACAGGCCTGGGTGCGGCTCGGTGGGCGGGGCTTGCCTAGGAGGCTTGAGGCCAGGCTCTGATCCCCACCAGCGCTGCATAAGGTGAACAGTCAGTCAGTCAGCAGGCCGAGGTCAGTTCTCTACACAGGAGCTCTAGACCAGGCTGGGCCATCTGAAATCTTGTCTGAACAACCAGCAAACAAAGGGGTACCTGCTCACTGGAAACAGAGAGCAAGAGGAGAAGAGTCCTTCTACCAAGGGAAGTACACTGCATACTTAAAATCATTTCATGAACTTTCAAAAGCTTTATAAGGTAGGTCTGGAGGCACACTCCTGTAATCCCAGGACTTAGAATTCATTTTTAAAACCGTGTGTAGGTGTGGGACACGCATGCCTAGGACGTCAGGGGACAATACTGGAGGCAGTTCTCTCCCATCTAACCTTGCGCCTTGGGGACTGACTGACCCGAGGTTGTCAGAATTAGTGGCAGGAGCCTTTCCCTGCTGAACCATTTCGCTAGCCTGGTCCCAGTACTTGAAAGGTGAAGCAGGGAGATCTAGAGTTCAAGGTTATCTTCAGTGCTACTGTAAATCTGAGGTTAGCCTGGCTTACCAGAGCCTGTCTCTTGTGTCATGAAGGGTGTCATCCGATGGTAGAACAATTGTCCAGCATGTCTAAGACCCCAGGTTTGATCTCCTAGACCCCAAGGGGAAACACAAACAGTGCGGTCTACCCAACCCTTATCTGATTGTTGGCTAATGACCCACAAATTCATAATTCTAAGTCAAAGCACAGAATAGTGTCTTCTAGTCAGAGAACACAGCATAAAGTCTGTAAACTTTTATTACTACCACATAGTTCTCATATAGGTGAGCAAAAACACTCACCTACAAATTTCTTATCACACAGCTCCCCCTCCCTAGTGGGAATTGATAACAGAGGACATGAAGCTATCTATCTCCTTTTGCTTAGACAATAGTAGATCATCGCTTTAGCTATGTAGTAGCTGAACTACTACAAAAGTGGCATTTTACCTGCTTAAGGAAGCGGTCAGAGGCAGTGCTGTGTTTGGCTAACACGCCTGGCAGGCTGGGATTGGCATACTCAAACTGAGGGTTGTAGGTGTAGTCCGACTTGAAGAACCGCAGCTTTTCTTTCTCCAGGTTGATGGGCTTTATGGCTGTCAGTATACACAGCTTTTTCCCGGAAAGGTCCTCTCCCTTCTCAAAGCTCCGGCACAGCTGGGGCTGCTGCTTTGGCTTGGGAAGTGGGGTCAGATTGCGCCGTTTGACCTTGCTTTTCGGTTTAGGTGGCAGCGCTAGGCTGCTTCCTGTAACAGAGATATCACAGGTAAACTTTACAGGACTTGGTACTGAACTAGTGACAAAAACAGCAGACTGCCTGTCTAGGCAGTACCAAGTACCAGTGCTTGTCACAGGCACCAGGGCTGCCATCCTGTTAGGATCTTTGCTATGAGAAGAACTAGGAGATTTGCTGGGCTTTCTATGTTGTCTGGAGCGGGCAGAGGAAAACCGCTTTTGTGAGTGGTGCTTTTTCTCCTCCTTGCTCTGTAGTAGAACATTGTAACTACTGGTTCCGGTTGTGAAAGTGTCCTTGAGAACGCCAGAGGACAAATTCGAGAAGCTGCTTTTGCTGTCAATGATCAGTGCCTCTTCTGCATTTAGAACAAACTTCTTAGCAAGTTCATGCTCAGGCCAGTGAAGCTTTTCTGTGATAACAAACAAAAGCAAAACAAAGAGACAACAGAGATGCCAGATGAAGCACACTGCGGATAAAATGGAAACCTCCCCGAAGCCTCTGGAGACTTTATAAACTCGCAAACATCTTTAGAAA
This sequence comes from Apodemus agrarius, assembly GCA_964023405.1. Classification (NCBI taxonomy): domain Eukaryota; kingdom Metazoa; phylum Chordata; class Mammalia; order Rodentia; family Muridae; genus Apodemus; species Apodemus agrarius. The sequence goes on along the minus strand of OZ030012.1, from coordinate 22,617,137 downwards.
AGCTAGTTCAAGCATTAGAAGGTCATTAGAAGGTCATATTACTATGCTACTGTAAATTACCTAGTGGAATGCTCAGCCTCAAGCCACACATGTGGTGAAAGTCTGGTAAATGAACTAATGCACACAGTGCCTCAGTGCTGTGTGCCTCTCAAGGACAGACTGTGACGACACCGGGTCACCATCCAAGACTTTCGACAGTAACAAGCTTGACGTTTGGAACTAAATACAAAGATAACCATAACATAGGAAGCGTGCTGTGGGTGTGCTCACACCTGTAATCAGAACTCAGGGAACAGAAGCAACAGGACTGTCTGCTAACCCAGAGTTGCACAGCAAGGCCTTAGTTATCTTCAAATGACCTGGCTGGGTATGCTGCCAAATGCCTGTAATCCTAGCACGGGTGAGGCAAAGGCAGGAGGATCTCTGAGTTCAAGACCAGTTCCAGGATCAAGTTCCAGGACAGCCAGGGCTACAGAGACAAATAATTAAGACAAAACAATAACACACACACACACACACACACACACACACACACACCAAAACCTCAAAAGTACAAACTCAACAGTACTTTTCTACCTTAAAAACATTTTTAAGATTCCAGAGAGGACAGCTGGGTGCGAGAGTGCTGCCTTTAACCCCAGCACTTGGGAAGCAGAGGTAGTGGATCTGTATGCATGTGAGGCAGCCTTGACTACAGTGAGTTCCAGGGCAGCAAGGGCTACATGGTGAGACCCTGCTTTAAAAAAAAAATCACCTGATGATATATGTGGTATAAGCATGTTTAGCAAGGTCAGTCACTATGACTAATGTTGTGTAAGCATGTTTCAGTAAGGCAAGTCATGATTAATAATGAGTGTAAGCAGTTTAGTAAGGTCAGTCGCTATTAATAGCTGGTTAAGAGCTGGGACTGCAGCTTGGTGATGGAATGGTTGCTATTTTCTCAGCACAGAAAAACAGCAACAATATTTTTTGGGTGGGGGTGGAGGGTAGTACCACATGCCTGTAATCTCCAAACCTGAAAGGTAGCAGCAGGAGAATCAGAATTTCAAGGCTAGACTTAGCCATGTACATTTAGACCAAAAGAAAAAATATCTATAATTACTATTACGAAAGTGTCAGCAGGTTAAATGGCAGTCGAGAACTTTGTCTTTAAGCCTCACTTGTGCCTCAAGTCGCACAGACTTAAGTTGTATAGACTGCTTGCTGCACCAGCCTCAAAGCTGCCCGCTGTCAGGTGTCACCAGGAATTCCTGCACTTCAGAGATGGAAGTAAGAGGGTCAAGAGTCCAAGATGATCCTTATCGACACACAGAGCTCTAGACTGGGTGCATGAGACCCTGTCTCAAAAACTTCCTTTCTGTCTTTTAGAATCTTTTATTCCTCAAACAGATAGTGTATTGTCTCTAATAAGCATCTCTATAAAGAAATACTTTAGTTGTTTCTGTGCAGTCTGGTGCTAGGGATAAACCCATGGCCTCCCACACTCTAGGTAAGCACTCTTCCACGCAGGCACAGCCCAGGCCGACGGCCAACTTCTGACTCTGCAGTCTTTTCACAGCACAGCACAGCACAGCACAGCACAGCACAGCACATGGTTAAAAGAGGCATCATGGCCGTCACACAGGGCGGGTGCCTGGCAGGTCTGCAGCAGTTGGGGACATCCTTTTTATAGGACAGTTACTTACATGACGAGATAATCCAAACTAGCATCATGTCAAAGTAGAGCAGGGTGACACTTGGTAGCCCAAGCTGGCCTAGTACTCTCAAGGTCCTCTTCCCCAAGTGCTGGGATTGTAGTTGTGTGCCATCATGGCTGGCAAAATGTCAGTTTTAAAGTCCAGAAGTTTAGTGTTTAGGGTGAAGAAACAATACCAGGTCAAAGGTAGATAACTGACATTCTAAGTATGTAAGAAACCTAAAGCCCTTTAAGTAAAATTTCTTGCTTACAGTCTAAGTGAGGACAGGAGGGTCAGGTCACTTTGTTGACAGAGCAAGCATAAGGTTAGCCTACATTATGTGAGACCCTGCCTCAAGAAAAAAACAAAAGAACAAAACCAAAATGTCTTAGACAGCAGGTGAAAGTTTAACTCTAGTGTCTAAAGGATAATATAAAAGTGTGGACTTTAAGATGCAAATTAGAGGTGGAGGGAGGGCCTGGAGGGGCGGCTGCTCTGGGCGTCATACCCAGCCCCAGGATGGCAGCTCACACTGTCTGCAGCTCCACTCTCAGGGGATGTGATGCCCTGATCGGCCCTCCATGGGCAACAGGCATCCACATGGTAACCAAACATACATGCAGGTGAAATGCCCATACGCATAAAATAAAATAAAATAAAATTGATGTAGCAGTTTAGATTTTACAAGTTATGTTGAGGATGAACTGTACAAAAAAGTCATTTAAGATGTTACAGATTCAACCAGCCCAATATAGAAGGACAAATAATATTTTCATCACAGGCTGGTTGGTAACAGCTTCTCAGGAGGCTCAGACTGTAGTGTCGCCAAAAGATAGTCAAAACTAGGCTAGCAAAGCACCCGAGCTAACACACACCAGGACACGGCAGTGCTCCAAATGCTCAGCGACAATGTCAATGTCCTTAAAAGGACGCACGTTCAGGAGATAAAAAGTCACAGTGGAAGACGAGGAAACAGACACCACAGGAAAGCCGAGGACAGGAGTAAGAACGTGGGCACCGGAGGATCCTGGGCCCTGGAACAGAAAAGGGAGGCAGCCAGACACCCCCAGGCCATCTCCACAGAATCAAGTATGTTAAACCATCTTCAAACCAATTCTTAAAAATTACTCTGAAGAGGCCGGGTGTGGTGGCGCACGCCTATAATCCCAGCACTCGGGAGGCAGAGGCAGGCGGATTTCTGAGTTCGAGGCCAGCCTGGTCTACAGAGTGAGTTCCAGGACAGCCAGGGCTACACAGAGAAACCCTGTCTCAACAAAACAAAACAAAAAACAACAACAACAACAACAACAAAAAATTACTCTGAAGAATTCATTTTTTTATACTTTATTGCCTATATATTGTGACTTTTTTTCTTTTTTGAATTGTGAGACAGGGTCTCACTCAGTGGAAGGCAGACCTGTCTGGAGCTCAGTATGTAGCCCAGGCTGGCAGTCCCCACCTCAGCCCAACACTGGGATTAGAGGTAGCTCACCACGCTTGATTCTGCTGATTTTTAAAAGGTGAATATTCAATGTAAAAAATTCTGAAAACTCATAGTACTCTTAAGACCAAAGGGCTAATTGATTTATTTTATTTAGTCAAAAGTGCCAAGGACATCCAAATTAAAACCTATTAAGGCTGGATGCGGCGGCACACAACACAACCTCAACCCCAGCACTCCAGAAGCGGAGGCAGTGGGACCTCTGTGAGTTCCAGGTCAGCTAGGACCACACACTGAGGCTGTCCAAACAAAACAGCAGCACAGCCTTAGGACATGCCAGAGCACTTTTTAAGCAGCCCTGCGCCCGGCACTGATGACACCCTGTCCCCAGCACCTTGTGACAGTGTAGCTGCACACTTGGGATCACTAGTTCAAGGCTATCTTAAGTATACAGTGTTGGGCCTGACTTTAAGCCTCAAAAACCAAACCAAATCAACAAACACACAAAAGCCAACACTCTCACCCTCCTCCCTCTGGAGCAGCCACACGGCACGTGGGTGTGTCTCACTTCCCGAGAGTCTACCTTGAGGAGCCAAGGGCGCTTCCTGGGTGTGCCTCACTTACCCTTGTTTTCAAGCCTAAATCAAAACGTCTTTAGTTAGCCCACTCCTGGGAGGGGGTACCTGGCAGGAGGCGGGGGAGAGGTTAGAAATGCGACTAAGCAAGTGCACAGGGTTAACGTGAGCAGAACTGCAGAGGACAGACGAAAGATGGTTATTAACAACAACAACCCTGGCTGCAGAAGTGAAAGGCCTGGCCAATCTTCTCAGAGGGCGCCCCGGAGTCCCCGCATTTCACTTCTCTTGTTAATGTCGACTGGGGGCCTAGGCCCCTCTGTGCAGAGTCTCCCAGTGCAATGGTGAGGCCAGTCCTGTCGCAATTTATTTCCAAATGACAGAAATTCTATTTCGGTTATATTAAGTAGGACAGAAGCAGCGCTGTCCGCAGTGGCTCATGCGGCTAACCCCGGTACTTGGAAGGCTAAGTCAGAAACACTGTCAGGAGTTACAAGGGACACAGAGCTACAGGGGACAATGTGCTTCAAAAGACAAACCAAGTTATAACAAGGGCTATCAAGATGGCTCAGAGGGCACTTACCATCAATCTTGCCAACCTGAGTCCAGTCACAGGCACCCCCATGGAGAGAGAGAATGACTCTCACAAGGTTTCCCCGACTTCCCTGGCGTGCCAAGAGCCTGTGGCTGAGGAGGCCGCACCCCCGGAAGACCCTGCTACTGCTCTCTTTGCTAAGCGAGCGAGCGTGGCATCAGACTGTGGATATATACTTATCCCTACACCCCAGGTCAGTGCCACTCTGTGCTCCCACTGCAGTGGGCATCAGGCAAGAGAGCCACGCCTCTTCTAAGGGCAGGGCACCTGTGGGTGTGGGCGCGCCCTGCAGCATCCCCCACTTCCAGGGAACACCCCAGAAGAGAAGGTTATTGGGCGGGCTGCTGTGAGGTGTTTTCCAGACATGAGGTGGGAGGGGGCTGGGCGCCATCCACTCACAGTAGCTATGGCTGCCTGCACAAGGTTGAGCCAGTAATGGGTGCCGGAGAAGAGAGCGCGTTGTCGTTTGTGCTCACTGGTTTCTGTACCGTACAGTCCTCCAACCAAACATGAAGGGAAGAGGTAGCTGGGCAGAAGGAGGTGAGGGGTGGGGGAGAGTGTACAACCCAGATCCGCTGTACACACGTCTGAGCCCCACTGTACACATGTCTGAACCCCGTTGTACATAGCTAACCAGGCTAGCCCAGCATTAACAGAAATAAGTGTCAGCACATTAAACCTGCGTCTCAGCATGAGCACTCTGATAAACACACTGGAGCCGCCAACAACACAAGCCTCGTGTGCATCTAGAACAGGAGAAAAGGACACTCAGATTCCTGGCTTCCTCCCCAGCCCTGTCAAGGACTCTCTGTAACACCAGCCTAATCATTAAACCCATCAGGGCTCTTGTTCCTATCTCAAAGCATGGAGGAGAAGGGATACTGCTCGGTAAACAAGCGTTCCACTGCTGGGAATGGCTTAGGTTTCTGAAAAGTTAAAACGTCCTAACGAGAAACAGGACCAGCAAAAACAACACCTGGTGGAAAAATACCAGCCGGCAAACTCTGGCAGACAAAATGGCGCTTCTCTCCTTTCTTTTTGTTTTGCTGTTCTGAGTTTATCTTCCTCCTTTGTTTTTGGCTCAGCATCTTGTTACTTTCTTTGTTTTTAGGGCGTTTTTCTGTGTGTCTGAGTGAATGCATGTCACTTGTGTACAGGTGCCCTCAGCTGCCAGAAGAGGTAGCGCCTTCCCTAGAGCCAGTTCCTGGTGTCTGAGTGCACGGATGCTGAACTCTTGTCCTCTAAAAATCAGCAAGTGTCCTAACCGCTGAGCCACCTCTGCACCCCATTCCCCTCACATACTGCCCAGCCTTTTTTTTTTTTTTTTTCTTCCCGAGACAGGGTTTCTCTATGTAGCCCTGGCTGTCCTGGAACTCACTCGGTAGACCAGGCTAGCCTCGAACTCAGAAATCTGCCTGCCTCTGCCTCCCAGAGTGCTGGGATTAAAGGCGTGTGCCACCACTGCCCTTTGTATGTGTGTGTGTGTGTATATATATATATATATATATTTATACACACACACACACACACACACACACACACACATGGTCTCTTCTGTACTGCTTCTGGCTGGCCTGGAACTCTATGTAGACCCCTGGAACTCAGAGAGCTGTCTCTGAGTACAGTTCTGGGTTTTGAACCTAGGGTCTTGCATATACTAACTAGCTGTTCTGCTACTTAGCTATACTCCTAGCCAAATGAAAATTTCACGATGCACTAATACTTTATAAAACCAGACAACTTGGGTTAATGTTGCAAAAAAAGATGCCTGATTGCAAACAGGAATATAAAACAGAACAAAACAAAAACCCCATGATGGCCAAAGAGAACCACTTTAATGTTAGAGTCTCTTAAGCTCAGATGAAATCTATCCAACAGTAGAAAGGATGCATTAACTTATCAGAATACTAGAGTATTGTGCAAAGAAAATAAACCTAAAGTCACAAGTGCCAACAGCGGGGAACATCAGAGAATGTTGAGTAATGGAAGCTAGATCACAGGAGTACGCGACTACGTTTACACGTAGTTCGTGGACAGAAAAGCTAGCTTAGGCTCCTGTGCTCTCCAGCATTTAGGAGAGGCTGAGACAAGGGGCCAGCCTGGGCTATACAGTGAGTTCCAAGCCAATCTGGACTAGAATGAGAACCTATCTAAAAAACAATGCCCCACCCTGGCAAAAAGAAAACAGAGAGCAACACCAGTCAAGGGACCGAATTCTCTGGCCTGCCTTCTCCAGCATTTCCCTCCCCAGGCTGCCTTTCTGTTTCCCCTTTCATAAGCAGGGAGGAGAACCAACCAATTGTAAGCAGTCCCACATGCAGAGTTCAAAGTTTTGCTGTTGGGGAGGCCATCAATACAAAAGTAAACAAACAAACAAACAAATAAATAAATAAAACTGCAACCATGACAGTTACATCAAGGTTTCAGGAGAGTCTGGTACTGAGTGAGAACTGACCTACTAAGTGCTTTCTGATGATGGGTAAGTAGCTATTAGCCAAGCATCCCAGGGGAAGAGGCAAGCCTTGGGAGGGAAGGAGGAGCTGAGGATTGACCAACAACACTACAGGAGTGGGGCACTGAGATGGGGAGTGGCGTCACAGCTGTGGACAGAGTTTCTCCTAAAGCTCGGGGAAGATTAGTGTGTCATTAGTTATGGCCAGGGTGCTCTCATCACCACCGTCAGGGCTGAAGTGCTTACAGATCCCTAGGCATACCACAGAGCGTTCAGTGTCATATTTGAAGGCTCTTATTGGAGTGGGCAGGACGCTCCCTGGGCGAAGGCGCTTGTTGTCAAATCAACTCACAAAGTGGAAAGCGAGAACTGAACCCAGAAACCACGCTCTGACAGCCACTGCTGCGCATGCCTGCTACCCCCAACTCCCTCCCTCTCTCTGTCTCTGTCTCTCTCTCTCACTCTGTCTCTGTTTCTTTCCCTCTCTATCCCCCCCTCTCTGAAAGGAAAAACCAAATGCTTGTGACTGTTGTCACTAGGGTGAGACCTCAGTGCTCCCACACGGACTATGGAGTACTCGCTCAGCACAGCATGGTGGCTGGCGGCTCAGACCTGGAACCCTAGCACTTGGGAAACAAAGGCAGGAGGAACTCGCTCCAACTGAGGCCAACAGGGGCCACACGGTGAGACTCTCGTTTCTAAACACTGAAAGGAAACCAAGCATGGCTGGCTCGGGCTGTTATGGCCAGCACTCTGGAGGCTGGGGCAGGCAGATCTCACAAAAACCTGTAAGCAAAAACAAAAACATAAAACGCGACACCAAGTTCTGGGACATGGAGGATACACATGTGAACCACAATGCTAGGATTCTAAGAGTTGTGTTTTCTGAGGCAGGGTCTCATAGACCCCAGGCTGGCCTCAAACTCGCTGTGTAGCTAAGGATAGCCATGAACTCTTAACCTTCCAAATGCTGAGACTGCAGGTGCACCGACCATGCAGAGCTGCTTGTCCAAGGCTTGATGGGAAAGACAGACATGAGACACTGAAGCGGCTGGGTGTGGTTCCTCTGAGATCCTGGAGACAGGACTGTTGTGAGCCCCACAGCAGTCACAGCCACAAAGTGGACTAGTGTGTCCAAAAGGGGAGAGGAGAGGGGGAGGGGAGGGGAGAGGAGAGGAGAAGGGGAGGGGAAAGAGGCAGAGGTGGGGGAGGACGGGGGGAGTTATAAGAGGTGAGCTAGGTATGGAGTTGCAACCTGTAATCCCAGCACTCAGGAGACTAAGCCAAGAGGCCACTCTGTACTATGCAGAAAACAAAACAAAACAAAGCAGGAAAGAAGGACAAAGGAGCAAGGGGCAGAGGGGGAGTGAGAGGGAAAGAGAAGAAAGCTTTGCTGGGTTGAGGCCATCTCTAAGCAGCATACTTTTTTCTGTGTCACTTCGCCCTCCAGTCAGTACCTCACTAGGATATCAAGTCTACATCATAGCACATCATGACTAAGTAAAACTCGGGGACCATACGAAGTTATTTTACAGACACCTGCTTCCGTTTTGGAATATAAGAGGCCGTTCAAGTTTTTACCCCACTTGAACTTCTGATTCTCCGACCCCCCCCCCTTGGATGGTAGGGTTCTGTGTGTGCACTGCCACACCTGGTTCACATGGTTCTGAGTACCAAGGGCAGGGTTTCCCACGTGCTAGGCAAGCTCTCTGGGCTGGCCGGCCTTGTCCCCAGTGCCCCGCCCCTTTACATTGAGTTTGGAACAGGCGCAATGAGTTAGACAGGAAGACCTGGAACTTGCCCTCCTTCTGCTGAGCTTCCCGGTAGCTTGGGTTATGGGCCCGTGCCACCAGGCTGGCAAATTTATTGCTATTTCAAAGAAAAAAGAAAAAAGGGACATATTTTCATCAGTATTCTTATTACAGTCACGTTCTCCTGAGAGGACAAGGAGCACCTGAGACACTGCAACGTGAGGGAAAGGCTGGGCAGCGCGGGCTGTGCTCGGCACTTACACTCTTTGTTTTTGTTTGTTTTGTTTGTTTTGTTTTGTTTTTTTCGAGACTGGGTTTCTCTGTATAGCCCCGGCTGTCCTGGAACTCACTCTGTAGACCAGGCTGGCCTCGAACTCAGAAATCCGCCTGCCTCTGCCTCCCAAGTGCTGGGATTAAATGCGTGCACCCCACCACCACCCAGCTAGTTACACTCTTTGTAAAGGCTTTGGTTGTCGCATTCTCATTTATTGATTGACTGATATGTCAGCAAGAAGCCTAGACAACAGGAGAATCTGCATAATAAATTAATAATGATGATGATGATGATGATGATGATGATGAAAACCGCTTTTGTAACAACAGTGAATGTTTAAAAATACCAGACACAAGTCTCCCTAAGGCTAGTGTTTCACTGCCAAATTACCTACATCAGAAAACGCACTTGTACTCTGTTAAATTCTAGGGAAGAACTGATTTAACAAGAGTAGGTGTTCAAAAAGAGTGGGGGGGGCAGCGAGGGAAGGAGAAGGGGGGAAGGCGGCCCCCCCAAACCTGACTCTACAGGAAGACAGTCTGTGCTGCAGACTCTGTACATACCTTATTTTCTAATACTATATTTTAATCATACATTATACTAATATTTTAATCAGACTCTCACCACAATGACTTTCGCTTTGGGGGGGAAATAATTTTAATCGGTGTACTTTCTAAACCCAGTGACTCACACGGTCGCAGAATCTATTTTCTTGCAGGCAATGGTTTTGACTGGATGACAGGAGAGTGTTTTGCCACCCACAGGGCATTTTTGGTTGTCACAGTTCTCTGTGTGTTAAAAAAGTTGCTCACAATAAAGAATTAACATCTCCAAGATTAAGCTGCTGAAGTTGAGAAGCCTTGTTCTATATCATAAACAGGACTGGAAGTTTTAAATTACCTTTTCAGCGTACAAAAGAATGCATCTCTCTCTCTGACATTTCCTGTTTTATCCTAGCTTATAGTAAGCAAGCGCTCGCCCAGCCCAGCCCAGCAGCGCCGGCTCGCTCCCTTGGCCAGCTGGTTCCCACAGCCTCACCACAGGTACCTTGAGCCCTGCTCAGATTGGCCTCTTTTCTGCCAGGCTGGATGTTTTAAAGCGGCTTTTGACAATGTATTGTTTTGGGGGTTGGTTTGTTTTTAGAGACAGGGAGTCAGTGACTGGTCTGCAACTTGTTGTGTAGACCAGGCTGACTTTAATCTCACCTGGGTCTGCCTCTGATAATGTGTTTTAAGATCAAAGAGTAATGACTACATCAAATCATAATTTTAAAAAGCCTAATGCCAATTTAAGTGGCCTCTAAGATTTTGGCTTTTATAACTGTCTGTTTCCTGTCACATAACAGTGGAATAATCTGTAGTTTATCGGAATTGCACAACAATAAATTCTGTACTTTATAACACTGAACAGCAGATAGTATTTAAAAATTAAGATTAGAAAGTATTTTCACTTAAAAATAATTTAGTTTTTCAATTTAAAAAAATCTGCAATAGCATACAATGAATTGAGTTTCAAAGTACCATAATGAAACCTCTTACTTTGTATGCTAACTTAAAAAATGATCGTAGCTATTGATGTCCTTATCTTAGCACTTGGGAGACTGAGGCAGGAGGGTCAAGGGTTCAAAACAACTAATTCGGAAACCTGGTCCACTGGGCACTGCAATAGCCTGGAGCTGAGGGTTCTGGGCTCATTTTGACTCTGCTCTGGGAATTTGCTATTTTCCTTTGTACTGTTTTGGTATCTGCCCTGCAGAAATATTTTCATGCAGAATCAAATGCTGGGAAAAACGGCTCTGGAACTGTTCAATATTATTAAAGATTTAAATATGGCTAATATGCATATCCAAAAGACGACAAACTTTCCAACCTTGGATCTAAACACCTGCACTTATTAATAACATCAATTCAAAATGTTTGATAATAAATGCAAACAAGACATACACAACATACACTGAAATGTAGAGAAGTGTTTCCATAGCTGATTTTTTTTCTTAACACCCTAGCAAATACAACACCTTACTACACACCTAAAATGCCCTGGAATCGGATTGGACTCTACGCTCTCTAGATCGCACAGTTCTTGCCCCTTCCCACTGCTGGGTTACCGCTGCGCGACTGCTCCCAAGTCCCAAACCCAACGGTCTCCACCCGCTGCAGCCGTGGCACCTGGGCCAGTCGTGCCTGCACTCACCCGTTACGCGAAAAGACTCCAGCATCGTCCCGCCAAGGCCAAGGCCCAGGCCGGCGGGCCGCACCGACGAAAACTCCCGTAAGGTAGCTCGGGACCAGATAGGGCAGGACCGGCAGCGCAAGGTGGAGGACCACGACTGACACAGAGGCTGGAAGACGCTCTGGCGGTTCCACCTTGCCTCAGCGCTAAGAACCCGCCACGGTGACGTCGTTGCAACCCCGTTGCTAGGAGACGATCCTGCCTTCTTCCCGCACTCGGCACCACCAAACACGCTCGCCGCTGGAGGCGCTCCTGCGACTGACACCCTGCTCATAGGGAGAAAAGGGAAGCGAACTACAACTCCTAGCGTGCACAGCGCGGACCCGTGCAAGGAGCTGGTCCGCAGAGGCTGGGGTGTTTAGGTGGGGAGGGCGGGATCTGTATGAGGTTCAAGGGGCCTCATTTCATGATGGCAGCAGGAAATAGAAATGGTGTAATAATTCTTAGTTTTAGTTTAGACCAGTGCAAATTCAGACCCCCTTTCAGCTAATTCACATGGTATGAAATAAACAGGACTATTTTAGAAGAAAAAGTCGGTGGACAGGTATGGTGGCACACTCCTGTACATTTTAGAGGTGTAGCAAAGAGGATCAGGGTTCAAGAGCATCATTGCAGCTGGGCAGTGGTGGCGCACGCTTTTAATCCCAGCACTTGGGAGGCAGAGGCAGGTGGATTTCTGAGTTCGAGGCCAGCCTGGTCTACAGAGTGAGTTCCAGGACAGCCAGAGCTACACAGAGAAACTCTGTCTCGAAAAACAACAACAACAACAACAACAACAACAAACAAACAAACAAACAAAAAATTAAAAAAAGGAAAAGGGCTGGAGAGACGGCTTGGAGGTTAAAAGCACTGACTGTTCTTCCAGAGGTCCCGAGTTCAAGTCCCAGCAACCACATGGTGCCTCACAACCATCTGTAATGGGATCTGATGCCTTCTTCTGGTGTGTCTGAAGACAGCGACAGTGTACTCATATAAATAAATAATATTCTTAAAAAAAAAAAAAAGACTGTGGGTGTAGTTCAGTTGGTGAAGTGCTTTCTCAACACTCACAGAGCCCCGAGTTCAATCCCTAGTACTGTACAAACCTGGCCGGGTGGTACACATCTGTAATTCAGTCAGGAGGTAGAAACAGGAGGATCAAGATGTTTAAATTCCTCTCTGAGCTTGAAGCCACCCTAGATTACAAAACTTGACTTGTGTACCTATCTTATATATGTACATATCTGGGGTTGCATAAAGGGATTTTGAGAGGGAGTTGATAATTAAATCATAAATTTATTTTTTTTTTTGTTTATTTGTTTTTCGAGACAGGGTTTTTCTGTATAGCCCTGGCTATCCTGGAACTCACTCTGAAGACCAGGCTGGCCTCGAACTCAGAAATCCGCCTGCCTCTGCCTCCCAAGTGCTGGGATTAAAGGTATGTACCACCACTGCCTGTCTATAAATTTATTTTAAATCTATTATTTGTATACATAGAATTTTGCCATTTTAAAATATGAAAGCAAATTTTCACTGAGATGGATGTACTTGTTTATTTTTACATAAATAATCTCAGCTGAATATTTAATAATGCAGGACACAGAGTATCTTCAACACAGTTTTGTGTGTGTGTGTGTGTGTGTATGTGTGTGTGTTTGTACAAGCACTTATGTGCTGTATGTAGTATGTGTGTGGAGGTCAGAGGACAACTTATAGGAATCTGTTCTCTCCTTCCACCAAATGGGCTCTGGGCATCGAACTCGGGTCGTTAGACTTGGTGGTAGGTGCCTTGACTGCTAAGCCATCTCACCAGCCTGCATCTTCCACAGTTTTCAGGGGTGATTTTTCTTTTTCACTTTGTACTTGTCAATGCTGAGAGTACCATTTCCATAAGCACACAGTATAAAAGCACAGAGGTGTGCTCGGAGATTTTCAGAATGACAGGAATTCTGTACTAATCCCGAGACAAAGTTCATTTCAATCAAAAAAGAAAACTCCAATCAGCACCTTCTTTGGCAGGGATTGTGGTGGTAGTGACGAAGCTTCATGTAGCCCAAGCTGGCCCAGTAGTCACTACACAGCTGAGGATAACGAAGTCCTGACCCTCCTCTCTCCCCAGCCACTCAAGTGCTGGGAATTAAAGGAGTATACAACCTTGTGTGGCTAAAACAATTGTTCTTAAAGATTATTTTAAACGTTTAATGTGGCCTTTAAAAAAATTACTTGTGCATTTGAGTGTTTTTGCCTTCATGTGTACCATGTGTGTGCCTAGTGCCCACAGAGGCCAGAAGAGGGCATCAGAATCCTAAAAACTGGGCTTCAAGCACCAATGTTTAAAACAAAACATTCGGCTGGGCAGTGGTGTCGCGCACGCCTGTAATCCCGGCACTTGGGAGGTAGAGGCAGGCAGATCTCTGAGTTCGAGGCCAGCCTCAGCCTGGTCTACAGAATGAGTTCCAGGACAGCCAGGGCTATACAGAGAAACCCTGTCTTGAAAAACCACAAAAAAAAAAAAAAAACAAAAACAAAAACAATACAATCTAAAGATACATCAGGTACTTACATGAGGAATGGTGGTGGGAAAATACTAAAACCCTTTGTTTCCATAATTAACCCATCGAGTTATGTTTCCACAAGAGCAGAAAGCTTATATAAACACTGCCAGTCTTAACATCGAATCGGGTGGGATTCAAGCTGAGCTGTTTCAGGAAGCATTCGCTAGTGTTGATGGGTGACACGATATACAATAGAAAATACATAGTTTGTGTTCAGAGCCAAAGCTGCAGTGGCATGCATCGCTTGCTGCAGTGCCGGTGAGCGCGACCAGAAACACTCCAGATTCAGTACGTTTGATTTGGAGTCAATTTTTGTCCCGAATGCTTTACTGCTGACAACCCCACGTTCAGTTACATGACCTCATCTGGGGTCTCAACCTCAGGTTCCGAAGCGCAGGCCTGGATGATCCTTGAAGTCTCACCATGACTCAAAACGATTCCTGCTGATGTGAGAGCATGCCACCCTGCTCATGAACTAACTCCCGTGGAGTTCTTTATGACTTAGCTCTGCTCACCTCTTTGATGTCATCTCCTACTATGTGCTCACTGTCCTGGAGACGCACCACACACTGTTCTACCACAAGGCCTTTGTCGTCTGTGATTCTTCCCGCTTGGAATGCTGCTCCTCCAGACTACAGAACACCTTCCTCACTTCCTTCAGGTCTTGATCCAAGTGTCACTCTTCTGAAAACCACCCTCTTCATATTTCATACCCCCTTTCTTGGCTTTATTTTCCCTTAGCATTTATTCAGCATTTTTTGACCTATGGTTTACTGGAGTTCTCCCCTATTTTGTGTACCCATTCATAGGACAAGCAATGTTTCTTTCTTTTAAGGCTATAGAGATTAAACCTAAGGCCTCACAGATAAGAACCGTATCTGGGGCTCAGTAGTTAAAAGCACTGACTGCTTTTCCAGAGGTCCTGAGTTCAAGTCCCAGCAACCACATGATGGGAACTCTGACCCCCTCTTCTGGTGTGTGTCTGAAGACAGCTACAGTGTACTTGTATAAATAAAAATAATATTTTTTAAAGAAAGAACAGTACCTGCAGAGTGGGGCGCCGAAGGGATGGCTCAGCAGTTAAGAGCACTTGCTGTTCTTTAGAGGACCGGGGCACGGTTCCTAGCACCCACATGCAGCTCACTGTGACTCCAGGATGGGGAGCAGTAGAACATGTATGGTTTTCAAACAGAATGGTTATCAAATGGGTCTTCACATGTGTTGTGTTTCCGTTCATGTATTCGCTAAAGCAGTTTAGTTGCAATTACTCTGGCAACACATCTGCATCCTGAACTCGTTTCTCAAGTTTTCTCTTTCTCTTTCTTTCTTTCCTTTTCTTTCTTTCTTTCTTTCTTTCCTTCCTTCCTTCCTTCCTTCCTTCCTTCCTTCCTTTCTTTCTTTTTTTGAATTTTTGAGACAGGGTTTCTCTGTGTAGCCCTGGCTGTCCTGGAACTCACTCTGTAGACCAGGCTGGCCTCGAACTCAGAAATCCGCCTGCCTCTGCCTCCCGAGTGCTGGGATTACAGGTGTGCGCCACCACGCCCAGCTTGTTTCTCAGGTTTTCTATGAGTGCTTTTCTCCTCAGGTCTAGTGTATAAAGTTACTGTAGCTTCAGGACTTTTTCTCAAAAATGAAAACATGTGGATAGTCAGGCAGTCCTATCTATACCTATGGCCCAGCCTGTTGCCCGTTTACATTATATTCAACAATTATTCTTTGAAAAAGAAAACAAGGAATGTCCTAATGGAGATTTCTCAGAACACAGATCAAGAATGGAGTCGTGAGAATTCTGAGTGCTTGTGAGAAAACTCCAAAATATCAAGAAGACAGTCTTGTGACCTCAGTTTCTCAGAACTCAGAACTGTTCTTGGAGTGTGTCCATGCTCCTCCCAGGTGTAGTGGACAGGAGGGCATTTCCTTCAGCTGGTGTCATTCACGTGCCGCTGTGGGAAAACACGTTTTTGCCATGTGTAGCTTGGCCTTGTGATTGGACATCTTACTTACGATGCTTCTTAACCCTGGGAGTATAAGTTGTCCGACGCTCTGAATAAAGTTGGCCATGGCATGAGACTTTACTCCACCTCATTTTTAGGACCTGCTTTCCTAGGGTTATGCCACCAACTAGAGTGTTAGGCAGAGGTGTATAAAGTCATGTGACCACAGCCGGTGCAGTTTACTCTGAATGCTTTTGCTGGCATGTTGAACCCTCGTGTTTATAACATTTCTTTATAACTCATTAGCTGTTTTGTTTTTCAGTGCTGGATATCCAATTCAGAGTTTTGTGTATACTTATGCAAGCACTCTGCCACTGTGCTATGTCCCAGTCCCATTTTTATTACATTTTAAATGACTCAAAATGTATATATTTCATGGATTTTTATATACAGGGGCCTGGCTTAATGTTTTTAGAGTATGGCAGGAACTTACTGACTAGTCAGGGAGATTTGAAATACTGACATCATTACCTATATGAATATATATGTGCATAAGTATATATTATACATACGCATACACAAATTGGAGTAGATATTGAAAGCATACTTCCTCTTTGATGTCATCAGTCTTAAGGACGTGGGGTCTGGGGTCGTAGTGGGATATGCCTTGATGCCAGCACTTCAAAGGCAGAAGCAGGTGCATCTCTAGCCAACCTGGTTTATATAACATGCTCTATGTCAGCCAGAGCCACAGACTGAGAACCTGTCTCAAAACAAAAACAAAAACAAAAAAACTAAAGAATTCTAAAAGTGGGGCTGGAGAGATGGCACAGTGATTAAGAGTGCTAATTGCTGTTACAGAGGACCTGAGTTCAATTCCCAGCATTCATAACCATCTCTAACTCCGGCTCCAGAGACAACAGCATTCTGCATAAATATATGCAGGCAAAACACTCATACACATGTAACAAAATAATAGTAAAATTGGCTGAGTGTGGCGAGGAATGCCTTTGATCTCAGTACCAGGGAGGCAGGGACAAGTGGATCTCTTGTGAGTTTGAAGCCAACCTGGTCTACATAGTAAACCATAACTACACAGTGAGACTATATTAAAAAAAAAAAAAAAGAATTCCAAGAATTAAGTACTTAGCCCATTTAGAATCTACCTCATTCTTGTTTGTTTACCCTACCAATATTCTCTTCTATCATTTTTATTTTAAATATTGTTAGTAAGTGCTCTGTGAAGACATATGTCAATATACTTAGACCATTTAAAGTTATGTTTCGTGTGCATTCCTCAGGCACTTGCTCACAGACTCACCAACACAGAGTCCATCTGCTCTTGGCTACAGGGCTGGTTTTCACTGCCCCAGCATGTGACTAGTCATCCTCATAAGTCTGTGCCTGCACTGCTAATGGTTGAGTCGTTCTGTGCCTGCACAGGGTCTGTGTTCGGTGCTGGGCTGCAGCTGTCCTGTGCTGCTTTCATCACATTGTTTCTACACGCCACAGAACAATGAACATGTCCATCTTTCTGAAAACCCTTCTTTTATACCTGTTTCTACACGAGCAGTTAATGCTGTGATAAAGACTGATTTAACTTTCACTCCTCCAGTTTTCTCCCTCTCTTACTCTCCTTCCCTTCTTTGTCCCCCTCCCCCTACTTTCATATTTCCTTCTATTTCTTTCTTGTTTGTTTGCTTGGAGTTTTTGTAGTGTTTCAAGACAAAGTTTCTCAGTCCTGCCTGTCCTAGAACTCACTCTGTAGTAGCCCAGGCTAGCCTCAAACTCACAGTCGCCTGCCTCTGCTTCCCCAGTGCTGGGAAGTGTGTGCCACCACTGCCTGGCATCCTCCATTATCAAAACATTGTAAAAAAGAAAAATCAAGCCGGGCGGTGCACGCCTGTAATCCCAGCACTCTGGGAGGCAGAGGCAGGCAGATTTCTGAGTTCGAGGCCAGCCTGGTCTACAGAGTGAGTTCCAGGACAGCCAGGGCTATACAGAGAAACCCTGTCTCAAGAAAAAACAAATCCAAAACAACAACAACAACAACAAAACAAAAAAAAAAACACAAGGTTGTATTAAAATTAAACCAGGTGTGCGATTACTAATGCCTGTAATCCCAATATTTGGGAGGTAAAAAGAGGATTAGGAATCCAAGCTGGGCGGTGGTGGCGCACGCCTGTGATCCCAGCACTCTGGGAGGCAGAGGAAGGCGGATTTCTGAGTTCGAGGCCAGCAGCCTGGTCTACAGAGTGAGTTCCAGGACAGCCAGGACTACACAGAGAAACCCTGTCTCAAACAACAACAACAACAACAACAACAACAACGACGACCAGTCTAAACAAATGGGACCCTGTTTCGATAACAATGTCTTTGTTGGGTATCTCAGTTTGGGTCTCCATTGCTATGAACAGACACCATGACCAAGGCAACTTTTTTTTTTTTCCCCAGACAGGGTTTCTCTGTGTATCCCTGGCTGTCCTGGAACTCACTTTGTAGACCAGACTGGCCTCGAACTCAGAAATCCGCCTGCCTCTGCCTCCCAAGTGCTGGGATTACAGGCGTGCACCACCACCGCCTGGCTTTTTTTTTTTTTTTTTTAAGATTGATTTATTTATTTTATGTTTATATGAGTATGCTGTCACTGTCTTCAGACACACCAGAAGAGGGCATCCGATCCAATTACAGATGGTTGTGAGCCACCATGTGGTTGCTGGGAATTGAACTCATAACCTTTGGAAGAGCAGTCAGTGCTCTTAACCACTGAGCCATGTCTCCAGCCCCCAAGGCAAATCTTATAAAGGGAGACATTTAATTGGTGCTTGCTTACAGGTTCAGAGGTTCCATCTATTATCAGTCAAGGCGGGAAGTCCGGCATAGTCCAGGAAGGCATGGCTTTAGAGAAGGAGCTTAGAGTTCTACATCGTGTTCCAAAGGGAACCAGGAGAAGACTGGACCACACAGGCTAGACTTAAGCAGACATATGAGCCCTCAAAGCCCCACCTCCCCTGGACGCTCTGAGTTCAAGCCCTGGAATTTGCGGTAGGATAGAACATGGTCCCACAAACTGTCCTCTGACTTCCACATGTGCATTATATTTGAATTTTGTGATTGAGAAAAGGGGCCTTAGTTAAGGCCTAGAAAGAAGGGACGGAGAGAAATAACCAAATGAGGTTCTCTCTTTCAAAATGAATCTATCTGGTGTCAAGTTGACATAAAACGAGCCAACATAATACATGTTGTGATTTGTCAAGGTCCTCTCCTGCATCCACTGGGATGAGGGTGGGATGTCTGCCTCTGTTCAGTCAGTGTTGTGCTCATCGCTGTGGAGACCTCCAGCCTTGGCTGTGTGTGCAGTCTTCAGCTTCTCCGTGCGTGGTTAGGCAGCAGAGGGTGGTTCTTGTCTGCCTTGGCTACAAGTCCAGTGGCTTGTGCTCATTTCCTCGTGGCGTTTCCTAAGACTTGGTCTGAGTCTGGTTCATGATGGTCAGGACGCCAGTGGCAGGTTTGGGAACAGCTCAGACCTCGGTGAGTTTGACTGTGGAGCTGCCTGGTGACCTGCACCCGGGACAGCTGCACCCTCAGGTCATCCAGCTGCTACGGCAACTGCCCCTCCTCACTGCCTGTTTTTAAGTCTCTCAATCTGGTATTTTATGTTGTACTGTGGGTTGGTTTTTTTGTTTGTTTGTTTGTTTGTTTTAAATTACATGTATTGAACCAAGCTTGAATTCCTTAGGGTGAAATCAACTTGCTTGTGATGTTTGTTTGGTTTGGTTTGAAACAGAACTATTTAGTCCTGGTGGCTGGTACTCATGAGATCTGCCTGTCTCTGCCTCCCAAGTGCTGGGATTATAGTATAGGCATGTGTCACAAAATCTGGTGTGTGATCAGAATCATAATCTTGAATTTTAATTCATAAGTAACTTGGGAGATTTTGTATCTATGCTCATCAGAGAGACTGGTTTGTGGTCTCCTTTTTTGTGTGTCATCATCCAGTTTGGATAACAGAGTTACGTTAGCTTTACAGATTGTGTTTGGTAGTGCACTTTCCCTTTCTTCATTTTTATTATTTATGTGTATGACACATGAGGATGGAGGAGGATGGGAGCTCCAGGAAGCCAGAAGAGGACGTCAGGTCTCAGATCTCATGGAGTGCTTATGAACCACCCAAAAATGGGTGAGGAAAACACACTTTTAACTGCTCAGCCATCTTTCCAGTTCCTATGGGGAGCCTTTTAATTAGTATTTTTATCCAGCCATCTTCATGGTTATGAATCTTTTTTTTTTTTTTTTTTTTTTTTTGGTTTTGCAAGACAGGGTTTCTCTGTATAGCTCTGGCTGTCCTGGAACTACGTAGACCAGGCTGGCCTCGAACTCAAAAATCCACCTGCCTCTGCCTCTGCCTCCTGAGTGCTGGGATTAAAGGTGTGCACCACCACTGCCTGGCTTGGCATATACAGTGAACTAACTTAGAAGAGGTTCCATGTCCCACTGAGAAGAATGTATATCCAGTCTGTTGGGTAGAATAGTCTGTAGATTTCTGTTACTTCCCATTGATCTATGGTGCAACTTAACTTTGCTGACAGAACTCATTACATGTGAGTCGTCTGTTCTTGACGCAAGCTGCCTCAGTCTCTGAGGTGAGTGTTCAGTCTCCCACAGGGCTCTCAAACAGGCCCAAACATTGCAAACATGGCATCGGCAGGTCTTGCCCTCTCCTTTGCTACGTTCCTAACGCGAGGCATCAAGGTCTCTTCTCTTATTTGGCCCCTTCCTCATGCCTGATAAAATACAAAGGCCCAGCAATCGAAATTCATTCATTGACTACCCTGTCCAATCAGGATTTACCAACTCATCCTAACACAGACTTCCCGCCTTTTCTCCTTAAAAGCGACTCCTTCAGGAACACCTGCTGCTGCCTTGGCCCAATCCAGAGGCATCGATTAAACAATCCATGCAAATGTTCTTAGCCAGTAGGTCTAGAAGCCTACTTGGTGGTGGCGCACGCCTTTAATCCCAGCACTTGGGAGGCAGAGGCAGGCGGATTTCTGAGTTCGAGGCCAGCCTGGTCTACAGAGTGAGATCCAGGACAGCCAAGGCTATACAGAGAAACCCTGTCTCAAAAAAACCAAAAAAAAAAAAAAAAGCAAAACATTTTAAAGGAGCAAACTGTCCAAAGTCTTCTGAAAAAGTAAACAACGGGTTATTTTTATTCAAGAGAAAAGCCTTTTCTATTAAAAAAAACTTGTGGATTTACACATGTGGGAATATGAATCTCCACAAAGCTGCAATGGTTTCATTCATATGAGTCTTTAACACATTGAAGGGTTGTTTGTATCTAGTAAATCTGGCATAGAATGTACTGCATTTAGATATTCATAATTTGTGCATACTTCCTTCATTTCAGATTATAATGAATATTTGGAATTTAGTGCTGTCCTCTCAGCCTTGCTTATCACAATAGTGTCACACCTGGAAGATTGCAAACAGTGACGTTACCCTTTCTTGGCATTGTTTACTCATTTGGAGCAGATAGGCAAGAATTCACAGTCCACAGCCTAAGCACTTGCTTCAATTTAAACATCCTCCTGCCTTTTGCAATACTGTGTCTAAGTAAGCAAACATGCAGAGACCCAAGCCCGCTGGCCTTCCTCTTCCTGGAGAAGCCTGCATCCTGAGGGCTTCTCAGGGACGAATCTGAGGTGGAATAAAAGAAAAGCCGTCTCTCCACTCCAGGTTGTGGAGACAATGCATAGGAAGACATCACATCTCACCACAGAAAGCTACTGGTCAGCAGCAGGGCTGCAGCTGAGAAGACAGCGGACAAATTCTTGCCAAGTCCTGAGTATAGAATCTTAAGACTTAAAGGTCAGAAAAAGATTCACCCTGTGTCAGAAGCCTTACATGATCCAGCCCAGATATTTTCTAGTATGTTCTTTCTTGTTCCCCTTAAAATATTCTTATTTTCCCATGTATTGTAATAGATGGTATTTGGGGGCATAGGAATATTGGTTGACAAGCATTTACTTTTAAGTTTTGGAATATTCCATGCCACATTTCCTAGCTTTTAGATTTGGTGCCAACAAACCTCCTGGGATTTTGGCCTCTGGATGTTAGCACTTTTCCTTTATAGCTTTTACCTTTTGGAACATTTTTTAAAAATTATTTTGGGCTGAGAGCCTAGCTTTTAACAGCTGCCTTTAATCTCAGCACTTGGAAGGCAGAGGTAGGTGGATCTCTGTGAGTTCAAGGTAGGCCTGGCCCACAGAGCTAGTTCTAGGACAACTAAGGCTCCACAGAGAAACCGTGCATTGAAAAGCAAAAGGAGAAAAGAGTCACAGATAATTGTGAGCTGCTGTGGGGGTGCCAGGAATTGAACCCTTGACCTCTGGACCCGCAGTGGGTGGCTCTTAACCCTGCTCAGCCATTTCTCCAGCTCCGTATGACTTTTTTTTTTTTTAACTTTTAAAGTGTATTTTTATGTTTAAGTCCCTGCCAATGTCAAATGGCATACACCCACACGTGCCATTCAACATGAAGAAAATGTGACCATGTCTCTACACCACGCTTTCCCTAGGTCCTGCCAATCACAAGTAACTCATGCACCACTCTTTGGAAGCCCCTGCACTTTTTATACACTATTTTTCAAGAATGAAGCACACTCAGAGAGACCATGCGCCTGAGAGGGTCAGCAGGGAGCTCCTGGAAACGGCAGCGATGCCCTGAAGCACACGCCGACCCGGCAGCCTCCGCGTGCAACATCAAACAGCTCACTTGTTTGCACCCTCCTCTCTCTTACCTTTATAATAGAAATATTTCTTCAAACAAATCAAATGAAGTTCTTGGTTAGACACTCTTCTCTCTATTAATAATCATAAACTCGGGAGCTGCTTGGCAGCTTTTAAAGTCTTCCAAACATGGCGCCTGCCACATAATTCGGATTACCATGTGAGGACTGCTTGACTTACTGTTGTGAATCACACAAATACACACCGCCCTTCCTGTCCTCTCAGCTTTAGGCAGCACTCCTGTTTAAGGTATATCTCAAGACCGTTCTTCTTCATCCTCTATGTCTCAAACAAAATGCTGAACCTGCCCGACCTGGGGTGTGTGCATGTATATTCAAACACTGCACTATAGTTTGGAATGTTCAGTCATTGCCTCGTAGAGAGGGGGGGGGAAGAGCCATCCCCCCAACCACACAGAATAAAATAAATGATTATACAGTTGTAGCTATATAAATCAATGGCCCACAACAATGTCACAACCATAAACAAGTTACATGTATGATGAGTGTCATAAGATTATCTACCTGAGCTAGGCGTGGTCACACATGCCTTTACCACCAGCCTGTCTGTCCCCAGAATGTTAGGGTTAAGGCATGCAAGACTATAGTAGGCCCTTTTTTTTTCTCTGCATTTGTATGAACTTTTATATTTTTCTGTATGTCTGAACTCATGTCAAAATAAAATGGTTAATGTGGATTGAAAGTGGAATATAACCTCACAATTGACTACAGAGAGGATTTCTAAGTCATAAGACACAGCTGCACTCAGACTTAGATATTCAAGGTGATGGGCAGGGCATCCTGATGTAGGATCAAGGTAAGAAAGCCATTGACCCATTGGCAAGACAGCCCAAAGTTGTGGGGGGGGAAGGGTGGATAAGTGAGAGCTCTTCTTGGCATTAAAAACTACACAACGCGGATAGTAAGACCGTTTCCATTGAGGAAAGATGTGGAATGTCAAATACGACGGGGACAGGGGATGGGCGGTGGTGGCGCACGTCTTTAATCCCAGCACTTGGGAGGCAGAGGCAGGCGGATTTCTGAGTTCGAGGCCAGCCTGGTCTACAGAGCTAGTTCCAGGACAGCCAGGGCTATACAGAGAAACCCTGTCTCGAACCCCCCCCCAAAAAAAACAAAACAAAAACAAAAACAAAAACGATAGAGGCAGGGATTCAAAGGGATAAGAATGAAAGGATTCTGAGTAACTGTGACGGCCCAATTGGCTGAACAAATATGAAATGGAGTGGGCTCAGCATCTTATCTATCTGGGAAATGCTTAACTTAGCAAGCCAGGCATAGGAGAAAAGCAGGTTAGCAGCAGGCAAGTTAATCCAGCAAGGAGGATGAAGAGCTACAGATTGGCACTGGAATGTTTTCCCTTGAGTTCTAAGGAAGAAGCAAGCGAAACAGCAGAGGCTGGCAGCACCAGGTGTGGTGGCACACTCCTATAATCCTGGCGTGGGGGGGGGTAGGGAGAAGGAGAATTAGAACTTCAAGGCTAGCCTCAGCTACATAGGGAGTTGGGAGCCAGCCTGGACTATATGAGACTCTGACTCAAAACAAAACAGAGGAAAACAAAATAACTAAGTAAAACTCATTCTTCTGAAAGTAATCTACATTAAAGTCATTGGATCACAAAAACAAAAAAAAGAAAACAAGTAAACTTCATGAAACGAAATGGGACACAATGTGAGGAGGGGGTGACCAAAATATAGTATAGACATTGCATAAGTGTGTCACCATGAAGACCACCGTGTATAGTTAGTATCTGCCAATAGAACAGTGGGGAAGAAATCACCTGATATGGATAAGCCCTCCCAAGACTCAGCCCACGTGCTCCTACTAAACATGCTCGTCCTGGCTGCAGCTTCCTGGAGGGATTCCCCTCAAGCGCACGGTGGAGCCGCAGGAGCTTCCTCATTCGTTTCTGCTTCCTGGCCCTGGGTTGGCCATAATCTCTCAACATGATGTATCATTAGATATCAAAGAAATGGGCCAACCAATCATAAACCCTTGAAACTGAGGACCAAAATTATGGTGCTGAGGGTTAACCATGGAGGCTCGCGCACGCCAAGCAAGCACTACGATAATAAGCATATAGCCCAAGCCCTCTCTCTTAATTTAATATTAAAAATATTTTTAAAGATGTATTTATTTTATATATGTGCGTATACTGTAGCTGTCTTCAGACACTCCAGAAGAGGGCATCAGATCTCATTACAGATGGTTGTGAGCCACCATGTGGTTGCTGGGATTTGAACTCAGGACCTTCAGAAGAGCAGTCAGTGCTCTTAACTGCTTAGCCATCTCTCCAGCCTCCCATTAAAATATCTTTATTCCCAAAAGAGCCAGAGACCATCTAACAAACACACCCAGTGGTAACACATGAGGAAGTCTTACTTTGATCAGGGCTGTCCCAGAGACCCCCAAAACATCATAGGTGATAGTTGTTGCCCTTGGTTTGTCCCCCAGAGGTGGAAGACAAGTCCTGATTGCTAAAGACAGGCCCAGGGCCCTGAGCTGGAACTGGCCCTAATGCCTCCTCCCTGGGGAGAAGCTTTTATGGCACCAGAGGGAAGCCAGAGGCGCTCAAAGGAGGGAAGCAAACCACTGTCCTACCCAACTGACACCCACGAAGCACAACAGCAACCAGCATGGCATAAAGACCTTCAGCGTGCAGTAGTGGCACAGAGCTTATCAGTAACCAACAACTCTCCAGTTAGACTAAACTGTGCATTGGCCGACTTGGCTATATTCCCTTGTCCTGCTAATGCGGCTCAACCCTTGGGACCACAACACACACAGACCCTGGTACACACCTGTAATCTCAGCCTTTGGGAGGTGGAAGCAGGAAGATCAGGACTTCTTCCACTGCACAGGGAGTTTGGGGCTATTCTAGGGTACATGCTACTCTTTCTTTAAAAAAAAAAAAAAAAAAAAAAAAAAAGCCCAATTGCAAAAAAACTGAAACACTTTCATTGACTAAATTAGGAAAGGGAAAATTCTGCACAATACTAAAAACAATTGAGGATGTGGTGCATGCTGGGTAATACACTGGCATGGTGCATGCTGGGTAACAGACTGGTACTCCCCCCTCCCACTCCCACTCTTGGGGGTCCGTTCACAGGGCCTCGACTACACGCTGCACAGCACTCTATCACTGAGCCATACTTGAGCTCATTTTCAAATTATTTTCAGATAGAATCTCACTGAATGGCCCAGGTTGCCTTCAAATTTGTGATCTTCTCACTTAGTCAAGCTGAAGTAGCTGGGATTACAAGAATGTACCACCACACCCAACTGTATATTTAAAAAAATTGGGTTTGAAAGGTCTTACTAGGTAGCCCAAGGTGGCTTGGAACTGACTATGTAGCCAAGGCTAGCCTTGAGCTGAAATCCTCCTGCCTCAGCCTGATGCCACCATGCCCCACTTGTTGGCCCTTCTTCTTCATTACAATACATGTATAAAAGGAGACGCCCATTAGCCAGATAACCTGACGCGGAGAACCTTTGTCTGCTCCTTTTTGCCACCGCCTTCTGGTCAGGTCTCGGCCTTTTCTCTTTCTGTAAAAATACAAATATTTATGTTATTGTACTACTTTGTCGATTGTGAAAATGTATGTGATTTTTTAAAACATTAACTGGAAATATATATTTTGGAGTGTTCTTGATAAAGTTAATGCTAACCACATCTTTGAGGTTTATTTTATCTACAAGAGACATAATTATTTGTTTAAAACAATAGATCTTCCAAAGAGGAAATACTCATTTTTCTAAGGCTCTATCTCTGCTTGAAATCCTTATCTTTAAAAAATATTTTTATGTATATGGATGTTCTGTCTACATGTATGTCTGTGTATCTTGTGTGTATCCACAGAGGCCTAAGGAAGGGGAACTGGACCCCTGGGACTGGAGTTACAGATGGTTTTGAGTCACATGTGGGTGCTGGGAATTGAACCTGGGTCCTCTGGAAGAGCAGCCGGTGCTCTTGATTGCTGAGCCATTTCCCCAGCCCCTGGGCTAGATGATGATAATCTGGAATTGTATGCATTACCGCCATACCCAGCAATACTTTTTGGTTCGGTGAGAAAAAAGTATTCCAAGTTATAAACTTAAGAATGAACTGTAAGACGGGCGGTGGTGGCGCACGCCTTTACTCCCAGCACTTGGGAGGCAGAGGCAGGCAGATTTCTGAGTTTGAGGCCAGCCTGGTCTACAGAGTGAGTTCCAGGACAGCCAGGACTACACAGAGAAACCCTGTCTCAAAAAACAAAACAAAACAAAACAAAACAACAACAAAAAAGAATGAACTGTAATAGTTCAGAAACTCACACACAGAAATGTTAAGACAACTGCAGTCATGTAGGGGTGTGGTCTTGAATCAGTAGCATGGTTTCAGGAATATACCAGCTTCATATGAACATGGGAGCGATTGTGCTGGTGGGTGCTGCTATCCCTATTACCACCATGATCAAACATTAATGAAAGGCCAAAGATACAGGGTGTGCTAGTAGAAAAAAAAAAAAAACCTACAAGTTTAGAGTAGCTATACTGCTTTTTCCATGCTGGCTAGAATCAAATTGTTTATAGTGAAACCAAGGATTACAGAGGCAACAGCCGGAAGGCACAACGGCTACATAAATTTCCAATGACTCATTCCCAAGATTGATGTGCACAGCCCACACCCCAAGCACACACACCCCTTTCCCGGTCAGTGCTTCAAAAAAAAAAAAAAAAAAAATCAGGCATTCTTTCTCTTTGGTTTATAGGTAGTAAATTCTAACCATCCCACATACCACACACTTCAACAAAGCTCTTCCCATTTTCTGTCACTCCATAGCTCCAAGGCACCAAGGAAGTTTATTATTCTTGTTCTACTGTGGTCCCAAGGACCTGAATTCTTAGAAGGTGCTCTTTTGTTTTGTTTTGTTTTTTGTTTTTTTTTCGAGACAGGGTTTCTCTGTGTAGCACTGGCTGTCCTGGAACTCACTCTGTAGACCAGGCTGGCCTCGAACTCAGAAATCTGCCTGCCTCTGCCTCCCCAGGTGCTGGGATTACAGGTGTGCGCCACCACCGCCCGGCGACCTTTTTAAGTATAAAGGCAAACCGTTCTAACAGTGGTCTGACAGCCCATTTTTTTTAGACGTTGCCTTCTAGGAAAGCCCAGCCGAATTTCAGGGTCTCCAAAAGACCCTCCCAGGAAGAGGAAAGGGAACGTCAGGTTGAAAGTTACTGGTGAAATCGTTTCTGTCCTGCTTGCTGCCTGGTAAACGGGGACTTTTATTATATACGGACTTTTCGATTGTCCCTTCTCTCAAGTGTTGTCACTCCTGGCTTTGGGTAGTTGGCTGGGATTTGAAACCAAAGGGCCTGTGAACGAACTTGTCGCACGCTCTGTCACTGTCATCTCTTTCCCCCGCCCAGACAAAGAACTAGTCCCTGGCTGAGAGTGTGGGGACCCACCAGAGTGGTCTCTCAGGAGGTCAAGATGGCAGGCTAGTCCCTCTTCCGGTGGCCGGACCGGGTTCGTAAGGCCCACCGAGGGACAAGGCAGGGCGGCGGGAGCTGACAGAGGCAGGAAAGGACCTGCCAGGGCATGCGTGGGTGCGTGCGTGACGGCAGGGCGCTCTTCCTCGGCGGTTGAACGGCACAAGCGTCTCCACCCAGGACGAGGATGGAGGAGGAGGCTCGCAGCTCCACACCAGCCCGGCGGACCTGGCCGCGTCACGTGACCAGACCCGGGGGCGGGGACGAAGCACGGCCCGCACGGCCCCGCCCACCACGCGCGCATGCGCGTCGTCCCGGGGCGCTGAAATTCAAATTTTGAACGGCCGTGGCAGCCTACCGACTCCGGTGAGGAGGGCAGAGCCGACTGGGTGTGGGTGCGCCCGCCGTCTTGACTCCAGTCTTCCTCCAGGAGCTGCGCCGAGCCTGCGCTCACTTCTCTCCTCTTCCTGAATTTGAGCCGTCGGACCCACCGTCTAGCAGTCCACTCGTGAGGCCTGGGGCGATGGACCCGTTCACCGAGGTGAGAGACTCTGCGGGCGCTGTGAACCATGACCCCTGCGGACTCCCGGACCCCCGCCCGCGCTAGCTGTCAGCCTGCGGCCCACCGGCGGGCTGCGTGGCGCGTGCGCACAGCGAGCGTGCAGCCGGGCGGAAGCCGCGGGGTCGCGGCGGCCCCGGCTTCGCTGCTCCGCCTGTGGCTCTGGCTGCTTCAGGACTCCCGGGAAGGCAGGGCCTCAGAAACCCCAGGCTCGCCCCGAGCTCTGTGGTCGGCCAGCCTTCCTCTCCACTCCCCCAAGTGCTGGCTCAAGGTGTGGGCGCAGGGCCGCTCTGCCTTGACCCTGCCCTCCGGTCCCTGGGGCTTAAAGCACTCTTTCCTATTTAACCCTCCGTCTGCTGTCTCCCGGGAGGGTGCGGCTTCAGGCCCTGTCCGAAAGCTAGAATCGTTGGCAGGGTGGAGTCAGTCCAGTGACTCGTACCGAGTGCCTGGAATCTGATGGAAGTGATAAAGGACTGCAGAGGCCCAGAGGAGCTGAGCGCTTAAGAATCTTGGGATGAAATCCTCGAAGACTAAATGAGCTGGTGCTTTAGCCTGGAGTTCCTGCATAAGTCACGGCTCTGCTAACTTTAGAAAGTGTCATGCACAGGGTTGATAACTGGTTGAAAGGAAACAGCCTAGTTGCCTCAGCGAGTACGAACCAAAAAATTAGCGTGTGATGTAAGGTTAGTAAGCCTCTGTGTTTATGTAGCATATCATTTCAACAGTACCCCCCTCATCTCTTCCTTGGAAATAGGGTCTAGACTCCGTTGTTAATCTTATTATTTATCTCTAGTTTTAGCTGCAAGTTACAGCTGTTTGCTCACATTCAGGATTGCGTGCTGCTGTTGGCCCATTCTATTGCACGACAGTTCCTCTTTTGCTTTAAGCTGTTCTTTAAATTTCAAGACCGTTGTGAGTTTTGAAAAGTGGGCATAGAGTGTTTCTGTACTACATCGAAAAAATGTTGTAGAAGATAGTAATAACTTATTTTGGGTAGTGTAGTTAACAATTTCATAAGCTAAGCCCCAGATAATAGTTAAGGGTTTCAACAAAGATTTCAACTTGACAGTTATGCTGACCCGCCCCACCCTGCGCTCAGTTTGAAGTTCTCAGTTATCTTGAGGGAAACAACACTTTGTTAACTTTAGAGTTTCTAGCAGAGAGCTGTAGATATGGCTCAGCTGCCAAGAGCAATGGCTTCTCTTCCAGAGGACCTAGGTTCAATTCCCAGCACCCATTTGAGTCTCATAAAAGCCTGTAATTCCAGTCTCGGGATCTAATGTCTTCTGGCCTCCAGGAACACCAGATACATATGTGGTACCCATACATACTTGAAGGCTAAGCACCCATACACATAGAAGGATCCATGACATAGAAGCAGCGATAGAGAACAGGGACAATTATTTACCAAATATTTGTCACGCACATTGAATCTTTAAAATGTGGGCTTTGTGGCGCACACCTTTGATCCTAGTGCTCAGGAGGCAGAGGCCTGAGGATCTCCTGAGGTCAAGCCATCCCACTATTCCAAATGCAACTAATATATATAATCATTTTTCCCAGACAAGGTTTATATGTGTGTATGTATATGTGTGTGTTTGCACGTTTGCTTTTTTTAAAATTTTTTTAAAGATTTTTTGATTTTTTTAAAGATTTATTTATTTATTATATGTAAGTACACTGTAGCTGTCTTCAGACACTCCAGAAGGAGTCAGATCTTGTTATGGATGGTTGTGAGCCACCATGTGGTTGCTGGGATTTGAACTCAGGACCTTCAGAAGAACAGTCAGTGCTCTTAACCGCTGAGCCATCTCTCCAGCCTGAGTTTGAGTTTTTTTTAAAGATTTATTTATTTATTATATGTAGCTGTCTTACGATACTCCAGAAGAGGGAATCAGACCTCATTATGGATGATTGTGAGTCACCATGTGGTTGCTGGGATTTGAACTCAGTACCTTCGGAAGAGCAGTCAGTGCTCTTAACGGCTGAGCCATCTCTCCAACCCCGAGTTTGAATTTTTTTATTGAAAGCATTTATTCTTAAAACTTGCATGCAGTAAAATTACCACGATTCTAGATAATATTGACTTTAAAAATGATATTTTGCTACTAAAAGAATAAAATTACTTTGAATAGTGCTATATACAGGAACAAAACACTTTGGAAAGTTGGTTGAAATTTGTACTTTAACTTAAAAATACCCTTTTGAAAGTAATACAAAACTCAGACAAAAAAACTCCTTGTTTGGGTCCTTTTAGAATGTATTTGAAAATGTGCATGCCTTAATATGTAGTTTATATTATAAAAGCTAGGTCAGTTGCAGTTAAAATAACAGCTTTGAAATCTTTTCCTTAATTGGTAATGAGAACACGGAGTGAGTTCCAATGACTAGGTGCTCGGTGATAACATTCATAACATTTTTCTACTGTGAAATGAAATTTTTTTTATCTAAAAGGGACTGAATGTCAGTATAAAATAACTTTCTCAGCAAGGGTCTTACTCAAAACCAGGCAACACTGAAAACTTACTTGAGATTATTATTTTAAATCCCCCCAGGGCGATATTTACCAATGCCATCCTAAAACAGAAAAGAGATTGTCATGTTCCATCAATGCCAGGACATTAGGACTTTATTCTCTCAGAAACTCCTGTTTCAAATGCTGCAGTCAGTCCTGGCAAACACTCTCCTCCTCAGGCCTGGCCTCCCTGCTGCCCCGCTTTAACCATGTTTGCAGGCGTTAGCCACGTTTGCAGGCGACTCCAGACCTTCCCTGCGAGTCCCTGTGCCGGGTGCTCACCCTCGGGCACTCGTGTTAACGGCTTCCTTCGAGTGGGTGTGCTCCAAATCAACTCATTTTTTTTCCCTTTTCAGTCATATTTTCTCCAACATCAAACATAACTTTATATTTAAAATTTTTAAATTCATAATAAATAAGGAAAGTGTACTTAAAATACTGAGCACATACCTTTGTGTAATTTAGACATTATTTCTTCAATTAGGAAAAAAAAAAACCTTTTGGCATTTATTAGCCTGATTTTGTTATTTAGACTGTTTAAATGTTTATTTTTACATCTCTGGGTTTTGAATCCATTGCAAACAGTAGAACACTGAGTGTGTGCTTGAATGGCAAAAACCACATTTTTCCGTTGTGAGCCATTGTTCCTAGCAATGGAAACTGTACTGACTCAAGCACTTGACTGTGGAGAATGGAATGTTGGCCAATGCCCATCAATGGATATAGTCAGGGCAGCTTTGTTTCTTCAGAGTGATATATTTCATCATGAACGAGCTCTCAACCCGTTATGAATTTGTGTAGCAGTCTGGCCACTCTTGAATGGTTGAAGGAGGCTGTTGTCATGGACGAAGGTCTTGTGCACACACAGTATTTTAATTGCACAGCCTTTTGACGTCACTTCTTTCATTGAACCTTAAGTTGGAAGATATTTCCAAGTGCAGAGGGTTGTGCCTTAACCCGAATTTAGTTCATTGTTTTTAACAAAATCTCACCTGTTTGATTTTACCACTCAGGAGCCAGATGCTGGGGTGAAAGCCTGCTAGCTCAGAGAGGCAGAGAAGGCACCAGATGACCTTCCTCCATAGCCAACATCCTCAAAGGAAGTTTTTCACACCATTTCAAAAACCCCTCAGACTTAATGTTCCTCCTTTCAACTTCCTGTGAACTTCTCTGTATGTTTTTCTGACTCCTTCTTTCTGTGTTTTGTTCCCTGTCAACTAACTGGTTGCTTATTCTGGTCTGGCTCTCTCTTTTTTTTTTAAAGATTTATTTATTTTGTGTAAGTATACTGTAGCTGTCTTCAGACATGCCAGAAGAGGGTGCCAGGTCTTGTTACAGATGGTTGTGAGCCACTATGTGGTTGCTGGGATTTGACCTCAGGACCTTCAGGAGAGCAGTCAGTGTTCCTATCTGCTGAGCCATCCCTCCAGCCCCCCTAGTCTTGCTCTTGGCCTATGGTTCACTTTATTTAATCCTGTTTACAGTATTCAAACAGAAAGCTCTTGGATAAAAGGCATATGCTAGAGCTGAGGTAAACCACCACTAGACACGAGGGTTTTTTTTTTTTCCCAGTAAATAACCCAATCTCAGGGTTTACAGCTTAATCCTCAAGTCTGTATTAATTAACTACTGCTCAGTTTATGCAGGGTAATGATTATCTGTGTTCTGTTTTTGTTTGTTTGTTTGTTCGTTTGTTTTTGGTTTTTTGAGAAAGGGTTTCTCTGTGTAGCCCTGGCTGTCCTAGAACTCACTCTGTAGACCAGGCTGGCCTCAAACTCAGAAATCTGCCTGCCTCTGCCTCTGCCTCTGCCTCTGCCTCTGCCTCTGCCTCTGCCTCTGCCTCTGCCTCCCAAGTGCTGGGATTAAAGGTATGCGCCACCACAGCCCAGCTTGTGTTCTTTAATCATGAACATTTTAATTGAGAATAAATTGTTTTATAACATTTTGATTCAAATAGGAATGTCCTGATTTAGAGTGAGGAAAAAAAAGAGTATGGTTTTATACTGTGGCTAGGATTTAAACAAATGGCTTTTTTATTATGTTAGTATTTATTTAATAAAATATAAGATTAGCATCTTTCTCCTTGGGTGTCTGTTAGGAAAGTTATTATAGTTACTTATAGTTATTATTATAGTTATTTTTTGCTGTTTGTCACAGTTTCATATCTGATTTTATTAGTTTTGAAGCGATTACAAATTATTATAAATTTAGGGCCTTAAACTGGGCATTGTGTAGTACGCCTTTAATCCCAGCACTCAGGGGGCGGAGGCAAGTAGATCTCTTGTGAATTGGAGACCAGCTTGGTCTACATGATGGATTCCAGGAAAATAGGGCTACAGAGACCCTGTCTCTAAAAAGAAACAAATTGGTGACTTAAATACTTGATTTTTTTAGTTTTGTAGGTCATGGGTCTGAGATGGATTTGATCAAGTCCGTAAGAGTGTAGGCAGGATCCATCCCTCATCCCTGTTGTGAAGCTGTTTGCAGCGTGCAGCCCTTTGTGCATGCCTTCTGGCCCGTCAGTCATCCCTGCTCAGAGCTTCACCTCTCCTCAGTCTACATCTGCCTCTGTCACCATCCTTCCTGACGGGTCCTTCTTCCTCCCTTTCCCACTGCACACCACCGTGTGCCCTGCAGGAACCATTGTGACTTTCTTGGGTCTACTCAGATAACCCAGGATAATGTTTACATATCATGATTCTTGATCACATTAGCAAAATTCCTTTTGCTATAAGCTAACACAAACATTTGTAAGTCAAACACAAGAACATAGCATTTTTGTGGGACTGTTTTTCTACCTTGCACACTGACATACTTAAACAGCAACTTCCTTCTGTTAATTTTTTTTTTTTTTTTTTTTTTTTTTTTGAGACAGGGTTTCTCTGTATAGTCCTGGCTGTCCTGGAACTCAACTCTGTAGACCAGGCTGGCCTCGAACTCAGAAATCCACCTGCCTCTGCCTCTGCCTCCCAAGTGCTGGGATTAAAGGCATGTGCCACCACCGCCCGGCTCCTTCTGTTAATTTTTGTTTTTAAGATTTGTAGTGGGTAATAATTAATAATAGTACCACCAGGCCTCTGCACCACTCCTTCCAAGTATCCGGTAAAGCATGACTCTTAAATAGTTAACCAAATATATTTATGTATAAGAAACTCCCAATTTCATAAAGCCAATTTACAATGACAAGATCTTACCCTCATATTTATAACCTCTCCAAAACACCAGAAATACACCTGAAGCCATTTGGATATCCTTCCCTGCTCCGCCAGCCTGTCTGCTCCGCCTGTCTGTCTCGCTGCTCCGCCCAGCCTCCCTCCCTCTCCGCCCCTCACTTCCCTCAGCTCCTTCTCCTCCTCCTCCTCCTCCTCCTCCTCCTCCTCCTCCTCCTCCTCCTCCTCCTCCTCCTCCTCCTCCTCCTCCTCCTCCTCCTCCTCTCTCCCCTCCAGTCACTGGCCTCTCACTGCCTCAATGTGAATGGATAGGAAATATTTTTTTGTTTTTTTGTTTTGTTTGTTTTTTTGAGACAGGGTTTCTCTGTGTAGTCCTGGCTGTCCTGGAATTCACTCTGTAGAACAGGCTGGCCTCGAACTCAGAAATCCGCCTGCCTCTGCCTCCCAAGTGCTGGGATTACAGGCGTGCGCCACCACGCCCGGTTTGGATAGGAAATATTTTGCAACAAAGATTTATTTATTTTATATATGTGAGTTCACTGTAACTGTCTTTAGGCACACCAGAAGAGGGCATCCGATCCCATTACAGATGGTTGTGAGCCACCATGTGGTTGGTGGGAGTTGTGGTCATAACCACTAGCCATCCCTCCAGCCCCTGTGAGGTTGGGGAGACGGCTCATCGTAAAGAGCAGTGTTGCTCTTGCAGGGGACTTGCTTTAGTTCCCAATAAGGTGATACTTTGCAGCCATCTGTAACTCCAACTCCAGTGACCTATCGTCCTCTCAACACTAGTGTGTTCATTGTCCCTGCACATGCACATGCTAATCATTTCTTCTAATTTAACTTTTCTCTTGGTACTGTTTAAAGAGGAGCGGGGCAGCACTGTTCCCAGCGCTCACACTGGGCAGCTCAGCTCGGCCTGGAACTCCAGCTCCAGAGGTCCAGCACTCTACCCTCCTCAGCACTCTACCCTCCTCGGCACTCTACCCTCCACGGCCTACATGGGCATTTGGATGCATGGATGCATACTTACATCCAAACACACATAGTGACTTTTATTTACTTGTGTGCATGCAGGTGAGAGTGTGTGTATGTCAGGCACATGTGTGGCACTCAGAAAACAGTCTGTGCTTTCCTCCTTCCTTGTAGCTTTCAGGGACTGAAGTCTAATGTCAGTCTTTGCAGCATATGCTTGAACCTGCTGAGCACTCTAACTGTGCTCCCTCCTGCTCCTCCACCGCCACAGCCACTCCATACTTAGTGGGACAGAAGTTGGTGTTGAGCTCGCTAGCTGTTCATGTCCTGTCTTTCCTGTAACCACGTGGCATGTCTTAGTCACGGCAGACGGGAGCTGAATGCCGTCTGCTGGCTTTCAGTGGAGCTGCTCCTCTGGCGTGTCAAACCTGGCCTTTCGCACGCCGTGCCAGTTCAAGAAAGCGAGTGCAGAAGCTGGGGCCTTTGGGACCGACCATTGGACGGTACACAGTATATTATTTATGACAGTCCAGGCCAGCCAGCCCAGAGTCAAGGGGTCATACAGATTCCCTTTGTGTGAGTGTGTTAGCATAGCTGTGTGTGCGGGTGGGCACACGTGCATGTGGAGACAGGGGTTGACATCGCACATCTTCCTTAGTCTTTCTCTACCTTATGTTCTGAGACAGGATTTTTCACTCAGCCTGACTAACTAGGCTTGACTGGCCAGCTGGTGAGTTTCAGGAATGTTCCTGTCCCTACCCCTCCCTGGTGGCTCTTGATGGGTGCTGCCATGCTTGGCTGTTTGTGAGTACTAGGGGTGAGACTAAGCTATCCTCGGTCCCCGGTTATGCCTTTGATTGGAACATAGAACACGCATTTAAACCCTTAGATGCGTATCTCCCCGTGCTTCCTATTTAGAGTGGTACTGACTGTAGTCACTTTGATACAGGTGCTTGGTAACTCTTGGCTCAGTTACTTGAGATTTCATCTTTGAAATGTGTTTGACTATTATCCTACGTAACAGTTGTTGATTTTAGACGGCATCTGAAGTTTTATGAGCCTTCAGCTAACATTGTGTCTTAACCCTGGTATAATACAGAAGTTGCTAGAACGAACACGTGCCAGACGGGAGAATCTTCAGAGAAAAATGGCTGAGAGGCCTACGGCAGCAGCGAGGTCCGCACCGCATGTGAAGAGGTGCCGAGAGCCGCTTTCAGAAGCAAGTAACCAGCAGCAGCCCCTGTTAGGGGGCGAAGGTAAAGGGCTTTGGGAAGGTAAAACCGGCGTGCGTTTAGAGTACATAGACCCTAACGTTTCAGTATGCATGTAGGCCAGCCAACCTCTGGGAGACAAATGCAATAGACTTGGGCAAGAATACCTTCTGTTATATTTCAAGGTTGTTACACCAGGCTGGACAGAGAGCTTGGTTAGATAGCCAGGGAAACTGACCTTTCATGAACTCACGCTCTTATCTTAAACATTTTCTAAACCTTTTTTGAAATACATTTATTTCTATCTTATATGTATGAATGTTTTACCTTCATGTGTGTGTACAGTGTCTGTGGGACGCCAGAAGAGGGCATTGAATCCCCGGAGCTGGAGTTGTGTACATGTGGGTTCTGGGTCCTGGAAGAGAACAGTGCTCTTAGCCACTGAGCCATCTTTCTGACGGGCACCTCCTCTGTTTTTGTTTGTTTAAAGGAGTACATTGTTGTGTGGGCAAGTGTGCCGTGGTGCAAGTGTGGAGGTCATAGGACAGCTCAGAGAGTTGGTTTCTCTCTGCACCTTCAAGTAGGCTCTGGGGGTCAAGCTCGGGTTTCCAGGAATGTGTAGTAGCATGCTATTGAACCATCTTACTGGCCTTTATTATTTAAAATCTTAATTTCCTGATCTGGGGAGATGGCTCAGTGGATAAACTTCTTGATGCCCAAGTGTAAGGACTGAAGTTTGTGTTCCCAGCATCCATGTAAACCCCGGGCTTTGCAAGGCCCCGGAGGTGGAAGACAGGGTCACTGTGACCGGCTGGAGCTCTGGGCTAGCTGAATTGACGAGCTCTGGGTCCCAAAGAGAGACCCTGCTCCAGTTTATAAGGTGATAAAGTGCAGCACATAGAGGTCATAGAGGGCACCGTGGCGGCCTCTCACTTTACTTGCACGTGCGCCTGCACACATCTGTGTCCACCACAGAACAGTACACATACACACATAGCACATGCACAGACTCACTTCAAAACATCCATTGAAACTCACTCTTGGGTAGAAGCAAAATACCTTACTTGAATGATGCCGTTAGGATTTTTCACCTACTTTTTATATTGATGTTAAATTGTGAGATGCTGATTTTGTTTGGTATAGATGAGATGATACAATTGTCTTCAGAACCCATTTCTTGCCCAAGCTTCAAGCGGAGTATCCTTCAACTTTGTTTTAGTTAGTTATTGTCCATGACAGGTTGTTTTAAAAACAAACAAAAATCAGCCAGGCAGTGGTGGCACACACCTGTAAGTAATCCCAGCTCTCTGGGAGGCAGAGGCAGGCGGATTTCTCAGTTCGAGGCCAGCCTGGTCTACAGAGTGAGTGAGTTCCAGAACAGCCAGGGCTACACAGAGAAACCCTGTCTCGAAAAAACCAAATCAAAAAAAACAAAAGAAAAGAAAAGAAAAGAAAAAAACAAACAAAGATCAAATTCCAGAAAACCTGTGTTCTATAACCTGATTTCTCTAGGCTCTTCAATAAGATGAAGTGATTCCACTATGAGATGCTTAAAATTCTTTAGAAGCCATGGTTATTGTTGTGGGTGTGCTGTTCATTTTCCTGTTGTCTTAAAATTACATAAAATCTTATATATGCATCTTGAAAATATTTAAGCTTATTTTCATTGACTTAACAGGAAAATGACATGTTCACCTAAAAAATGGTTTGTTTTTCTATCACATTTTGAAGTTAATGGAAGGAGTTTTGCATTTTTCTTTATATTTTCTAGTGCTAAAACACTAGAGAGATTTGATACCTTATTAATTGTTAAGTACTCACCTCGAGTTTTTTAGGCTATGAAAACTGCAGAGGTCTCACTGTGACTTTTGTTGTTATTCTTTTGAATCTAGAAAAATCTACAAAACCATCACCATCAAAAAAACGTTGTTCTGACAAAATTGAAGTGGAAACTCCGGACTTAGAAAATAAAGAACCTGCTGATGCTGCCAAGCCTTGTTCTCCAAGGCCTGCGCCCCGACAGACTAAGCCCCCGGCACCAGCTGCCGTCAGTGAGCCCGTGGCTGCCCCAGCATCTGTGCCCAGCACGGGCAGAGGGCTGAGCTCAAGAGCAGAAGCATCCGCAGCCTCCTCAGTTAAAACTCGAATGCAAAAGCTTGCTGAGCAGCGGCGCCACTGGGATAGTGATACCGCAGGTATAAATGATGCGGGTGGGTGGGTGGTCCCTGAATTGGGATAGTGATATCGCAGGTATAAATGATGCGGGTGGGTGGGTGGTCCCTGAATTGGGATAGTGATACCACAGGTATAAATGATGCGGGTGGGTGGGTGGTCCCTGAATTGGGATAGTGATGTCACAGGTATAAATGATGCAGGTGGGTGGTCCCTGAATTGCTTTTGTAAGAATCAGCATGACAGCCAGGAGTGGTGGCGCATGCCTGTAATCCCAGCACTTGGGAGGCAGAGGCAGGTGGATTTCTGAGTTCAAGGCCAGCCTGGTCTACAGAGTGAGTTCCAGGACAGCCAGGACTACACAGAGAAACCCTGTCTCAAAAAAAAATAAATAAATAAATAATAATAATAATAATAATAATAATAATAATCAGCATGAAGCTGGATGTGGTGGTACGTGCTCGTAATCCCAGTACCTGGGAGGCTGATGCAAGAGGATTATAGATTTGTGGCCTGCCTGGAGTAGCATGACAGGCAAGGGCTTTTGTTTTACCTGTGTCTGTGTACTTTGCTTGTAGATGATTAGTGTACCAGGAGTGTAGCCTGGTACAAAAACAAAACAAAACAAAACAAAACAAAAAATACCAAGTAAGTGAGAAGAGACATTTTTACTCAGGTAGATGATGAGGTTCTTGAAACAGGATAAACTTCACCTAGAACTGAATTACTTCCTGTTTGCAGAAAAGAAAGTCCTGACTTCAGCTCTATATTCAATAAATCCTGTCTCATATGTTCCCTTGTCACTGAGATAGTAAGGACTGACTGCAGTTTGGTAGTAAAGATGTCAAAGCAAAGTCCCCACCGCAGTACACTGAGCTGTGAAGCATAGTTTTACGCTACAGTTCTGGACACAGATCCAGGACTGGATCTTAACTGCAAGCAAGTTAGTGGCTGTGGCCCGGTGCTGTTTTTGTTGGCGCTAATTGGTCTTCTGACTTATTATGTAGAACCTTGAGATGGCTTCCTGAAATACCCATAGTATTAAAGGAATCAGGTGCAGAGGAAATGTACTTAGGATTAGCATCTCAAGTATGAGTAAGCCAAGATGTATCTCTGCCTCTGTATTATAAAGCCTTGACTTTGGATGCATAGCCAGAACTAGGATGAAACAGTGTGGGTGACTTGATGGACGGCATTGTGATGTGAATTCTGCCTGCATGTGAGTGTGCTCTTCACGTGCATTCCTGACACCTGGCACCCGCCCAGAAGAGGGTGTCAGAGCCTCAGGGTCTGGAGTTAAGGACTGTTGCAAACTGTCCTGCAGATGCTGGGTATTGAACCCTGGTCCTCTGGGAGACCAACAGGCACTTTTAACTGTGCACCCTCTTGGCAGCCTATACACTGAATTTTTAAAAGAATACTTATTCAGTAGGGGTGTGTGTGTGTGTTTGTGTGTGTGTGTGTTTTGGTTTTTTCGAAACAGGGTTTCTCTATATAGCCCTGGCTATCCTGGAACTCACTCTGTAGACCAGGCTGGCCTCGAACTCAGAAATCTGCCTGCCTCTGCCTCCCAAGTGCTGGGATTAAAGGCATGTGCCACCACCGTGCCAGCCATGTGTGTGTGTTTTAAAAAATGATTTCACAGTGACTACTTTTAAGCAGAGTCATCTCTCCAGCCTCTCATTACTATGTGTTTTAACTGAAGTTCATTAGTAAGGGCAACAGAAAGTTTGAGATTTCTTCCTCCCTTCCCTTTTTATGTTATTTTATTTATTTTGAAAATTTTATATGTATGTGAGCTCACCTTCACTGCCCTCAGACACACACCAGAAGAGGACGTTGGTTCCCATTACAGATCATTGTGAGCCACCATGTGGTTGCTGGGAATTGAACTCAGTACCTCTAGAAGAGCAGTCAGTGCTCTTAATTAATGAGCCATCTCTCCAGTCCTCCCATTTTTATTTTTATTTATTTATGTTAAAGGTATTGTTGCGCATGCACGTGTGTGTCTGGCATTCGCGTAGATGTTAGAGGCCAGCCTGCAGGATTCACTTGCCTCCTGTCGCCATGTGGGTCTGGGGAATGGAACTCAAGATAGTCAGGCTTGGCAGCAAACAGCTATTCCAGTATTTCTCAGCCTTCCCAGTACTGTGACCCTCTGATGCAGTCTCTCAGGTTGTGGCCCCAACCATTACATTATTTCTGTTGGTACTTCATAACTCTAATTTTGTTACTATTATGAATTATAATGTAAATATGTAACATACAGATGGTCTTAGGTGACCCTATGAAAGACCTTTGACCCCAGAGGGGTTGTGACCCATCAACTGAAAAGTGCTGATCTGTGCCCACCGAGCCATTTTATCAGTGCCTTATTTTTATTTTTAAGTAAAATGAATTTATTTCAGCACATATATATGTGTGCTGAAACGAGTTTGTCAGGAGGAAGAATCTTTTGGAGCAAGATTACTGAGCTTTTAGAGGGGTAAAATTAAAATTTGAAGCCAGGGTTGAAGCTTGGACAGAAGGAGGATAAGGAGCGGGTCTCTCTCTTCTCCTGATTGTGTATACAGGCTCTGATCTGCCCCAAACGTTGGCCTAGATCCTTCATTGGCTATCACTAGCTGAGATTTAACTTTTATTTAAATTAATTAAAATAGGGTTCAATTTCTCAGTTCTCCTAGCACAGTTCAGTGCCCTAACCGTATGTGGCAAGTGCTGTCTATACTGCATGTGTAGGTGTGGGTACCTCTTCTCTTTATCCTAGAGCTTTATGTCATCCATCACTGGGCTATACTGCATGTGTAGGTGTGGGTACCTCTTCTCTTTATCCTAGAGCTTTATGTTACCCATCACTGGTTGACCTTTGAACTATCATCCCAGCCCTACAATGGCACGTTACAGTGTCCATAACCTATCCAAAACAAAACCCAAAAAACAACCTTACAAGCTGGCACACACCTTTAATCCCAGCACTCAGGGGGCAGAGGCAGGCGGATCTCTTGTGCAGCGTGAGCTACAGAGGGAGAGCCAGGAGAACCAGGGCTACATGGTGAGTCCCTGTTTCAAACAAACAAACCTGTAGAAAAAGTACATGGTAAGGGTATTTAAATACCATTTAATTTGAAAAGATATCACATTTAACTAATGTAATAAATTTACTGAATGCAAATTTAAAATTTAAGTTTAAAAAATTTTAAATTCTATATGAAGTGATAATATGGTTATAAGAATAATGTTGAATATGGCTTTGATGTTTTGAAAACATTTTCAGATGATGTATCAGAGAGCTCACACTTGGCACCAGCGCCGTCTGAGGAAAAGGCCGCCTCACCTCCCAAGCCGCCCATTTCAAATGCCTCAGCTACCCCAGTTGGGAGAAGGGGCCGTCTGGCCAACCTTGCTGCAACGATTTGCTCCTGGGAAGATGATGTCAGCCACTCATCTGCAAAGCAGAACAGTGTACAAGAACAGCCTGGTACCACTTGTTTACCCAAGTCTTCCTCTGCAAGCGGAGCATCTGCCAGCATCAATAGCAGCAGTGTTCAGCAGGAAGCCACAGGCTGTTCCCAAAGGCACGGCAATGCCTCTGTCGGGAGGGGCCCGGCTGCAGACACTGCCGGTGGGTCTCCGCTCAAAGCCTCCGCGTCCGGCTCCGCGTCCGGTTCTGCGGTGAGTCAGTACAATTTTGGTCTTTTTGAAATTTCTGTTACCAATGGTAGTGACTATATGTAGTCTGTATATGTAGCTATGTATTATGTAGTGCATGTGCATCATATTTATATGTCTCATAAAAAGTGAAAAATAAAAAAATTTGGTAATTTATCTAAGATAAATTAACATTTTGTGACTGAAATAATAGTCATTTAAATCAGTTAAATTTAAAAAATCCGAAGTAAAAAAAAAAAAGAATAAATAAATAAATAAATAAAACCCAGAGTATATAATAATGGAATATGATGGAGCCTCTTTTTTTGTCATTGGGGGATAACTAAAATTAATCCTTCAATACATCATTTTTATGGCTATGTATAAATATAAAACACTATTTCTGGGAGATAGTATAACCAGTATCTATAGTTGCCTCTAAGGAAGGCACACTGACGGCAGGAGTAGCGGATCTAACACTTTCCACTGTATAACCCTGAAGCGTTGGAAACTGTTACCTTATGCATGTGCTGTTACCTCAGTAGTTTTCGGGGGTTTTTTTTGTTTGTTTTTTTGTTTTTTTTTTTTTTGAGACAGGGTTTCTCTGTGTAGCCCTGGCCGTCCTGGAACTCACTCTATAGACCAGGCTGGCCTAGAACTCAGAAATCCACCTGCCTCTGCCTCCCATGTGCTGGGATTACAGGCGTGCGCCACCACCGCCCGGCTACCTCAGTAGTTTTTAAGAAAGAAAAAGACTTCAGGTTGTGTCCCTGAGGACCCTGCCAGTGTAGACAGGAGCTTTGGTTTAGACTTGCCTCGAGTGCCAGCTCTGACAGTGACAAACACGACGCTGTGTGAGGCCCTCAGCTTGTTATTCCATATGTAAAGTCATGGAACAAGGTTATTATAAAAATAAGTTAATTTGCATAAAATACCATGATTTCTGGCTGGAACTTAGTTATTTTTTATAATCAGCTTTCAAGTCCATGATTCTTAGGGTGGTTGAGCATTGTTAATCTGAAAATTTGAAGTCTGAAATGCTTTAAGATCTGAGTGAAGCTTCTGAGTGTTCACCCGTGATCCCACAGGTGGGAAGCTCTCCAAGGCGCTTTGCCTCGTGCGCTATCTTAGTTATGGTGCTGGGAATTGAACCCCAGGCTTCCTGCATACAAGGCAAACACTGTCACTGAACTGTATCCCCAGCCTTAGCACAATTAGAATGAGTTTTTTAAAGCTGTTTAACTTAGTTTGATATGTTAGAGAGGAAAGGCAATAACATTTTTGGTAATTTTTATATAATGTCCACAAAGGAAATGGAACTAAAATGGTTTTATGCATCTATGCTATGATGATAATTACTGTTGTCACTTTTCAGAAAGCATCTTCCCCTGTGAAATCTGCTACATTCATCACTAAACACTGTGAGGTACAAACTCCTGAACTACCTCACAAGACTGTCAGTCCTCTGAAAACAGAGGCGTCGAAACCATGTGAGAAGCCAGCTTTGTCCCAGGCAGCTCAGCGCAAAGAGGAAGCTAACAGAGAAGTTTGTCTACAGTCACAGCCCAAGGACAGACTCGCAACCCCAGGTTAGGTATTTGAAACTGTTGAGTAGATTCAAGACACTTGTTTTCAACACTTTATTTATTGTTGATTTGTTGTTTTTTTGTATATCAAGCGGGTCTCAATCTTGTGATCTCCATAGTCTCTGGGGGCCAGGGCAACACAGGCACCTATCACCAATCCACCTATGTTTGTGTGTTTGTTTGTTTTCTTCTGTTTTTGATGTATAAAAGCACATATGATTAGAAACTACATTTAGGGGACTAGCTGAGAACCAGTCTTGTAACTTTGTATGCAGAACACTGCTTTCCAATCTTTACTCTGACTAGAGTAAATCTGACTTTACCGTGACTAACATAGCAGGCCCTCAAGCTCCTGCCGCTTGCCTCTGCCCCAGCCCAGCGGCAGAGAGAAGCTGAGGTGCATAGAGTACTGCACTTCCATCTATTTACCTATGTGTGTGCTTCGTGTATATAAATAAAGGTTTGCGTTTCTTAGAGTAGAGAGCTGATGCTCCATTCAGTGCT
Organism: Apodemus agrarius; assembly: GCA_964023405.1. NCBI lineage: Eukaryota > Metazoa > Chordata > Mammalia > Rodentia > Muridae > Apodemus > Apodemus agrarius. The sequence continues at coordinate 22,573,056 of OZ030012.1, read as the reverse complement.
GTATTTATCTTGTGCTCAGTCAGTGACATGTGCAGCACAGGACTAAAAACAGTTAGCAGAGACATGGCGACAGACCGTGCTGTGGGCTGTGCTTATTATGTGTGTGCACACTTCTGAGCATGCGGGCAGGGTGCCTCAGTGGAAAGTGTTTGCCCCCCTTTCTTCTTGTTCTCTTGAGACAGGATCTCTCACCAAATTGGAGACTCCATTTGGCCAGGCTAGCCAGGGATTGCCTGGGAGCCATGTCTCTACTTGCCAAGGATAAGGGTTACAAGCACATTCCGCCATACCTGGGTTTTACACAGGTCTGCTTGCAGAGCAGATGCTCCACGGAGCCATCGCTGTGCCCACTTCCCACTTTGTGTGTGTGTGTGTGTGTGTGTGTGTGTATGTGTGCGTGTGCATGCGCACGCGCATGCACGCGCATGTGTCTGTCTGTGTCTATCTGTGTGTGTCCTCATGCTTACAGAGCAAGAGCCATCTCCCTACCCACTCCCCACAATGTAGTGTGTGTGTCCTTTTTGAATAGGATCTCATGTGCCTCAGGCTTCCCCTAAGCTCACTCTATGGGTAAGGATGACTTTGGAGTTTATATCTTCCCACCTCTGCTTCCCCAGTGCTGGGATTACAGACATGCACCACCATACCCAGTTATGCTGTGCTGGGAATTACTCATAAGGGAGTCATACATTTCATGTGTATAACTTACCAACTGCCACATCCCCAGCCTGGAAACAGTCTTTCTAGAGATTACAGTTAATCTGTTTTCAGTGGAGATGGGAGCAGGGCAGGCAGAGTGCCACAGAGCCCTCTAACGAGGACTAGAACCGAGTGCAGCTCAGTGGGGGGGCATTTTTCTCGCACGCACAGACCCTGGGTTCAGTCTCTACCAATCTTGCATGCTGGAGGTGGGTGAGGATAACAATGACAACAGAACCACAAGAGAAAGAATTACAAGGTCCTTTGGTGGAATATATTGGTGGAAATATTTGGTGGAATAGACTGGTTCATTCATATATATATATATTGGTTTTATGCTTTGTGTGTGTGTGTGTGTGTTTGTGTGTGTGTGTGTGTGTGTGTGTGTGTGTGTGTGTGTGTGTGTGTTTGTCTGAATATGTACGTTTGGCTTGAATCAATTACTTGATGCCCAACAGAGTCAAAGGGGGCTTCAGATCCCTAGGAACTGGAGCAGTGGATGGCTGTGAGCAGCCGTGTCCCTGCTGTATTGAACCCCGGTCCTCTACAGGAGCATCAGATGTTCTCACCTGCTGAGCCAGCCCTCCAGCCCCACTGCCCCACTAGTCCTTTTTCCTAGGTTTCTAAAGATGTAAGACTTAGGTATGAAGCACTTTTTGTAGTATTCTTTATCAGTTGATAGAATTACATTACCAGCACTTCAGAGATACCCAATTTAGATGTTTCTTTGCAATGAGTTCTAGTTTGATATATGATCTGAAGTGGTAGTCTTCCAAATGTGGCCATATGTTAAATTCTTCTGTTTGCTTTTTCCTTCCCTCTTCAAATAAAGTATATTATAATAACCACATCTGTCTATGTATGTATTTTCCTGTGGCTCTTTTCAGTCTCCAGTGCAGCATTGAAGATTGGGAGAGACACCATAGGGCCCACAAAGCCCCAAGTCCTTACTGTTTTGTCCATCAAAGGAAAGTGTTCTCAACCTCTGATATGTCAACCCTGTTTGAAATAATACAGCCTTTTGGTGAAGGAGGCGACATACATAGAGTGTGTGTGTGTGTGTGTGTGTGTGTGTGTGTGTGTGTGTGTATGCATAGCTGTCTGTCTGTCTGTCTGTCTATCTTTTTTTTTCTTCGAGACAGGGTTTCTCTGTATAGCCCTGGCTGTCCTGGAACTCACTCTGTAGACCAGGCTGGCCTCGAACTCAGAAATCCGCCTGCCTCTGACTCCCAAGTGCTGAGATTAAAAGCATGCACCACTTTCTGGCTTTCTTTCTTTCTTTCTTTCTTTCTTTCTTTCTTTCTTTCTTCCATTTGCCCTAGTACAAAAGTACTTTATACTCTTAATATCACTCTTTTAAGACTGTATAAAGTTAAGACATCTTTCTTTTCCTATATTCTTTGTTCGGTTCCCCCTCGCCATAAGACATCTTTTTGATGAGGTGTGTATCTTATAATTTGTAGAAGAAAAAAATAATTTATGTGCACACATGCATGCTATGATCTGCACAGAGTCAGAGGACAGCTGTCTAGATCCAAGTTCTATTCCCAGCATCCGTGTCACACACCTGACAACTGCCTGTATTATGTAACTCCCGCTCTGGGGGAATTGACACCTGTAGTCACGGTCACCCACACACAGATATGCATACATACATATGATTTAAAATAATAAAAATAAAATTAAAAATTTAAAATGTGTATTTAATAGGCTGAACAATTTTAATATTTGTTTTGTAAATGACTTCCTAGAAACCAAGCACTTTGTAACTAATGGATTTAGAATTTTTCCCTTGGAAATGATAATTGATCATTATTTTGAATAGATTCCAATACTGTGTTTTCTGTAGGAGGAAGAGGAATTAAGCCTTTCCTGGAACGCTTTGGAGAGCGTTGTCAAGAACACAGTAAAGAAAGCCCAACTTATAGAGCATCTCATAAAACCCCAAATATCACTCCAAATACAAAAGCCATCCAGGAAAGATTATTCAAGCAAAACGCATGTTCTTCTACTACCCATTTAGCACAGCAGCTCAAACAGGTAAAGGTTGTCTGCATTTAATACTCACTGTATGACCTCAGTATAGAACCTAAGGAATAAACAGGAGCCTTTCTCTTTAAAGAGAAAACACACACACACTTTATTTTAAGTGTATGTGTGTTTTGCTTGCATACATGCACCACAAACATGCAGTGCCTGCAGAGACCAGAAGAGGGCATTGTATTTCCTTGAACTGGTGTTAACAGAGGGTGGCGAGGTGCCATCTGGTTCTTGGAGCTGAGCCATCCCTCCAGCCAAGATAGGAGTCTTTTTGACTGAGCTAAAGAGAATCCTTTTGGGCACACATGATAATTAATAGGACATTCTATAGCCTAGGTCACCTAGGAACTCACTAAGCAGCCCAGGCTAGCTCTGTATGCTCAGCAGTCCTACCTACCTCAGCTTTCCATGTATGGGGTTACAGGTTTGACTACCATGCCTGGCTTTGATAAACAGCATTTTGATTCTTTGTACCTCATACTGCAAATTGGACAATGAAATCATACATTGTAGTCTACTTGTGTTGTGAATCTTTATATATTATAACTAAAGACAAGAAAAGTTTGGTTTATTTCTTTTTGTTTGTTTGTTTGAAATCTTTCTGTTGATAACGCCTTATGGAGTCCAGGCTGATCTCAAACTAGCTGTATAACTGAGGATGATTTTGAACTGATCCTACTGCCTCTATCTCCCAAGTGCCAGGACCAGAGTTGTGTGCTATCACATCTAGCTTTTAAAAAATGTTTACTAGTGTTTGGATATTCTTAAAGGCTGTTGACTCTTGTGTCAACTACTGCCATATTTAATATGTTTAGGAACGTGAAAAAGAACTGGCATGTCTTCGTGGTCGGTTTGACAAGGGCAATTTATGGAGTGCAGAGAAGGACGAGAAGTCAAGAAGCAGACTCCTGGAGACCAAGCAGGTGATGTGAGCCATCCCGTGAAAGGCACGAGGGGAAGTGACGGTGGATGCTAAGGTTTGGGTTTTGAGAGAACAGGGTCCCTCAGTCCAGCGGGGCTGGCTGCAGGTTTGACGTGTATACGTGATACGTTTCCCTATGAATCAGCCTCGCAGCTCTTTACCATGCCTAGCTTTGTAAAATAAGTTTTGAACACCGTTCTTCCTAATGAACTGCTGTTTCCATTCCTCAGTCCTTAAGTGTGCTTGACACTTCTTTTTGTTGCTGTACTTGATTAGTTTGCTCTAGCTCCCCGCTCCAGTGCCTGATACCTGCCCCATGTTCTAGCTTCCCAAATGAAACACACACACACACACACACACACACACACACACACACACAGTCTTGTATTTAAATATCCCTTAAATAGCTCAATGGCTGGGCCACTCCCAAACTTCCACACTGCTAACGCCTCCCCTCCAAATCTCCTGAGTTATTACTTACTACAATCTATTTCCATCTTTGCTCCTAGACCAATGTGGTGGAGGGGGGCGGGGGGGGGGTGCTTTTCCCGGCTCTTACATGATGGGTATGCCTCTTTCCTGCAGCCCTCAGGCCTGGGCTTTATCCCTTCCCTGGCATGGCCATTCTACATCCTCCTTCTCCATCCTCTTGCCCAGGAATCCTAAAGCTCCGCCTCTGTCTCCCTGCCCAGCCGTTGGCCGCTGACAACTTTATTTACTAATCGAAACCAACCAGGAGGCAGGGACCCTGAGTGTCTTACGCGTGGGAGTCTCGTGCATTTGGAAACCCAAATGACATAATACAAGACTTAGGCCAAATCCACGCCACTTTCCTCGTGATGCTCGTGTTTCCATCGTGCGCTACAGCTCTTCCCTGATGACGCTACAATCAATACTGTCTACCCACTTCCAGATTCTTAGTACTCCACTAGGTGCTGGTCCTAAAATACTTCTTAGAAGCTGCATTTCTTGTTGGTGTTTGTTCAGCTTTTCTACTGTTGGAGTTTGTTTCTCTGTTGTGATGAAAGCCCTGACAGTGTTAGGAGGAAACCAGATTATTGGAGCTTGTATCTTAAAGCCCATCATAAAGAAAGTCTGGCAAACATTAGAAGCAGGAACTAAGTAGACAGCATGGAGGGGTGCTGCTTAGTAGCTTCCTGTCCCTAGCTAGCTCAGCCTGCTTTCTTTCACTATCCAGGAGTGCTGCCACCACGGCGGACTGGGCCTTTCACACCAGTCACCACGCAAGAAAATGCCTCAGACTTGCCTGTAAGCCAGTCTGATGGAGGATGTCTGTCACTCTGCTGCTGTGGAGAAACCAAGAGGAAGGCAACTTCTAGAAGGAAGCATTTAGTTGGGGTTTGCTTACAGCTTCGGAGGGTGCACCCCTGATGCTCATGGCGAGGAGGTTGCTGGAAGGCAGGTGCGAGAGCAGGGACCTGAGAGTTTACATCTGATCTGCAAGATGTAGGCAGAGAGCGTACAAGACTGGGCTTGGCTTGAGTGAGATGTTAAACCTCAAAGCCCACCACCAGTGACTACCTCCAACAAACTCCATACTCCCAAACCTTCCTCAGTAATGCACCAACTAGAGACCAGGCCTCCAGACACAAGCCAGCGGGAGCCATTCTCATTCAAACTACCGTAAAGTGTTTTCTCAGTTGACGTTTCTCCTTCCCAGATAGCCCTGGCTTGTCTCAAGTTGCTAAGAACTAACCAGCGCACCCATATACCATGCCTTTGGAGCTGGAGAGATGGCTCAGTGGTTAAGAGCACTGACTGCTCTTCCGCCAAAGGTCCTGAGTTCAAATCCCAGCAACCACATGGTGACTCACAACCATCGTAATGAGATCTGACTCCACTTTCTGGAGTGTCTGAAGACAACTATAGTGTACTTACATATAATATACCATGCCTTTAGTGTCTGCAACCCTTTGAGTACCCATATGCCTCCTGGTTGTTTCTTTACCCTAGTTAGTCTTCAACACATCCCTACTTACACACGAATACAGGTGCACTTGGATCCATACATACTCAGGATTTTCTAAATCCACTCCCAGGATGCTAGTCACTGCCATAGGCTTACTATCCTTTTTTCTTCCCTACTTTCTTCTCAAGTTCATCCATGATTTTTATTGACCAGTTTCAGATCAATGAAAATGCAGTATTTGGCATTACCAATGAGTTTTCTGTTTGAAGACCACCATCATTTGGCTACCACAATACTAGATTCTTACTGTTTTTCTCCTGTGTCTCTGGAGACAGGAGTCTTTAGATTATTTTGTACTAAATATTTCCTTCAGAGATTGTGAGATAGCAACACTTATGCATGTGAACAAACTTCTGAGCATGAAACTAACAGGGTGTTCAGAAGTTTTCTTCCCCAGAAACTCATTTGTTTAGTACAGGAGTAAAGGAGTAGCTAAAACATGGGTTGGAAAGTACATGAGTGTCAATGTCTTCGTCAGGATTTCTGTTGCTGTGAGGGGACACGTGACCATGACTAGCCTTTCAAAGGAAATGTTTAATTGGGGATAGTTTACAGTTTAGAGGTTCCGTTCATAACCATCCTGCTTGGAAACATGGCAGCATCCAGACAGGCATGGTGCTGGAGAAGGAGCTGAGAGTTCTCCATCTGGTTTGTCATGTAGGTGGAAGACAGAGCCCACCCCCCAAACCCCCAGTGACACACCTCCTCACCCCCAAACCCCCAGTGACACACCTCCTCACTCCCAAACCCCCAGTGATATACCTCCTCACCCCCCAAACCCCCAGTGACACACCTCCTCACCCCCAAACCCCCAGTGACACACCTCCTCACCCCCAAACCCCCAGTGACACACCTCCTCACCCCCAAACCCCCAGTGACACACCTCCTCACCCCCCAAACCCCCAGTGACACACCTCCTCACCCCCCAAACCCCCAGTGACACACCTCCTCACCCCCCAAACCCCCAGTGACACACCTCCTCTAGGTAGACCACACTTCCATAGTGCTATGGGCCATTTTCATTTAAAGTACTATACTCATTAGAATTACAGAGGTGGAAAGCTTTTGAGGAACATGGGATGGTCTGTGCACTGAGGGTTGAAGTAAGCCTGCTGAGGTCTGCTTATTTGGTGTTTGTGCATGCTGACGTTTCAAGTGTGAAGTCTGCTGTGTCTGGTGAGGAATGCGGGGAGGGGGCTGCAGGTCGAAGAGAGCAGAGCCTGTTAGTTAGAGTGTAGGGGTTGTTGGAAGTTCATCTAAAGGGAAGGAGGGAGGAGCTGGTGCCAGGAAGCTGTTTGAATTGCTTTGTAAATTCAGGAAAATTTTAGTGTTGGTGAAAGGAGTTAGGAAGTAAGACTTTAAGATAAAGCAAACGCGGGTGATTGGTTGATAGGAGAAAGGGAAGGGAATCCTTTGTGAGAAAGCAGGGTGGGAACTGCAGGTCCTGATAACTGAGGCAGAGCGCCTGTCAGCTGCTGGTGTCCTCTACTGGGACAGGGGGTGCTCACTTCCGCATGGAGCATGGCGGGAAGAAGAGAGGGCTAACCTGCAAACAAGGGATGCAGAGGACCGAGTAGAGATTCAGCCGGGCTCTGCATTAGTTACTTTTCGGTTGCTGTGATAAAACACCATGACAGAGCAGCATAAGGAAGAAAGGGTGGTTCCTTAGGACAAGTCTAAATGCTTGAGTGAAGTCATCAGACTGAAGTCACCGGGAAGAGCTTGCAACGAAGAGTTATGAAGTCCACCTTGGATGGAGGGCTAAGAAAATAGGTTAGAATCAAGAAAAAAAGAGCATCAAGTGACCAAGAGGCAAGAACAACCACTGGTGGGATCTCGGGCGGGGAGAGGTGGAGGCACAGTTAGGGTCGTGTATGGAAAAGCACACACTGTTTCAGGGAGGCCAAGTCAGAGTGGTAGTGAAGGACTTTGGAGGTGACATGTCCATCAGCTGAGAGGCCAAGGAGCCGCTTGAATAACTTTGGTACCACCTTGGGGAGTTCAGAGAAGAGACTTGGGAGTGTTGATACCAAGAAGTTTCACTGGAACCTTGGGTCATGGCGTGCACTAAATTCTAGCGGCAGGGTCTTGGAGTAAGAGCTGTAAAAGCAGATTAGTAAGACACTGAAGAGGTTGCTGTGCTCGTGCTGTGGGGGCTCAGATGGAAATCTGTTTCAGATCTTTGTGGTTTCTGTATGAGCTGAGTTTGTATTAAGGCTAAAAGTGGAGGATGCTTGTTTACCATGTGGTAACGTTGTTCAGGTCAGACTAGTGGGGAGAAGAATGTGGGGTAGTAGGTCATTAGAAGAGCATCTGCATATTGGCTGTTTGCAATGTGCCAGAGCTCTGGTGGTCACTTTTAAAATATCACTAAATCTTCACAATAACTGTGTAAGTTAGAAATGCTGTTTCTCTTTCCTGTCTGGTAAGCATGAAACCAGGGCTTCTAAGCAGCCCCTATCTCCTACAGCCCTGCCTCTTAAATGCAGTTCTCATTCTTGGTAGTGGCCACACCGAAGGAAACAGTGCAGTGATTCTGTTGTGGTTTTTCCCAAAGCTTTGAGAAAGAGGGTAGTTGTTTTCCATTCTCAAAGTTATCACTTAGCAAATGTTTAAGTAAACAAGCTAAGATGTTGGATATCACAGCATGGGGTCTCTTCTTTCAACAGAAACCTAGTTTTCTCTTTTCTGGAGTGTACTTGTTGTGTCTTAATTTTCTTTCCCCAAATGTCTCGCTCACTTTAAAAATATCATGTCTACAACATTTGAAGGTTTGCTCTATATTTTTTACAGAGTCATACATACATACATACATACATACACACACACACACACACACACACACACACACAGAGAGAGAGAGAGAGATGACAGAGTTATAGTTATGTATATAGTTATATACACAGAGAGTTATATAGTCAGAAGCCTCTCATTTGGGAGACGTTCTAATCTGGAACTAGATGGGCATTTGTATCCTGGCTGCCGGTTACTAACCATGTGTGCAGTGCCTTAGCTCCTCTGTGCCTGACTTCTCATTGACAAAACAGAAATAATATGTTCTAATCTGGAGGACTGGGAGGGATGGTGAGGCAGTGTTTCTGTAATCATAAAGTGTGCTCTTTGTTTCTGAGACGAGGTTTTGCTGATAGCACAACCTGTCCAGAACTCACTGTGTAGGCCAGGCTGGCTTCAAACTTGTGGTGCTTGTTTTTGCACACCTGCCTCCAGAATGTTGAGATTATAGATGTGTGCCAGCGGGCCTGGCCATCACAGACTGACTCCCCATCTCACAGTGAGATCAGCAAAGTGAGTTCACTGCACATTAGCGGTGGGCTGGGTGGTAACTAGGCCCGTCCATCATGAAGCTTTTATTTATTTATTTTTAAAGATTTATTCATTATGTGTAAGTACACTGTAGGTGTCTTCAGACACACCAGAAGAGGGCATCAGATCTCATGGTTGTGAGCCACCATGTGGTTGCTTGGATTTGAACTCAGGACCTCTGGAGGAGCAGTCAGTGCTCTTAACCGCTGAGCTATTCCTCAAGCCTCAGCATGAAGCTTTAAAAACGGAAAACAATGCATGCTTTTCTTCTTACTTTCTTCCTTACTATTGTATTTGTTTTTATCCTTGTTTTCTTTGAATTTTAGCCTTTGAGTAAATGATAATTAAACAGAATCTTCATGTTAGAGCCATCTCTAGATTGTATAGGCAAGGACTGATAAAAATGACAGGGAAAATTGTTTTGTGTGGCTTTTATTTTGGTTTGTATAAAACTGAACTCTGAAATGAATTTTCTTTCTTGCTTCCTAGTCCTTTAAAGATTTGACATGTTTGGAATCTTACACACTGGAAATTATTAATACTGGCCTGAGTGTTTTAAATATATATTATTTCTTTTATTCTCAAAAAGCATATTGAATATTTAATAATAGTCTTATTTCATTTAATAACATATAGTTAAGATTTGTAATTCTGAGAAATAGAATTTTCCTCTCCCTTTGCTTTTTTCAGGAAGTTCATGGTCAGAACACTCCCCTCAAGAAACATCAAATTGTCTCAAGCACCCCAGATACGGTGCCTGAAAACGAAGCAGCAGTGAAGACATCTAGTGCAGAGCCCGCAGGTCAGTGCGCCCGCTGCGTGGCTGTAGCAGTGTCTGTAGCCGAGCCGGCCTGGCTCAGAGGATGCCGCTGTGTGGGGCGGCCGAGCTGTCGGCCTCCTCACCCAGCTCCTCACTAAGAACTCCCTCTGGGCTCAAGCCTTGTCCTCTTCCCAAAGACTGAGGGACTTTGTACAGCTCTAGAGATACACTCCATCCTGGCAGAGGCAGCAGAGCTCCACTGGGCTCCCCTCCCCCCCACATACACTACCCTACCCTTTACGCACCTCCCTCCCCTCCCCTCCCCTCCCCTCCCCTCCCTTTCCTCTCCCCTCTGCTCGGCTCTCCTCCCCTGTGCCCTTCTCCCCCCCCCCTTTCTCCCCCTATTTCTTCCTTCCTCTATCCCACTCTCATTTCCCTGCCCCCTCTTTCTTTTAGGAAATGGAATCTCACTGTGTAATCCAGACTAGCCTAGAAGTTTGTTTTTCAAGACAGGGTTACTCTGTGTTGTCCTGGAACTCAACTCTAGACAATGCTGGCCTCAAATTTAGAGATCTACCTGCCTCCGGAGGATGGGCTGGGATTATCACCACTGCCAGGCTAGCTAGAAGTTTGAATCCTCTTGCCTAAGTATTCCAATTGTTGGAATTGCAGGTGTGAGTCACCACGCTTGGTTTATCATAAACACTTTCAATTTTTTTCCTTCCTTTCTCCCCCCCCTCCCCCCAGGACAGGGTCTATTTATGTCTATAATCCCAGAACTCTGGGGGAAGAAAGGATTGCTGACTTTTAAACTGTCTGAGCTTCATAGTGAGACACTATCACAATAGACACTCCTCACCCCAAACAGCTTTACCAGTGTAATTGCTTTTAGGCCCACATTCAGTAGTGTTAGGTATATTCATTTGTCATTGATCTTCAGACATTTGTCATCTTGCAAAATTGAAACTGTGCTCATTAGACAAACCTTGTTTCCTGTATCATCCTGTTCACTTTGTTCTGTGTACTGGTCTTCTTTAAGTATGTCTTGAGTAGAAACATGCAGCCGTCCCTCCTTATCTTCAGGGACGGACACCGCCCAAGGCGCTGTGGTGAAGCTTAGCTCTCACTTCACCTCCACTCCCTAAGGACTCAGGTTCCTCCTGCCGCTCTGGTGCTTTCACACAGTGCCGTGTCTGACGACTGATGACTGAAACCATGGAAAGTCAGGCCCTGGGTGGAGGAGGGCCGCCATGAATGCTGGCCGTGAGTGTGCACGCCTGCGCTTGCCCATTCTCTGTGGGTGCCCTCCCGCAGCTGGCGCAGTCTCTGGGGCAGTGCCTGGGCTTCACCTGCTGGGAGCACTTTGAGTTCTGTGTTTTCACCAACAGCACAAAGCCCTGAGATTTTCTGCTTCTTCCTAGCATTGTCTTCAGTTTTGAGTGGTTTTTGTCCATGATCTTTTTTGTTTTGGGTAGTAGCCATCTTAATGCGTGTAAGATAAAAATCCCATTGTATTATTTGTGTTTCTCAATAGTGATAGTGGACATTTTTCTTTGTGACCATTTGTATTTTATATTTGGAAAAATTGTTTAGTTTTTTTTTTTTTTTTTTTTTTTTTTTTTGAGACAGGGTTTCTCTGTGTAGTCCTGGCTGTCCTGGAACTCACTCTGTAGACCAGGCTGGCCTCCAACTCAAAAATCCGCCTGCCTTTGCCTCCCAAGTGCTGGGATTACAAGCGTGCGCCACCATGCCTGGCTAATTGTTTAGTTCTTAATGGGTTGTTTCTGTGTTGTAGATGGTAACCTCTTTGTCATGCCCCTGATTTACAAATGTCTATCATGCTTCGTAGATTACTCTTCAGTCCTCACTGCTGAGTGTATTCTAAGTTAAGCTTGTAGTTTCATGTTTCTATTTTCTTTTGTTACTTGTTTGTTTCAAATATAGGAAAATTTGGTAAAATTCAACATGAAGCCTTTCTCCTGTTCTTTTTTTTTTTTTTTAAATATGACTTATAGCTAAATCTTATGTTTAAGTATTTAACCCTTTTTGCTACTTTTTAAATATTTGAGGGTCTATCTTCAATGCTTTGTGGATGGCAGAGAAAGTACCACTGAGCTGAGCCCAGCTTTGTCTAATAAATTTTAACAGGAAATATGTATGAATTTGTTATCTTTGTGCTCTTTCAGAAATGTCTTAATAGTCAGGAGACCCTAAATTCTTTATAAATTTGTGGGTGCTTTTCTGTTCCTGGAAAGAGATTTTGATAGAGATTATATCAAATGTCCAGATCTATGTGGCACACTGGCCTTTTACTAAATATTTCCTTCTATTTATGTGTTTATTTCCCTTTTTAGTATTAATATTTACCAATAAATTCCGGCATGGGGTCACTGCCCACCTCACTGTCCTGTTCCCGAATGAAAGACACACCCACAAGCTCTATATTTTAATATGCGCTAAGCAGCACACTAGCTGGATGACAGCCTGACCTCCATGCTGTTAGAGTCCACCTCCCACAGACACCTCTGAGTCACTACTTACTAATTTCTTTGTTTGTTTGTTGTTTTGTCGAGATGGTTTCTCTGGGTAGCCCTGGCTGTCCTGGAACTCACTCTGTAGACCCCGCTGGCTACTTACTAACGTCTGCGTTCCATCTTGGCTGCTCTTGGCCCCATGGAGCTGCGTGTGTTCTCTCGCCCCCTTCCACGGCAGCTCTTCTCTCTGCTGCACGCCTCAGGCATGGAGGGCTTCTCTGTCCTGCTTCCTCAGCATCCCAAGCCTGGGGACCCTAAATCCCCTTCCGCCTCTCCTCCCCAGATATTGGCTTCTGGCATCTTTACTTATCAATCAGAGTTAACTGGGGGCAGGTTCCCAGAAGCCACGTGCAGCCCTCTCTGCACACAGTTCTGGCGGGGACACAGTTGGCATTAGAACACAAGCAGCTGTATCCCTTAGCAGCGTAATGTTGCTCTCAAGATAAAATTTGTTTGACTCTTTGGTCGAGTTTATTCACAAGTATTTTCTTCTTTTTGATGCCCTCTCATCTAGCCAAGGTTGTAGTCAAGGATCCCCTTGATTCTGATCCTCCTCCCTCCCCTTCCTAGCGCTGGGGTTCCAGGCGAGCACCCACTCCGGGTTCCACATGTCTCATGCAGTGCTGATTTGGAGCGCTCTGGCTCCCTAAGTGGCACCCTCGCTCCTCTTTGTGGGTTATTAACATGGAATTGGTTCTGAGGATTTCTTTTCAGATGTTTCTGTTTGTGTGGATGCATGTGTGTATTTTTGGCGTCTTTCAGACTGTTATGCTCTATAGCCCGTGCTGCCTAGAAGTTACTGCGTAGCCCAGTATTCCCTGTATTCCCTTGAATTCCCTGTAATCCTGCTATAGCCTCGTAAAGTTTAGGGTGTCAGGGGTGAGCCACCACACTGTGTTGATGTTGTCTCCTTTAACTTTGCTGCATTTACTAATTTATTACTTGTTACAGGTCATGCGCTGTTCTCTCTCTCCCTTTCTTTAATTCTTTTCTCTCTTTTTTCTTTTTTTGGTGGCATCTTCAGGATTATCAACATTAGATGATGCCATCTGTGAGCAGAAGCAGTTGTGATTCTGTTCTAATTTGGATGACTTTCATAATGTTTTTTAGTTGCTTTGATAAGATCTTAAACCATATGTTAACTCCAGTAGGGAGGGCAGGTATGCTTCATGTTTCCAATCCTGGAACGTTCTCAGTCTTCTATGGTGTGCTAGCCGAGGGCTTTTCAGACCTGGTCTTAGTACACGAGGAGGTGCCTTTCTGGTCCTAGACCTTGTGATTTTTGTTAACAATTTTACTAAAGGCAAAAAAACTAATTGTGAAACAGCCTGAATAAAAAATAACTCATAATATTGGTGTCCTTTTTCTTTTTTGATGGGGAGGAAAACAGGAAGTTCAGAGAAAACAGATATAGTAGTTCTCTGTTTCTAGATTTAAATATTTTAAAATAAAGACAGTTTGGTAATAAAGATTTATGACTCCATGATTTTACATTTCAGGTTATTTCTGGCATGTGTGCACATGGGAAAACACACACGCACACCTTAATTTGTTTTTTTCTCAAACACTGTTTTAGGTTCCACTGAAAGTGAAATGACAAAGTCCAGCCCTTTGAAAATCACATTGTTTTTAGAAGAGGAAAAGTCCTTAAAAGGAGCATCAGACCCAGAGGTTGAGCAGAAGATCGGTTGGTTTATAGTTTTATTTCTTTTTGGCTCTAGATGTATTATAAGAAATAATGCAGTAATATAAGAATAATGTTGTATTTTTAAATGTCCTGTGATTTCAAAATACCTTTGTTTTCAAGCTAAGAAATACTGTAGCTTCCTTTAAGATGTGGTACTGTTAACAGATACTGTTAATTTACTCTGTCAAAATTACCGAGTTGTATTAAATGTTTTCCTGTACCAACAGCTGTGTGTTTCTTCTAACTACAGAAGAGACTTATTTTGAAAGTGCCCTTTGAGATTGATTATTTATTTATTTATTTATTTATTTATTTGAGACAGAATATTTATTTATTCTCTGTAGCCCTGGCTGTCTTGGAACTCTCTCTATAGACCTTGAACTCAGAGATCTGCCTTCTTCTGCCTCCTCTAAGTCCTGGGATTAAGGGTGTCCACCACCACCACTGGGAGAGATTTATTTTTAGATTGTGTGTTTATCTGCCTGTGGGTGTATTCACATGACTGTAGGTGCCTGTAGAGTGCTGAAGAGGCTGTCACATCCCCTTGATCTGGATTACAGGTCCTTGTGAGCTGCCCATTGTGGGCGCTAGGAACCAATTTTAAGTCCTATACTTGTGCAGTACAAACCAAGCTATCTGTCTAGTCCTTGAAAAAGTATTTTTTGGAAGTTAGAATCTTGTGTTCCTGCTTAAAACTTTCACCAAAATCCAAAGTGGTTTTTTTTTGTTTTGTTTTGTTTTGTTTTTTTGGTAGATCTAATGTTTATATCTTGGGAAATATTCTAGAAATTTTTAAATATGAAGAGTCCAGCTTTATATTGATTTTATATGGATTGAAGGTTGTCCTCTCTACCTTGTTGTTAAGAAGTGATTTTTCTTAGGGTAACTGTATTTAGGAAACATGAAAACGTAGCCTCCTTGCCTCCTGGGTCATAGTATCTCCCCACTGCAATCTTTCTCAGAAGTAGTGCGTGAAGTCGAGATGAGTGTGGACGATGAGGAGATCAATAGCTCCAAAGTCATCAACGACATCTTCAGTGACGTCCTGGAGGAAGGGGAGCTGGAGGTGGGAACGAGGCAGGAGGACACGGAGCAGCTGGGAGCCGAGATCAGTGAGGAGCAGGAGGATGCACTGAATATCTCTTCCATGTCCTTACTCGCTCCGCTAGCTCAGACGGTCGGTGTGGTGGATCTAGAGGTAAGAAGACTGTCCTTACTCAGGCTCATAGGAGAGTAAAGGCAGGAGGACTGCGTGGCTCCTCCACTTTTGTTAAATATGAATTTGCAATGTAGCCAGTGGTTTTGTAAATCTGACAGAATTAGTTTAGAACTTGAAACTAGTGATTTCCTGTGACCTCAGGTAAACACTGACATATGACAAGCATGCCCTCTCAAGCCCTGGCTGCAGCATTTTATAACTGTGGCTCTCAGCTGTTACACAAGGTCAGCAACTACCTACACTCTAGAGCAGATGGAATTATTAAATCATAACTAAATTTAGGACCAGAAAGTCAGCTGACATTTACAGAGCCCAGCTTGTATTAATCCCTTCACCCTAAACTTAGGAACTAGCTCTGGGGGTGGCCTTAATTAGAGGTAACTTTTTGTTTTGTTTTGTTTTTGTTTATTCCCTTTACATCCTACTCACTGCCCCCGTCCTGGTCACCCTCCTCCTTTCCCTTCTCTTCTGAGCGAGTGGGGTCCCCTTGGGAATCCCCCCACCCTGGCATTTCAAGTCTCTGTGAGGCTCGGTGCTGCTTCTCTCATTGAAGCCAGACAAGGCAGCCCAGCTCGAACACATCCCACATAGAGGCAACTAGAGATACTTTGCTTTAAAAGGTTTTATTTGGTTGGTGTCTGTGTGTGTGTGTGTGTGTGTGTGTGTGTGTGTGTGTGTGTGTGTGTGTTTGGTGTGAGTCAGGATCTCATCCAACCTAGGGTAGCCTTGTATTTTCTGTTAGGTCAGTATAACAAGAATTGCAGCTTCAGTTCATGAACTAAGTCTTTATAACAGGGTCAAGTACATTTTATTAGTTAGTATAGGAACTATTATAATTACATTTTTGTCAGTGAGAAATAAGTTTATTCAATCCTGTTGAAAAAAATCTGTGCATTAGGATTCAACAGATTTTGAAAGCATTTCCTGTATCTTGCTGGTTGTAGGTGTATGCTCCTGCAAAAAGTGTTGAGATATTCAAATAAGTAGTAGTTGTTGAGTAGAAGTCAGGAGAATATGGTGCATGAAGCAAAAATTTGTGGGTCAATTAGTTCAACCTAAAAAAGATTTTTTTTTCTTCATTTTTATTTTACATGTTGGGTGTTCCTCCTGAGTGCTTATCTCTATCATGTGTGTGCAGTGTAACTGGACATGGTGGTCCTGAGCCACCACGTGGGGGCTGGAATTGAACCCTGGTCCTCTAGAAAAGCAGCCGTTGCTCTTAACCAGTGAGTCATCTCTCCAGCCCCTAGTTCAGTCTGGCCTTGTGAAGAACTGGGCCCTTCCCGTGGCCAGAGCAGGCAGTGCAGTCGTCCTGCTGACTGGTGCTGCTCCCCGCTCTGTGGCTTGGGCTTTATCCAGTTACTTTGTGGAAACTTAATCTATTTTGTTGTTTCTATTATAAATCAGTAGACTTGTTAGATGTGTATTTCCTAATAGCAGAAAAGAATTAATTATGTTTCAGAATTAAATGAAATATTATTCAGGATCCATGCTGGTCATCCATAACTCTCCTGTGTAGATTCTGAGTGTGGTGACATGTCTGTAACCCCAGGCGTCAGGAGGTTGTAGCAGGAAGACAAGAGCTAGAGGCTAGCCCAGATGCCACAGTGAAGATCATGTCTCTTAAATGAAACAAAACATATAAAAAGCAAGGTTGAAAATAGGTCTCATATCTCATGTACTGTCTTACTTTTCTGTAGAATGTAATTTCTTCACCTAAGTCAGAATTGAGAGACACTTGCCTAAGTGCTGCAAGTCCTAAACCAGGGAAATTCCAGAGAACCCGCGTCCCTCGAGCCGAATCTGGAGATAGTCTCAGTTCTGAGGACCGCGACCTTCTGTATAGGTATGGCTGTTTGGGGAAGGCATCCCCTCACCGAACTGGTTTAGATTGAGAGGAGGAGTGTTACAACTTAGGTGTTGTTTACAGCATCTCTGGGTAGGTTGGGATAACTTTCTATGGCCCTGGGGATTAGACCAAGGCCTCAGGCATGCCAAGCCGGAAGTCAGCCACTGAGTGGAACCTGCAGCCTAGGGTCACTTCTGTCCTTTTTACTTCCCCCAAATGATACTTCCCTGTGGGAAGCGTGCAGATGTTTTAAGTATGTAGTTCAGTTTCTGTTGACATGTCATAGAATATTGTTCCTGGATTTCTAACTAACATTTTTCCCCTGAAGCATTGATGCTTATAGGTCTCAAAGATTCAAAGAAACAGAACGCCCTTCCATAAAGCAAGTGATTGTTCGAAAGGAAGATGTTTCTTCAAAATTGGGTGAAAAGAATAACGTCTGTTTTGGTCAAGTTAATATCAAACAAAGAATGCAGGTATGCTCTGACATGGGAAGGCAATTTGAACTGTTTGGGACTTGATCATGAGCGTGCAGGCCTACTGATCTAACCTGAGTGACTGCAGTGGGGCCGGCCGGTGCAGGCGAGCCACGCTGCTCCTGCACTCACCACGGAGTAGAGTGTGTGCTGTAGTGATTGCCTAGCGCGTGTGAGGCCCTGGTTCAATGCCTGGCACCCCCTCCCTCCCAACATAAGTATAACTATTAGGTGGATGATGGCCTTCAAGGGGCTTTGCTGATGAAAACATTTTTTCTGTTTAGTGTTGCTTTTTCTGTATGGGCTCTGGGGATCTGAACTCAGCTACCAAGGCTTGTGCTGCTGCAGACACTTGGCCAGCTTGCCTATCCCCAGCACCTCCCTGAACGGTGCGTTATATGGAGCTCAAGTCAGCACTATAGAATTTTAAAATCCATGTATGCGCTGTAAAGTTATTAATTTATAAAATTAATAATAAAGTTATAAAATTACTAGGGAACAGTAATAGGAAAATATTAGGTCATTATGTTACTTATGTGTTTATTTTGAGACAGGGTCTCACAATGTAATCTTGGCCGTCCTGGAGCTTGCTATGTAGACTAGGCAGGCCTCAACTTCATAAAGACCTGCCTATTTCAGCCTCCGGAGCGCTGAGGTTAAAGATCTGTTATGCTTTATAGAAGCACAAAACTCTGCATATATAATAATATTTCATTTCATAATGTAAGGCCAGCAGAGCTAGGGGCCGAGGGAGGTAGGAAGACAGGTTGGCTTACCTGCCTCAGTGGCTGGTGTTTGTTCAAATGTCAGGAGTTTAGTTTAAGCATATTTAAGCACAGCACAGTTTGTTGAAAGTTATTCTGGGGATAATTTAACTCAGTCCCATATGCATAACAAAGGGTAGATAATTCTCCCCAATCAGACAAGACTTCATCAAAGCTACGTGTAATGTCCATAAAAATAGGTTCTATGGATTGACTGAGAAAAACAAATTTTACTCTAAGGGTCTGGGACGGGCTTGATGCTGGAAAATCTGTTGTCACATAGATAGTGCAAAGGTCACCAGGCTAGAAAGAGTGCTCGCTGCAGCCTTCTGGTGCAGTAAGGAGGCTTTTCATTCTCCCCCTTGAGGGGCGACTCTGTGTGCTTAACAGTTCGGGTTCCTGAGGTGAGCGAGTGAGCACAACCGCCTCCATGCCTTCACAGTCAGCAGTCACACTGTGGATTGCGTCCGTTGGTGTAAATGCCGTGACGTCTAGTCTGTTCCGAAGTGCGACCACAGTGAAGGCTGCAGTGCACACCAGAAACAACCTTGGGTTCATCACATAATTTGATTTTTAATAATTTTTTTTATTTTAGTTTTTTTCTAGTCAGGGTTTCTCTGTGTAGCCTGGTTGTCCTAGAGCTCACTCTGTAGATCAGGCTGGCCTCCCTAGTGCTGGAATTAAAGGCACGTACTACCACCACCTGGCTTGAATCAGTGTTCTATTGTCTTCAGAACCTTTTACTGGAGTTACATATTTTTTGTGATGCTCACAGTTATGTGCCCCACAGGTTAAGAATCTGTGATCCAAAACCTCACATGGCAAAACTGATTTTGGCTTTTCTAAAAATGTTGGAAATGTTGCAGTCAGATTAAATAAAGTGGTAATGCTGATTAAAACCATCAATTTTCTTCTTCCTGTGATTTCACTAGGAGCTCAACAATGAAATAAATCTGCAGCAGACAGTAATCTATCAGGCCAGTCAGGCCCTCAACTGCTGTGTTGATGAGGAACATGGGAAAGGGTCCCTGGAGGAAGCAGAAGCAGAAAGACTCCTTCTGATTGCAAGTAAGTGTGGTGACCTAGAAGGATCCTAGGTGACGTGAGCATGCGCGTGCGCATTCCTGTCTGTGCCGTCATCTAATGTGCAGACGGAGCACGCTGAGGTGGGAAGGTGCTGTACATAAGAAAACTGGTGGAAAGCTGGCGCAGCCATCATAAGGGGAGACTGACCCAGCAGTTCCATCAGAGAGACAGCCAACGGTTTTGTCTGTTCTTTCCTTTAGCTCCCTTTTCAGTGAATTCTCCTGGCTGGGCTCTTGCTCAGAAATAGTTACAGCTTTCATATTTGGAATATTTAGTTGCATATTTTATATTCACAGCCGAGAAAAGAGCACTTCTGCTTGATGAACTGAATAAGCTGAAGAGTGAAGGACCTCAGAGGAGAACCAAGACCAGTGTCATACCGCAGAGTGAATTTGTCCCATCGAAAGGGTCTGTCACTTTGTCAGAAATCTGCTTGCCTCTGAAGGCAGATTTTGTCTGCAGCACCGCGCAAAAACCAGGTATGAGCCTGGATCTCATGGGAAATTGAGGATGAGCCTGGATCTCATGGGAAACTGAGGATGAGCCTGGATCTCATGGGAAATTGAGGAGTCTACCTGGACGGGTTTGTTTGAGGAAGACGTAAGGAAAGCATGTTTTATGATACAAAGCTTCCATCGTAGGTCTTCATTCCTCATATTAAAATATTTGAATAAGACCACTAGGGGAAATTTTACAGATGTGGTTACCAATGCATGCAAGTCTGAACATTACTGTCTGAAGTATGACCTTACTATCTGAGTAAGGCTGAACATAATTATGACAGCTAACATTCTCTGAAGCTGAGGTCATCTTGGCAGGAGTTGCCGTTTGACTTTCATTAATTAGTTTTGTTATGAAAATGTGCCAGATCACTTAAAAGAAGTTGTTTTACTTTATTCTAGTAAAAATTCAACAAATTATAAAAGTTCCTTCTAGAAATTTTGAATTATTGGTTGTATGACTGAAGGTTGTTCAGTGAATGCTTCTATTGAAGTTGTCTTTCCTTTGCTGAGTTAGATAACTACAGCATTCTTTTAATTATCTAATTTACTAAAAATCATACAGGAGTCAAGTAGGTACAGAGGAGTATGGCAGCAGACTCTGGAAACAGGATAATTAATGTCTAGAAAACTCAATAAAATTAAAAGTGTGTGAAACATTGGGTGAAAATTAAAGTATTTTTGCATTTTTATTCGATTAGACCTTTATCTCTACAGGTAAAGAAGTCTTAAAAAAAAGTGAGAAGCTTTTGAGTTTTAGGGAAAATAAGACCCCTGTACATGTTTGAGCCTTCAGTGGGAACTGGTGGAATAACTGTAATCTCAGCTACTTGGGCATCTGGATAGGAAGTTGTCAGCTCAAGGTCAGATCCAGCAACTTAGTGACACCCTGTGTTTCAAAACAAAATTAAAAAGGAGTAGGGCTGTAGTTGGTGATACAGTGTTGCTGTTCATGTGTGAGCTGTTCATTCAGCCTCTAGTTGGTGATACAGTGTTGCTGTACATGTGTGAGCTGTTCATTCAGCCTCTAGTTGGTGATACAGTGTTGCTGTATATGTGTGAGTCCTCAGTCAGTCTCTAGGACTTAAAAGCCTAACATTTAAACATTCAGTGGATGTGGTGACTCACATTTATAATCCCAGAATTTAGGAAGATTGCAAAAGTATATTTCTCAAATTCAAGGCCAGCCTCTGTTAGAGAATGAGTTTCTGTTATCAAACAAGTGAAGAGAAAGTTTGGGTGTTATTATAGAAATGAGCTAATTTAGGTTATAATTTTTACTGTTGCCTGATTTTAGTATAATTTTGAAAACTTGATAATTTGATATTAGATATATTTACATAGTAATAAATAGTGAATAGTTAATGTTTTATTAAATATTATCTTCAAACATCCTCAATGGGTCTTAAATCTGAAGTTTGAAACATTAAATCATATAATTTATCCTTTAGCTGTATATACTAACTCCTGCCACGTGGGTTAGAACTGCGAGTGAGGGGTGGGCGTGGAGGTGTCAGCAGACCTTGAGGCTTCTCCAGGACTGTAGGTGTCATGTTGGTCTTTCTTAGCTTTTTGTTCTGAGAAGTTTACGTTTTATGTGAGTTGATGGCAGCGTGCCTCTGGTCTCTGGAGTGCCACTGTCAAGTGTGATTTCCCCTGTGGTTTGTTCTTACAGATGCATCAAATTACTACTACTTAATTATGCTAAAGGCTGGGGCTGAGCAGATGGTCGCCACGCCATTAGCAAGTACCTCAAGCTCTCTTAACGGTGATGCGCTGACATTTCCCACTACGTTTACTCTGTAAGTGAACGGAGCATCTATCTCATGGTTCAGACACACTTTTCTTTTAATAGAGTTAAGGCAGTCTCAGCACCTGAGTGGCATTTAGAATCTTGTTTTCTCTGTTTAGTCCATGAGATGGAACTAAGGGCTTTTTTTGTGCTAAACATGCATTGTATCAGCATCCCAGACGTTTACAGTATTTAAAATATTTACATTTGATTGATTACTAACTTATTACAATTAGTACAGTATTTTATGCATAACCTCATGATGTTTTCATCCCTGTATACAGCATATTTTGGTTATATGAGCGCCCCACTCTCCCTCTGGCCCCATCTCCCTCCTGCTGATTCCCTTCTTTCTCCTCGGCTGTCTCCTTCGACTTTCAGCCATTCCTTTCTCTTTGTTGGTATTGGAAATCACCCCAGGGCCTCGTGCTAGCCAGTGAATTTCCTCTAGGATTGCTTACAGGAGCATGACCAGCCTATCAATGCTCTCCCCTCCTCTAACCATCTGCCAATGGCTCCTCAGCAGAGATGAGTCCTGTGAGCACCGCTCCCAAACTATTGTGGTTGTTGTTGTTGTTGTTGTTGTTATTGTTGTTGTTGTTGTTATTATTATCATTATTACTACTACTACTAAATTCATTTATGAGGCACTAGAGAAATGGTATAATGGATAATAGCACAAGCTGTCTTTCCAGAGGATCCAGGGCCCTCTTCTTGCTTCTACAACCACAGCATGCATGTGGTACACAGACATACATGTAGACAAGGCATGCAATTAAAATAATTAAATCTGTAAAAATTTTACTTATGGTTGATACCATTGTGTGCATGATATATATTCATGAGATAGTTCGTGGGTTTGTGGTCAAAAGCTCATTTATGTGTAGAAGTTAGAGGATAACGTTGTGACTATTCTCTCCTTCTGCCTTATGTAAGCTCTTGGAATTGAACTTGGGTGCTAGGCTTGTGTGGCAGACCCTACTTAGCTGCTGAGCCATCTCCTGGGCCCATATTTTTAAAATATGAACAGATAATCCAATTTTCAGTTGTTTGGTATAACTCTTCTTTCTGAATTATTTTTGAATTGATTTTTTGTGACTATCTATACCCAGTATATATGGTGCTTCAATATTTTGTGCTATTACTTTTATAGATACTTTAACACAACAATATTTTATGTTTTCTTTTCTTTTTGTTTTCTTAGAGTGTTTCTCTGTGTAGCCCTGGCTGTCCTAGAAATACCTTTGTAGACCAGGCTGGCTTAGATGATGATCTGCCTGCCTTTGCCTCCCAAGTGCTGGGATCAAAGCTGTGCACCACTTCTCCCAGATGCAACAATACTTTAGTATCAACAAAAAGATAATTAATGCCAAATACATATTTTTAAAACTACAGTCGGGGCGCATGCGCGGGGTGGGGGTGGGGAAGGCAAAAAAAAAAAAAAAAAAAAAAAAAACTACAGTCAAAGCCGGGCGGTGGTGGCACACACCTGTAATCCCAGCACTTGGGAGGCAGAGGCAAGCGGATTTCTGAGTTCGAGGCCAGCCTGGTCTACAGAGTGAGTTCCAGGACAGCCAGGGCTATACAGAGAAACCCTGTCTCAAAAAAAAAACCAAATCCAAAAAAACCCAAAGCAGACAAACAAAAAACTACAGTCAAAATCTAATTTGAAAAATATTTCTGCCTTCATTATTACTTATTTGATTTCGGACCCTGGGAGAAGGACTGAGGTGCATATTTTACATACCAAAGCAGATCCAGGAGCAGGGGAAGAAAGTTTCTTTAGTGATAAAATGAGCCAATTCAAAACAGATTAGCTTCTGTTAACGGCAGGTTTATTAGGGAGCTGCTGTCAGATGGGCACGTTCACTGGCCCCAAAGACTGAGCCCGGGGAAGTCTCCAAGGGGAAAGGCAGGGGTAACAAAGGGAGAGAGAAAGGGTGTTAGTTCAGGGAGAAGAGAAGGGGAGGGAGGGAGGAAGGGAAGAAGAGAGGTTATTCCTAGGTGTTAAACTGGAAAATTCGGGGTTTCAGGCAGGGTGTGCCAGGTAGGGACTGAGGGATGCTGGGAGAACCTGGAGGCCAGGTCTGCTTTGGCATGTAAGATATACACCTCAGTCCCTTGTCCCAGGATCAGAAACAAATATTACTGTTATTTATTTTAGAAACATCTCCCATTGCCGGCATGTCACAGCTCAGGCCTGAGGGACTGAGGAGGACAGCTGGTGGGAGCACTGCTCTTCTTCCGCCATGACGCTCTCGGAGAGCATGAGCCGCTATGAAGGCCTGCTTCCTTACCAGCTTAGTTTCTGAGTGCAGGGTCCCTGTCTTCACCCCAGAGGAGGGCATCGGGTCCATGACAGACATGTGCCTGCTGGGAGTGAACTCAGGACCTCAGTTCTCCTAACTACTGAGCCATCTCTCCAGCCCTGGAGATCTTGATTTGATTTGATTTTTATAACATATTTCTGGGTTGTGTTTTAAGAAAAAATGTGCTTTTACCATTTTTTAAAATCATTTTATTATTATTGACAGTTTCTCTTGTATTTCCTTAAAATTCAATTGAGTCTTTTACTTTGAGTCCTGTAATACTGTTTGCACATTATTTTTAAAGGTATAACTTTAGGTTTTTATTATAATTTTATTTACTCCTTTTTTTCCCCCCTCAGGCATGATGTCACCAATGACTTTGAAATAAATGTTGAAGTTTACAGCCTGGTAAGCAGTCAAAACTTTCTGAAATGAACAATAATGTATTTCCTTAGCGATATCATATTTAAGGTATTATATTTTGGATTTGTGTATAGGTACAAAAGAAAGATTCTTCAGGCCCCGATAAGAAGAAGAAAGCATCCAAGTCCAAGGTGAGACTTACACAGACCCAGTGAAAACACTGTAGTTTGATCGCCATCGCAGTTAGGGTTGCTGGTGCTCTGAAGAGACGCGGTGACCCGAGTTTTATGAAGGACAGCATTTTACCAAGGCCAGCTTGCAGTCCCAGAGGTGCAGCCCATTACTGTGGCAGGAAGCATGGCAGCATGCAGGCAGACACAGTCCTGGGGACAGACATCGGGTCAGTGGGCAACAGAAAGAACGAGAAACACTGGGCCCAGGCCTGAGGATTTGAAATCTCAAAGTGCAGCCCTGCGCCCCACCCCCAGCCCCCCACACACATTTTTCTTCAACAAGACACACACCCTTATACTGCAACTGCCAGGTGACTTAAGCATTCAAATTTGTGAGCCTACAGAAGCCATTCCTGTTCAAACCACCATAATATCATCTTAGGGGGTTCTCCCTCCCTCCCTTCCTCCCTCTGTGTGTGTGTGTGTGTGTGTGTGTGTGTGTGTGTGTGTGTGTGTGTGTATTTGAGAGAGGGTTTCTCTGTCTAGCCCTGGCTGTCCTGGAACTGGAATCTGTAGACCAAGCCGAGTCAAACTCAGAGCTCTGCCTGCCTCTGCCTCCTACAACTGTTAGTCTCCATTACAAGTCTCAGTGACATAAGGCTTTAAGTCAGTGACAGGCGGACATTTGTATTCCTGCTGTAGGTGGGTCTGATGCAGAGTGTAAGTGTGTGTGAGTGACCGTGGCCAGTGTGAGCGGGGCCCTTCTGGTGCATGCCGAAGATTTTATTTTCTGAGGATTGCTTAAAAAATAGCTGTTTCCGCTCCCCTCTGTGCGTCCGGCTGTGGTCGGCTGGAGGTTGGTGTCTGCCCGCCTAATCTCTGCTCTCTTGTTTGCTTCCTAAATCATTAGAAGCTTGTTTGTCCTCAGTTGTACCGGCCCTGCTGGCACAAAGTTGAACAGCCTCTGAGGGGGAGTGAGGATGATTATGGAAAGGCACAAAGAAGATGCAAGAGACAGAGATGGGGGTAGCGCGCGTTACCACACCAGCCTCGAGGTTATTTCTCTTAGTCCCTTTTTACCTCAGTACCGTGGGAAGCAAAGCCAAAAGCTAACAAACAGTTGCAGAAATATACACAGAAGACTTCTGTTCTCTCGGGGCTTCCCTGTTCCTTCTACCAACATCAAGGGAGTCTTCGGCCCCTCGCCTTGAGCCTCGAGTACACCTGCTCTTACTGTCCCCTCCCTCTGCAGGCTGGGTACTCTGCCTACAGGCCCTGACAGGCAGGACTCACTCTCTCTCCCTCTCCCTCTCCCTCTCCCTCTCCCTCTCCCTCTCCCTCTCCCTCTCCCTCTCCCTCTCCCTCTCCCTCTCCCTCTCCCTCTCCCTCTCCCTCTCCCTCTCTCTTCTTCCCTCCCTCTCCCTCTCCTCTCTCTCTCTGCTTCAGAGAAGTGGCAAATGGCTCCCGACAGTTTGTTTTGTTTCTTTTCTTTCCCTTTCTTTTCTTTCTTTCTTTCTTTCTTTCTTTCTTTCTTTCTTTCTTTCTATCTTTCTTTCAACTTGGTTTTTCAAGACAGTTTATCTGTCTATCCCTGCCTGTCCTGCAACTCACTTTGTAGACCAGTCTATCCTTGAACTCAAAGACCTTCTGCGGGCTGGTATTAAAGGTGTGCACCACCATGCCCAGCTGTCCTCAGTTTTAAATCTTTCTTTAACTTTTTGTTGGGTGAAAAGGAAGAAAACTTTTTAAAAAAAATTTTGGCTCTACTTTAAAATAGGATAGCAATATTTCAAAAACCTTGATAAAGTAATTAAGTATGGTCTGTTTATATTCAACAGTTATTTTCTATGTAATAACTTTAGTTTTAAGCTCTGAATTGCACTATTTAGTAGAAAATATGCTAAGTTCTCTTGTTTTCCAGGCTATTACTCCAAAGAGACTCCTCACATCTATAACTTCAGTAAGTAGAAATTTTCTAAAAATTGAATCCTTTGATAAATCAACATTTCGAATGAACCTACACACTGACTGACTAGCTTTAAATCTTGAATATCACAGAAGTCTTTACTATCCACTGATGGGTCCCAGTGCTTGAGAGGCAGAAGCTGGGGGCTTACTAGTTGAAGTCCACTCTGGACTACATAGTAAGACTTCCTCCAAATAAGTTTAAATATTTTAATTGTTGATACTTATATGGGAAAAAATATTTTCTCAAATGCTCTTGTAGTGTTAAAATTTTATACTTAACATTTAAATCTAAATAAAAGAAATAATTAATGTATCTTCTTTATCCTTTCTTTGTTAGAAAAGCAGCCTTCATTCTTCAGGTGAGTGGACTGAAACTATCCGGAAGCTTTAAAATAATTACATTTAGCAGTTGCATACCTCTACGGATATATTTATCTGTGCGCTCATACATACACATGCCTTCTTGATTTGCTTTGCTTGGTGTGTACACACACACACACACACACACACACACACAGGTAAAACTGGAAGACCTTGGGCATGGTGCCTCACAGTTGTGGGTGAGGTACTTGAAAGGCTGAAGCAAGAGGATTGCTGTCCTCTCCAGGCTATTCTGGAGAGTTCTAGGCCTGCCTGGCTTAAGGGATGAATTCCTTCTCAAAAGGCAGAAGCAAATGAGAAAGAATGAGAAGAAATAAAAGACAATGGGGCAGATTCTCTGTGGCAGTTTGATTTTGTTCATGTGGAGGATGAGACGTATTTCCTAGTGTCTTAGCCACTGTTCTATTGCTGTGAAGAGACGCTAAGACCAAAGCAACTCTTAGAAAGGAAGCATTTACTTAGAGGCTTGCTTACAGTTTCAGAGGGTGAGTCTCTGACTGTGATGGCAGGACCCAGACAGGCAGTAGCTCTTGGGGTTTGGCATGGACTTTTGAAACCTCAAAACCCACGCCTAGTGACACATCTCCAGTGAGGCCATGTCTCTGCCAGCAGGCCACACACACCTCCTAATTCTTCTTCCATGGTTTATCAACTGAGGACTGAGCATTCAGATACACGAGCCTGTGAGGCCATTCCCGTTTGAACTAAATGTCGTCACTCGGTTTCTCCACAGTTATGGCCAGTCCAGGAGGTCTCGGTGCTGTGCGCACCAGCAACTTTACGCTGGTTGGATCTCACAGGCTGTCGCTATCTTCTGTTGGAGAAACGAAGTTTGCTTTGGACAAGGTAACTGAGCTGTACTTGGGATTGTGTTACCCTGAAAAAGATGAGTCTATAGGCACTGCAGAGCACTGCCAACATACACAGTCTTTGAATTGTACTTTTTAAAAGATATGGGTACATGTGAGTGACAATATTAGGAGTGTTCTGTATTTTAATAGTACAGCTAGTTAGATCTTCAGGTTATATCGCTTTCTGTGCCAGCCAGCTCAGTGTTATGTTTTACAGTTAGATGCTGTTTAAAACAATTGAATGCCTTCTGTATTTGGGCTGTTCTATTTTGTAGGCCAGGGTCTTAACTGTGTCACTTAACTGAAACTGTCTTGGTCCTCCTGCCTCAGCCTCTTGGTAGTGTAGGCATTACAAACCACATCTCTTTAGAAATTTCTTTCCCGTATTCCTTCCCAAATTTAACGCTTTGAACTTCAGATCTCTATTTTACTACTGTGGAGTACTTTTTACCCTAAGTGTGGAATAAATAAGTGTTTAAATGGCTAATGAGACCATGGTAGGGTGTGAGAGACCTGGAGGTCATCCGCCCTTGGTTGACTCCTCATACATAGTATAGTATTGTCGTTTTAAATACAGGTTTTTGCATCTTAATTTAAAAATTTGTAAATTTATATTGGCATATAGTAATTTGTACATTTTAACACATGTATACAGTGTGAACTAATTCAGTCAGGATAATTAGACTTTGTATCTCATTATTTCTTTTTTTGTTTGTTTGGGGTTTTTTTGTTGTTTGTTTTGGTTTTTTTTGTTTGTTTGTTTGTTTGGTTTTCTTTTTGTTTTTTTCGAGACAGGGTTTCTCTGTGTAGCCCTGGCTGTCCTGGAACTCACTCTGTAGACCAGGCTGGCCTCGAACTCAGAAATTCCCCTGCCTCTGCCTCCCGAGTGCTGGGATTACAGGCATGCGCCACCACCGCCTGGCCTCATTATTTCTTTATAACTAAAAAGAACTTAGTTTTTCCTAAAATATATAATAGTTTGTTATGAACTATAATCCTCCCACTGTGTTGTAAATACTAGAATTTATTCCTTCTAACTCATGGTGGGTTGTGTTTTCCTGTTTTGTTCTTTTCCTTTTTGAGTTGAGGTCTCCTATTACCCAGACCACCCTCAGTGTTATTAACGTGTAACTGAGGCTGACCTAGAACTCTTGACCTCTTGGTCTACCTGTAAGTTGCTGAGAGCACCAACATGATAACATAGTTATCAAGCCCAGCTTGATGTGTCTTAGTCCTTGCCTGACCTTTAGGCCCCCGTTCCATTCCTCTTCCCGTTTCTCTTCTCCATCTCTAAGATCACTGCGGACATTCTTGCCGACCTGTAAAAAACCTTCCACATGTGGCCAGAGCTTGCAGTCTTTGGAATTTTGTATTAGCATTGGAGAACCCTGCAGTCAGAACAGAGGCGAGGCTGAGGCGTGGTTTCTGTTGTCTCTTCTCTTGTTTCTCTGCCACACTGGCGGGTGGGCACTGTGCTTGTGCATGCCCAGCCCGTAAGCTAGCAATTGACCTCTGAATTTTAAGCAAAGTCACTTCATCTCTCTAGGGTCTTGTTTTTTCATCGGACATATTAGATCAATACAAGCCAGCCTTACTTTAAACTATGAAGAAAATTTATTTTGATTGATAGACAAAAGTGCTGACTGTGTTTAAATTTTTGACTACTATTAACACAAAGAACTGTATTTTAACATGCTAAAATCTAAAATTGTAACTTATTTAGTAATTCAACTAGTCTTAACACATTGAGTGATTCTGGGTCTTTTGTCTTTTGTCTTTTTCTTTTTTGTTTATTTTAGATAAGTTTTGATCTAAGAGAGCAGGAGCTACTGGGCTATTTGTTCCAGGAAAAGGTTGCTTTGTTTTCTTTACTTAAAATTAATGTGCTTAAGAAATCATTTTCTGCCTGTGTTATTTCTTATCATTATATTAATGCTGCTGATTAAGTATATGTTCTAATGAATAAATTAAATTTAATAATTTTTTTAAATCTAATTTTAAAAAAAAACAGTAACTAACCAACCCTTGATTTCTAGTCCCATGTGTATTTGTTTCACTAAGCACTCCTGTATATTTTGATGTACTTGAATAATTAACAATATATATGTAGAGACAAAGGCCTTATTCTTTGGGCTCTTGGGTATGGGCACCTTTTTCTTTATTTTCATAATTCTTCAAAAAAATTTTTAATTCTTTAATTTTTTGTTTTGTTTTTTTGTTTTTCGAGACAGGGTTTCTCTGTGTAGTCCTGGCTATCCTGGAACTCACTCTGTAGACCAGGCTGGCATCGAACTCAAATCCGCCTGCCTCTGTCTCCCAAGTGCTGGGATTACAGGTGTGCGCCACCACGCCCGGCTTTTTTTTTTGTTGTTGTTGTTGTTGTTTTGTTTTGTTTTGTTTTTTGTTTTTCGAGACAGGGTTTCTCTGTGTAGTCCTGGCTATCCTGGAACTCACTTTGTAGACCAGGCTGGCCTCGAACTCGGAAATCCGCCTGCCTCTGTCTCCCAAGTGCTGGGATTAAAGGCGTGCAGCACCACCGCCTGGCAATTCTTTAATTTTTTTAATTCTTTTAATTGCTTTGGAATTTTCTTTGTATATTTTCTTCCATTTTATGTTTTTTCTTTTTTTTTAAAGATGATTTCATTTATTCCTGGCTGTCTTCAAACTTACTATGTAACCAAAGGTGGCCTTCAGTTTGGGGTCCCTTTACCTTCCAAGTGCTCTGCGCACAGCTGTTGGTCTTCGTGGCTGAATCCTGGATGCCGGAGATCAGGTTCAGGGCTCCAGGCACGGTGGACAAGGGCTCTACCGACTGAGCTGCTTTCCCAGACCACACTTTACAATCTTTAAAGTCTATATTCACTGTCATATTGATCTTTATCAGTACTAATTAGAATGGGAAATTAATAACTATGTTTAAGACTAAAATTGTTCCATATGTGACTTCTGATATACTAAAAGAGCTATTGGTGTGATGTTTTAGATTGTTCTTGTGTGAGTGTTTTGGATGCACGTGTGACTATGCACCATGCATGTACCTGGTTCCTGCTGAGGCCGGAAGGAGGGAGTTAGATGCCTGAGAACCACAGGTGGGAGGTTTCCATGTTATTTGAGCTGATCCCTAAATTAAAAGCTGGGTCCTGGGACCCAGATAATGAATCTCAGTGAACTGCAGACTAAACTCTCTCAGTGTGACGTCCTGAATACTCAGCTGTGTACCTGAGTGGGAAAAGCTCAGCTGGCTTGAAAGAACCAAAGAGGTATGTGTAGAGAGGTTTTCTTAGGAAATGGAAGTGTCACTTAGAATACTTTTAGGGAAAACAGTGATGGAATAAAACGACTATAGAATTACAGGAGCTGGTGAGACAGCTCAGCAGTTAAGAGCACTGACTGCTCTTCCAGAGGTCCTGAGTTCAATTCCCAGCAACCATATGGTGGCTTATAACCATCTGTAATGGGATCTGATGCCCTCTTCTGGTGTGCCTGAAGACAGCGGCAGTGTACTCATATAAATTGTGTGTGTGTGTGTGTGTGTGTGTGTGTCTGGAGAGGTTGTTTGCCCTGAACCTGTCTTGAACTCTACCTCCCAGTGCTGGATTCTAAGCTGTATGCCAAGACACCTGACGGATTAGGTATTCTTATCTGTAAAGAAACCCAGCTTATGCCTTTTACGGCAGGGTGTGATGACGTGCAGTGTTCAGTCATCCTGGGTATAGCTTGCAGCTCTTCTCTCAGTAGTTACAGTGATGTGCACAAAGAGGCAGACAGAGCAGAGAAGGACAGGAGCCTGTTATCCTGTGTGTTAGTAAGGAAGATTTGACATGCTTGTTTTTGGTTTCTTGATTTGTTTTTCATAACAGGGATTCTGTGTGTAGCCCTGACTTCTCACCCTGTAGACCAGGCTGGCCTCCAACTCACAGATCTGCCTGCCTCTGCCTCCTGAGAGCTGGGATTAAAGGCAGGTGCCTGGGCCTTTCTTAATTTTTTAAATCTTATATAATAAATATTTCCATGCTAGATAGAACCATGCTTTAATTTGGAAGAAAATATCAACTCCCAAACTTAATTTGTAGGAACAATGTAGTTTCATTTTTAGACTTTTTTTGGGGGGGGGGGTAGAAAGAGAGAGACAGAGACAGAGACACACGTTGTGATCCTCTGCCTCAGCCTCCTGACTGCTGGAGTCACCATGGGACGGGGATCGCCGCCCCGCCCCTGCTCTGGTGGCCCTCCTCTGCCCTCCCTTTTTCTTGCTTTAAGAATAAATTATGAAGATGTTAACAAAGTTCATCAGAGAAACTTGCAGAATATTTAAAGTTCATCCTTCAGGGATCGTTTATTTACAGATTGGGCCATCGAGTCATATCATAAATCCTCGCACCATCTCATACTCCTGTGGGTGTCAGTTAGGTGTCCACCTCCATCTACCTTTTCACTAATGTACACATTGCACTGGACCTTCTTGGTCTCCAGGCGAGAGCAGCCAAGAAAGCTTCGGTTCAGGCGGGGCTGTGTAGGGCTGGGTGGCACTTTTCCCTCCGAAAGCAGAAACCAGGGCTGGGGCTGAGCAGAGCCCGAGTCTCAGCCGACCTGAGCCTCCCTTCCTTTCCTGCCTTCCTGCTTCCCCCGCACTCTCTGCTTTGTTTTAAAGACTTGTTTTCTTTATTTGGTTTTTATTTGGTGTTTTTTGTTTGTTTGCTTAGTAAACAAGGCTGGCCTCAAACTCAGAGATCCACCTTCCCCTGGCATGGGCCCACACACCCAGCAAGATTGTTTTTTGTTACTATCTAACTCACTATGTAGCATAGGCTGGCCCCAAGCTTGGGGCAGTCCTCTCAGCCTCCAGAAGGTTTAAATTGAAGTTCACCTTTGGGTTGTTTTGGTTCAGTTTTTGTTTCAAATATCTTGAGACTGAGCTGGGCCCTCTGGTTTCCAGCCTGTATGCAGCTAGCATTTGCTCATGAGATGTGGTAGGGAGGCCTGGTGGGCAGGACAGCCCCTGCCCCTTGCACAGGGGAAAGTCCCTAGGGGAGGCCCGTACATTCCCGGAGCTTAGTGCTTCCACCTGTTGCTTTCACGGTGGTCTGGCGGCTTCCCCTTACCTTAGCCCAGACGCCAGGGGACGCTTGCTTGGTGCCTTTTTTTTTTTTTTAAGATTTATTTATTTACTTTATGTGTATGCGTACACTATGGCTGTCTTCGGACACACCAGAAGAGGGCCTCAAATCTCTCTATGGATGGTTGTGAGTCACCATGTGTTGCTGGGATTTGAACTCAGGACCTCTGGAAGAGCAGTCAGTGCTCTTAACACTGAGCCCTCTCTCCAGTCCTGATCATTGTATTTATTTAGTCATTTGATTGAGATTTATATTGTTTCTGCTTCTCCAGTTATTGTGAATAGTGAAAATGATTCTACAAATAATGTTCTGCTTTCTTCACAGGTACCTTTTTTATCTCCATTGGAAGGTCACATCTGTTTAAAAATAAGCTGTCAAGTGAATTCAGCTGTTGAGGAGAAAGGGTTTCTTGTGAGTGCCATCTCCTGCTCTTTGTTACCCTTTCTTCTGTTTTCCTAAAGCAGAGGTCCGCGACATGTGGGTCTTGTAACTCTGGGGTTGAACAACCCCTTCACACGGGTAGAAAGGAAGGAGGCAGGAGCATGCTCAGATTGATCCTGCAGAGGATTGAACCTGCTTCTTTCTCTTACACTTGAAAGAGAAGTGATAGATTTCTTTCAGTATTTTATTGTGAAAAATGGCAGCTGCCTAACAATGTTGGCATCATTTTACAGAGCTTATGCACTGGCTCTCTCAGTTTGTAAGACAGAGTCTCTTACTTAGCTCCAGCCAAACTAGAACTCTGCCTCTCAATTAAAGGCACGTGGCACCGTGCCTAGCTTGATCTAGATATTCTTCAGTGCATTTTTGATAGAGACAATCAAACTTTTATTACTGAGCTGAAAGATAGGATAAAATCATGCAAAAAATTTTCTATAAAAATATCATAGCATATGGAAACTTTTTCTTAAGTTTCTAATGTCAGCCAGGTGGTGCACACCTTTAATCCCAGAGTTTGGGAGACAGAGGCTCGAAGATCTCTGTGAGTTCAAGGCCAGGCCAGCCTGATTTACAAAGTAAGTTCCAGGAAAAGCCAGGGATGTTACAAAGAAACACCCTGTCTCAGATAGATAGATGGACTGATGGATGGATGGATGGATGGATGGATGAAGGGAGGGAGGGAGAGAGGAATAGGTGGATTCTAATATCAGTGTTTTAATTAACTTCCAGACCATATTTGAAGATGTCAGTGGGTTTGGTGCCTGGCATCGAAGATGGTGTGTTCTCTCTGGCAACTGTATCTCTTACTGGACTTACCCAGATGATGAGAGGCGGAAGGTAATTGACACACTCAAGTCAGTGGGGAAAGTCCTGCTGGGCTTGTGTGGTGCTTCATGAGTGCATGTCCCTGTCCCCACTCTGCAGCTCCCCTTGCTCATGAATTAATGAAGAAGAACTGGTCCTGTTCTGACTGTGTGCCCTTCCATAGCTAACTTCATGGTAGTAACTAAGTGTACATCCACGGATCATCTCCCTTCCCTCCTACTCCCGCCCAGCTACTGCTGGGTACTGAGTGCACAGCCTTGGGTCTGGTCGCCTGCTGGGCAAGTATGGTGCTGCTTGCCTAAATCCCCGGACCTTGCATTTGTCTTTTTCAAACAAAAACAAGTGCTTTTTAAAATGAACTTTTTTGATAAGATATTTTAATATCTTTCTAAAGCAATAGACACCTATAATGTTTTTAATAGTTACTAAATAGCATTACATTATAGTCATTAAAATTATAAAAAAATTTTTAAAGATCTATTTTTATTTTATATGCATAAGTGTACTGCATGCATGCATGTCTGCATCACATGTGCCTGGTACCCATGGAGGCCCGTAGAGGGCGTCAGATCCCCCTGCTACCCAAGTACTGACGGTTGTGACCACCATGTGGGTTCTGGGAACTGAATGTGGTTCTCCTGAAAGAGCAGTGAGTGCTCTTAACCACTGAGCCATCTCTCCAGGCTCTACAATTATTATTTAAAATATATTCTAAAACATTTAAGAGATTCCAGAAAGCATTAAAAAAAACAGGGTTGGTGAGGTGGCTCAGCAGGTAAGAGCACTGACTGGTCTTCCAAAGGTCCTGAGTTCAAATCCCAGCAACCACATGGTGGCTCACAGCCATCTGTAATGAGATCTGACACCCTCTTCTGGTGTGTCTGAAGACAAGTATAATGTACTTACATATAAAATAAATAAATCTTTAAAAAAACAGACAAACGACTTGCATGAGTCTCCAGTTGCACCTCCCCGTGTGACTTTCTCTCCTACTCGAGATACTGCCTTGGTGAGAGTACTGCGCCTTTGTATTTCTTAGCATTTTAGTTGTGTGTTATAACTGCCCTGTTGACCATTACAGGAAGGGATCCCATGTACCCACCGCTCGGTCACTGTGGGGCGTGCAGTTGCCCTAGGCTGGCGTTGCCTCAGTTGGTTCCTTTTCCTCCGATGGATAGCATTCCATTGTACAGACATGTCACAGTGAATTGATTGATTTGTTGTGTTTGTGCAACCTTAGATTATTTCTGCACTGCTGCATTTAAATGCAGCCCTTGAGGCTGAAGCTGGAGGGCTGAGGAGCACGGCCGTGCTCGGTGAAGAAGGGCCCCAACGCCGCAGAGGAGGGCGTGTGCGGAATGTTCAGAGGACTGTGCAAAACGAACTGGTTTTTCTCTGCTCCCTAAGAATCTGTGTGATGCTGTTGATGTGGCAAATCAGTTTGCGGTTGTTGTCAGAGGTGTAAAGAGAGGCTAGGATTTAGTCACGCAGCTGAAGCAGACTGAATGGGGTTCGTCAGGCATGCTTCTCCTCTTGTTAGCTCTGTTCACAATTGAGTCTGGAGATGGAACTGCATGTTCTCCAAAAGGTTCTCCGTTCCCGTGAACACTTCTGTGTCACCAGCTTTTGTCAATCTGAGGGAGACATGCATTCTTTGTGTTTGTCTTTGTGTCCTCATTACTAGAGTAGCACCTTGTCTTCTGGGTATGGCCTTTGTGATGATTTGAATGAGGCTCATATATCTGAATACATAGACTCCGGTTGGTGAAACTGTTGGGGAAGAATTAGGAAGTATGCCAGCTAGTTTTCTTTTTTAGCTTGATTCAGGCTAAAGTTATCTGAAAAGAGGGAACCTCGATTGAGAAAATTTTTTTATAAAATCCAGCTGTAGGGCATTTTCTTAATTAGTGATTGGTGCAGGAGGGGCCAACTTACTGTGGATGGGCCATCCCTGGGGGTCCTGGGTTCTATAAGAAAGCAGGCCGAGCAAGCCATGATAAACAAGCCAGTAAGCAGCACCCCTCCCTTGCCATGACAGTCACAGACTCTGTGACTGTCTAACCCTCAGGAGCCATGAGCATTTTGTTTTGTAAGTTGTCTTAGTTGTGTTCTTTGTCACAGCAATAGAAACAAAACTGAGACAGCCATTTATATCTTTGTCATACTTTGGCCCATTTTTCTCTGTCTTTTTGGCCCAGAGTCTTGACATGTAACGCAGAGGGTCCTAGAACCAGAGATTCTCCTGACCCTGCCTCCTTCTCAAGGTCTGGGGTCACTGTGCACTACAGCAGCACTCTTTTCTCCAGTCTTTACCTTTTTTTTTTTTTAATTGAAATTACATTTCACTAGTCTTTGGTTTGACTTACTTTCTATTTATTGTTAAGGGAATTGGATCTATCAGCTTGTTATATTGCTTGTTTGTACTGCTTTGTCTTAACATCAAAAAGCAAAACAAAGACCATCCCTACCTTGCAATCAGAAAAATGGCCTTTTTGCTTTCTGTATTGATGTACTCATGTCTGTACTTGGAACTAAGAGCCATAAATGAGAGAGGACACACAGCGTCTGTCTTCCTGGGCACAGTACTTCACTTAGTATAGTTTCTTGTTCCATCTGTCTAAAAAAAATCTCATCATTTTGCAGCTGAATGGCATTCCATCCTGTGTGTGTCACATTTTCATTATCCACTGATGAGGTGGAGACATCTAGAGCCTCTCCGTTTCCTGACTGTTGGGAACAGAGTAGCGATACGCATGGCTGAGCGCGTGGCTGAGGCTCCAGTCCCGTGCGCGATGCCAGAGTGTGCAGCTGCTCTGTGCCATGTCAGCCGCCATAGTATCCTCTGACTTCACCCTTGTTCACCGTTCACACACACAAAGCTGTTCTCATTCGGAACCACCCATCGTGTATGAGTGCCCCAGTTTTCAATTCATTCATGTTTTGATGGTCCTTCGTGTTCTTTCCATATTATAACTATTAC
This sequence comes from Apodemus agrarius, assembly GCA_964023405.1. NCBI lineage: Eukaryota > Metazoa > Chordata > Mammalia > Rodentia > Muridae > Apodemus > Apodemus agrarius. Next base: position 22,536,006 of record OZ030012.1, on the reverse strand, counting down.
GAGTAATCCTGCAATGATATAGATCTTTTTGACATACTGGTTTTCTCTCCAGCGCAATCTCACTGGTTGAACTAGTGGGACTGCTGTATCATGTGGTAATTCTATTTAAAAAAAAATTGAGGAACCTTCTATTATCAAAAATGAGTTTATGTACATAGTTTTGTGATGTTTTTGGATGTGTGTAGTGTGTCTGTGAGTGTGTGTTCAGTTGTGCAGACATAGTGAATATGCACACATAGTCATACGTGTGGGGTTGCCCTCAGGTTTCCATGGCGCACAGATGTGTAGTACTGAGCATGCACCCAAACCCGGACGGGGCACGCCATTCCATTGCCTGGAGTTCCTGGATTGTCCTTTGTGTTTGAAAACAGTGTGGCTGTTAATAAGTGGTTGAGAAGTGGGGAGCATTTTCCCATCGTTTAAAGCAAGTATATGCGCGGCCTAGTGCAGGGGAGGGTCCTCGGGCATCAGGAGTTTGCTTGGCTGCTGCACGCTTGTTGTTTCCTGGTCATTAAACATTTTAAGCTAATGACTTTTTAACTTTAATTTATAAACATAAAAACTGCTTAGTATCTACTGACTTAAATAACCTTGCTTGTTTTCTGCTAATACTTTGTACATTTTATTTTTTTAAAGAATCCCATAGGAAGGATAAATCTGGCCAATTGTATCAGTCATCAGATAGAACCAGCCAACAGAGAATATTGTGCAAGACGTAACACTCTGGAATTAATTACTGTCCGACCACAAAGAGAAGACGACCGAGAGACTCTTGTCAGCCAATGTAGGGACACACTCTGTGTCACCAAGTATGTACTGGTACCATGCTTATTTCTGTCAACTAAGCAATTTCTGGCTCTGTTCTTAGGCATATGGAAAATGTCAGTGATGTCGGGTCTATCACGAAGTATAGACACCATGGCCAAAAAAACAATTTGAGCAAAGGGTTGATTTGGCTTTCATTTCCCTAACACAGTTCATCACTGAGGGAAGGCAGGGCAGGAACTCGGGTAGGAGCCTGGAGGCGGGAGTGGAGGCAGAAGCAGGGAAGAGCTGCTCGCTGGCTACCTCCACGTGGCGAGCTCCACGTGGCGAGCTAGCTCCACCTGGCGAGCTCCACCTGGCGAGCTCCACGTGGCGAGCTCCACATGGCGAGCTCCATATGGCGAGCTCCTTACGCTTTCTCGAACCCAGACCACCTGCCCAGGGTAGGAGCAGCCACATCAGCTCTCAGTCAAGACAAAGCCCCTCTGTTACCCACAGGCCAGTCTGATGGTTGTCCAGTTGAGCTCTCCTTTTCCCAGGTTACCCTTTGTCAAGTCAGCAGAGACTGTCCAACACAAATGCCCCAGACAGACTTGCAGTCAGTCTTCAGTTATGATTAGGGATGGAGATTAGAATGTCATCGGGTTGTTGTTAGATATAGAGATGGGGATGTGTAGAAGCCAGTGAGACCGAGATTCCATCTCACACAGAAAAGGAGAGAAGGAGACACTCAGAGATTAGTGTGATGACTAGTTAACCCAGTCAAGAACGGCGGTGCACCACTGTACAGAGAAGCGCTTCCCTGCATGGCCACTGGTTTGCATCCAACTATTGGTAGGCAGCAAATCTTGGTTCGCTGAGGGATTTATGTTTTCCAAGCAAAGGCATTGTGGGGTGGGGCGTGGAATGGTGACATGAGGCTGACCTCTGTTTGCCCTTGCAGGAACTGGCTCTCTGCCGATACTAAAGAAGAGCGGGATCTCTGGATGCAGAAACTCAACCAGGTTATTGTTGATATCCGCCTCTGGCAGCCCGATGCATGCTACAAGCCTGCTGGAAAGCCTTAAACCAAGGGGGCGTCTGTCTGTCTGTACCATGGAGAGACTTTGCTAGCTGTGTCACAGTGTCTTAAGACATAGTTAGAACCAACAGATTTGCAAGTTGTATTTTATGCTTTAAACATAAAAGGGTATGTGCAAATATTCACTACATATTATGCAGTATTTATATCTTTCTATGTAAAACTTCACCCAGTTTGTCTTGCATTCGTACATGTTTGACAGTCAAATACTAATATTTATGAGAATTGATATTCATGCTAAATATAACAAAAGAGTCTCTTTGTAGAAACCTCACTAGCCAGTTATTCATGACAAAAGTATATATTATAATCAAGTTCTGAATTGTCTTTGACGCTCTGGGTTTTAAGGTATTACGGTCTCCTGTAGGTCGTAAACAGAAACATCTAGTTTGCTGAGTCTTTCTCCATCCAGCCTCGGTGGGTTTTTTTAATAAAGGGTGTGGCTATTCACAGCTCTTGATATGACTGGAGTACTGAATGAAAGGACAGCAAACACTTACCAGTTTAAGCTAATCGGAGCTGCTTTCTGAAGAGATGTGGGCACTGACACTGTAGCGTTTGGGACTGCATATTCTATACAGAAGCATTAAGAATCACGCAGCTCACTGTCACTCTGATCCTAAGGGCACAGTGTGGGCACATTTTCACAGAGTTCAGGCTTTATTAAATAGTTATTTTCATATATCTCAGAGTCCTCATATTAACATATTAGCTTTTTCTCTTACAATAAGAACAAATGTAAATTGAAGAACGCGTCCATAAGAACCTTTACCCGGCTGCTGACTACACCTCTGCTTCCCCGAGTTCTTGTCTCGTGCTCCCTTCTGTTTATCTACGGCACATTCTTCAGGTCTGTTTGAGATCACTGAAGAGTATAGTAAGCTATGTATCACCTTTAAAAGCCCAATACCTTCCTGCAATTTAAAAGTATTGAAATGCGTGGCTTCAGTTTTTAAATACAGTTTGTATTTCTTTTCTGACTGTTAATTGACTGTTTCATTTATAAACACTAAATTCTATCACTTGGCTTTATATTTCCTACTCATTTAAATGTGGATTTTCTTATGTATATTATAAAAGTATTTTATGACATAAATAAATAATTGTAAATTGTCAAAGGCATCAGTTATTTAAGAAATGGTCTGTGTGATGTATTGCTATATATGTCCTGTTGTGTGTGGGACACTGTGCTGACACTACACCGTCCATATCTTCATATCTAGCCTAGCCTTTGTCTTACTGAATGTTCTTGGGTTGGTGTTACATGAGCAGGTGTGTGAAGGACCGTTTCTGGGGGTTCCAGCAGGATGTGGTGATGGGGTGCACGTCTGAGGAGGTGGTGGACGAGACTGAGTGGTCAGCAGCTAGAGCAGGGGCCAGACGAGAGGAGTGGTGAGGCGGCTCTTCCCCCAAGCTGGTAGACCCGCATGCACGACGCTCCAGAGCAGTGACAGGGGCAGATGTCTCCCCGTGCCCAGGCTTGCCTTTTCTCTTTCGCAGCATGGACTGTGTACATAGTCAACAGACATGTGCACACTTCCTATGTAAGGGTTCCGTACACGCTGCTTGTTATAAAGTATCCCTTAAAGGTTGTCTCAGTTTATGGATGAAATTCAGTTTGGAAGTTTACAATATATGTTCATTCCTTTTTTTTTTTTTTTTTTTTTTTTTTTTTTTTTTTTTGGTTTTTCAAGACAGGGTTTCTCTGTGTAGCACTGGCTGTCCTGGAACTCACTCTATAGACCAGGCTGGCCTCAAACTCAGAAATCCGCCTGCCTCTACCTCCCAAGTGCTTGGATTACAGGCGTGCGCCACCACACCCAGCTGTTCATTCCTTTTAATGGTTAATGAAACAATCTAAAATCTCCTGAGTAGGAAAAATTCATTCTAGTTTAAGATGGCCTGTGGACATTTCTGTGGGGGATTTTCTTTTTTAGTTTATATATTTATTTGGGGGGGGCATGTTTGAAAATATAATGTAATCCATTATTATGTATAATTTGTTAACATATACTAATATATTATAAGACTCCATTCTTACCAATATCTGTAGATAAAGGTAAATACAAAAGGTAAATATTCATGACATGATAATAAAAGAATCGATGTGCAAAATATGAAAGCCTGGCTGTGGTTGAGCATTGGTCATGCACTGGGGCTAGCCTTGGTGTTACCATGGACTGTTTTACCAACCCAATGAAATGAACAGTAACAGTAACAACATTGCAAGGGACAGACACACCTATGTAAGCCTGTGTTTTGGTCCAGAATCCACAAGTTTCACTATTACACTGTGATAGCTCTCAAACTAGTGAGTCAAAGAATATTTAGCCTGGGTAAAGAATATTACCAGTAAGTGCAAAGTCACAAACAAAAATCCAAAGATGCAACAAATGGAAAGGTAATAAAATAACAGAAAAACAAATATAAATCGCCACTTTAGTGAGAATACAAAGTGATACAGCTTTCTTCATAAGGGCTTCTTTAAAAAAAAAAGATTTGTTTATTTTATGTATATGAGTACACTGTAGCTGTACCAATGGTTGTGAGCCATCACGTGTTTGATGAGAATTGAACTCAGTACCTCTGTTCGCTCTGGCCCCGCTCACTCTGGCCCAAAGATTTATTTTATGTAAGTACACTGTAGCTGTCTTCTGACACACCAGAAGAGAGCATCAGATCCCATTACAGATGGTTGTGAGCCACCATGTGGTTGCTGGGATTTGAACTCAGGACCTTCAGAAGAGAGCAGTCAGTGCTCTTAACCAGTGAGCCATCTCTCCACCCCTTGATAAGAACTTAATGTAACTGGTTGTGAGAACTTTGAAAGGTTAATACCTGAGAATCCATAAAGATACAAATTCAAAGCAATCTACAAACCAATAATAAGAAATTAGGACATCCTTTCTCTACAAAATACTACATAGTGTAAAAAAAAAAAATTAGGCTCACACATCTGGAAAAAATGTAAATGTGCTGTCCACATGAAACTGCAGTCTACAGTTAGATTGACAGTCGGTGGGAATACGGAAGGATCACTTTAGTTCTCACTGGGGAAGGGGAGAGATCTGTTTTGCTATCAGGCTGTACTTCTGGGCTAGTTCATATGGTTATAATGAGAGTATTTTCATTGCATTGGATATTGCATTGGATATTTTGCAATGGACTTGGGAAAACTTCCAAGTTTACAAGTCAGAATGAAGGATAGAGTAGGCAGTGAGCCGGTGCAGAAGTGCCATGGGACCCCGCGGTGGGGTTCCATCTGCAGTTCACAGGCGAACGGAAGAGGATATGTCTGGAAGGTGAAATGGCTGCCACGGGGTTCGAGAAAAGGAAAGGGAACCTCGAATACTGATGGGGGGGACTGCAGCAGGGGGGGGGGGCGGGAGGGGGGGAGGTGCAGGGTAAGGAAGAGTCCAGAACCTGGCAGCCACCATGTATTGAGAACTGGGTACCCAGAATTAGGCGTTATAAAGGCCAGGCCTTCCGGCGTCACAGGATAGACATTACACTCCAGTACCATAGTGAGGAGATACTGGGCCAAAATCTGGCAGAAAACCTTGTAGGTGAACTCCAAACTCTGCATCTCCATGTCCAATGTCAACGTGGCCTGCGGATTTCTGACACTCTCATCTTTGTTGCCTGCAACAAACGTCTTTCTTTCGGCTGTGCCTCTTCCTGTTAGCAGCTTTTCCGTGGCAGGTACACCATGACTTTGGCATCGCTATCATTACGGGGTAGCCCAGGCAACTTTAACTACGCAGCTTCTTATTCCAACGTCTAGGGTCCACCCATGGCAGATTCCGGGCTTTGAAAGGCTTGGGTTACTTTTCCCGCTCTGCCCCCTGCGGCACACTAGGCTCTGGTAGACCCCACTCCGCTGCTGCTGCTGTTCTTGGTAGTTATCCCATGGTACTGGCATCTCCAGTAAAATGGGGCATCCTGCTACAACTCTGCTCCACTAGTACCCTGTGGGGAGCCGATGGCCGGCCCAAAACATCCTGCTGGCCAAAAACATCCTGCCAGCCAAAAACATCCTGCCGGCCCAAAACATCCTGCCGGCCCAAAACATCCTGCCAGTCCAAAACATCCTGCTGGCTTGAAGTAAACAAGTCAGTGCCAGGTGCTGGGTAGTTTACCATCCCTTGGTCTCCGCCTCTCCCGAGCTGCAGCCAATCAGGGGATGACACGTCCGAGGCAGGGGTTGCAGCCTATATAAGGGATGGGCTTCTGGGTATCTGGGTCTCTGCTCTGTAGGCTTATGCTCTGCCTCTCAGGAGCATTAAAGCATTACTGCAGAAGGATCTTGAGTGTGCCGCGTGGTTCTTGCTGGCGAGACGGTAGCGCGGGACGTCTGGTGCCGAAACCCGGGAATACGTGACCTCATCATCGTCAGCACCATCGGAGACCCCTTGGCTACAAGGAAGATTCAGAACTGCAGGCAGATACGTTCGGAGAGGTATGTTCTTCTTTGGCTTCGACTTGAGATTGTCGCCACCCTGGGAAGGTAGCATTGAAGCTTTTGTGACCATTCTTGGAGCCCTTTTAATCTTTCTCTTTGCCATGTATGAATGCTCCAGGTCTTTGACTCTTGCCTCACAGAACAAATTAGGTAGAGATCTTGACCGCAAAATGGTGGAAAGAGACTTGAGGCAGGGGACAAAAGCAGTTGGGAAACTTGTTAAAAACTGTCTAGAAGATAAAGCTTGTAGGGCTGCCGTGGCGGAAGGTCTGAACACCCTTGAAGAAGTCCAGGATAGCATATCAGAAACCGAGCGTAGTGAGAGGTTGGGCGCGCGCAAGAAAAAACCAGTCCCAAAAAAGGAAAAAGGACCTCCCGGAGAGTCTAGAGACAAGGGAGTGAATGTGTCAGATCTTAAGGCTTTAAACTTTGATAACTCTGATAGCTCTAATAGCTCAGAGGATGAGGTCTTGGACCCCGATGAAGAGGCTGAGTTAGAGGAGGAAGCTGCCAGATATGAGGAGGAAAGATACCATCAGGATGATCGAAGGCAGAATAGTAAAGAACCTCGAAAATGGCAGCCCCTAACAGCCCTTTCACAGGTTGTTCCTTCGGCGCCTTCTCCCTATGAGACACGCCCGAAGTCTTGCTCCTTTTTGTCTGAAAAATTAAAAAGAAAGCTGCGCCTTGCTTACCCAGTCTTTGAAGGCGCTGAAGGAGAGCAAGTAGTACCTATATCCCCCATCCAAAATCAAGGAAGACAGGGCCTGGGTTTTTCCTAGGTGCCACTGGGGCAGCACGACCCATACCATGGAAGACAGGGGATCTGGTGTGGGTTCCCCAGTGGCTGTTAACCTCTGAAAAACTAGAAGCTGTGACTAATCTTGTTGCAGAACAATTGGCTTTTTGTGCACAAATGCAAGTCACACATATTACGGGCTTGCCATATAACCCTCAAGGACAAGGTATCATTGAGCAAGCACACCGTACACTCAAATCATATTTAATTAAACAAAAAGGGGGAATAATAAAAGATCTGCCCCCCCGTGCCACGGGTTGCCGTAGCAGTGGCACTCTTTACTATAAATTTTCTAAATTCAGATAAGCATGATCAGACTGCAGCAGAGCGACATTGCTCAGACCCGCATCGACCTAAAGAATTGGTAAAATGGAAGGATGTGTTGACTAATGAATGGAAAGGCCCGGATCCTATTCTAATAAGATCCAGGGGAGCCGTTTGTGTCTTCCCACAGAGTGAAGAAAACCCCTTCTGGGTCCCTGAGAGGCTTACTAGAACAATTTTGGAGCAGAAGGACACCGCAGATCCTCACACTACGAGAAGGACACGCCCAGTCACTCACACTACGAGAGTTGAGAGCAGCCATTATCCAGGTCAACTCTACGAGCCTTGACCTGTCCTTGACGGAGGGACTACCATCATGGATCGCTTCAGCTGTCTCCTATTTTAAGGACTGGGTGGGGGTGGGATTGTTTGGCGCAGCCCTTTGCTGTGGACTGGTGTTACTTCTCTGGCTGGTCTGTAGGCTCAGGGCTCAAACCAAGAGAGACAAGGTGGTTATTGCCCAAGCGCTTGTGGCTCTGGAACAAGGAGCTCCCACTGACATTTGACCAACAATGCTCAAGCAGTAGGCCGCCGGCTGGACAGCTCTTGCACACCCGGAGCTTAGACTCATTGCACAGGGTAGAGTGTCCAGCTTGAGCAGCCCATGGGGGATGCCGAGCAAAGCATCGCACAGAGAGACACCTGACATAAGGGTCTCTCTGGGAGGCATGTTGTCCTGCATAAGGGTTGCCTGCCCTAGTTTCCCTTTCCCAGAAAAACGGCAGAGTGACAGGTCGAGGGCGCTTCGGGTCAAACCAACAGCCTAGTGGCGACTCTCGTACGAAGTCTTAATTTTGTTGCTTGGGAGTTCGACCTCTGTCTCCACCCCTTAAAGATTGGGTGACCTACTTGCTATAAGAGCAAAAGGGCCTCATTATTAGATTGTTTTGAACCCTGAAGGTCCAGACAAGAGCCTGAAGGTTGATCAACAATCTGAGGTCTTTATTTTAAATAATAAAAAAGGGGGAGATGTGGGGAGCCGATGGCCGGCCCAAAACATCCTGCTGGCCAAAAACATCCTGCCAGCCAAAAACATCCTGCCGGCCCAAAACATCCTGCCGGCCCAAAACATCCTGCCAGTCCAAAACATCCTGCTGGCTTGAAGTAAACAAAGTACTGCAGAAGGATCTTGAGTGTGCCGCGTGGTTCTTGCTGGCGAGACGGTAGCGCGGGACAGTACCCCCCTAAGCTCTTCTCGGGGTACTATGCCTCAATGTCTTTGCATGAGCCCATCAGGCCTTCAACCGCCACTGAAGCTATCTATACCTTCCCCAGTGACCTCCCCCGACCTCTCACAATGCCAAACCTCAGCTGCTCTCCGTGATTCCCTTCACGCCTTCAAAACCAGGACTACTTCTTAGATACTGCCAAGTTCAGGTGTGAGCACAATGTCTATCTCTAACATAGCTTCTCTGTGTTCTCAAAAAACCACTTCCCAGATTTTAGCTCAGTCTTAGGGTTTTACTGCTGTGGACAGAAACCATGACCAAGGCAAGTCTTATAAAGAGAACCCTTATTTGGGGCCAGCTTACAGGTTCAGAGGTTCAGTCCATTATCAAGGTAGGAGCATGGCAGCATCCAGGCCGGTATGGTGCAGGAGGAGCTGAGGTCTACATCTTCATCTGAAGGCTGCTAGTGACTTCCGAGAAGCTAGGATGATGGTTTTAAAGTCCACACCCACAGTGCCACGACTACTCTAAAAGGGCCACACCTTTAATAGTGCCACTCTCTGGACCAAGCATATTCTTGGTGCTGGTCTCTTTTCAATTACTCCCAATTTCTTAGCTATAGCTAACTAGCACCAATTGTCTTAGTAATTCCTCCTACTCTTGACTCTAAAGCCAGAGTTCCATGGCCAAAGCTGCAAAGTTCTGCTACTTGCTGGGACTGGAAATGGCCCCCTTCTTGTAAACACCAGCTTTCTGTTTTCCAGCTCCTTCACTGCCTAAGCTTGGTTGTCCTGGTGCTTGCTGTGTAGACCGATCTTAAACTCAAGAGATCTGTATGCCTGGGTCTCTAAGACTGCTGGGACTGAAGGTGTACAACCACCTTGCCTGGACCTCAGATTCTCTACCTTTTCACAAGATCAGATATAGTCAAGTTGACTACTGAATTGCCATCACAATCCATCCCTCTGTCAATGTGACACAATCATGTCTCCTTATGTCCACATGAAAACAATAACAATAACCAGCTAGGTCACATTAACACCTAACATGATCTACTATCCCTTGTTCAACTGCAAATGCATAAACAATTTACTCCTTCTAGTTTTCCTCTCTGTTTGCTGTGCTTGGTCAAAATGCTCCTCAGAAAAGTAAACCATCGAACAGAGGCAGGCTCCACGGACAAGGGCAAAAAACAGCCACATTCTTCACTAAAATATAACAAGAAGGATCTCTAGACGACAGTCTAAATCTCTTCTCTGAAACCTCTTGATCCAGGCCCCTAAGAGTCCAAATCACCCTCAGTACCAATGTCTTCTTTCATATTCCTCCTAGGATGGCCCATTAAGTCCCCAAGTCCACATTCCTCTAAACAAAAGCATGTCAGGCTCATGACCTCAATACCCCAGTCCCTTGTACCAATTTCTGTCTTAGGATTTAATTGCTATGAAGAGACACCTTGATCACAGCAACTCTTACAAAGGAAAACATTTCATCGGGGCTGGCTTACGGCTTCAGAGGTTTGCTCCATGGTGATTCGTGGCAGGAAGCAGGGCAGTGTGCAGGCAGATGTGGTGCTAAGAATTCTTCAAGGGCCGCTTGAGTAGCAGCTGGGGATCCTTTAAAGGGCCAGGCACCCAATACAAGCCATACTACACAGCTCCTTGCGTCTCTCTGCTCATCACGCCCCCCTCCCGTTTGTTAACCTCACACAGGGTTACACTTCAGAGCATTGGTTTCCAACCTCTGGGTCGAGACCCATGTGGGGTCAAATGACCTTGAGTTGGGGTCACAATCTGCATATCGGATAGTTACATTATGATCCGCGAGAGCAGCAGGATTACAGTTAAATGAAATAGCAGTGAAAGTAATGTTATGGGTGGAAGTCACTACGACGTGAGGAACTGGGTCAAATGGGGGCAGCATTGGGACTGGGAACCATTTCTCCAGAGCCGTGATCGGCCTGGAACTCACAATATGGTTTAAAGCAGCTTCAAACTTACAAGCCTTTTGCCTCAGCCTCCCAACCACTGGGTTAATATCCAGGGGCCAACAACTTTCCTGCCTGTTGTTGTTGTTGTTGTTGTTGTTGTTGTTTTCTTTCCCCGCTGTGTGTCTGTGTGTGTGCTCAGTAGCCTGCATTAGTGACCCAGAAGATGGAAGTGGAGGCCTGGTCTGTGAAGGGGTTATGGCTGGCCCAAAGGTGTTCCGTTAACCCGGGATTCAAGAATCCCAGAGCAGCAGTGCCCCCAGGTTTCTTCCCTTCTCCACTTCTTCCACCCTGCCCCCTCGGGTCTCTGCTAAGGTAACACCACCAGAGCGTGCGTAGAGCTGGGTTCAGATCTTACCTACAACCCTGGCGTGGTGGCTTAGATCTGTGATCCAGGCCTCTGGGAAGGGTGATACATGAGAAAGATGGGCTGTCCCAGAACAGTGTAGTGTATAGAGAGAATCCAAGGCCAACGTGGGCAACTTAGTGAGACCAGGAAAAAGGAAAAAGAGGGAGGCACACACTTGCGTAGGAAGGCGCTTGGCTGTCAGTTGTGAGGCCCTGGCTTCCGTTCTCCATCACATCTTCAGGTCACCCCCGAGCAGCCAAGTGTCCCTCTTGAGACTGAGTCTATCAGTTCCTGTCTACAACTATGTTGATCAAGGATGAACAATCACCTCAGAAGGCTAGGGGCTCTTTTTAATACCAACTAGCCCCTCCTTGTGGGAACTTCAAAACCAGAAGATGGGTGGGAAGGGTAGCACTGGTCACTGCCAGAAAAGGGACGTTGCAAACCAGGAAGGGTCTGTGGTAGGTGAGCCCCACACGGCCCACCACACTGATCTGGGAAGGTATATGGCTGAAAAGGCTGTGTATACACTAGGACTAGAGGCACCTCGAAGAGCATGAGAGATGGGGCTGGTGGTCTTGGGTTTCTGTGGGTTAACAGGAACTGATGATCTGGGGAGTGAGGATCTGGGGAAGGAAGAGAGGTCTATGAGCTGTGATAGAAGAGCTGAGGCCTCCTAGGAAGGAGTTGAGTAACTAAAGGAAGAAGCGAGTATCCGAGGGAGGAGGCCAGGGCCTGAGAAACGGGGTGAGAATCTGAGAGAAGAGGCAAAGACTGAAAAAATGAAGCCGATGCCTGGGCCTGATGAAAGAGATTATATCTTTGGCTGCTATGAGCTTAGTATAATACTTATGCGGAAATGGGTAAAACATGGGATGTGAGCTGGAGAGGCCCCTGGCCATTCACCAAGGATCTGGATGCCTCTCAGTTTCAATCCTGTCTTCACATATGACTTCCAAGGAGTAGTGTCCATATAGATTATACAAAAGGAGAAGGAGGCAGACAGGAAGCCAAACAAGAAGACAGAAACCCCAACCACTCTGGCCCCCTTGGTTTCAGTACAGGGCAGGGCCAATCCCATTTCTAGTTCCTGACCAAGGATGAGTTGAGGTCCCAGTCTCTCATCTGCCTGGCCAGTGTTTATCTTCTACTGTCCCCATTCTTTGCTAGGAGAGGTGACCCTAACTGCATCTAGGGGATTTAGACAAGGAATTCCAATTGGTTCTATCCAAGGGACCTAAAAATCCATACCATTTGTACAATAATAGCCTCCTAGCGTAAGGAAAGGATGGTTTTCATGCCTGAGTAGGGACATCAGGGAGAAGGGACAAAGGCAAGAGAAGGGTCAGGGAGAAATGACACTGATCCTCTGTGAGCAGAGGAAATGACCATCACGCAAGGAACAGGTATGGCTTCATGCAAAAGGTTAGCATTGTAAGCCTGAGGGAGAGAACTAGATCAAACTGCCAAAAACACCAGAATCTAGCGGAGAAGCAGAGGACCTGGACAGAGGCTGGCTGTATCCTCAAATACCAGAAACAGAAGAAAATGAGGTCTCAACCATGCGATGAATTGTCCTTTCCTTGAACATTGTAAACACATCGGCTGAAAGAAGAAAAGTGACTTGAACAAAATAGATAGAAAAACTCAGTCAACAGCCGGGCGTGGTGGCGCATGCCTTTAATCCCAGCACTTGGGAGGCAGAGGCAGGTGGATTTCTGAGTTCAAGGCCAGCCTGGTCTACAGAGTGAGTTCCAGGACAGCCAGGGCTACACAGAGAAACCCTGTCTCAAAAAACCAAAAAAAAAAAAAAGAAAAAAAAGAAAAACTCAGTCAACTCCAGATAAAAAAAAAAAAAAAATCCCAACCCACAAACAAAAATCATGACACACCAAGATAACGTGTTTCCTCCAAAAACTACAACTTCCATAGTAATGTTTCCTAATGGAATTACATAGAAGAAATGATAGACAAAGAACTGGGACCCTTGGTGCCAAATTTCCCAGCTTCCCTAGCGGAGCAAAGTTCCAAGTCTCGAGAGAAGCGTTGTTGGCGTGGCCGCCGTTTGGGTGAGGTATATGAGCACACTGTAGCTGTCCTCAGACACCCCAGAAGAGAGTATCAGATCCCTTCACAGATGGTTGTGAGCCACCATGTGTTGCTGGGAATTGAACTCAGGACATCTTGAAGAGCAGTCAGTGCTCTTACCTGCTGAGCCACCTCTGCAGCCCCCGGATATGTAGTGTCTTGTCTTTGCTCATCATTACTTAACAAACCACTACCAACAGCAAGCAAAACCCTGGCCTTTATACACCCCCTGAAAAGTCCCCAGGATTCTGAACAGCACACAACTGCAGAAGTTATCTGCACTGAGCAGAATCACAGCCAGTTCCCCCACCCCACAGCCCCCATCCCCATTAGAGCACAAGATGTTCGAGCAAGAAGAAAATGGCTTGTTTGAAATTCCAGATTATGAACATACGGAAGATGAAACTTATCTTCCCTTCCCACCTCCGGCCTCTCCAGAGAGAGATTCTGCAGAAGCAGAACCCGATGAAGGGACAGAGTACGTGTTCCACCAAAGAGAACAGTTAAACGGAATCTACCTAAGCTAGATGCTACAGGATTGACTTCAGAGAGCGGGCTTCCAGCTCTACGGCATGTGTTTGATAAGACGAAATCCAAGGGTGACCCGCCCAGCAGGTCTAGTTATTCAGGGTTCTGAAGAGGCGCTACCTGAGGGTGTGGGGGGGGGAGAAGAAGGAGACCAAGCAGGGTTCTGTTGTCAAGGTCTCACTTATTGTACAGGAGGCAAGGGCTTATAAGCAGTAAGGAGGGAGAGTGAGACAAAGACAGTAAATATTGAAACAGTCAGGTGGGATGTCTTGGAATGCGAGGGTACGGACACTTTGGTTGAAAGCCAGTTCACTAATTAACTGGTTCCTGTATAGAGGTCCGGTATCCAAATAATCAGCCAGTTTATTGCCTTAGCCAGTTCCTGGTACAGCAGATGAAAGAAGGCGATAAATCAGCTGCATAGGAGGCTTAGGAGCACTTGTAAGATGCTTGCACTCCAGCTCCCTAATTAAGGCATCAGGCTCCAACAAGCCAGCAGTACATGCAGATCGGTGCAACAGCAACGCAGGAGGGTGACTTATCTATGGGAGGGAGACAGGGTGACGCCAGTCCAGATGGCCCAGGACTTAGTGGAGATTGTCCAGGCATGCCCCTTATCTTTATGGCCTGTTGGTTCCCGGAATCTTCCTGTGCCGTCAGTTAGTGGGAAAGGCTCTTGTCCAACAATCTCATGACCTTGCAGCAGCCATCTTAGGGCTGAGCGCTTGTGACTGTATAGCTCAGAATGGCTCCCTACATCTCCCCCTTTTGTCTTTTATAGAAGACTATTAAGATTTTCGGGGAGAAACTGGGCAGAGGAGCAAATGACCAAAAGAGGTGTAGCCGTCTCTGTCTTAGGATCGACCTCTCAAACCCCAGCCTTACCCGTTGTAGGATTACCTTGTTGTCCTCAAGGCTCCGTGTCTTAGGTTGGTCAGAGGCAGGAGGAAGTTGCCCATCATTAAGATGGCTACCTTGGGTCATCTTACCATTCCTCCTAAAAGCCCAGGGACGAGAGAGCAGGGGCCAGATGGCATTACTTTAGGAGATTGTGGAAGTTGAGCCCTTCTCGATATGTTGTGGGCACCTCATCTTGTTCACCGCCCTCCTGGTTCTTGTCGATCACTCTGGTTTCTAAGCGATGATAATGTACTGAAACAGAATTTTTAGGCAAAACAGAATCTATTTGTGATTTAATAAAGTGTGTAAGTCACTGAAAGGCCCAAGGACCAAAGGAAATCAACAGAAGCAGGCATACAAGGGGTCCTAAAATCAAAGGTAGCAGGGTAGAGAGCCATGGGAATGTGGAAAACCAGTTTTTATACCAGGACTCTTATTGTTCTCGCTCTCTCTTTCACTTTTCTAGGCTATCCCTCACCCTTCTTAGACTGTCCTCCACGAGTCCAGTCTTATCTACATAGACACAGCATTCCTCTTTTAAGGCTGCACAAAGCCCTCCCTGCTGTAGGAAGAGGAGGTCCAATCCCCTGTATCCCCGGGTATAGAATTAAAAGTTCAATTAGATGAAATCAGGAACTGTGTCTTCAGTGTCTTCTTTTGCTGGTGTCTCTGGCACAGTGGAGAGTCTGAGGATGATGATTGCTCTGATGTAGGCTTGAAGAAAGTGAGAGGTGTGGAAGTCTCTGTCCATGGAGAAGGCCTGGCACAATCAGCTGGTCTGGTATCTACAGGGACCTGTAAATATATAAACAGAGCTTCTCCCGGCAAAACATCCAGTCTTTTTTATTATCTAGTTAGTAGGTCTTTAGTAGAGGTGAAAATGTTTAGAAATGGACTTATTCCGCCGGGCGTTGGTGGCACATGCCTGTAATCCCAGAACTTGGGAGGCAGAGGCAGGCAGATTTCTGAGTTCGAGGCCAGCCTGGTCTACAGGACAGCCAGGGCTACACAGAGAAACCCTGTCTCGAAAAAAAACAAAACAAAACAAAAAAAAAGAAATGAACTTATTCCTTCCTCTTTTTCTTTTATTTTTTTTTAAAAGACTTATTTATTTTCAGACATACCAGAAGAGGGCATCAGATCTTGTTATGGATGGTTGTGAGCCACCATGTGGTTGCTGGGATTTGAACTCAGGACCTCTGGAAGAGCAGTCAGTACTCTTAACCATTGAGCCATCTCTCCAGCCCCCTCTTTTACTTTTAAATAAAGTATTATAAGGAGATGAATAATTATAATTTTATTTTGTAATTTAGATGCCTATATCTTTTAGTGATGAACTCATTCTATAATAGCATGTCCCTGTGAATTATAGGGGGTGTCAATGGAATATGAGAAACTAAGAGCCAAACACCAATTTTAAAAGGTGTTTTAAGTTTAAACAAAGGCATTTATCTGATTTTGAGCCCTTGGCATATTCACGATTATAAAATAATGAAGCAAACACTGAATCATATCTTTGAAAGTTTTTCTAAGTTAGGAAAAGGCATAAATAGTAATGAGAATTAAGTGTAATGCATATAGAAATAAAGGCTAACTTTCCAAGAGATAGGACATATGTAACATATGTCTGTTTTAAATCACAAGGGCACAGGCTCATCAGGGTTAATTCCTAAGCTTAGCTGACAGCTCTTCAGGAATGCAGGAGCAGTCTCACTGAGTGCAATGGTGATTTGTAGTGTAAAATCTTGCTAAACTACCTACTTAGAAAAAACAGCAAGCTTTTGTTAAAAAATTAAATTAATCCTTACCTTCATTTGTAGAACCAGGAAGCATAGGATGAACTTGAACATGTCCAAAAGAGAAAAGGCAATTTCTAAATTGAAGCAAAACTTGTAATTCTGAAAGCTGGGACTAAAATTGTAAAATAACTGTAAAACAGTTACACAGTTTTTTGGTTTTTTTTTTTTAAAAGGGCTTGTCCTTAATATTCTTAGTATTTAAAAAACAATGGCTATTGTCTTTAGCTCCATTTGTTATGCAAAGGTGTGTGTGTGTGTGTGTGTGTGTGTGTGTGTGTGTGTGTGTTTTAAATTTCCTTTAGGATCTAGAAAGTTAAGATAACCTGTTTGAGGAGAAGTCATGAGTAAATATTTTTGTGGAGGCTTAGTCCGTGCTGCCTGGTGTTGCCAGATGCAGCTGCTGAATAGTCTTTCTTTGACTAATGGATTGGTCACCTTAGGCGGTTGAATTACTTTTGCTGTCTGAGGGGCCTGAGGTAGATCCCTTACAAAGTTTCCCTGGTTTGATAAGATTCCTGTATTAGTAGCACCAGATAAGGTAGTCCCACTTTTACAAAAGTTAATTTGGCACTCCTTATGCCAGTGGTACCCTTTCAGATAAGGAGGATACTCAGTTGGATTTCTGCTTTGACTGGGACCAGGAGCATTAAAATGTATGGCACCTTAGCCGGGCGGTGGTGGCGCACGCCTTTAATCCCAGCCCTTGGGAGGCAGAGGCAGGTGGATTTCTGAGTTCGAGGCCAGCCTGGTCTACAGAGCTAGTTCCAGGACAGCCAGGGCTACACAGAGAAACCCTGTCTCGAAAAACCAAAAAAAAAAAAAAAAAAAAAAAAAAAAAAAAATGTATGGCACCTCCTGCCTTACCAGGACATTGTTTGCTGAATAGTCTAGGCTTTTTACCTAAATAACTTTTTCGAGCCTAGCCTGATTTATTAAATATTTTCTGTCCTTGATTAGTAGGATTTGGGATAGTGTTTTGGCCTTGTGAGGTTGTAATAGGCTAGGCATACCTTGAAAATATGAAGTAACAACCTCAACACATGCTTTAAATAAATTTCCAGATATTTTAGTTGTCTTTAGAACAGAATGAAAAGTGGGTGCGGCATTCTCAAAGGTCAGTTGTTTTAAAACAATATCTTTTGCCTCAGAGCTAAGAACTATTTTTTTCATAGCCTCTATTAGCTGAGCAAGAGATTCCTCAAAATGTGTCTCTGGTTTATTTATGATGTTAGCAAGCCTTTTGAATTTTGTATCTCTGTTAGGCAAGCATCTCCATGATTCTAGGGCTGTAGTTGATATTTTTACTAGAGCTCCTTTTTAAATTTTTGTTGAGTTGTTTTTTCAAGCCATTCCCCTGTACCCACAAGCATTTCATATGTTAACTCTTTCATTCCCCTCTTATTTTCAGATATCTTAGACAACTCTTTTTGAGCGAGTTTCTTATATATATTCCATCCCCAGTAAAAATTCATCTTTAGTTAGATAGGCTCTGGCTATTTTCAACCAATCATGAGGAGTCATAAGCAGTTTAAATGCCAGAGGTTCCCATAAGGGATCCTTATCCTCTTTGTTATTCTCCATACTCACTGGGAAGCAGCCTACCAGTTTACCCTGTTGCTGAATTTGAGGTACATCAGCAACAGATCCCGTAGGCCCCTTTGGTTTATTAAGTTTTTCAAGGGGTCTTGTGGAATGACTTATATTTAAATGCTGCATGGTAGGCCACTTATGATTATGATATTTTGCTACTTTCTTTTCAGAGTTAGATTCCTCCTCTGAAGTTGATATTTCCTCTTCTGACTCGTTACTACTTTCTCCTGAACTACTTTTCTCAGACTTTTCTGTCATGGCATAAACACACTCACTTATGGGATAGTTTTATAACAGTGAATCCATGTACATTTAGATATACATGAATAAAGAAAACACATAATAAACTATAAAGGTAGCTGGGCGGTGGTGGCGCACGCCTGTAATCCCAGCACTTGGGAGGCAGAGGCAGGCGGATTTCTTAGTTCGAGGCCAGCATGGTCTACAGAGTGAGTTCCAGGACAGTCAGGCCTACACAGAGAAGCCCTGTCCCAAAAAACCAAAACCAAAAAAAAAAAAAGAAAGAAAGAAAGAAAGAAAGAAAAAAAAAGAAAAAGATGTTTCAAATCCAATTTGTCCGTGTTATATAGCATAAAATATCTAAAATTAGTCAGAGGAATGGAAACAAGTCGTATCCATGTGGTATTAATTTCATATGTTTTGATTTTTTTCCCACCATGAGAAATGTAAAACATAATATTGCTTTTGGATGGTTGGTTTTATAATCCATTTCATTGGTTTTGATTTCTTTATGTGAGTATTACAACGTTTAAATTTAGATTTCTGGGGATATATCTAATATGAAAGCTGGGGGCAGGCCATCAGGGAAAGGAGGAGAACCTACACTTTATGACATTTTATGCCGAGCGGCAGCAGTGGCGCATGCCTGTGATACCAGCACTTGGGAGGCAGAAGCAGGTGGATTTTTGAGTTCGAGGCCAGCCTGGTCTACAGAGTGAGCTCCAGGGCAGCCAGGGCTACACAGAGAAACCTTGTCTCGGAAAAAACAAAATCAAAAAACAAAAAACAAAAAACAAAAAGACATTTTATAATTTGTCCCCCATTTTATTTGTATCAGACACTGGAGTTTTAGGGGGATTGCTGCCCATTTCGAAGCTCAGGCTTTCTCCTCAAAAAGAGCAAAGTTGGAAAACAATGTGCAGGGAATCTATAAAGCTTGATGCATTTTTCTCGTTTGTGAATAAGTAACTCATAAGACGATATAGCTGAGGGATCAGGAACTCGACACACCCCGACAGGCAGACAGACAGAAACGGGACCTCAAAGAACAAAACTGGCCACTTTCCGGCTTCTTCCTCACTCCCACCTCTACTCTGGCTGCAGGGACCCACTTCCGATGCCTGGGTTAAGCTAGTCGGATATGCTCAAGGCCAGACTGGGATTTGCTTGCCTATAGTTACGGGTCTATCAGATACTCTTCTTTGTCTAAACTGACTAATCCTAAACTAGGGAAAGGGGACTCATTCTTGGCCACCAAAATACTTCAAAACCCAAGCCCTTTAAGGGGAAAAAAAAAATGTCCTTTTTCTGCTTCGATCTGGGAGTGCCTGGCTATGTTTGTGTGATTTGTTTGTTTTTAGAGACAGGGTCTCTCAGTGTATAGACCAGGCTGGCCTCGTACTCAGAAATCTGCCTGCCTCTGCCTCTTGAGTGATAGGATTAAAGATAGGCGCCGCCACCACCCGGCTGTGCTTTTTAGCTTTTATTAAAATTTGATACCTGAAAAAAAATTTTTTTTGATACTTGTTGCTACAGCCTACAGTGTCTGAGGTTTCTTTTGTTGTTGTTGTTGTTGTTGTTGTTGTTGTTGTTGTTGCTACCCGCGGCTGGTCCCGTCTCACTTCTTTAATTGGCAGAGGAGATACACTCGATCCAGACCCTAAGACGATATCAGCGCCTTTTGTACAAGCTAAATGCAAGCATTCAGTGGGCGGTGGGCTCTCGCCCGGGAAGCCAGACCTCGTGTTACCTGCTGATCCAGAAGTTGTCATTTTCAGACGGTGGGAATAAAGTTAGGCGGCTCGCTCTATCCACTCATGGATTGGTGCCAGATTCTGTCAGTCACGGTCTGAGCCGGATGAGAACCGAAGCCCTGTCCAATCCAAGGCGCCGGGGCGAGAAACGTGCAATCAGGAGCACAAACAAAGGGAAGGGGGCGGGCTCTCGCGGCCCTGCTAAGGCCTTTGTCTCTGACGTGCCAGCACGCCACCATCTTGGCATCTGGAGCCGGTGTCCCAAGTTCGGGGGGGACTGTGTCGGTCCCGGCACGGGTCTGCGCCGCGCAGCGAGGACGCGGGGTGTCAGGACTCCGCCATGGTGAGCGCGGCGTCCCCGCGGAGCCGGCGGCTGCAGAGTCCCCAAGCCCGAGCCCTCCGTCCCCCAGCTGTGGGGTGGGGGCTGGGCACCCCGGGCGTCCTGTCGCGCGTCCCTGGTCCTTGCGAGGGGACTCGGGTCCCGCCGCCGCGCTCCCCGCAGCTCCGGCCTGCCTGGGGCCGCGCTGGACACTGGGGCGCAGCGGGTCACGGTCCTGGGGCCGAAGCCCCCCGCGGGGTTTGGGGCTCGCTGCACATTCTTGCAACCAGCTGTTCTGAAAGGACTCGTGTCAGCTGGACAGTGCCAGCAACCAGCCCTCCCCGCCCCCCAGGTTACCTGGCCCCAGTGACTCGTTGTCCCAGGATTTTCCTGGCCCTGCGTCTCTCTCTGCACGACCCAATCCCACCACCTTCAGCCCTGTATGCCCCTTGCTCTGTGGCTTGTTTTTTGAATTTCAGGGTCGCACTAAAGGACTAGCTATTTAACTGTGCCGGTTTTAGACGCGTGTCCCTTGATTTCTCACCTCTACCCCTCACGGCATATATTTCCTTGGGTCCCGTTCCCTAGGGCATGGGTTGGAATCTGAATACCCACCTGTTCTCTGAATACCTGCCTTACCTTCTCTGTGATGGAACCTTGGAAATACACACACGGGGAGTGCTTTGTCACAAGCCCAGCCCCCACAGGACAGGAATGCCAATGCTGTGGGCCTAGAATCTAGGTGTCCAGGTTCTTCCCAAAGGCAAAAAAAAAAAAAAAAAAAAGAAAAAAAAGAAAGAAAGAAAAGAAAGGGAGGGAGGGAGGGAGGAAGGAAGGAAGGAAGGAAGAAAAAAAGAAAGAAAGAATTGAAGACCTAGGCACCAAAAACGTAGAGAAAGGTAAACCTTTTGCCTCTGAAGAAGTGAGAACAAGCATCTCTTGAAGCAGGAATCAGCCTAGCGGGAAGAGGGGAGGGGGTGGATCTCCAGATCAGGGAGACCCTGAAGTGGTCTTTGGGTTTGTCGTGTTACTGGGCCCCGGGGTCTTTCTTAACGGCCATCCCTTCTCCCTACATGCATTTCATCTCTAGCCCTGGCATCTGGATGGAGATTCAAGGCAAGGTTGATGGATGGCCTTGGTAGAGACGCCACCCAGCCCCCTTCAGCGGGAAGTTATCTCCTGTCTTCCCTGCTGGCCTCCCTATCAACTCCTGACACCCGGTGTCTGTCTGTCTGTCTGTCTGTCTGTCTGTCTCTCAGCGATGGCAGCCCTACTCTAGCGCCCTGAGCACGCTGAACCAACACTGCTTCCCTGACCCCTTCTCCCCCCACCTCTGTTGGTATTTCTCCGTATTTCTCTGTTGGTTGTTCCTTGTTGGCGTTTCTCTGAACCCCTGAAAATGGGTGTGAAGGCCAGGTTGGAAACCAGCTTGTACTCGCTGGGGCCTTACTGAGGCAGCCTGGGGTGTGGGCTTCCAGAAGAGCTCTGCAGGTGGCCCACACCCTTCCTGGCTTCCTTTTGCTGCATGTCCCCTGAGTACCTGCCAAGGAGAAAGGGGAGAGGGCTTCAGACCTGGGTGCAGATCTTACCTTCAGGTCAGACTTGGTGGTATAGTCCTGTAATCCCAGGTGCTTGGGAGGCTGAGGCAGGAGTAAAGATCCCGAGGTGGATACCAGGTTAGGCTATAGACTGAGTTCATGGCCATCCTGCGGAACCTAGTTAAGTCCTGTCTTAAGAACAATCAACAGAGAAGCAATTTAGGGGCAGATGTGCTTGGCAGCCCCGGTCTCCTCTCTGAGAGCACAGAGGTGTCGGCACTCTGTTGTTGTATAGTTGGGAAATGTTATCCCCTAATGCCCAGTGTGGTGGGCCCACAGCAAGGCCAAAATGGGGAATGTCTCTGAGAGACCCAATAGCCCTCCCTGCTGAGACCCTCAGACCCGAGTACAGATGGGGTAGGGATTCTCTGGCCACTCTACTGAGTGTCAGGGAATGGCTCTAAGTGTGAATGAGTTCCTCGGTGGCTGTCACTGGGCAGCCAGGGTAGGCAGCAGATTGGCTGTCCTAGAAATCAGAAGCTGGTGTCTCCTTGACTCCCAAAGGGATAGAAGAGGCAGGGTTTGCCACCCCCACCCCCACCCCCACCCCCGGCAGTCTCTGAGGATGGATGAGGAACTGAAGGGTCTGTAGGAGGGATGTAGGCCTGAGAAAGGGTGTGATGGAGGAAATGAGGGTCTGAGGGAGGAGGCCAGAGCCTGAGGGAGGAGTGAGGGTCTGAGGGAGGAGGCCAGGACCTGATGGAAGAGGTGAAGGTCTGAGGAAGAGGATGCCTCAACCTGAGAAAGAGTTGAGGGAACAGGGTTTGGGGAGGGTGGTGTGGGGAGAGAGGAAGCCCTCCCTCTGCAGGACCCCTTCCTCTGGAGTCTGACAAAGTCTCGTCAGCTGAAGCTCAAGTAGAGTAAGGCTGGAAAGCTGCCAGTGCTGTGTGGCTCCCGCATCACCGCCCTGCGGTACAAATCAGGCCTTCTTGACTGTTTTGCAGATGTAGACTTGCGTTTCCCTGGGAAGTCCTCATGGCACTGCTTCCAGAAGGTCCAGGGGAGGAACTCTATTCCCTGGGAGCCGGAGATGGTGAGTTTGTGGTCTGGCTTCCACATCCAGGGGAGGGAAATCTGTAGCCTGCATAATTGGGCTGACCCAGGTCCCTGTTGTCTGTGCAGTGTGATCATGGAGTACACTCCCCGCCATCTCGTGACTGCCAAGGGAGAAGGGTTACAGTGGCTCGTGGCTTCCAGAGCGTTCAGTCAGTGCCTACCTGATCACGTCACACCGTCTCTGGTGTGAGATGAACATGGAGCATAGCTGGCTACCTCACTGAAGCCAGGAACTGTGTGCGTGGGGGTGTGTGGGGGGTGTATGTGTGAAAGCTCGTTAGCAGCCAGCAAGCAGGAAGGGGGTGGTGTGGTGAGGACACCCCAATAGCCCTTCTAGGACATGTCCCTAGTGACCTTATTCTTAGACACTAGGCTCTGTCCAAAGACAGTCAAATAGATTATTGGCTAAGACTGTTACACCTGGAGTTTGGAGTGTCATTCAGATCCAAAGTATAACCCCGAGTGCACATGCTTATGCTGTGGGGTTGCTCATTCTGTTCCATTGGTGGCCGAGACCCTTACAGTGCTGTCGCCCTGGTGAGTTGGTCACTGTGGTCCTCTAGTTTGGTGACAGTTATTATGGGAATGTGTTGGTGGTGGTGGTTTTTGAGACAGGCCTCACTATGTGGCCCTGGGAAGCTTGGAGCTTGTTCTGGGGGCAGGTTGGACTTAAACGCACAGAGATCCACCTGAGTGCTGGGATCAAAGGCATGCAACACCATGCCTAGCCCAAGTGTGTCCTTCTTAATCGAATTATGTTGACAGTTTGGGGCTTTTAGTGCATACATCTGTTTAGGACACTGTCTAGGAGGACAGTGTTTTTGTGATGATTATCTTTTGTATTAAGATGGGTATTGAATCTTTAAATCTGTGAGCAATATGGATATCTAGATTTAATTTTTACATCTGTGAACATGAAATATCTCCGCCCCCCCTGCCCATGTGTGTGTGTGTGTGTGTGTGTGTGTGTGTGTGTGTGTATCCAGTAGAGCCTTGAAGACACTGTATAGCTTAAGCTGGCCTCAAAGGAGCAGCCGTCCTCCTGTCTGGGGTGCTGGGTCTTGTGGAGGTTGTGTCCTCTAAATCTTGGGTTTTCAGATGGTGGGCTTTGGTTCTTCAGCTTGTAAGTTGTAAAGTTAGGTGGGAGATACAGTAGTGAGGAGCTGACTCAGCGCGTGCAGGACGCAGGTCAGGCTGGCCTCGCACTCGGAGAGCTCCCTGCCCTGCCTCTGCTTCCCGAGTGCTGGGACCAAAGGTGTGGGCCTCCACCGCCCGGCTGGTTGAGCATTTGTTTTTAAAGATTTATTTATTTATATGTGACTACACTGTTGCTGTCTTCAGACACCCCAGAAGAGGGCATCAGATCCCATCACAGATGGTTGTGAGCCACCGTGTGGTTGCTGGGATTTGAACTCAGGACCTCTGGAAGAGCAGTCAGTGCTCTTAACCACTGAGCCACGTCTCCAGCCCCCTTGATGAGCATTTTTAATGACAACTTTTTCCTATTTATTTGTTTATTTATTTACTGGGGAGATGATGTGTGTGCCGTGGTGAACCTGTTGATGTCAGAAGACAAATGTAGGAATTGGTTCTCTCTACCACATGTGCCCTGGGGGTTCAACCCAGGTCATCAGATGCGGTGGCAAATGCCTTTCTCTGCCAAGCCATCTCCACAGCCTCTGTTGAGAGTTCTTTCATGTATGTTCATCAATGGTATTGACTCTGCTTTGACTACAGGAAGTTGTGCCCATGCATAACTTTGTTTATTGTTTATTGTTTATTGTTCATTTTGCTTTGTTTACTTTTCGTTTGTTCTTTGTTTAGATAAGGTCTTACTCTGTAGCTTAGCCTAGCCTGAACCTCACCTGTGTTGCCCAATCAGACCTTGAACTTGCAGACTCTTGCTTCAGCCTCCAGAGGGCTGGGATTACTTGCACGTACCCCTGCAACCCACAGCATGGAAGCCCATCAATGGCCCACGGTCACAGGTTCGATACCTGTCTCTTCCTCCCTCTCTAGGCTCTTGGTGGGTAACCAAGGCTGGCTTGAAACATGTGATGGAGCCTCCTGATGTCAGCATTGCACACTAAATCCACCGCTCTGGCCTGGAGACAGGGTTTCACTCTGTCCAGACTGGCCCTGATCCCAGTCCTGCCTGAATCAGGTGCACGTCAGCATTTGACTAAGTCTCTCTCAGCCAGCGGGGCCTGGGCTCCTCTGCCTCCAGTGCCTTCTACTCCGAGGCCATTTACTCTGACTTGCAGGAGAGCATGGGGGTCTCCAGTTCAGAACTGTAGTGTGATTCACATGCCATTGTGGGTCCTGTATTTCTCTCTCTCTTCTTTGTCTTTTGAGATTGTATCATGTAGCCCAGGCTAGTCTTGTGTAGCTTTCAAAGCATCATACCTCTGGCCATAAGGTTCTAGCTGGGAAACCGGCAGGGCCTCTAATTGGAGTCCTCTTACAAAGGTCTTCGGGCTAACCTCTTGAACTTTGTAGAAGTTTCTGACAAAGAATTTTCCATGTCTGTGAAAGAATTGTTCCAATCTACTGAGGGAGGATCCTTTGAGTTTCGTAAGTCTCTTTGTGTGTGTTTCTATCCTATGGTACTAAAATTCTCTCATTCAAACTCTATTTTTATGTGTTTTCTCTTCTGGAACATACTTCTAGTGTCGGCTTCCTTAATGTGCATCATTGTATATCAAAAGGTCATTTGGTCCTTTTAATTTCCCATTTCCTAACCTGCCTCAGCTGTTTAAAAATGAAGGCATTGTGCTTTGGATTTGCTGTCTGCCTTCTCAGCCATGGGTTCTGTGGTTTTTACTCTTTTTTCTTCTTTAAGTTGCTTTGGGGTTTGGTTTCCTTTTTTACATTTTTTTCTTTTGAGACAGGGTCACGATGTACTCCTGGTTGGCCTAGAAGTGGCTGCTTATGCCTGGGTGGCCTTGAACTCAGAGACCTACCAGCCTTTCCTCCCATTTGCTGGGAATAAACTTCCTCTGCCGCCATGCCCGCTTTGACTTCTTTTCCTTTTTTAAACTGAGCTCTTTGCACGCACAGTCTCTGACTGACCCTCGCCAGTCTCTCTGTGTCCCGTGTGTCCTGATAGTTTTCTCTCCAGCTTGGTTTTATTTTCTCTTTTATTATCTATTTTCTCAAATATTCCCCAAATCCTTATTTTGGGTTATTTATCATGCAGCTTAATGCCACTTGAGGGTAAAATTCCAGCCGACGAACACTGTGAGCATAAACACTGTCTCGCGAAAGTGTCCGATTCACTTGTGATAGTGTTGTCCTTGGAGTGTCCTTACAGTGGATGCTGCCGTCATTCACCACAGGGCCTCACTTGGTGCATTAGCAAAACCGGTGTACGATTTTCCGTTTGCAGGACACTGCATGACCAAACCAGAGCTGATCTTTGAGTGGGAGCTTCGGTTTAGACCATGGACCACAGCAGAAGCCTCGATTCGGTGCGTGCCCGGTCAGTGAGTGGGTACTGGGACGGGGCTGTCCTCACAGAGGGCTCATCATATGCAGAGTGTGTTGAGCTCTTTGCATACCCAAACTCTTCCCTGCAGATAGCTGGTCCTGTGGCGAAGACACGTGTTTTATGAAGTTTCTGAAATGGCTCTCGATGTTAACATATCCTCACATTTCTGCTATTGAAGTATATTTTCTCAGATTTATCAAAGTGTCAATCCTATGTACTACTTAGACCAGTGGTTCTCAAGCTACGGGTCATGACCCCTTTGGGGGGGTTCAAATGACCCTTTCACAGGGGTCACCTGACATCACTGAAAACAGATATTTACATTATGATCCATAACGGTACCAAAGCTACAGTTATGAAGTAACAACGAAAATAATGTTGTGGGTGGGGTCACCATAGCGTGAGGAACTGTGGTAAAGGTCAGAGCATTAGCGAGGTGGAAAAGCACTGGTGTAGTTGGCTTTCTTGGTTAGTCAGTTTACCTAAATTCTCGCTCTTCCTTCTTTTTTTATTTTTTTATTTTTTTGTTTTTCAGAGACAGGGTTTCTCTGTGTAGCCCTGGCTGTCCTGGAACTCACTCTGTAGACCAGGCTGGCCTCGAACTCAGAAATCCGCCTGCCTCTGCCTCCCAAGTGCTGGGATTGCAGGCGTGCGCCACCCACCTGGCTCTTCCTTTTTTAAATTAGGCTTTGCTAACATGCTCTTTCAATACTTGCTCTTGATCCCTGTGAGTCTGTGTAACTGTTGATAATACCAACAGAAATCACCCCCTACTCTTAACCTTGTCTTGCATTCAGTGAATGTAAAGTGAATCAAAGACACAAGGATCGTGGTAAGGGAGAACTCAGAGAATGCTGACAAGGAGTAGAAAAAGGTGGGTCTTAGGGAGAGTAAGCGAAGCCCACTGTTGGGGAACGGTTTGTTCATTTTAGTTTAAATTTGATGTAACTCTTCCAAATTTGGCACATTGTTCTTGAGTCAGGGGTGGTGATGTTTTTAATATTTTCCCTGTTAATAAAGTCAATGCCAGGATGGAGGCCAGCCATGAAAGTCAAGAGAAAGTTCTGTGGCAAGTCGGAATCCACAAAGCAGTACATCCAGTGAGGCCATGGTTAGCACAGGTCAAACAGTCGCCGTGAGCTCTCAGACTGCCGTTCAGAGCCTGACACACAGGAGCGAACCCTTCAGGGATGGAGGACCACTCCACAGTATGTCTGGTGAGACGCAGGCTGGAGAAGAGCCACATTTTTTTCTTTTTAAAGCCAGTGGGCATACAATGTAGGTTTGGAGCATGAAGATGGAGAGAAAGGTAGCTTGGAAGAAAGCGACATCTGAAACTGCGCATGTCCATTTTCAGAGGAGTCTCACCCAGCCTGGCATTTTTATGATTGAGGAAGTTCTCTGGTATCCTGACCATCTCAGTCTCTATAATGGGACCCCAGATTTGTGGTGTTCTATTCAGTATGTCTGATGAGGGATAGCCATCTAAATCAGCGTAATCTTCCTGACAGAACAAGGGAGTTCATACTCCAGATCTTCCAGTAGATTCAGTCAGTGCTGGAAGTTCTTTTTTAGGAAGCACTTAATGCCCAAAACATGAAAAAAATGTAAGGAGCAAATCACTAACATTAATGTGTGGGATAATGTTCCATTGCAAGATCTAACTCAGAAAAGGGTAAGTACACACATAAGAGAATATAAATATAGTTATTCTGAGAAATCTTTAAATAAGTAATTATGCTTCAGAAAGCATTAGGATATATGTGTTAGGACATGGTCCAGTGAGGATAAGCGATATAAATAATTTTTATGTCTCCAGTTAGAACTAAAGGTCCGGCTAGGCAGTGGTTGCACACACCTTTAATCCCAGCACTTGGGAGGCAGAGGTGGGCTGGATGCTTCCTATTCTTCCTATTGCAAGCAAGCCCCGTTCACCACCAGAAATCGTACTGTGGAAGAGTATATGAATTTACACATTGTGGCAAAGTATTCCATTTGAAGTCAGCTTTCCTCTAAGAACACACACAGAAAGAAACCTGTGACTGTAAAGAAAGCAAGAAAACTGTTAACTCCATGCCACGCCTCACTGTATATCGGAGAATTCACACAGCTTGGAATTCGTAGTGACTTGAAGAACGCAGGACTCTTCAGTTCCAGCTCTGTACATCAGAGATGTTGTGCGGGTCATGAACCACATGACTGCAAAGCTCTCTTGAGAAAGTCTCGCTTTGCTTGATAGCAGATTCCTACGGATGAGAACCTTATGATATGGAAATGTAGGCAAACCTTCCTCCACTGCACACCAGACTCTGCGTAGGCAAGGAGCTCTGGGAATGTTAGAAGTGTAGGAAAGCATTCTCCCACAAGGCAGACCCCATTGTACATCAGATCATTCAGAAGGTCAGGACCCTCTTGGATGTAAGGATGAAGGAAATATTTCTCTCTCAGGTCAAAACCATATTAGAGAATGCATAAAGGGGGGAAACTCTGTGACTAAGGAATACAAAAAGGTTTCTCTCCAGTCACAGTTCAGTGTGTCTCAGGAAGCACACACGTGTCCTTTGGGTGTAAAGACAGAAAAGCTTTCTATTGCAAGCCACAACATACATGTCATTAGAGATCCTTTACAGGTTCTAAGCCTTGGGAGTGTGAAGAATTTAGGGCATAACTCAAAGTATGCCAGAGAACTTGTTCTGGTCAGAATCCATATGAAGACAGGATGCAAGAAGACATTCATGTGCAAGTGAAAACATATTGTTTGTCACGGACACTGGGGGGAAGCACTGTGCGAGCAGAGAATGCAGGGAAGCTTTGACCCCAAGCTGAAATTACCTGCGTCAGAGATACATGCAGTTGAGAAATAATATGAATATAAAGAGTGCAGCAAAGCCAACTACTACAAGCCAAAGCTCCTGGTCTATCAGTGAGCTGTGTGTTAGAAAGCACACAGTTATAAAGAATACACAAAAGTGTTTAAGGGAGATCTCACTCTGCTTCTCGAGACGATAGAGAAGGGAGGCATGAATGTAAAGAATTCAGGAAATCATTTTACATCGAGTTAGAACTGCCTTGATACCAGAGAGCTCACATAGGAGTGGTGAGAAGCCCAGTCAATGCAAGAAATTCAGGGAAGATTTCATTTCGTGTGAGGTGTTTTACCTGCATGTGCACATGTGCATGAAGGCCAGAAGAGGGCCCTGATTCTGGAGTAACAGTGGTTGTGAGGCAAACCCACCTGTGGACGCCTGGGACTAACAAGAGTCCTCTGTAGAACAAGCAACCTGTGCTCCTAACCATAGCACCATCTATATGGGAAACTAGCCCACATTGTCTGTATTTATTGGGTTGAAAAAAGGAAACATTAAAAGCCAGAAAGAAAATTCTGGAACAGTGCACTTCAAGTTCTCAAAGACCGTGAATGCCAGCCTAGACTACTGTCCCAAGAAAAACCATGACCATAGATGAAGGGAAAGAAAAACACCATGATATGAGCAGTCTGACAATCCATGGCCACAAAACATGGCCCTGTAGAGAAGCCTGGAAGCAAGACTGTGCATTTATAAGAGTAATAAGCATAGCCAGAGAAGATAGAACAAACAAATGAAGCTACAGTCACTGAACCACAAAATCTACTAAGAATACAACAGAAACAACCAAAATAAAAGCCCAGCACAATCCTGGTAACCAATAACCTAAGAATAATAACATTAAGTATGAATGGCCTAACTCCCTAATCAAAACACACAGGCGAGTTGAGTGGACTAAGAAATGCCATCTGTTGTCTCCAACAAATTCAGCTCTAACAAATGTGATCAAGAAGCAAGCAGATGTCACCATTCTAATATCTGGCAAATATCTTCAAACTAAGACAAAGCAGAAGATATAAGGGATCTTCCCAAGCCGGGCGGTGGTGGCGCACACCTGTAATCCCAGCACTTGGGAGGCAGAGGCAGGTGGATTTCTGAGTTCGAGGCCAGCCTGGTCTACAGAGTGAGTTCCAGGACAGCCAGGACTACACAAAGAAACTCTGTCTCGGAAAAAAAAAAGGGGGGGCAGGCGGATTTCTGAGTTTGAGGCCAGCCTGGTCTACAGAGTGAGTTCCAGGACAGCCAGGGCTACACAGAGAAACCCTGTCTCAAAAAAAAAAAACAAAAAACAAAACAAAAAAAAGGGATCTTCCCTTTTTATCACTGGAGCAATTAACTAAGAAGCCATCACAAGCCAGGCGTGGTGGCGTACGCCTGTAATCCCTGCACTTGGGAGGCAGAGGCAGGTGGATTTCTGAGTTCGAGGCCAGCCTGGTCTACAGAGTGAGTTCCAGGACAGCCAGGACTATACAGAGAAACCCTGTCTTGAAAAACCAAAAAAAAAAAAAAAAAAAAAAAAAAAGAAGCCATCACAATCTTGACCATAAATGCACTGAACTCTGGCACACAGTTCTATAAAATGCATGCCACTGTCTTTAAAGACAAGGGTCAGCTCCACTCAAAACACCACGGTCCCCAGGAGACGGGACTTCTACACACACACACACACACCAAAAAACAAAAAACAAAACAACAACAACAAAAAACAGAAACAGCAGAATTAAATGAGTGTGTACATCAAATAGACCTGACATTTACTCCACAGCCCATGGAGGCGTCTCTAAAATAGGCCTCGAGTTAAACTGGCTCCAGGCAAATAAGGAACTGGAAGCGACGATGAAGCCTTCCTTCTACAAAGGAGCCCAGGCCCAGGTGGCCTCACCCCAGAATTCTGCTGGGTTTCCAAAGAAGATCCACA
Source organism: Apodemus agrarius (assembly GCA_964023405.1). Lineage (NCBI taxonomy): Eukaryota > Metazoa > Chordata > Mammalia > Rodentia > Muridae > Apodemus > Apodemus agrarius. The sequence goes on along the minus strand of OZ030012.1, from coordinate 22,504,923 downwards.
GCCAGCCCTTAATTTAGTTTTTTAAAGAAGAAAATAGCCGGGCGTGGTGGCGCACGCCTGTAATCCCAGCACTTGGGAGGCAGAGGCAGGCGGATTTCTGAGTTTGAGGCCAGCCTGGTCTACAGAGTGAGTTCCAGGACAGCCAGGGCTACATAGAGAAAACCTGTCTCAAAAAAACCAAAGAAAAGAAAAAGAAGAAGAAGAAGAAGAAGAAGAAGAAGAAGAAGAAGAAGAAGAAGAAGAAGAAGAAGAAGAAGAAGAAGAAGAAGAAGGAGAAGAAGAAGAAGAAAATAAACAAAAGAAAACCCACACCAGGTAGAGACAACTTCTAAGCACTCACTATACAGTAACTGGACAATTTCCAGCCACATTATATGTTGTTAAAACAGAACAGTTTATATCTGAGTGCACACATGCACACACTCACATGAACACACACAAAGACAAAATGGTTCTGTCACTAATATCACTGACTGGGGTTTGGGCTTAGGTTAACGTTACAGATGAGAGTCCATATCAATATCATGGTATGATTGCACTGACTTCAAAGAAGCCAGTGTAGATGAGGCATGGAGGCACATGCCTGCAATCCCTGCACTGGGGAGGCACAGGCAGGAGGATCTCGGAGTTCCCAGCCAGGTGCATCTACAAAGTGAAAACCTGTCTGAAAGAAAAGACACCAGAAAAATAGTCCAATACGGAGAAATCTCTCACATCACTGACTAACAGTGAAATCAGAGAGCAGAAGAGGTCAGTAGAAGTTACCCTCACTTCCTTCTTAATCCAGCAACTCACTTAAGGCTAGGTCAACTTTGTTGTAGGTCAAGTCATACTTGTACAACTCAGAAGACTACTCTTCAATAACATGTGTAATGCTGGACTTTTGATAGAGAACAATGACAAAATTATGAATTATGCTTTGGGTGTTGTGAGTGAATAACATTGTTTTTAAGGTAAAATTATATGTATAATAAAAAATTTTAAATATCCTACAGGTAATAATGCTTGATCTTATATGAACAGGGTCAAAGTGGCCCTAAATTATGCTTAACTTGCAAATCTAAAAGCCTATAACTGTATTGGAAAAATCAAGTCCTTAAAGATAAAGAGGGCCAAGACAATACTGATTGAATATAATTTATATGCGTATGGTTTAAAAATATTTCTAGGAAGCCAGGCGGTGGTGGTGCATGCCTTTAATCCCAGCACTTGGGAGGCAGAGGCAGGTGGATATCTGAGTTCGAGGCTAGCCTAGTCTACAGAGTAAGTTCCAGGACAACCAGGGCTGTACAGAGAAACCCTGTCTCAAAAAAAACATATATATATATATATATATATATATATATATATATATATGAGAGAGCCATGGAAGTTTTGCTAAAAGCAAGCAAGCAGATTTTAATAATATATGTTAAGTGACCTTGCCTGAAAGCATACTGAGAGACGGCAGTGAACTTCACATGAAGAGAGCCCGCACTAGCCCTGGACAGCTGGTCCCCGCCTTCCCCCACGGTTCTGTCTGGCTGGTTTCTCAGAGCTGTCACATTGGTGTCTACACCAAGGTCGCTGGGTCTGGAGTTAGGAGGAAGAGGAATTAAAAACAGGAATCGAGCACTAGGATGAGTTAAGTTCCAAGAAGAAATGAGCCTGAGTTTCATAGAACATTCCCAACTTGGAGTCTGAAGTGCTTCCCTGCAAGACTCATTATTGCTTCCTAATGGTGGAAGGGCATACTCTCCGGAATCTCAAACTCTCTTCTCCAGGAAGCTGGAGGAGCTAAGGGCTGACTGTACAGTCAAACAAAAAGCCTGAGTTTAAAATCACAACCTTCACTTGACTATAGCAGGGAAGAATTTCCATCGGAAGGAGCAGAGGATTTTTCTAAAGGTTATGAAAATATTGACTGTTTGCATGCCTCAGTATCTCAGGACGACAGCAGAAGTTGCCCTGTGTCAAGTTGAGCCTGGTTAAGGGGGAGGGGGGTGCAGTGGTGCTCATGGGTCTGTCCCCCATCTCCTTGGGGGACATGAGAAAGGACAGCCATCTGAGCCAGCCTCCGGCTGGGCCTCGATGATAGCTGCAGGTTCTCATCCCAAGCCCTGCCTTAGAATTCCCGGAGGCAAGAACTTGTCTTTCTGGCTTCACTCACCCTTGGGTTTGTGCCATCTACTGTTGCTTGGGGTCTGAGGGGTTGAGAACTAAACCCTGTCCAGTTCAACAGTGAGGTGAGGAATATCCAGTTAGCTGTAGAGACAGGAGAGGTTAGGCGTTCACTGTCCTCACCATAGCCTTCGATCTGAACAAACCATTATGTGATCTGTCACCAGGATCATGTTGATCAAGAGGCACTAATGCCATGTCTGTTTCCCGGTGACATGCTGCAGCCTTGAGAACCACGGTGAGGACACTGGGTGTCCCGGAACCTGGAAATGGTGAGTCTGTGGCAAGGACCTAGCAAGGAGCACAGGCCTGATACTTCTGTGATTTTGTTTTGAGTTATATTACAAAACATAATTTACATGAAGATTTAATGAATAAACACATTCAGAAAGTCCATTTCTTCTGGGATGGGTCTGATGGTAGGTTATCTATGACGTCATGACGGGAAGGCAGGGCAGGAACTTAGGAACTCTAGGAGGCAGAGGCAGGTGGATTTCTGAGTGCGAGGCCAGCCTGGTCTACAGAGTGAGTTCCAGGACAGCCAGGGCTATACAGAGAAACCCTGTCTCGAAAAAAACAAAATCCAAAAACCAAAACCAAATACACACACACACACACACACACACACACAAGTATGAAACCAAATGATCATCTCAGTAGATGCAGAAAGGCTTTGGCAATATCCAGTATGTGTTCCTGATTAAAGAATGGGGTAGGAGGGACACACCTTTTAAGAATGGGGTAGGAAGTCGGGCATGGTGGCGCATGCCTGTAATCCCAGCACTTGGGAGGCAGAGGCAGGTGGATTTCTGAGTTCGAGGCCAGCCTGGTCTACAGAGTGAGTTCCAGGACAGCCAGGACTACACAGAGAAACCCTGTCTCGAAAAAAAAAAAAAAGAAAAAATAAAAGAATGGGGTAGGAGGGACACACCTTTTAAGAATGGGGTAGGAGGGACATACCTCAACATAAACTATGACAAATGTACAGCCAACCTCATTGGGAATGGATTGCAAGAGAGTGAGAGAGTGAAATTAAAGGGAAACAAATGAGAAAAGAAAAAAAATTATCCTAATTGCAGATGATGTGATATACTACATATAGAGACACCAATATACTACAAAGTTTCTACAGAATTCTACACTTTCAGCAAAGTGGCAGGATTCAAAACCTACTTAAAACTAGTAGCTGCTCTATGTATCAACCACAGAGAGAGACTGAGAGATAATAACACTCTCACTTACAATGGTTTCTCGCTCTCATATATATTTACATATATTTGGTGATGGACAGCGATATGGAAATCTGAAGCCACATCAACCCGTACCCCCCCCCCCTCAGCTTGCTTGTTGGTCATGGTGTTTTGTCACAGCAGTTCTGACCCTATCTATCAGACAGGCAGGAAGCCGCCATGCTGGAAGTTCTTCCAGGGAGACACTTGGTGCAGTTTAACTTCTGCCCTGACCCTGGGAGGAAGCCAGTGGGAACGCTACATGTATAGGACACCCAAGTTTTACTTATCCTTGACTCATGTGGATTCATCTGCATGGAATAGCAGAGATTAGGTAACCTGCCTTCGATCCTCAGCGTGGCATTAGTGGCTGGCATTGTTTCATAATTACTTAGTATATTGACCCACTGTGGGGTTCTTTCCTGTATGTACCAGGGCATTCCAGAATCATTTTTATATGGTTGTTCTCTAAATTATACAGAATATAGAAATCTATAAAGACCTGGGCTATGTGAAGATATTTCTTGTTAGTTTATTTAAGGGCTAGAGAGATGGCTCAGCAGTTAAGAGCACTGACTGCTCTTCCAGAGGTCCTGAGTTCAATTCCCAGCCACCACATGGTAGCTCACTACCATCTGTAATGGGATCTGATGCCCTCTTCTGGTGTGTCTGAAGATAGCTACAGTGCACTAATGTACATTAAAATAAATAAATCTTTTTTAAAAAAGCTATTTTAAAACAATTCTTTATCATACATATAATTTTAACATTAGAGATGAAAGCAAGGTTACATACTCAGATATGAAAGGGCCTATGTTTCTGACAATACAATTTCTATATATATTAGTTTGATGCTTAAATGAAGACTATGGAAAATGATTTCTTTCATATCACGTCTCTGAGAGAGAGGAAAATATATTTCCAGTAACGACCCTGCAGTTTAAGACACTCATGTAAGCCAAGGCATTCGGCCCTGTTCCCTGGGGTTGGGAGCCATGCTGAGGCTGTGGTGGGAAGGGGTGTGTGCGTTCTCACAGTAGCAAGGCCAGAGTCACCCGTGCAGCATGGGCGAGCACTGCCACAGACGCCCTGGAGTCCTGCAGCACATTTGACACAGAATTGATTTTTGGTTATCACATATTGAGAAAACTTTCACATGACAATTTTTCACCACCTGTCTATTGATTTATATGATTGCATGTGGCTTTCACAGCTTAAGATTAGTGCCTCTTCCATACCAGTCTCTCAGAATCCAGCTCATAGCCCTGCCCCGCTCTGTATGCCCTGTGTCACTCAGGGGTGGGGCAGCCCCAACAGCTGCCTTGTCATTGTTTTGTCCATTATTTTACAGATTTAATGTCATTTCTACAGGTTTATGTGTGTTATCTCTTTTGCTCACAATCCTACAAACCATGCACATACGTGTATTCCTCTATGGATTTTTGTTTCTGTTGTAATTTCTTGAAAAACGTTCTAATCATATTGTTTGGAATCATAAGGTTAATACATAGATAAGACTTGAGTGTTGATTTTTCTTCCTGTCATGATACAGAATCCAAAACAAGCTATATTTTTTATAAGGCACTAATGAGACAGATACACATAAAACAGCAAATTCCCATTTTTTGTTCCTACGGCTGGGGACAGCTTGGATTAGTGACAAGTGTGTAATTCCAGGTGGTGGTGTCATTTGAGGACGTAGCCGTGGACTTCACCTGGGAGGAGTGGCAGGACCTGGACGCTGCCCAGAGGACCCTGTACAGGGACGTGATGCTGGAGACCTACAGCAGCCTGGTGTCCTTGGGTGAGTCGGACTCATCGGTAAACCTCAGCAGTACCAATTGTAGTGTTGTTGCTTACTTTCAATTCTGATTTGATATCGTACATTTTAACTGACATGGTAATTTTTGAAGAACAGTATAGCTTTGTAATACATGTAGTGTATAGTGATCAGATTGATGTTAACTGATAGTGTATCAGCTCTGGAATCAGTTGTTTGTACTGGGAACATTTAAAACTCTCTCTGATGCTGTTTTGAAGTCTTCAGTTGGCGTCACCCGTATGGTTACAATAGGACTACAGAGCATATGTTATAGGACGTCCCCCTCCTAGTACTCCCAGTCAGCACTCACCCTCCCCTTCCATCCCTCCATCCCCGTATCTTTCCCTCACTGGACTAACCATTGTTTTACTGCTTGAGGCCACCTGTAGTTTACAAGTATAATGAGAATGTGGAGATATTTTTATCTTGTGCCTGACTGACATATTTCATCTACATATTGAAACTTTCCTGGGGAGACACAGGACAATGTCTTTGCTCAAATATGAATGGAGTTTTATTGCCCAAAGAAAGATTTCATCAATGCTTGGTATATATCCGAGTTTGTTAGATTTATTTAGTAAATGTGACTCTCAGATTTCCAAAACACCAAACCAAACAAAAACCCAACCAACAAACAAACAAAAAACCCAACCCTTGTTAGTTTTTACCCACAATTTTACTAGCCTACAGCTGGGAAAAGTGTCTCCTGTCTGGAATGTCAGCCATGAAATTCAGGATAGTCTTGTGAGGAAGTGCTATCCACCCTGTTACATCCACAGACCTAGAGATTGGCTGGGAGTTTCCTCATTTCATCACTGTGACTGTTGCCAGGCCCATCCTGTATTATAAGATGGTGCCAGTTATACCCAGAAGAGTAGCCACAGTCCAACAGAATGCCCCTGTGCCTGTCACTATGACAGGATATTCTATTATTATGAATTTATATTTGGCATTTTTCTCCTCCTACATTCCTTGATTAAAGTAGGCTTATATGCAGATCTCCCTAAAAAATATGGATGTCATTTTCTTTAACCATATGCAACCAACAGTGGACAGTGTCAATGTAGTTCTAGGTTCAGTTTTTAGAAATCATCATAGTATTTTTTTTTTTGTAGTGGCCACCCTAATATAAATGCTACCATATGTGGGGTTTGGTTTTGGTTTTGGTTTTGGTTTTGGTTTTGGTTTTGGTTTTGGTTTGGTTTGGTTTGGTTTCATTTGGTTTGGTTTGGTTTGGTTTGGTTTGGTTTGGTTTGGTTTGGTTTGGTTTTGGTTTTTTGAGACAGGGTTTCTCTGTGTAGCCCTGGCTGTCTGGAACTCACTCTGTAGTCCAGGTTGGCCTCAAACTCAGAAATTCACCTGCCTCTGCCTCCCAAGTGCTGGGATTAAAGGCATGCAACACCATTGCCTGGCTCTACCATATGTTTGTTAAGTTTTTCATAGCTTTTTATTTTTTTATTTTTATTTTGTATCATAAAAATATCATTCTGTCTACAGTTCAGGGATAAGTCATTTGGGGGAAGTCTATTTAGATTGAGAAACAAAACAGAAGGCAGTTTCTAAGTCATCCATCATCACGTGGTTCCCAGGATGCAGCTGTTGCCTTCCAGCAGGGACTTGATTAGTAGGAGATTATCTGTAGGCCTGACATAATCTGTACATTGTGTCTCCTTCACAGGGCACTGTGTGGCCAAACCTGAGCTGATCTTCAACTTAGAACAGGGACTTGGGCCACACAGTACAGCCGGAGCCTCAGGCTGGAACCTCTCAGGTCAGTGAATGCTACACGCAGGAGAGAACAGTAACAACGGCCATCAGATGTGGGTCTCACTGGGTCTTAAAGACAGTTGGTCTGCCGGGCAGTGGTGGCGCATGCCTTTAATCCCAGCACTTGGGAGGCAGAGGCAGGCGGATTTCTGAGTTCGAGGCCAGCCTGGTCTATAGAGTGAGTTTCAGGACAGCCAGGGCTACACAGAGAAACTCTGTCTCGGGGGGAAAAAAAAATACAACCAAAAGACAGTTGGTCTCATGAACCAGACAATTGGTTCATTCGGTTTTCCCAGTGTTCTTTGCATTAAACTACCAGTTTCTTGATGTTGAAGAGTGTCTTTTTGTTGGGATCAATTGGGTGACTTTACCCAATGCTCAGTGGTGCTCAGGGGTGCTCAGACAAGGTTTGTCTGAGCACCCGAATTCAGAAATCCACCTGCCTCTGCCTTCAAAGTTCTGAGATTAAAGGCGTGCAGCATCACTGCCTGGCTTTTTGTTTTTCTCGTATATTTTTTTTTTTTTTTTTTTTTTGAGACAGGGTTTCCCTGTGTAGCCTTGACTGTCCTGGAACTCACTCTGTAGACCAGGCTGGTCTCGAACTCAGGAATCCGCCTGTCTCTGCCTCCCAAGTGCTGGGATTACAGGCGTGCGCCACCACTGCCCGGCCTTTTCTCGTATATTTTAAGTTAGACATTTATTGACATTATTTCCTCAGTGTCTTTTTGACTATTGACTTTCTTTGCAATTCTCATGATACTTAGTAATCACACAAATGCATCTGCTCTTAAAATACTTCCCTTTCGTGTGACCAAAGTCCATCAAAGTAGTGATGTGTCACAGTGAGACAAGCAACACAAGGATGCTGATCAGGAGCAGGGGGGGAACACGGGCCCCACAATTAGATAGTGATACAGGACAAATATAGAGCAATTGTAAGACTACACTGAAGACATCTTGGATGGATTCATAAGATCTCCAGTTTATAAATCTTGTGTTAAGGAGTAAGCTGAGAGTAAGGTCAGAAACAGAAAACATACTGCATGAAATGAGTGTACAGTATTGTACAAATCTGGGCCACCAGACAGGTATCTAGATATATAGAAATACAATCACAAATTGGCAGGAGCTGAGAATATTTCCTCAGTGGGTGTTATAGTTAAGAAGGCCAGGCTGGAGAGCTGGCTCAGCAGTTAAGAGCATGGGCTATTCTTCCAGAGGTCCTGAATTCAATCCCCAGCAACCATGTGATGGCTCACAACCATCTATACTGCAGGAATACATGCAAATAGAGAACTCATATACATAAATAAATGTTTAAATTAAAAAGGAAAAGAAGGCCAAGAAAATAGAACGTGAGCAGAATATTGAAAACTTAGCAGAAAGTGTACTTATTTTGCTTGTTTTGTTTTTTCGATTTTGTTTTCGAGAGACAGGGTCTCACTGAGCAGTTCTGGCTGGTCTGAAAGTCAGTATCTAGCTCAGTCTCATCTTGAAGTCACAAAGATCCACCGGCCCCTAACTCCAGAATGCTGTCATTAACGATATTTCATTCAAACACATGAGTCTGTGGGGGCCATTCCTATTCAAACCAGCATGTACATAAATAGAATCACTACCTGAATTCTAATCAACTATTACAGAAGATATTTAAAACAATAAAGTAACTAAATCTTTTCTGTAAAGGCCAGGCACAGACCACATTTCTCATTAAAAAAAAAAAAAACAAAAACAAAAAAAAAAACAAGCATTTCCACAAAACCCTTTCAGGGTCTTGCTATTCCTTATTAGAGCAAAGTGCACTAATTGAAACACATCTGTGTAGCAGTCTATCCCCAATCTATGTTATACTTGGGAGAGAATATTGACGGCAGCTAAGTCCTACATGGAGCTAGTAGAAGGTCAGGCATTTACATTCAGATAGTAAAGAAACGGGACAGGTAGAGGCGCGAAAGGGGAGCGTGCCTATAGAGACCTCCAACTGAGAAAGGAGTGTTTTCTTGCCACGTTTCAGTAGCACAGCAATGCAGCTGAGAGCCAGGGCTCAGCATGCCAGCCTGTTCGTGTGCAGTGGAGTTACCGTTCATTGATGACTCGATGTGCACAGTTCTCAGGGGAGATCTTAAAAGTTCAAGTGTGAGTCTAAGATGGCACTATTTTACTTTTGTGCTTGAATTGCATAAAGCTTGTGCCTATTTCATAGAAACTGAAATTTTAAATATTTTCAGGTGTTGACAACGTGAGTAGGCTGGTTGATACCATCCAGGAAAATGATAGCAGACACTTCTGGCAAATTGAAATCAACAGCCATACATCAAATGAAGAACTGGTTAAAGTAAGTAAAACTGATGTGAGCACAAGCTGTGGCTGTGCGTAGGGGTCTTGATTGGGTTCATTTTTCTCTTCCAGTTAAGGAAACATCATGAGTGTAACAATTAGCATCAGAGAGAATAATAGACGGGACAGACAAATCACCCAGTAAAGAAAGGTTATCTGTCATGGGGTGGGGAAACACACACGACAGGGCACATGGAAAATACCTCCGCGGAGCTGAGGAGACCCTCAGGAGCCTGCAGGAGCCTCTCATTGAGGGCTTGGGGGTTTCCCGGGTGTTTGAGGGATCTCCCTCCCCTAATTTAGGGTTGATCAGTCTGAACAAAGAAAGAATGGCTAATGGAGCCAGTGCTTTGGTTTGAGCATGTTCTGACCCACTGAACTTGGTGGAGATCCATCAACAAGGTGCACCACTGCAGGAATAGAAGCCCAGGTCGAGAGAGTGAGGAAGAAGCTGCCATCTTGGAAGTTCACTCTCTTTATTACCTAGTTATAGCCCCTCTCCCAACTCCATCAAGCAGGTGTCTGTCTAACTCCAAGTCTCTCTAAATTGTGTTTCATAGTTGAATATAAAGAGTGGAAACTATTTTAGGAATGTTTTCTCAGAAACTTAGTCGATGGCAAGATGAGCTTCTCATTGCTGAACCTGGTAAGATGTAGGCTAGAGAGGAATTTGATAATATTAAAGTAATTGAAACATTTCAGTTACCCCGAGTCTCTGAGTATCCTTAACAGCAGTTAATCATGTCTTTCTAAATGTACAGAATCAAGGAAAACTTAAGAGGGATATTAGAACAGAAGTTGTCATTTGTAGGGGAGCTGTAATGAGTTCAATTAAATATAGGAAATCTTTTTTTTTTTTTTTTTTGTTTTTGTTTTTGTTTTTGGTTTTTGAGACAGGGTTTCTCTGTGTAGCCCTGGCTGTCCTGGAACTCACTCTGTAGACCAGTCTGGCCTTGAACTCAGAAATCAGCCTGCCTCTGCCTCCAGAGTGCTGGGATTACAGGCGTGTGCCACCACGCCCGGCTTAGGAAATCCTTTAATGAGGCGTCATTTATTCAAAATTAGGAAGCAAAGTTTCTAATACAGTGTATGCATTCTTTGACTAAATTCAGTAAATGAAGTTATATTTAACAGTGCAGAGAAATATTTCAATGTAGTCATTGGGAGAAATCTCATTAGGAAATGACAAGAAAAGCTCAGATAGTAAATTCTACAGGATATTCCTTGTGATTTTGAAAACTGTAACAATGTTTTCTATCTTAAGGCAGAACTGAAGATTCAAGAGGAAATCCACCGAGGAGCAAAATCCTATGAATGTGAAGTATGTCTGGAAGCATTTTACCTGAAGCCGCAGTATAGCAGAAAGCAGAGATATCACTCATGCGAGAGTCCATACGACTGTAAGGAATGTGGAGAAGCTTTCTATTCTAAGTCTCCCTTCAGTCGCTATCAGAGACTCGAGAGAGGTGAGAAACCCCATGCGTGTATAGAGTGTGGGAAATCCTTCTACTGCAAGTCTCACCTCACTGTGCATCAGAGGACCCACACAGGTGAGAAGCCTTATGAATGTAAAGACTGCAGGAAAGCTTTCTACAGCAAGTCCCAGCTCAATGTGCATCTGAGAATTCATACAGGCGAGAAGCCTTATGAATGTAAAGACTGCAGGAAAGCTTTCTACCGTAATTCTGACCTCACTGTACATCAGAGAACTCATACAGGTGAGAAGCCCTATGAATGTAAAGTGTGCAATAAAGCTTTCTACTGCAATTCACAGCTCACTGTACATCACAGAACTCATACAGGTGAGAAGCCTTATGAGTGTCAAGAATGCAACAAAGCTTTCTACTGCAAGTCCCAACTCGCTGTACATCACAGGACTCATACAGGTGAGAAGCCTTATCAGTGTAAAGACTGCAGGAAGGCATTCCAGTGTCGGTCAGACCTCACTCGGCATCAGAGAACTCATACTGGCGAGAGGCCATATGAATGTAACGAGTGCAGGAAAGCGTTCTACCGCAAGTCAGACCTCACCGTACATCAGAGAACACATACAGGGGAGAAGCCCTACGAATGTAAAGAGTGCAGGAAGGCTTTCTACTGTAATTCACAACTCACTGTACATCAAAGACAACACACAGGCGAGAAGCCTTATGAATGTAAAGACTGTGGGAAAGCTTTTCAGTGCAAATACGAGCTCACTCGACACCAGAGAACACACACAGGTGAGAAACCTTATGGATGTATAGAATGCAAGAAAGCTTTTTACACCAAGTCAGATCTCACTCGGCATCTAAAAACTCACTCAGGGGACAAACCCTGAAGATACTTAATAAGTCAGTCCTTCACTGATGTGTCTTCATCAGAGAACATACATAAAAACTTTTTTACCATAAAATTAGACTAAATCTCAGAATTCATATAAATTCAAGAAACCATCAATGTAAGAAAGGTCTCTAGCTCATCTCCATGTATAGACCAATTAATTTAGGGAACATGGAAAGACTCTGTGCTCAAATCTTTTGTGACATCATACAGTATATACGGGTGAATTTCCCTTTGAATATAAAGAATCCTAGAGCACTTTGTTTCTTAAATCATAAAGCACATCCAGTGGCAGGAAATCTCATCCAGACTTTATCAATATGCATGACATGTAACGTGTTGATACCTAAGTCAGGGTCAGTCCACAGGAAAACTCACAAAGATGTAGTAGTGCACAGCAAATGACTTAGCCAGGTGCGGCTTTCCATCCTGCCCTGTTGGGTGATCTTCGTAGGACTCATTTGGACTTGATGTTTAACAGCACAGCAAGACACGAAATGGAAAGCCCGGCCTGGTGCTGCTCAGGTTTAATACTACCACTCAGGGGCAGCGTCATACACATCAGTGCAAGTGTGTGCTGACCTCTTCAACATAGTGTGCTCTGGGCTAGCTGGGGATTACAGTTAAATCCTGTCATAACAAAAGTGGGAAAATGTTAAATGGCAATAAAACCCACATTGTGGTTAAACCATAAGAAAGAATATGAGTGACTTTTTAAACAGTATTTGAAACTCAACTGACATCAGAAACACAACAAAAATACAGTAAAGCATATGAGTGTGATATGAGAGTACACGTGCCACATTACATCATCACATTACATTACCACATTACATGGTCAGTATAATGACTTCAGGATTCAGCTGTGGACACAGTAGGAGCCCTATCAGTCTACAGGTTATAAAAGCTGCACGCACACATTAGCAAGCATGACATCAAGTGTAAAAATGAGAACATGTTTGAACTTAAAAAATGAGCTTGAGTGTGGCTCAGTCACACGTGCTTGAGAAGCACACACATTTCCTGTTCTGGGTTTGAGAGTTCTAATGCATCACCTGGAGTTTCCACGTTCATACCTATGAGTCCATTGGGGAGAGTATAAGCAATTGTGAAGAAGTTGCAACAAATTGATCATGCCATTTTGAGTGCTGTCAGTAAAATCACACCTTGTTTAGTAAGACAAGGTCTGCATATGCAGGCCAGGCTGACTTTGAATTCTTTGTATTGTGGGCCGTTCTCATATTCACAGTCTTACCGATTCAAGCTCTTGAGATCTTGGAGTAGAGAAATGGTCTTCCGTGCAATCCTATATATCTTTAATATGTGACATTTTCAGTGAAGTGTTAGCATTTTTGTACATCATAAATTTGGGGAAGAAAATTCAGTTTATGTAACGTGCATGTTAATTTCCAGAAGGAATTGTTTGAGATGGAATTGGAAATGAAGCATCCAACTATATACTATAAATAAACATGATGATATTTCCAGCCTGTGTAAATTAAGCTTTTTCTTTGGGTATTTATTCTTATCATAACTAGTTTGGTAATAGTTAGTGAATATAGTAGACAAAGACCAGCAATGCTAATAAACATCTGTTCCTACATAATTACTCCTCACAACATATGGGTATTTTCTATATATTATATTTATTCAAAAGTTGCCTACAGAACACTCAGCATGACAATATAGGAAGCGTATACTTTGTATGAGACATAAGAATGGAGGAAAATGGAAGCGGCATGGTGTGTACCTTTGTATGTGTGTGTCCTGATTGGAATGTCCAGCATATATAAGTGAGATAGGTAGACTATAGACAACAGATAGGTAGGTAGGTAGGTAGGTGGGTGGGTGGGTGGGTGGGTGGGTGGGTGGGTGGATGGATGGATGGATGGATGGATGGATAGATAGATAGATAGATAGATAGATAGATAGACAGACAGACAGACAGACAGACAGATATTGATTGTGGTTTCTTTCTTTCTTTTCTTTTTTTTTTTTTTTGGTTTTTCGAGACAGGGTTTCTCTGTGTATCCCTGGCTCTCCTGGAACTTACTCTGTAGACCAGGCTGGCCTCAAACTCATGAGATCCACCTGCCTCTGCCTCCCAAGTGCTGGGATTAAAGGCGTGCGCAACCACCGCCTGGCTGGATTGTGGTTTCCAAGGACTTTGGTCATGGTTTCATTGCCCTATAGTAGTATGAGCAATATTATGGTGACAGGTTATTGTGGTAGAAGAGTTTCCTCACATCATGGCAGGAAATTGACCAAAGAATAGACCATGTACCTATTACATCTTCTAAAGCATGACCCTAATTATATAAATGTAACTAGACACTACCTCCTAAAGTTTGTGTGGCCTCCAAAAACAATGCTCAAATTTGAGTTCAAGTTCTATGGGAGAAATTTCATGTTAAAACCAAAATGCATGTCAGGCAGTGGTGGCACACACTTTTAATCCCAGCACTTGGGAGCAAGAGGCCCGTGGATCTATAATTTTGGGATCAGCCTATTCTACAAAAATAGATCCAAGACAGCCAGGACTACACAAGGAAACTTTGTCTTGCAGGGGTTTTTTTAATTAAAAAATAATAAACAAGATAAAACCAAAATACACTACAAAAATCCACCTTTAATAAAATTTCAGGGCTGGAGAGATGGCTCAGCAGTTAGGAGCACTGACTACTCTTACAGAGGCCCTGAGTTCCCAGAACCCACGTGGTGGCTCACAACTACTTGTAATGGGATCTGATGCCCTTTTCTGGTATGTCTGAAGACAGCTACAGTATATTCACATATGTAAAATAAATAATTTTAAATAAAATTCCATTTATAAGTCCTTGAATATGATGCCTTTATAGTTTATTATGTGTTTTCTTTATTCATGTATATCTAAATGTACATGGATTCACTGTTATAAAACTATCCCATAAGTGAGAGTAAGAATTTGTTTTAGTGTGTTTACAAAACAGCTGGTGTGTCCAAGTGGAACATCTTTTTTCTTTCTTTCTTTTTTTAAACTGTGATTGAATTTTTTTGTTTACTTTTTTTTTTTTTTTTTTTTTTTTTTTTTTTTTGGTTTTTCGAGACAGGGTTTCTCTGTCTAGTCCTGGCTGTCCTGGAACTCACTTTGTAGACCAGGCTGGCCTCGAACTCAGAAATTCGCCTGCCTCTGCCTCCCAAGTGCAGGGATTACAGGCGTGCGCCACCACGCCCGGCTTTTGTTTACTTTTTAAGATGAAAATAGATTGGGAGGGCATACAGTGTGTTTGAATTATGGTTCCCATTCCCCCCACTTCCTCCCAGATTCCCCCAGCCTCCTAAATCCATATCCTTTCTTGCTTTTTCATTAGAAAACAGGCATCTTTTAAAAAGAAGAACATAAGAAATTAAATTGAAATAGAAACAAACCTGAATAGGACAGCAATTGAGCAGAGAAACTAAGCCAACGAAACAGCCGGAGAAGCACACATAGATGTAGAGACACACACAGCACATGCAGAAATCCCCTAAAAACACAAAGTCAAAAACCACAGCATATAAGCTAAAGACCTTTAGGGTAAGTGGAAAGGTGGGGTGGGGGGTAAGCAGGGCTCGCAATTGTTCCCAGCTAAGGTAAGTGCGTAACATCAACAGCTCTCCTCCTGCTTCCAGGAGAATGGGCAGCTAGGGGGAGGGTCTCTTCTGCGCAGGGCAGAGCCTGAGCACAGGCCCTTAAAGCACACCTTCACAGTGACACAGCTTCTCAAATAAGACCACATTCATTCCAAGGCCACGCCCCTTAATAGTGCCATTTCTCATGAGCCAACGTACAGAATAGTGGAGAAAGACACCCAACGTGCAGCTTTGGTATGTAGATATATACATACATGTATACTACATGCATACATAAAATCAGTACTGCTTTCTTTTAAGTTTGCACAGCGTGACTGTGGCACACTGAACTGTGGTATAGATGTGCGATCAGCACACACTGAGCATTAGATATCCTTCTGTAGGGAAAATGATTGGTATCACTTCAGTAACGGTGGTTACTCATCCCTGCTCGTGATCATCAAGTTTTGCGTTATAAGTTTTCGTAAAAATAGTATTTTAAGTGAAAACACAATGTTGCTACTTGGACACTACACCACCAGACACAGACAGAGGATAATTTAGGAAGAATGGGATTTATGTTCTGAAAATACGACACAAATTCAGGGTCTCTAGGGCTGAGGAATTACTCGTCAGATAAGTGCACTTGACACCAAACTTGGTGGTCTGAGTTTCATCCTTGGATCCACATTTCCAGGAGAGAACACACAGATTGTCATGCCTCCATATAAGCAACACAGTACATACTTGCCCACACACCTACAAGCACACAGGCATAAAAACCAAAAACTTAGTATCACACACACAAGGACACACCCCTTCTAATTAGGGACCAGATTTTTTTTTCCAGGTTAAATTATGTGTTTTCAAATATATGTTAAAGTTCTCGTGGTTCTTGGAAGCCCATGAGCCACACAGCTCTGAAGGGAGAAGATGTCCCAGTGGAAGGGCATCCTGAGACATGAGGGCTCAGGAACCACACGGCTTTGAGGTGGGACAATGTCCCATGCAGTAACATCCTGAGACAAGAGAGGAGCTGCTACCGCTGTGGACAGCTCCTGTGCGACTGCTCCTGCTTCTGCTCATGCTGAGGCAGGAAAGGCAGTGAGCCACCATGGACAGCTCCAGGACTGCAGGCAGAGCCTTGTGCTGCCGCCATTTTGACAGGAGCCGCCATGTTGGACAGTGCCTGTGGGACATTTCACGGTGGGCAGGAAGGAGGGGGCCTGCTGCGTCTTTAAGGCTTTTGTGGCTCAACAGCTTTTGTGGTGCACTACTCAGGGAGTACATCCCCCCTTGTCTGTTTAATAAATAAATAGAGGTTAGGAAGGGAGAAGGGTTTGAAATGGGGTGGTGTTATCGGACTGCTTCCTGCTGATCAGGGGCATCATGGTCCTTGGGGCAAGTTTGATTATTGCTCTCAGGATACAACTGGGTGTGCCCAGCCTCTGGCTCCTTAGCTAGGGGTTGGTAATACTATAATCACAACTACTTAAATGTCTGATTAGAAATGTTTTGTATTTATTGTTGAAGTCTAGATAAGAACTTTATAAGGCAGGGCACAATTAGTAAGAAAAGAACAGGTTAAGAAGGGTATCATCCAAATTTATACTGGGCTGTCAATGATCCCCTGGACAGAGGAATGGAGCTTTTATTTATTTATTTATTTATTTATTTATTTATTTATTTAGGAGATCTGTCTGGAGTGTTGGATCTTTTATTATGAGACGGCTAGGCTGACTCCATGACAGGCTTCAAACTGGCAGTTTAGAAGACTAGCCCTTAGAACTGGGCAAATCCAGGCAAGCCCAGGCAAGTTGGTTACTTGGGTGAGTAGGGGGGGGAAGCCCCAGGCTTCAGGCAACTAGTCAGAAGCTGCCACACCACCTGGCCTGAGGCAAGGACAATTGGTAAGCTGCACTTTGAAGACTTCCTCAGAAACAGTTTCCAGCCCCATTCCCCAGTAATGGTTCTAGAATTTCTGATGAACACAACAGACTAAGATAGAAGACACCTACCCTGGAATTTCCCTACCATGCTTTACAGGGTCTTCCCATCTTGGTAATGAGAGACCCCAGCATGCTGGACTTCTGCAGAATAAGACACTCTGCATTTACATACTATCTGAGTCCTGGATACCATCCTTCAGCAAATCATGGACCCTTACCTGATTTGTTAACATGAAGTGGCATTCCTCCCCAAGAAATAGACAAAGACTACCTCTCTCTACTTTTAGTAAATCTATCTGATGTGCAGAGGTTAAGGTCTGAAACAAAACAGGATATGACAGGGAAGTAGGATCAGTATTGTAAGACCCGAAAGAAAAACCTTTGTTCCTTTAGATTCATGAAGCCCCTCATATTATTCATATAGAATCACTGAGAAATTATACACTTTCAAACTCATGTATTTAGAGCTCTTTCCCATAGCCTTAAGGGCTGTCCCTGAAACCCCAGCATTTACCATTTTTGCAGAGACATTAGCCACACCCTTGACTCCTGGACTTGTGATATTTCTAGTAATGGAGTCATTAACATTAACAGGGAGGGCATTTCTCAGAGGAAGTGAAATATGTGTATTACACAAAAAAGCCTTGTACCCACAGCCTCTGTGGACACTCTTAGAGGCTCGCACTGTCGGGGGCAGGAACCATGTCATTCTGTCCCTGGCTTGGCATCAGTGTATAGTTTGGAGGAGGGGGAGGGGGAGGGGAGGAGTGCCCGGTGAGTCTGGGGTCAAGCACATGTGGGGAGCAAAAGAAACAAGCTCCTGTTTGTCTAGGAGGTTTCTTCCCAGTCGGGGAATGGCACGGGTTGGTTCCATAAGGGATGGATAAGAGGATACCCCTAAAATATACAGTTAACTGGTGGGGTTTGGTGATCCTGATAAAGCTGTCCCCCCTACTCCAACAGCAGAGGAATGAAAAGGTTGAAGTGGGCCCCCAGAATTTTGTCAAGACTGCAAAAGTGGCTCCTGTGTCCAGAAGGAAGGGCATCAAACACCCTGATACTGTGAGGCTTTATTTATATTCACCTCGGATGAATTACCCAAGGCTTCCTGTCAGGGATGGCAGTGGACAGGCCAAGGGAGCCCAGGCCGCCTCAGTTGTCCATGGCTAGACCAAGGACATTGACTGAAAGGTGATCAGGGTTTGATGTCCCCACAAGGGTCATGGAGGCAGCCAACACCCCCAATGTCTCTTGTTGACACCTTGAGCATAGTTCAAGTGGTTCGTGGTAGTTTATGAGCATTTAGACAGACCTAAGCCTAGGGATGCTCCTGGCCACATTTGGAAACAGGCACATTGAGGTTCTTGTTCGTAGGGAGATGAGGGAGCCTGGGTTTTTGCTTGGCCAGCGGAGAGGCCTTAGCCATTATTGGGCATTGCCGTTTTGGGGCGTTTTCACCTCTCCAGTGGCGTGTCTTCAAGGCCATGCATAAGATTTCTGCCTGAGGAGTTGAGGGTCCTTTCTATAGATGTTTAAGTCTGGTCCTAGTATTAGGGAAACTCTGGGAAAAGAAGCAGGTCCAGTGGGGTTGTTTTCCACCTGGGGTCTCAGGATCCGGATTAGTATATCATAGGAGGGCCTTTGTAAGGTGGTCTAGAATTGTGGTGGATTTTCATATTTATCTTGGATAAATTTTTTTGGAATTTTTCATAATTTACAGCCTTAAGGACAGCTTTGTGGAGACTGGCCAGGAGGCAAGACATAAATTGATTCTTTGGGATGTTGTGACTCCCCGTTTAGGGTCCCGCCCAGCCCTGTCTGGATGGGCAGCTGTTGCTGAAAAGAGAGAAAGAGAAGCCAAAGAGGCTGAAGAGGAAGGGAAGGAATCTGGGCGTGTTAGTGCGGCCCAGAGTAGTGGAAGAGGGTTCTGGTTGGGCCTCATAGCCAGGAGCTGTTTCCTTGGTTGGCTTATGTCATGTGGTCACTTTTTAATCAAGATGAGCCCGAGACTGCAAAGGTTCATCCTTTCAAACCCTAACAGAGATGCTGTCAGCCGTGTGGCCGCCTCCATCCCCAGGTGGGGCTCAAGGGGGACAGTGGGTAAGGCAGCAGCAAGCCTCGTGTGTCCTTTACGATTACGTGCAGGGAAGATTCTTAACTTTCTACCCTGGTGTCACAAGTTTTAAGTTTACCCCTTTGTTAGACATTTTACAGGATTTCAATCATATACCTTAGCAAGTTTTGAGAATTAATCCAAAGCCTACAGAATACAGATGAGCAGCAAGTCCCTATTATAAATAACCCGTCCCTTTATTTTGCTTTTCTCTCCTTTCTTTGTCACAGTTAGGTGGCTCGCCAGATATGAGACAGAGATATTGGAGGAAACATTTTATTTTATTTTTTTATTTTATGTATATGAGCACACTGTAGCTGTACAGATGGTTGTGAGTCTTCATGTAGCTGCTGGTTGCTGGGGATTGAATTTAGGACCTCTGCTCGCTCCGGTCAACCTCGCTCAATCAGTCCCTGCTTCCTCCGGCCCAAAGATGTATTTATTTATTATTATATGTAAGTACACTGTAGCTGTCTTCAGACATACCAGAAGAGGGCGTCAGATCTCATTACAGATGGTTGTGAGACACCACGTGGTTGCTGGGATTTGAACTCAGGACCTTCGGAAGAGCAGTCAGTGCTCTTAACGCTGAGCCATCGCTCCGCCCCTGGAGGAAACATTTAAACAACCATACTTGGGTCTAGTGGAGGGGAAGCTATACCCAACTCCAGAGCCAGATTTTAACTGAAGTGGAGCAGCATAAAAAAGTCGAATATTACTCAAACCTAAAAGGCACCTGAAATCCTGTAAAACTGAATCCAGTAGGATAAGAACACAGGAGGCTTAGAGACAGGAACATTGCAATGTCTGACTCAGGCAGAGGACGCCACAGGAGGGAGCTGAGCGGCCGACCAGGCGTGTGTGCTGGGAGTGTGCACGCTGCAGCTGCTTCTTTGCCTCCCCCTCAGACTCTCGGAAACACCTACACCAACCAGAAGAGAAAGCTCACCTACTTGTCTTGGGTGGATGAGGCGTTCCGTGATCTGCGAGTCAGAGGTGATATTAGCACAGGTCAGCTGGAGATAAGGGGTGGGGCTCTGGTAGAGCTCAGACCCCAGGAGTAGGAGGAGCACAGGCACCAGGAGAGCCTATGGGAGTCAGGGCCCAAAAATGTATGAATTTATGCTTGTATGAATGGGTATCCTAGGACTCCAAAGCCCAGCTCTGGGGAAGAAGATATTCCAGTAGAAGGCATCTTGAAACATGAGCACCCAGGAAGCACACAGCTCTGAGGTGGGACAGTGTCCCAGTGGAAGGGCATCCTGAGACACGGGAACTCAGGAACCACAGCTCTGAGAGGAAGCCTCTTCAACAAAGGCATTGCAGCGCCCAGGGGAGGGCCTCACCAGCTGAGCTGAGGAGATCGGGAGCCTCGGCCCAACTCACTTTCTCTTTCTCTTCTCTTTGCTCCTTCTTTTCTTCTTGGCGTCTTCCAATGAGTCACACCAGGCAGGAAATCTTGTAAGAGATTTGAGAGTCTTGGATATGGAGGGGCGAATCCAGCAACGGCTGCCCTCTGCTCCCAGGAGAGGACAAAAGGGAACTGGACAAAGGGACAGGCAGTGCTTATACTGGATTTCTGAAGAGGTCAGGGGACCTTCTCAAGGCAGAGATTTCCTGAGTGAGGATTTCAAGTCCTGAGCTTGAGGGAGCTCAGGGATTGGTGGGTTTTCCTGCTCAGGGATTGGTGAGTTTTTTTCACCCCCTTTTCCCTCCAAGTGACCCAAGGGTTGGTGTGGGAAATCCTTCCCTGCTGCAGCTCTTGCTGAGGCGCCATCTTGTGGGGCTGCTGGGGGGAGGTGGGGAGGCTCTAGAGGAGGTGCTGCCATGGTGGACAGCTCCCATGAGACAGTTCCTGTAGCGGTATTATCAGGAAAGCTTGAGGCTGAGGCAGGAAAAAAGGTGTTACCACCGTGGACAGCTCCTGAGGGACAGCTCTTCCTGAAGAGGGAAAGGTGATGCACCATTGTGGACAGCTCCTGCACTTCTGTGAGAGCTGCAGGCTGAGGAGATGTTGTGGTGCCGCCATTTTGACAGGAACTGTCATCTTGGACAGCTCATGTGGGACAGGAAGGGGGTTCCTGCTGCCCTTTGGAGGGCTTTCGTGGGCCAGTGGCTTTGGTAGTGCACTGCTCAGGGGCTACAATAATTATGAAGATAAGTAGCTATAAATAAAGATGAGATCATCATCAGAGTGGTGTCATACAATAGTGATAATATGTTGGAGAGAAATGCCCCTCCTTTCTCAGAATGGGTCACTCGTTCACCCTGAATTTTCAAAATGTTTAGGAAGTGTCTTAGGTCTATCACTGTAACCAGCCTGGCAGAAACAAATATTCTAAGGAGATATGCGTGTCCCTTAATCTGACTATCAGATTATTGAAACAACCCCCCAAATAGAACCACCCTTCCAGGAATCTCAAGCTGGGAGAAGGAAAATGCTGAAAAGCTGTCCAGACCCAGGATTCGTAACACAAGAAGGGAGCTGTGAACTGTACTCTCTAGTCAGTACAGGAACATGGCTGGGGCTTCAACTCAGTAGTGGATGTAGCAGGAACCTTGCCTCAGATTCCACACAGTGCTAGTGACCTGTCAGACCACTTTGCTGGAAACACCATTTCACACAATAATGGGTTGTCGGTGGGCACAACACGCCTTGACCAGGATATGTGTGCATATCTCTGGCCTCCTATTTAAATTTTAATCTCATCTCAGGTTAAATGAAGGGGGACTAGGGTGGGTCACTGGCTTCTTAGGATACAGGCTGTGACTCCTAGTTGAGTAACAAAACTTTAACCCCCAAACCCAGGTCCTCCAAGGCCTGGCAACAATTTTGTAAACTTCTGTTACACTGTCACTATCCCAGCCACCAACTTCCTCCTCCAAAAGATTATTAAATATTTATTCCTTATTGTATATATCATACAGCATTTTGTGATTTCCCCCCACCCTGGTGTTTCAAGATGTTTATAGTGTCAAACAACTGTGTTTATACACTTAGTTTCACTGTTGACACCAGGTAAAGTCACTGTAGTAAGAGCAAAGGAGGAAGTCACACTTAATAAAAACACACAAAGCTCCCATGATCTCTCTTCACTGCTGCCCACGTTGTTGTCTCCTCATTCACCATAGCTGATAAAATAATTTCTTTCGAGATCAGACAAGCATCCTTCTCAATTTTGTGAGAGATTTAAAATTTCGAATAGACTTATTCCACCAAACTAAAGTTTCTGAATTTCGCTTTGGGCATGGCTTTGTATAGTTCTTCTGTGTCATTCTAGCTGTTGCTGGCACTGTGTCTAGACCTCACCAGCTCTGTAAACTGTGTAAAGATCGATAGGTATTGAGTAATATATAGCTGCACACAATTACTTAATTTTTGACATGGCTTTACTCCTGCTCACTGTGGTTTTGAAAAGCCTTATAGCTAAACTGCCAACGTCCTGTAGCAGTGCTGCTCGGACAAACACAGACATGTTTAAGAACACGACAGAGGGGGCGACAGTGTGCCTCTGGGAGCCATCTCCAGACCTCAGATGCTTTAACTAAGCCCAAGGGATTTCCTGGCGCTAACTTCTCTTTGTCTGTCGCTTGCCCCTCCCCCAAGGTTGGGATCAAATCAGACCAACCAGGCATCCTGGGGCGGAAAACAAATCCCCAGATAGTGAATCAGCGGTGCTCAGAGATGAGGGGGAGGGGCGGGGGCTCAAATAAAGCCATACTGACTAGGAAACCCTTGCTTGTGATCCCAGCACCTGTGGCGCTGAAACAGGAGGATTGTTAAGTTTGAGGTCAGCATGGGCTTCATGATGAGACCTTGTCTCAAACCAGCAAGATGGAGTTCCTTGTGTGCATTCTTCCAAGGGAAAGCAGAAGACTAGAGATTATGAAAATTAGTTCTTAGGCGCGTTACTAGCCAAACTCGTCCTAACCCCACTCCTATTTGCATGTTCCGCCCAAGACTGAGATGTTAAACCAGCAAGTGAGGAAATGTAACCAGCTGGACAGCGATCTCTCTCTCTCTCTCTCTCTCTCTCTCTCTCTCTCTCTCTCTCTCTCTGTCCCTCAACATTCTATTAACTCATTTGATAGTGAAGGCTGTGGAACTGGGGGAAATTTCACATCATTTATTATCAGAAAAAAAAAAAAACGTTCACTTTTAGTCTCCCCCCCCCCCCCAGACAGGGTTTCTTTGTGCAGTCCTGGCTGTCCTGGAACTACTCTGTAGACCAGGCTGGCCTTGAACTCAGAAATCCGCCTGCCTCTGACTTCCAGAGTGCTGGGAGCCAGTGCGCCACCACGCCCGGCTCGCTTTTAGTTTATTAACCAAGAATTATTAAAACATAAAACACTTAACATTTGACCACTTATAGTACTGAACAATGCTGTATATATGCCTACATTTCACCTCAGAGTCTATTTACTTCCTATTGCATGACATATATTTTCATAATCATAAAGAAGACTTCTACAAAGGCAGTCACAACCAGTCTGCCTCCATCGTAGGTTTGCAAGCCATCTATAAAAAAGACAAACAAGGTTCATTCCTCTTTGTGTATTTATCTGCTCAAGGATGGGACCACTGCGCAACTGTACCCTTACCTACAAATGGCTCTGTACCGCCTGTTCCAGGAAACGGCAGCCTCGTTTTTGTTTCAAAAAGTTACTCTGACCAACTCGTTACATTTATGTCTAACTCCAACTATTTGTCTGTCAAATCCTCCATTTGTAAACTCCCTGCTTCTGAATTATAAAAACCCTTCATCTTCCCAATATCCAAATGCAAAACTCTCAAACCCCACCTCTGGGGAGAGACAGCCCGTGGACAGGAATTTTTAAAAGCTTGCTTTAATTAATCTGGCCCTGATGATCTGGGTCGGTGGTCTTCTCCAATTTGTGGAAACAGAGGCATACACTTTATCCCATCACTAGGACTGCAGAGGCAGGAGGATCTCTGAGTTTGCAGCCAGCCTAGTCTACATAGCAAATTCCAGAGCAGGACTGCAAACAGAGACCCTCTTTCAGGGGGAAAAAAAAAGTCGTGATACTATTTCTATTTATAAATACACATTAGATAATATAAGGGTTAAATAGGAGGTTCGACTTAATTGTGGGGCTGGAGCTGGTTTCCCTGTTGGAAGCCGTGCTTTAAAATACAGCCAAGAACTTGTCAGTCTTTTGAAATTCACCAATGGTTGGTGACATTTAGGGTCTGAGCAGGTGAGACGCGAGAGAACCTAGGTGACGCCGAGTGTCCAATCAGACACACAGACAGAGCGGGGCGGGCTTTCAGGCTTGCGTAGCCCTAGCCTCTGACTGCCTCCTGCGCCACTGACCCATCTCTTCTCCACACTGGTCCCTGTCCAGGTGTTCCGCGCTCGCCCAGAATTCCGGAGAAAGTTCTGCCTGTCGCTGCGTGTCACGTTTCCCCACTGAGAACCACAGTGAGGGCTCTGGGAATCCTGAAATGGTGAGTCTGTGGCAGGTCCGGAAGCCCGAGCCCTTTGTCCCCCGGCTGCGGGGTGGGGGCTGGGCGGGCCCCGGGCGTCCTGTCCGGTCCCTGGTCCCTGCAGGGACCTGAGCCCTGCTGCAGAGCTTTCCGCAGCGCTGGCCCGGAGCCTGTGTCATGCTGGGCGGGAAGGGAAGCCGCAACCCCATGCCTGGACCCGGTCGATCGGCTCTCCGTTGTCTCTGCCCCTTGGCCCCACATCTCTGTCCCTGATCGGTCCCGCCTTCCAATTCATGAGACACCGTCTCTGGGGTTTGGGGTGTTCAGTCTGGGCCCTAGACGATCCTGTCCCTGGGACGTCAGGCTCTTATTCCGTTTCCCAGAATCCTGGAACCCCATCTATCTGTGGCACGAACTCTGTACCCACCCCTAAGAAGCACTTCCGTTTTCTGTGTCGGCGTGTGACTGAACTGTGTCTCTGTAAACATGGATGTGAAGCCTTTTACATTTTTTTGGCAGCTGGGTCTCACTGTGTAGCCCTGGTTAGCTAGTACTCATTATGTAGACTGTGCTAGCCTCAAACTCATAGAAATCTCCCTGCGTCTGCCGCCCCAGGGCTGGGGTTAAAGGCGTGCTGATTTGCTTTCGTTGAGCCGGGTTCTCATGTTTGCCAGCTTCTGTGGCTGAGGACGACCTTGGTCCTCAATCTTCATCCTGGAGGCCATTTTCTGACATTGGGATTTCTCTTCTTTAGACAGATCCCTGCAGTAGTGATTGCTGGGTCCTTTGGTAGTTCTATGTTTAAGGCTTTAAAGAACTGGAATGTACTGTTTTTAACATGAAAGTTAGTGCAACATTTTATAATTGTGTGTGTGTGTGTGTGTGTGTGTGTGTGTGGTTTTTAGAGTTTAGGAGTCCTGCTACTTGATGCATTCAGTATCCGATGTGAGTCTGTTAGAATTCAAGCTGTCAACAGTCACTGGAAGAGAACGCCCAAGTGTTGTCTGTCTGAGTCAGAGTTCTGTTTCTCCACCCTTTCCCACATGTCCATTATCAAATGAGCTAACGGAATGTTCAGAGAGGGACAGACAGAGTGAAGGTTTAAGTCACAGAGCTGGTCACACGCTCGCTTCTTTTGAGATCCTGGAAGATGTTTTCAGAGCTCTGGGCTTTTCTGTATTCGGTAAACACTTTTAAAACTGAAGTCTTAGGTGGGTGGGCCAACTCCTTCCAGGAAATGGAAGATATCAGTGGACCTGGAAACTTTAAGTAGGGAAGCCAGGGTGTAGCTGTTCGTGTTGAAATCCTTTGGAAAACTCTCGCCGTGTTTTCCGACATCTTTACATTAACAGACCCTGGTGCTGAGTTTTCTTTCTCCCATGTGACAAATCAAATGTCACCTGCTATTGGGACCCTGGTGGGAAACAGAGTAGAATGGACCCCACTTTCTGTTCCAAAAGCTGGCCGCTTGGGTTGAAGAGAAACATGTCATTCCAGGGGCTGGTGTCATTTGAGGACGTAGCCGTGGACTTCACCTGGGAGGAGTGGCAGGACCTGGACGCTGCCCAGAGGACCCTGTACAGGGATGTGATGCTGGAGACCTACAGCAGTCTGGTGTTCCTGGGTGAGTGACTCCCAGAATTCTCAGGAGCAGCAGTTGGTAAGGGGGGAATCACTGTGAACTTAATGCTAATTCTGTCTTGTACATTTTAGTAGACACACTGTAATGGCTTACATGCTTTTGAGAAACAGTGTGGGTTTGCAGTGTCCTTACATGGTTCATAATGATCAGATGAAGTTACGAAGTAAGTTTATCAGCTCCGGCGCTCTTCATTCCCACTTTGAACATTTAAAGATCCTCTGATAATATTTTGAAGGGTTTAATGGCTTTCGATCACATATGTATTGCGTTCTGTAGAATGTAAGTTACTCATCCCGTCCATGTACGTGGTTGCCCCATCCCATCCCCCCTCGTGTGTTTTTCCGGACACCAGAGTGAACTTGGTTCTCATCTGTGCTTCTCTGCAAGCTTGGATAACATACAAGCCTGTGTGCGCACACACATTTCACTGATGTCTTTGACTTCTCTGGGAAGATGTACACATCCCCTTGCTACAAATATGGAGGTCCTTCCCACTGTTCGGTGGCCTAATATGTTATGGAAATGACTGTATTATTAATGAGTAGTTTAACAATACTTTCTTATTCTGTGAGTTGACTTCTATTAATTGTCTGCTTTTCCGGATGCGGGACTGTGAGGTTGACATCTTCCAACATGTCCTGCTTTTCATATGTATTAATGAAAACACTGTCTACGTCATTGCCTCAAAATGTTGTGTGTATATTATAGGAGCCTCACGGTTTTCAAGTCTCAGTTAACTTTTTAGTTGACATCTCGTATGGTGGCAATGAGGCATCCATTGTCCCTGTTTCTTTTTTTTGTTGTTGTTTTGTTTTGTTTTTTGTTTGTTTGTTTGTTTGTTTTTCGAGACAGGGTTTCTCTGTGTAGTTCGGGCTGTCCTGGAACTCACTTTGTAGACCAGGCTGGCCTCGAACTCAGAAATCCGCCTGCCTCTGCCTCCCAAGTGCTGGGATTAAAGGCGTGCGCCACCACCGCCGCCCAGCTGTCCCTGTTTCTTATCGTGGTGTACTTAGGAGAACTTCCTTCGACTATGAGTTCCTGAGACAAAACACTGCAGACGAAGATCTTAAAAGGAGTAAAGGGCTGCTTTTGCTTGTGGGTTTGTTTTTAGTGTTTGTTCTAGAGTCACAGAGGCATCTTTATTTAAAAATCTGAACTACCGGCCGGGCAGTGGTGGTGCACACCTTTAATCCCAGCACTTGGGAGGCAGAGGCAGGCGGATTTCTGAGTTTGAGCCTGGTCTACAGAGTGAGTTCCAGGACAGCCAGGACCACACAGAGAAACCCTGTCTCGGGAAAAAAAAAATCTGAGCTACCTATTTAAGGTTTTCCACCGCCGAGGGGAACAAGGGCCTTCACAGGCCCGAGTGCCTCCCCAAGCGCCTCCCCTTTGGCGCTGTTCCTGTCGGGGCATCAGCATGGCCACTGCTGTCTTCTCGGTCACCAGCATGGCCCCCTTTTTTTTTTTTTTTTTTTTTTTTTTTTTGCTTCTCTGGCAGCCCTGATAGCATGCTATCATAGCTTTCCTGACTTTTCTGATTCCTCTTGGCTGTGATATCAGCAAGAGACCCTCCCAGTGCCACACCCGGGATTTGACTGCTGGGGGGGGACCCCTTGAACTTCTTCCAACTACCTCTTTTTGGTGTGCTTTTTTTTTTTTTTTCCTGAGAACAATCTCGTTTACCTGCCCAGGATGTCTCTGAAAGGAACTTGACTTTGTTGGCCATCCAGGTGTGGCGGCAGAGGCCTTTAATCTCAGCACTTAGGAGGCAGAGGCAGGAGGGTCACTGTGAGTTCGAGGCCAGCCTGGTCTACAGAGAGAGCTCTAAGACAGTCAGGGCTGTTAAACAGAGAAACCCTGTCTTGAAAAGAAAGGAAAGGAAAGGAAAGGAAAGGAAAGGAAAGGAAAGGAAAGGAAAGGAAAGGAAAGGAAAGGAAAGGAAAGGGAAAGGGAAAAGGAAAGGAAAAGGAAAAGGAAAAGGAAAAGGAAAAGGAAAAGGAAAAGGAAAAGGAAAAGGAAAAGGAAAGGAAAAAGAAAGAGCCGGGCGTGGTGGCACACGCCTGCAATCCCAGCACTTGGGAGGCAGAGGCAGGCGGATTTCTAAGTTTGAAGCCAGGCTGGTCTACAGAGTGAGTTCCAGGACAGCCAGGACCACACCTGAGAAACCCTGTCTCGAAAAACCAAAAAAAAAAAAAAAACCAAAAAAAAAAAAAAAAAAAAAAAAAAAAAGAAAAGAAAAGAAAAGGAAAAAAAAGAAAGAAAAGAAGAGAAAAGCATCTTGGAGTGCTGGGATAGATCTCTGGCCCAGAGAAACTGCACATCTCTGTCTTTGCCCAAGAGCAGAGGGAAGACAAGGGGGGCTCGGCCTGGGGTGTGAAGGGCATCGGGGCTGCACACGATGTTGCAGGGATACCCCACTGCAGCCAGGAAATAAAGAGGAGGGGCTGACATTCCTTTTAGGGTGCTTCCCCACGACATCATTTTCTATGAATAGATTCTGTCTACTAATATCTCCAGAAAATGGAGACCATGTGTTTAACACCTGGTCTTTGTTGGACATTTTAGATCCAAAGCATAACACTAAATCTGCAAGGTTTTCTATTTAGATTGCCCATTGTGTTCCGTCTGTTTATATGTCCATCTTTATACCAGGACCTTGCACTTTTGGTTCCTAGCTATGAAGAAAGCTTTGAAAGCTGGTCTTTCCAGGACTTCAAGTGTGTTGTGATAAGGGCACAATTGTAGTCTTTGGTGCTTACGTGTGCTACTTAAGACACTGAGATATTATTCTTTAGGACAGCCTTTTCTATGCTCTCAAGATAATGATTTTATTGAATCAGTAATGTTAAGTACTGTGGCCTTTGGACAATATTAATTCTTCTGATCACAAACAAAGTTGGAATGCAAACCGCCTTTGGTTTTGTGAGACAAGATTTCACTGTATCCTGAGATAGCCTTAAGGTTATGTAGCACGAGTTGGCCTCAATATGATAGCATTTCTCTTAGTGTTCTGGGTCCTAGGTCACTCCTGTTGTGTAATCATGTGTTATTTTTTTCAGTATTTTTGTATTGGAGTGTACAGTGCTTTACTTCTTGTTGAATGAATTTTGTTTTGTTTTTTTCAAGACAGAGTTTCTCTGTGTAGCCATGGCTGTCCTGGAACTCACTCTGTAGACCAGGCTGGCCTCAAACTCAGAAATCCGCCTGCCTCTGCCTCCCAAGTGCTGGGATTACAGGCGTGCGCCACCACTGCCCGGCGTATTTTGTCTTTTAAAGGAAGGCCATGCAGCCCGCGCTCATGCAGTCCTCCTCTGGCCCTCAGCTTTGTCTCACGGGCAAACACCTACTTACGTGCCCACAAACGGGGCACAGATCATGGTCCGGGGATTTCCGGAAACCTTGCCATTCCCTCGTTTGTTTCTTACTTTTGCTTTTCATTTTTTTCTGTTTTATTCACCTCACATCCTGGTGGCCCCCATCCCTCCTCCCCTCCCAGTCCCTCCCTTAGAAATCTCTCCCTTATTCTTAGAGAAGGGGAAGGCCCCCTCGGATACGCCCCACCCTGGGACATCCTGTCTCCGTAGGCCTAAGAGTATCTTCCTCTACTGAGGCACAACCCGCAGTCCAGTTGGGAAAGGAACCCAGTGGCAGGCAACAGTCACAGACAGGCTCCCCTCCAATGAACTGTTAGGGGACCCACCTAAAGTTGCACATCTGCTACAGATGTGGGGGGCCTAGATCCAGCCCCTGTGTGCTCTCTGGTTGGCGGTTCAGTCTCCGTGAGGCCCCCTGTTACCAGGTTAGTTGGCTCTGTAGGTCTTCCTATGACGACATTGAGCCCTCTGGCTCAGTCAGTTCTATCCCCCACTCTGCCACAAGACCTCCCAGGCACCACCTGATGTTTGGAAGTGCGTCCCTGCGTCAGATGGACGAAGCCTCCCAGGAGACAGTTATGCTGGGCTCCTGTATCCGCGCACAGCAGAGTATCATTTACAGTGTCGAGGAGTGGCTCCCTTGCACGGGATACAGGTCAAGTTGGGCCAGTCACTGACTGGCCATTCCATCCGTCTCTGCTCCACCTTTATCCCTGCACATCTGGTAGGCAGGACTAATTTTGGGTCTCAGGTTTGTGGGTGGGGTGTTGTTTTTGTTTCCCCTCCACTGGAAGCCCCACCTGCCTACAGAAGATGGCCACTTCAGTCTCCATAACCACTGCTGGTAGGAGTCTCAGCTAGGGTCACCCCCATAGACTCCCAGGAACCCCCACCTTTTCAGGTCACCACCTAGTCCCAACGATGCCTCTCCATCGACTGCCATTCTATTCTCCCGCAACCTCATTACCCTCCTCGTGCTCTCTCCCACCCAGGTCCCGCCCTCTGGCCAGCATGGATGACTGTTTTGTTTCCTCTCTGAGTGAGATTCACGCATCCTCCCTTGGGCCCTCCTGCTCACCCAGTTTCTTTGGGTCTGTGGATTGTAATCTGGTTATTCTGTACTTCGTGGCTAATATCCACTTAAAAGTGAGTAGTGCCATACGTGTCTTCTTTCTGAGTTTGGGTTACCTCACTAGTTCTCACCTCCTAGGTCCACCCATTTGCTTCTAAGAATTCACGATGTCACTGTTTTTCATGGCTAAATAGTATTCCATTGCATAGCTGTACCAAATTTCCTTTATCCGTTCTTCAGTTGCAGGACATCTGGGTTGTTTCCAGTTTGGGGCTATTACACGTACAGCTGCTGTGAGCATAGCTGAGCAAGTGTCCTTGTGGTATAATGGGGCGTCTTTTGGGTATATGCCCAGGAGTGGTTTAGTGGTATATGCCCAGTCTTGCGGTAGAACTATTCCTAATTTTCTAAGAAACCGCCAAATTGATTTCCACAGTGGTTGTACCAGTTTGCACTCTCACCAGTATGGAGGAGCGTTCCCCTTGCTCCACATCCTGCCTGTGTCCGCTCTCACTTGGCCATTCTGACAAGTGTAAGGGGGAATCTGAGTCATTTTGATTTGTATTTCCCTGAGGACTAAAACATTGAGCATGTCTTCAAATGCTTCTTGGCCATTAGAGAATCCTGTTGAAAATTCCCTGTTTAGCTAGGAACCCCATTTTTTTAATTGGATTGTTTCGTTTTTTGGCTAATTCTTTTTTTGTTTTGGTTTTTTTGTTTTGTTTTGTTTTCGAGACAGGGTTTCTCTCTTCCCTGGCTGTCCTGGAACTCACTCTGTAGACCAGGCTGGCCTTGAACTCAGAAATCCACCTGCCTCTGCCCCCCAAGTGCTGGGATTAAAGGCGTGCGCCACCACCGCCCAGCATTTTCCTATATTTCTTTAAGGCATTTAAAGGCCTCTATCTTTATAAGATTGAGTTTAGGGTCATTTTCTTGGGCTTTGATTACGTTACGTTAGGATACCCAGGGCTTGCTACATTGGGGTAGGTGTGCTCCGTAGGGTAGCTGTGCTCCGTAGGGTAGCTGTGCTCCGTAGGGTAGCTGTGCTCCGTAGGGTAGCTGTGCTCCGTAGGGTAGCTGTGCTCCGAAGCTGTCACTGTCCTGCTGCCGCAGCTACTGCCAACTGGGTTCCTGGAATGGAAGCCGAGGGACGGATGGGGAAGGGCGAAAAGAACGAGGGCCAGGATGATAGGTTAGCAGTCCAGACCAAAGTTTAATGGAAGTCTGACAGTTTAAGTTTGGGCAAGCCCCTCCTCCCCAGGAACTCCTGCTTGAGTTCCAAGGACTGATTTGGCTGTTCGTGGGGTGTTGCCTCCACTGCTCAGGCAGCTGGGCGGGTCACCTGCTTAGTTCAGGAATTCGTAGATCTGGAGGAACTTCACCTTCAGGCTGAGCACTCCACCCTAGGTGGGGCAGGATCGTGAAGAGCACAGGAATCCCTGCTCAACCAAGGCTGGGAGAGGAAGTTCACCTCGATCAATGCCAAGTTCCTACCATGTGGCATAACACACTGTCATGGCTCCGTACATCCTGGCTTTTGTTGATTGTGTTATTACACTGGTCTTTAGCCATCTGGCTGGCCCTGGGTGTTCCTGTATGTTTCCAGTTCGGCGAGTCTGATGAAGGCTGACGGAGAGGTGCTGGGACTGTGGAGCTCCAGGGGCACAGCAGGTCGACGGAGGCAGCGGGGCGTGCCCCAGAGGACCTGGAGCGCAGGGGAATGGGGGAATGGGAGGAATCTCCACTTCTGTTTTCTTTAAAAAAAAAAAAAAGATCATATTATGTCATTTGTTGGGCAGCTTAATGACCAGGCAACAAAGACGAGTAAACTCCACCAAAGGTTTCTCATCACGGGTCACAGCACCGTTTATGAACTGGAGCTGTTGTTTTTTTTTTTTTTTATAGACCTGTCTCAGCTCTCTGTCATCATCTGTCTTTCATACTTACAGGACACTGTATGGACAAACCCGAGCTGATCCTCAAGTTGGAGCAAGGCCGTGGGCTGTGGAAGGCAGCAGAGGCCTCAGGCAGGAGCCCCCCAGGTCAGTGAGGCATGGTGTGCCAGGAAGGTCAGCAAGAACAAAGTCCATCTGCTGTTGGCCATGTTGGGCTTTTCCACCTACTTTTATCTAAACCTACACCTGATGAGTACATTCCTAGAAGACACACTGGCACGGAGACGGTGTTCAATATTAGCACAGTAAACCAGCAAGCCTCTGAGATGGAAGGAAACATTCCTGTGTTTCAGTAGCAGCCCTTAATGTAAGTCATTTCAGCTTTCCACTCAAGTCACACACAGATGTGGTGGTTCGAATAGGCTCGGCCCCATAAGTGTCACTGTTAAAAGGTGTGGCCT
The DNA here is from genome assembly GCA_964023405.1 of Apodemus agrarius. Classification (NCBI taxonomy): domain Eukaryota; kingdom Metazoa; phylum Chordata; class Mammalia; order Rodentia; family Muridae; genus Apodemus; species Apodemus agrarius. Next base: position 22,471,740 of record OZ030012.1, on the reverse strand, counting down.
CGTTGAGGAAGTGTGTCACTGTCCGGGGTGGGTTTTGGGATCTCCTATGTTCAAGTTCTGCCCAGTGCAGTAGAGAGCTTCCTCTTGGTCGCCTACAGATCCAGATGTGGAATTCTTGGTTTCTCCAGCACCACGTCTGCACCGCTGAACTGTTAGCCAGCGCCGACTCAATGTTTTCCTTTATAATAAGAGTTGCCGTGTTCAGCCGGGCGGTGGTGGCGCACTCCTGTAATCCCAGCACTTGGGAGGCAGAGGCAGGTGGATTTCTGAGTTCGAGGCTAGCCTGGTCTACAGAGTGAGTTCCAGGACAGCCAGGGCTACACAGAGAAACCCTCTCTCGAAAAAAAACAAAAAACAAAAAACAAAAAAAGAGTTGCTGCGTTCATGGTGTCTCTTCAAGCGATAGACACTAAGAGACTGTGTAAGGCACTGTCGAGCGGGTCTCCTGTGTCCTCTGTACTGCGCACTCCGTGCTAGCTGGGACTTGAGCTTCTGGGCAATTTGTATTGGCCTGAAACTCACTATGTAGAAGAGGCTAGCCTCAAACTCACGGTGCTGAGATTAAAGGCTTGTACCACCTCTCTCACGTTAAACTTTATTTTAATGAGAAGGAAGAGAATGAACCCTGTATCACTGCACGCATTAAAGAAATGCTCGGCTTTAAGCAGGAAACAGAGTTTCAGTCTTGTTATGTTTGGGTTTGTCTGGGTAGTCTGTGTTTTCAGGAGCAGGATAGTGACATTAACTAACATAAGTTGGCACTTTGAGGCAAGTTATTTTTAAAAACATTGGTTACCAAGCTGGGCGGTGGTGGCTCACGCCTTTAATCCCAGCACTTGGGAGGCAGAGGCAGGCGGATTTCTGAGTTCGAGGCCAGCCTGGTCTACAGAGTGAGTTCCAGGACAGCCGGAGCTACACAGAGAAACCCTGTCTCGAAAAACCAAATAAATAAATAAATAAATAAATAAATAAATAAATAAAAACATTGGTTACCAAATGTTCAGGGCATATATATTTATATTTGAGATCTCTTCATCATGCAGTAGCCCATAAAGTTTCATAATAAATTTCAGCTTTTCTTTTTCCTTTTTAAATTTTTTAAAAAAGATTTATGTATTATTATGTAAGTACACTGTAGCTGTCTTTAGACACACCAAAAGAGGCATCAGATCTCATTACAGATGGTTGTGAGCCACCATGTGGTTGCTAGGAATTGAACTCAGGACCTTGAGGAAAACAGTCAGTGTTCCTAACCGCTGAGCCATCTCACCAGGCAGGGAATGAACCAGCTGAAGGGCATGAACTGTTGTACAATTAATCTGGGGTGAGTTTTTAAAATTTTGCACTTGAGGGTCGGTGGTGCACACCTTTGGTCTACATAGTAAGTTCTGGGCCAGCTAGGGTGAGCAGGTGAGACCTTGGCTCCGGTATATACCGTTTTTATTCAAAAGTGTCACCCATGAGCAGAAAAATGTACCCGCATGATAAACTGCTAGTTATTTTGTTTATTGTTGCTTTAGAAAGTACAACAGTCTGGAAGGCAGAGGAGATGTGTAAGCAGAGTTAGGAGGAGAGTTGGGAAAGGTGTCTTCTCCTTCTAGAGGAAGATGCTTTTCCTAACAAAACACATGAAGTATTATTCTATTGCTTTTACCTATATGAAGTAAGCCCTTTTAAACATATATGTAGGAATCTTTTTTTTTTTTTTTTTTTTTTGGTTTTTCGAGACAGGGTTTCTCTGTGTAGTCCTGGCTGTCCTGGAACTCACTCTGTAGACCAGGCTGGCCTCGAACTCAGAAATCCGCCTGCCTCTGCCTCCCAAGTGCAGGGATTACAGGCATGCGCCACCACGCCCCGCTGTAGGAATCTTTTCCCTCACATATATTCCGACTTAGGAGCAATTTGGCTCCTACATTTGGCTATACCTACATCCACCATATACTTAAAAATATAGCTGACGCCCGGGCGGTGGTGGCGCACGCCTTTAATCCCAGCACTTGGGAGGCAGAGGCAGGCGGATTTCTGAGTTCGAGGCCAGCCTGGTCTACAAAGTGAGTTCCTGGACAGCCAGAGCTATACAGAAAAACCCTGTCTCGAAAACAACCAAAAAACAAAAACAAAAACAAAAAAACCAAAAAATATAGCTGGGCAGTGGTGGCGCACGCCTGTAATCCCAGCACTCTGGGAGGCAGAGGCAGGCAGATTTTTGAGTTCGAGGCCAGCCTGGTCTACAGAGTGAGTTCCAGGACAGCCAGGGTTATACAGAGAAACCCTGTCTCGAAAAAAAAAAAAAAAAAAAAAAAAAACAAATCCAAAAAGCCAAAAAAAAAAGTCTATTTCACATGTGAATGAGGGGTGCTATAGATGATGACATTGTATGTATAGTTAATATCCTAGAGAAATGGAAACAGCAGATGAAAATCACTGTTGAAACCTACAGACAAAGGTGAACAGCTTATCTTGTGCTTTCCCAGAGGCAAGGCAGCGAGACCACGACCCACGTCAGTCTCACTTGTTATACGAATCCATGAAGTACTAAAATGTTTACACTTATTACTAGCCAATATTATTTTACAACTCCTATGAGGAAAAAGAAGCCCAATTCATTTTAGAATTGCGTTAAGAAGACTAAAGTGTGATGTCTAGATAAGGACATTTTTATTCTAATTTTAGATTTTCATATATTGACTGCACCGATTGTGACCGGCCAGAAAGATCACAAGGCGTGTGTGTGGCAAGCTGGAGCCACCCAAAACAAGGCATCAAATGAGAAGATGGTAAGTCAAACAAATCTGGGGCCGTGATTTAATTCAAACCTGACCGTAGTAGAGAGGGAACCTACCACCCAGAAGATATGGGTGTCGGCAAGAGGCTCAGTGGGCAGAGTGCTCCCTGTAAGCACAAAGACTGAAGCGTGATCTCCAGCACCCATGGAAAAAACTGGGTGTGGCCACAGGCAGCTGCTCTCGAACGTAATGGGGGAGGGGGGGACTTGAGGACATCTGAACTATCCAACTAACTATGGTGGAGAGTGATTGAGAAAGGCCCCTGATGTCGGCCTCTGGTCTCCACTTGCAAACACTCACACGTGTGCATGCATGCTTGCACACCACGAGACACGCATGCACAGGCATGGATGTGGTCATATTTCCCCCACACTTACAAACGCTCAAGCCAGACAACAATGTGCTGTTTCTTGATATTTAGTCTCATAAATTGCAGAGTATGGTATAACTCAAAAAAATTATTTATTTATTCACTTCACATCCTGATGGCAGTCCCCCTCCCTCCTCCCCCCTCAGTCCCTCCCACCCCCTTTTCCTCACTCCCCTCGCCTCCTTTCAGAGCAGTTGGCAAATCTCTCTAGCATCCTGCACATCTTCTTTTCCAGAACAACAAAGCTTTAGTATATTTGACCAGGGCTATCAGTCTACACTAACTCAATGTGTTTGGTGCATGGTGAAGTCTCATTTTAAAGATGTTATAATAAATTCAATAATAAGCAACACTTAGATATGTACCTAAGACGTGGATCATGGAATGTTATCTAATCACTGTCTAATGAATTCAATAATAAGCAACAATTACATATGTAACCTAAGACATGGATCATGGGACGTTATCTAACCAGAATCTATTCAGGATTCTGTCCTATAAAGGTTGACTCAGTAGACAAAGTGTGTATGTATGAGAAATGTGTGACTGTGGGAAACCATACCTCACAGAACCTCAAGAACATAAAGGAGGAAAAAAGCCTGTCTGCACATGTAAGAAATGTAATGAATTCTTTTATTTCAAGGCAGAGGTAGAGGAGCAAGGGAAGATCCATCAAGGGTCGAACTCCTGTGGAAGAGAAGCACATGGGAAGACAGTTTCTCAGAAATCCCAGAGCACTGGGATTCCGATGTCTCCTACATGTCAGACAGCTCTCCGTTACAAGGCAACACTCACCAAAGGTCATAAAGGGGAGAGAAGCCGTGAGTATGACGAATGCAGGACAACCATCTCCCAACGCTCACGTGTTACGGTATGTCAGAAGACTCTTAGAGACATAAAGCTTTGTGGATGTACAGAATGCGGAAAAGCTTCCTCCTGTAACTCCGAGCTCACAGGTCATCCGAGAACACACACGCGTCAGAGGCCCTATAAATGTAAGGAATGTGGGGGAGCCTTCTGCTCTCAGCGAAAACTGACTCTACATCAAATAGTTCACACAGGCGAGAGGCCCTATGGATGTGCAGAATGTGGGAAAGCCTTCTCCCACAAGGCCTACCTCACTCAGCACCAGAAAATTCACATGAGCAAGAAGCCTCATGCGTGTGCTGAATGTGGGAAGGCCTTCTACCGCCTGTCACACCTTACCTTGCATCAGAGAACTCACACGAACGAGAAGCCCTATGAGTGTACAGAATGCCAAAAGTCCTTCTACAGCCGGTCACAGCTTACTCTACATCAGCGCACTCACACAGGTGAGAGGCCGTTTGAGTGCGTGGAATGTGGAAAATCTTTCTACCACAAGGCACACCTAACGCGACATCAGAGAATCCACAGCAACGAGAAGCCCTTTGAATGCATAGAGTGTGAGAGATCCTTTTACTGCCAGCCGGACCTCACTGCACACCAGCGATCTCACACGGGTGACAAGCCCTATGAATGTATGGAGTGTGGGAAATCATTCTACCAGAAGTCAAAACTTGCCCTACATCAGAGGAGTCATGTAGGCGAGAAATCTTATGCATGCACAGACTGTGGGAAAGTTTTCTATTGCAAATCGCATCTCACTCTGCATCAGACAGTACACACAGATGAACACCCATATGTATGTACGGAGTGTGGGAAATGTTTCTACTATAAGTCACAACTCATTGTCCATGGAAGAACTCACACAGGTGATAGACCCTACGCATGTGGAGAGTGTGGAAAAGCTTTCTCCCGCAAGCCACACCTCATTCGACATCAAAGCATTACTCACACAGATAACAATAATTTGAATGTAGCAAATGTGGGAAAGGTTTCTACTGCAAGCCACGACTCACTTTACATCAATGGACATGAGCATGGGCCAAGCATTTTGAAGGAAAAGAATTCAGGATAGCTTTCAAGGCACAAATAACAGCAGTGAACAATTTGGACAAAGAGCCCCGTGAATGTGAAGAAAGAGAAAACTTTATGCTGTAGGCTATGAGAAAGAACTCTGAAAATATTAGTTCAAAATACATAGTTTTTCAACAATGTAAAATACAAAGATGCAATATGAATTATATTAGGAGCTTCACAAACTTAAAAAAAACAAACAAACCAGTGTCAGCTGCACTATGACCCAGGTTGTAAGAAAGATTCCTGACTTCAAGGTGAGCCTTTGAAAGAGCAAGGATAGGCCCAGGTCTGGAGAGAACTGTAATCTCAGGACCGGATCCCACCCAGCTAAAGTTATTGTCTGTGCTTAACAAAAACAGGAAGATCTCTGAATTCATTTGCTATGTTTAAAGAAAGGAAGAAACAAATGTGTTTGCTGTCTCTTCCTAAGAATCCAGGTGCTGGAATGGGGGATGGGAGGGATGCTGATTCATGGGAAAGTCAAAAGGGAACCTGGAGTAATTGGTATGTAAATAAAAGATGGGTCTGCAAGAGATGAGCTATCCAGAGTTTTCGAATTTGTTTTTTTTTTTTAAAGATTTATTTCTTTATTATATGTAAGGACACTGTAGCTGTCTTCAGACACACCGGAAGAGGGCATCAGATCTCTTTATGGATGGTTGGAGCCACCATGTGGGTGCTGGGATTTGAACTCAGGACCTTTGGAAGAACAGTCAGTGATCTTACCCACTGAGCCATCTCTCCAGCCCCTTCAAAATTGTATTCAAGGCTGTCTGAAAAGCTCTCTCAAGCAGAACACAGGCTGTCAGCTTGTACCCTGTGATTCACTTTGAGTCATGTTTTTCACCACTCTCGGGTTCCCCTTTTCTCAGGAACCCCCCTCCAAGCTGAGGCTGGTCCTCGGCACAGAAAACCTGAGTATGATTCCCAGGTCCCACTGCTACCAGGAACTCCGGCTCTAGGTAATTCAACATCCTTGAATCTCCTTCTACAGCTAAAGGAGGTTGCTGGGGCCAAGCATGTGGCTGGGGTGTCCCTGCATGGAAGTCCAGAGAAAGTATTGTGTGAAAATGTAGAGGGGAAGCCTGGATTGGCTGGGGTCTCTGAGAGGTTCAAGATGCCAGAGTTATAGGATACCTGCCCAGGAAAGCTGCTACCAGGGAGTTGAACCAGCCCGAGAGAGAGAGATTGAAGTATGCTGCTGTCAACAAAGTGGAGAGGAGTTGGAGATATGAAGAGCGCTTTGACATCAGACATGGAGATAGATGCAGAGGGTGGAGTCTGCCCTGCTGGTTTTCAGTCTTGTGTTGGTCCAGTGTTTCCTCACTGTGCTCCCTTCTCTATGTTTTGGAACGGTCACGTGTATCTTGTGCCATGATACACTGGAAGTCTGTGATCTATCTGCTTTTTTTTTATTTTATTTGACAGGGGATTACAATTAAGAGATTGCATGAATCTCAGAAGAGACTTTGGACTTTAAAACATTGCTGAGACCCTTGATAGACAATGGGGACTTTTTGAAGTTGGACCAAATGTACTTTTTCATTATGTTATGGTTACAAGCCTATGGGGGGGAGAAGCAGAACGTGGCAGTGTGAACAGCGACGGCCCCATCCTCAGGGGCCTCAAAGCCTTGTGATAACCGTGATCTCTAGTGGGAAGCTAAGGCAGCAGAATAATGAGTTCAAAGCCATCCTCAGCCCCGGGGCACGTTCCAGGTTAGTATGTGCTACACACGACCCTGCTTCAGAGAGCAAAAATAGAGCTGGCTCAGTGGTTAAAAGAACAGATGTTCTTCCAGAGGATCTGAGTCCGATTTCCAGCATCCACATGGCAGCTAGCAACTGTCGATAACTCCAGTTCCAAATCCAACACCTTTCGCTGGTCTGTGACAGCGCTGTGCACATGTGGTCCACAGATAGCCATGCTGGTAAAATCATTCACACATATGAAATAGAAGTAAACCTTAAAAATAAATAAATAAGAGATTTTCTAGTCTGAGACGTAGGTCCCTAAGTGGCTCCTTCCCTGCCCCGAGGTCTAGAGGAGGTAATGGAGCCATTCAAGGATCAGCCCTACTGGAGAGAACATGAGGCGGGTGGGCTTTAAGGGCGTAGAGCCTATCTCCACGGGTTCGCTCTGCTTCCCGGGTGTGGTTGAAGGGCACTCCCTCAGCACCCTGTTCCTGCACTTGCGACCATGTCTCTCCAACATAGTAGACTCTTATCCTTCCAGGACCATAAGATGAAAGAAACCCTTTCTGGTTCAACATTGCTTTCGGTCATCGTATTTTACCATAGCAATAGAATGGTAACCGAGACCCACCCCACCCCCAGGAAGACACAGACATAATGGTGTTTGTCATAGTGAAAACACATATGTGTGTTAAAAATCAATGAAAAGGGATTAGAGTTAAAATGGCAAGGGTGGGGGTGGTGGTAGAGAGATGTCTCGGTGGTTAGGAAGGAACGCACATCTGTCCACGTGGATTCAGGTGCCTGTAGAGATCAGAGGCGTTGGACACTCTCGCTGCCTCACATGGGTGCTGGGGACTGGCGTCCGTTCCTCTGCAGTAGCAGTGTGCTCTTCACCCCAGAGCCATCTCTATCGCCCTGTATTGTAATTTTTGATACACGACCCTTTGGTGGCGATCAGGGAGGAAATACCTAGAGAGAGCTAGTCCACCATGATTTGGAACTGAAAGGGGCCCCTTACCTCGTGAGCGTTCCACCCACTTCGTACATATTCATGACTTTATAGCACACTGTAGACCCCAGCGCCCTGCCCCGTGCAGCCCACCCGTCTCTCTGGAGAGGCCACCTTTCTCAGGGTTACTAAGCGTGTATGCTATGGTTGCAGCTAAGGTCTTCCGCATAAGCTTTCTCTCTGCTGTATCTCTTGACCAACTTCATTTCTTCAGGAAGCGAGTTATCAAGAGATCCCACGTGACCATCTGCAAGATGTTCACAAGGTCCCCTCGTTTCCAGACACTAGTGCTCTGACCCACGGGGCTCACAAACTTGCCAATGCCAGGCCCTGGCTCCACCACAGAGTTCCCCGAAGCCCTAGAGTTTAATGCTCTGCTCTGCTACCTTGACATTTTTCAGTTTTCATTTAAGTGTGTGGAGTCGCTCTCTTCCCTCTCCCTCCATCCCATTATCTGCCTTTCTTCTTCAAACGTTCTCACTATACCAGAGGGCGGAGTCACACTGGGAGGCATTCAAGGATAAGTGAAGTTGGGTGTGGTGGTGCACGCCTTTAATCCCAGCACATGCAAGGCCGCAGGTGGATCTAGTTCAAGGCCAGCCTGGTCTACTGAGTGAAGTCCAGGACAGCCAGGAATACACAGAGAAACCCTGTCTTGAGAGGAGTGGAGGGTTCAAAAAAGCACCAATCCCCTCAAGCTAAAATTGACTCGAGCCTAGTCCTGAATTTGCTATCTCTGCTAACCCACACCAGCCTTCTGATTTAACCTGGGTGACTGAAAACCCTGAGACTGGCTCTTGAGCCCCACTGGCCTGTACAAAGAGCCAATCAGAACTTCCTGGTTCTCAGACTTGAATTTTGATTTGTCAGCTAGATAACTCATGGCCCAACACCCAACAGACTCCTCAAGATTCATATCCTCAATGCTGATGGAAGACTTTTTTTATATGTACAGAAAGGCAAAGAACTATCAAATGTGGGGGGTCCCGAGGTTTTTGTGCTGCCTGGGAATTCAAAACCTCAGTCACCGGAAATGGGGGATAGAGGGTTTCCAAAGAGGATCTTTTTTTTTTTTTTTTTTTTGGTTTTTCGAGACAGGGTTTCTCTGTGTAGCCCTGGCTGTCCTGGAACTCACTCTGTAGACCAGGCTGGCATTGAATTTAGACATCCGCCTGCCTCTGCCTCCCAAGTGCTGGGATTACAGGCGTGTGCCACCACCGCCCAGTCCAAAGAGGATCTCTTCACAACCTCCAGACAAAGGGATAATTCCAGAGTTCTGCTCAGGTTCACTGACAAGGGGAAACAGGTCAAGCGATGGGAAGCTGGGAAATCCTGGGGTCTCCGGATCAGCATCATCAGGGGTTACAGTTCCGAGTTACTCTTGGCAGTCAAACTTCTAATGAGACCACTGCAAGCAAGTCACCAGTGTCAGGAGGCCCAAATCAAATCCTAGCACCCCCTAAACCAGCACTACATCTTCTAGACTGGCATCTCTCTTATTATCGGTTACCTAAGGGCAGGGACCCTTAGTCCCAGAGCTCCCTCCTGAGCAACCAGAATCAGTGGATCCTTCTGGTCAATGATGGTAAATACATTACAGATACTAGATGCTTCTAAGCCCAAAATTACCACCTCCCGCTGGTTATAATGCCAGAACTCCCTTTTATGAAGGCATTGGGTCAATCGCAGAATACATTTCTGAAAGGGTCTCTGCATGTAGATGGCCTCAGGAAGGTCTGGCTTTGACCTTCCAAGCCATATCAGGGCAGGGCATGTCTGGGAAAGTCCCCATGTCCCATCAACACTTCTGTAATCAGACCATTCCTGTAGTTCACTCCAAATGGATTATCCCCCCAGAATAGGCATGGTGGGCCTGCTCAACAGGACTGACACAGCCTTGGTAGGGACAGAAAGGACCCAGTTCCTGCCCCCAGTACAGGGTTAGCATGGACCTTACGAGTGTCATTAGCTGTTGTGGTTGTAAGGCTTGTTTTTATAATAATGTACAGATTTCCATGTTCCTCCGAGGAATGCTACATAAAACATTCATTAGGAAGGTAAATCAGATTTTTTTCAATGAAACCTCTCAGATTAAGATTATGCACAAGAGGAGCTGGAGAGATGGCTCAGTGGTTAAGAGCACTGACTGCTCTTCCAGAGGTCCTGAGTGCAAGTCCCGGCAACCACAGGGTGGCTCACAACCATCTGTAATGGAATCTGATGCCCTCTTCTGGTGTGTCTGAGGACAACAGTGTACTCACATACATGAAATAAATAAAATAAAAAAAAATTATAGACAAGAACCCCAGTGAATGTGGGTTTTCTTAGACCAAAGATGTGGACCTCCACGTTGAATACAGTGTGGGTGAGTGGAGTTTGCAGACAGGAGCAGCGATACATGATACATGTTCAAAATGTTAACTCGGAGTAAGGGAGAAGGAACGAACCTCATGTATTTTAGGTGACAGCTGTCAATGGTGATCACTGGGGTACAATGAAGAAATGACAGGGATATTCAGTTACTTTTCTATTACTATGACAAAACACAACCAAGGCAACTTTAAAAAAATAGTGTTTAATCAGCCTTCTGGCTCAGAAGGTAAGCGTCCGGATGGCCGAGCAAAGCATGGTAGCAACAGGCTCGTTCACATGAGGATCCAAGAAGGCAGCGAACATACTGGCAACCATTCCAGTCTCTGAAACCTCAAAGCCCACCCCCAGCGAGGCTCCTGCTCCAAGCCTTCACAAAGTCCACACTGCCATATGCCAAAAGTCCACAGTGGTCTATGAGGGCCACTCATTCAAAGTGCCAGTCCAGCCAGATACCATGATCTGACGTAAAACAACCTCTAAGAGTATATATGTTATCCCTGAAAAATGCATAGATTACCCAACAAAGAGAAAGTGCTAGTTTATAAATAACATTTAATAGTGAAAATTATTACATTAACAACTTTTTGAAATAGCTAAGAAGGAATGGACTTAGGCTTTTGTTATTGTGTGTATGCAAGCGCATGTAGAAGACAATTTTCTGAAGTCAGCTCTCTCCTTCCACCTTGATTTTTAAGGCAGGGTCTCTCTTGTTTCAGCAGCTGTGCTCTTAGGCTTCTGGCTGGTTCTACCTCTACGCAGGCATTACAGATTCCTGTGTTGTGATGTCTGGCCTTCACACGGCTTATGGAAATGTGAAGAGGTTGTCAGGAGTGCACGGCCAGCGACTTAGCCCTGTAACCTTCTTCCAGGCCCTGATTGTACGCTTTTAATTCCAAGTTTCTATATTCCATTACTCTTCTAAAACCAGCAGACAGTTCTGAATGTATTTACCAGTGGTATTGTATATCATTCCTTGTCCTGATTCGCCTTACGCAGGTGAACACTGAGTTGTGGAATTCTGTCCTTAGACATTGTGTTCTAACTTTTTAAGTGTTTCTGTCTAATCACCAAGTGTACTGAGTAAAATTAATCTATATTCACTTTCGGGTTTTCTATACAGTAAGGATAACCATGGTCTAATTATAAAATTACATATATATTCTTGCACCTGAGACTTGTGACCCATGAATATTTGGTGACCTGCACCAAGGGAAGTCAGTGGGTCAGTGGAGCTGTTCCCAGCGGGGAGGAAGGGGGTTTCAAAGCTGTCTCCTGGTTTACCATAATCCCAGTCAGCGAGAGTGCCCTGGGAGCTATGCCTTACAAATAATGATCTCACTGCTCCCCCACATCCCCAGGCAGTGTGGCGTTTGGAACGGTCATGTGAGTGGGAGGTTCACTGCGCAGTGTCACAAGACGGTCAGGACATAAAGTGCTTCCGGGTGTGGTGATGAGACAGTCAACAGAAGGGAGGCATGACATCGAGACAAAGCCCAGGTGCTCCGAGGAGACCGGGTGGCCAGTCAGGAGCAAACTGAAGGGTTCTGTTGTTGTGCAGCCAACCTCCTAAGGCAACCATGGTCAAATGAGTCACATGCCCTCTTTCTAGGCATCCTCCAAAAACCACCAGGTATCCGTTCTCAGTAAAACATCCTCTTATAAGACAGCTTCCAGAAAAACAAAACATGACACAACTGAGTACCCCCAAAGAAGCCAGAAATTTCCAGTTCATATCCATCTTTCTGTTTTAAAAATTCTTTTTTTCGCTGGGCAGTGGTGGCGCACACCTGTAATCCCAGCACTTGGGAGGCAGAGGCAGGCAGATTTCTGAGTTAGAGACCAGCCTGGTCTACAGAGTGAGTTCCAGAACAGCCAGGGCTACACAGAGAAGCCCTGTCTTAAAAAAAAAAAAAAAAAAAAAAAAAGAAAACATTTTTCTAGCAATTTACACACAATAGAAACAATTATAAGAACCATAAAACTATAGGCTGGAGAGATGGCTCAGTGGTTAAGAGCACTGACTGCTTTGCCAGAGGTCCTGAGTTTGATTCCCAGCAACCACATGGTGGCTCACAACCATCTGGAATGGGATCCGATGCCCTCTTTTGGTGTGTCTGAAGACAGTTGCAGTGTACTCATATATAAATAAATCTTTAAAAAAAAAAAAACCCATAAAACTAGAATTTTATATCACAACCTAGTTTATGTACTCAAACAACTCAAATTTCAATTAAGTTTCTATCAATATACAATAATTAAACAAATCAACCTTAAATTTCTATTAATATGGAATAATTAAACAAAACAACCTACCACCCTAGAGGATAACAAGCACAATAAATACATCACATGACCAAAACCCTCCACTCCAACTTAAGGGCCGGGACAACATTCTTTTTATACATAATTACTTCCTGTTGAATTGGAGTGAAGAGTTTGTTTGGGACCTGCAGAGAGGGAGATGGTTAGTATTTAAAAAGCTAGCTGTAGCTTTTATTGCCCGGTTTCTACACTGTGTATTCTCGGTGTTGTCCGTCCACTGTGTTGGCCGTCCAGTCTTTGTGCTGTCCAGCTTTTATGTGACCGGTCATTTGGGCTAGCCCTTCTGAGGTTGATTTGCATGCATTTTTGGGGGGAGAAATCCGTAACTGAGACAGTCTGTAAGAGTGAATCACCTGGGCTATTTGCTGATAAGAGCTTTTCCCTGGTCATATCTAATCTTTATAAGTTTTATTGGTAACATGTTTTCTCGTTCCCTGGAGATCCATGAGCATAACCATGCCCCCATCTTAACATTCTTGCAGGTTTCTATTCTAATGTCCACACATCCTTGGAGAATAGCGGTGGGCCTAGTGCCTCGGTGTTTTCAATCACCCGGCGTTTCTCAGCTCCTGCTCTTTTTCAGAAACATTAAGAAAATTTAGAGTTAGCAAAGCTGTTTATAGTCTGTCCCTAGAGGTTTTTAATACTTTTTGATTTAATAAGCATTGATTGGCTCTTTTTACAGACCTTCCCCCTCTTGCTCAGGCCCCTCTGCTCGCTCTGGCCCATAGGTTTTGTTATTTGTTTCTCATTATTAAGGATGGTTGTGAGCCACAATGTGGCTGCTGGGATTTGAACTCATGACCTCTGGAAGAGCAGTCAGCCCCGATTGGCTCTTCTTATGACTGCTCGTCCTGTGGGATCGTGTGGTATAGCAGTTACATGCTTTATGTTGTAGTGTGCAAAGATCTGCCTCCTTTTATTGGCTCCATATGCAGGAGTGCCATCAGCTTTCATTCGCACAGGTGTCCCCATTCTTACTTCTCTGTGTGCCTTTTCTGGTGTGCTGTGAGCTGACACTTCCAGTGGAAAGACTTCTTGCATTCTTTACATTCATAAGGATTCTCAGACGAATGAGCGATCTGATGTGCAGTGAGCTGCGACTTATGGGCGAAGGCTTTCTTGCATTCTGTGCATCCGTATGGCTTCTCGCCTGTGTGGGTCTTCTGATGTATAGCGAGTTTTGACTTTCGAGAGAAAGCTTTCTTGCACTCTTCACATTTAAAAGGTTTCTCGCCCAGATGAGTCTTCTTGTGTCGAGTAAGGTCAGACTTGTAATAGAAAGCTTTCTTGCATTCTGTGCACTCGTAAGGCTTCTCGCCTGAATGGGTTCTCTCGTGTGCGTTGAGGTGAGACTTGCGGAAGAAGCCCTTCCCGCATTCTCTGCACTCATATGTCCTCTTCCTTTGTCTGTGAGTCTTCTGGTGGGACGTGAGGTCTGACTTCCAGTAGTACACCTTACCGCACTTGTCACAGCCATAGGGCTTGTATTCGTCGTGAGTTCTTCTGCAGTGCTTAATTAGGGTTGAGTTATTAGAGAAAACTTTCCCGCAGTCCTCACACTCGTACAGTTTCCCAACACTGGACGGGGGCGAGTTCTTGGCTTTCTGTAACTTGTGGCACAAAGCTTTTACAGGTGCTCTGCCACGACAGGACGCTGTCACTTTGGTGACTTCCTGCTGAGCCTTTAGTTCTGCCTTGAAACAAAAGAATTTGTTAGATTCCTTGGTGCTGTTTTTCCTAGAATGAGCCGCCTGATATTCTTCTGAGTTATTTCTTTCTTTGTTTTTATATACACACACACACACACACACACACACACACACACACAGAAATATATTATATATATAATATATATATTTATACTTATACTTAAATGTATGTGAATACACTGTCACTGTCTTCAGACACACCAGAAGAGGGCATCAGATCCCATTACAGATGGTTGTGAGCAACTATGTGGTTACTGGGAATTGAACTCAGGACCTCTGGAAGAGCAGAACCATCTCTCCAGGCCCCGAGTTATGATTTCTCAATGAAAGTTTTCTAATAATCACTAAATTTCCTCTGTGCACTTTTAGCATTTACAGATTTAAACATCCACATATACTACACGTTTAGCATTTACAGATTTAAACATCCACATATACTACACATTTAGCATTTACAGATTTAAACATCCACATATACTACACTCAATACTTTGCTTCCACATAAGCCATGTCTTGAGCAAGGAAGATATTTCAACTATTTACATATAGGAAGCCACGTTTGCCATTACAAGATGGCACCCATTTCCTGTGATGAATCAGCGATGTGCTGTTGTTACTCCACTCAGCACCCTACTATGCATGCGCGGGTAGAGGTTTGGCGACCGCAGCTCAGTCCCGGAGCATGCTAATGAGGCATTGTGGCATGCACCAATCAGGTAGAAACACGTCCAGCCTAGGCCTATTTAAGTAGCACAGTTCCTTCTTTCTGGGTCTTTCGCCTCTACAATCAACCCCACAATAAACGTCTGTGGAAGGATCCTGTTTGTCTCGTGTCCTTCTTGCTGGCGAGATAGACGCGACCAACATTTACAGAGTTTACCAGAAGTCTCTTTGACACGAAACCTCTTTATGTATCAATAATATCGCCTTTGTTTCAAAGGCTACCCCTCTTTGAAAACATTGACTATAAGACTTTATTGTTCTGCAAACCATGCAGAGGAGTCTGGGTTACCTATTTAGATGAAAATGACCAGGTTCTTCTACAACCTCCATCTGATCGGGCTCAGGAAGGGAACGCACCGCCTTCCACCAGGGTCAGGTGTGAGAATGTTTCATGTTCACTTGTTGTGTGTGGGCATGCAAGTTGCTTCCCACTGACCTGAGTTACATGTCGTACTTACTTCAGTCGTGTCTTCCTTTGGTGTCTTTCTGAGTTGCTGCAAACGTGTCTTAGGAACTTCCTTGCTGGTGTCAATCAGAGTACTCACTCTATGAACACCTATTATTAGAAATAGCAAGACTCAATAATACATGCATATTCCTGTAGAATGTAAACGTAAGAGCAAACTCATGTCTTCAGACGCTTATTGTACTCCTTAGTTTTCTGCCAACTTGACAAAGTTAAAGTCATTCTGGCAGGGAGCCTCCATAGCAAATGCCCTGGGCAGACCGGCTTGTGGGCACGCCTGTGGTACATTTTCTCGGATGGTGTGACGGGCCAGGGATCAGTGCCACCATCGGGCTGCCAGTCCCCATGAGAAAGCAAGTCGCAGGGAGCAGGCCAGCAGGCAGCAAGGTCTCTGCTCCAGTCCCTGCTGTTTGAGTTACAGCCCTGAGTTCCCTCAGTGGAGGGCTGTGCTGTGGAACTGTAAACTGAAATAAATCTTTGCTCCCTAAGTTAGTCAGGATGTCTTATCTTAGCACGGCAACAGAAATCTCAACTAAGACGCTTACTGACCTATGGTAAATGTATATTTTATTTCATAATAAATAATAATTTACACTATGAAATCAGGGTTCTAATTCATGTCTCTGCTTCTTTTTACTGTGGAAATGCAGTTTTAATTCATGCTTATTTTAGAAAGCCATCAGTTCTTTCCAATTTTAAAGGATAACTTTGTCGGTCAAAGTAATCTTGCTTCATGGTTTTGTCTCAGGGTTAAAAAATAAGTGAGCCTGCCGGGCATGGTGGCGCACGCCTTTAATCCCAGCACTTGGGAGGCAGAGGCAGGTGGATTTCTGAGTTCGAGGCCAGCCTGGTCTACAGAGTGAGTTCCAGGACAGCCAGGGCAAAACAGAGAAACCCTGTCTCGAAAAAAACCAAAAAAAAAAAAAAAAAAAAAAAAAAAAATAAGTGAGCCCATGCTTTCTGTCATTACAGTCTTTGCTAAGACATATATTATGCTAATATGTTTACCTTCTAATATAACTAAGCAGATTCCTCTTTCACCAGCTTCTTTTATTCTTTCTTTTGTACTTTTATCAATTTAATATTAATGACCTTTAAAAAGTCTTTTTGGATCATGTGAATTTGTGGTTACTCCACACCTAGATCCCGGTTAGTGTGCCCATAGTTCTCTGCTCTAGTTTCTTCTCTCATTTCTCTTCTGTATGCCAAACTCACAAGCTGCATTTCTTTCTGTTATTTTCACTGAATTTTATTCATGCATTCATTCACTGATGTGTGTTTGTGTGTTTCATAGTGCATGACGTGTGGAGGTCTGGGCGTGTGTGTGTGTGTGTGTGTGTGTGTGTGTGTGTGTCTATGTGTGTCTGTGTGTGTCTGTGTGTGTCTGTGTGTGTCTGTGTGTGTTACACACAGTGCATGGCGTGTGGAAGTCTAAGAACAACTTGAAGGGAGTCCGTCCTCTCCACTATGTGGGACCCAGCAATGACAAGGAAATACAGTTTAGCAACAAAAACATAGAGACAGAATAACACCAACAATGTTCTTTTAAACTGGACTTAAGACAATATATTGATTTAATAAAAAAAAATGCATGTGACTAGCTATTTCAGGACTGGGTTTGGGTAAAATTTGATTAAAATAGCCCAACATGAGCGTTCTGTCTGCTGCTGACTTCCTAGCAGACATGTACTGACCTGGGCGGCTCCAGCTTGAAGCTCCTGCGAGGCTCCACGGCTCAAGTCCATGCTCCAACTTGACGATCAACTTAGGTTTGGCAAGGCGGGGCTCTGCAAATTGGAAATAATGAGCAGACGGGGCCAGAGCGCTGGCACCGTCCCCTAACAAGAAACCTCAGCTCCATCTGGAACTGTTCTTTCATGAGTGAGTAAGAAACGTTGGTCAGAAAGGATCTAAAGTCTCGCTCTTCACTGGCTACGAGAGAGCATCCTCGTGTGGCATTAAACTGCAGGACAGACAACCCAAAATAATGATGTTGACAAAGTTCAGCTGGAACCAGCGGCTGCAGGGCTGAGAGCAAATGCTGCTCTCGCGAGACTGTCTTCGTTTGGGTTTCAATGCTGTGACGAGACTCCGGGACCACAGCCACTCTTACAAAGGAAACCGTTTAGGTGGGGCTGGCTTCGTTCAGAGGATCAGTCCATTATCGTCATGGCGGGAGGCGCGGCAGCGTGCAGGAGGACATGGTGCTGGAGGACCTGAGAGTTCTGCATCTGGACCCTCAGGCAGCAGAAGGGGACTGCGAGCCACACTGGGCAGAGCTTGAGTATGTCCCCACAGTGACACACTTCCTCCGAGGCCACACCTAATCCAGCGAGGCCACGCCTCTTAATAGGGCCACTCCCCATGGGCCAAGCATTCAAATACAGGAGTCTAAGGGGGCTGTTCCTATTCAAACCACCACAGAGACCAAAGTTCACGGCCCAGTATCCAAACCTGGCAGCTGGCAATTGTCTGTTCAGTTCTGTGATTCGGCGACTTCTAGTGTCCTCAGGTGCCCACACATGTGTTCCTCAGGCTCATGGACACATACATACAGCTACAAATAAGAATACATCTCTAGGGCTGGAGAGATGGCTCAGCAGATAAGACCCCTGGCTGCTCTTCCAGAGGTTCTGAGTTCAAATCCCAGCAACCATATGGTGGCTCACAACCAACTGTAATGAGATCCGATGCCCTCTTCTGGTGTGTCTGAAGACAGCTACAGTGTATTTACATATAATAAATAAATAAATATTAAGAATACTTCTCTAAAGTGAGAGATGATTCCTATACTTGTTAATCGAGGAAAACTCATTTGCTGAGGCTGAAGGGGGAGTCACTCACCCAGGAACACCAGGCTGCTGTAGGTCTCCAGCATCACGTCCCTGTACAGGGTCCTCTGGGCAGCGTCCAGGTCCTGCCACTCCTCCCGGGTGAACTCCACGGCTATGTCCTCAAATGACACCAGCCCCTGGAATGACATGTTTCTCTTCAACCCAAGCCGTCAGCTTTTGGAACAGAAAGTGGGGTCCATTCTACTCTGTTTCCCACCAGGGTCCCATAGCAGGTGACATTTGATTTGTCTCATGGGAGAAAGAAAACTCAGCACCAGGGTCTGTTAATGTAAAGATGTCGGAAAACACGGCGAGAGTCTTCCAAAGGATTTCAACAGGGACAGCTACACCCTGGCTTCCCTATTTAAAGTCTCCAGGTCCACTGATACCTTCCACTTCTGGAAGGAGTTGGCCCACGCACCTAAGACTTCAGGTTTTTTGTTTGTTTGTTTTGTGTTTTTTTTTTCCAAGACAGGGTTTCTCTGTGTAGCCCTGGCTATCAGAGACCGTGTACTTACATATAATAATAAATAAATCTTTAAAAAAATAAAAAATAAGCTGCAATTCTTTTTCCTCGCATAGTTATCTGCTTTTCTGAATCACAGTTTTTTGTTTGTTTGCTTGTTCATTTTATGAATACACTGTAGCTGTCTTCACACACCAGAAGAGGGCATCAGATCCCATTATAGATGGTTATGAGCCACCATGTGGTTGCTGGGAATTGAACTCAGGACCTCTGGAAGAGCAGCCAGTGCTCTTAACCACTGAGCCATCTCTCCAGCCCCCCCACCCCCAACTGGTTTTTAGTAGAAAACAAACACATTTCATTTTCCTACCATCATCTCTTACCATTTATCCCTGCACTGCAATACGTCAGACACATTAGCAGCCTGTCTCAACAGTATGCAAAGTTGTTTACACCTTTAAGAAATACCAATGGAGCCGGGCGTGGTGGCGCACACCTGTAATCCCAGCACTTGGGAGGCAGAAGCAGGCGGATTTCTGAGTTCGAGGCCAGCCTGGTCTACAGAGTGAGTTCTACTCAGCCAGGACTACACAGAGAAACCCTGTCTCGAAAAACCAAAAAAAAAAAACCAACCAAACAAACAAAAACCAATGTTAGATATATGCTGAAGCATTATTTTAAAATAAAGTTTTTTTGGTTTTTGGTTTTGGTTTTGTTTTTTTGGGTTTTTGTTTTTTGTTTTTGTTTTTTTGTTTTGTTTTGTTTTGTTTTGGATTTAGTTTTTTCGAGATAGGGTTTCTCTGTATAGCCCTGGCTGTCCTGGAACTCACTCTGTAGACCAGGCTGGCCTCGAACTCAGAAATCCGCCTGCCTCTGCCTCCCAGAGTGCTGGGATTACAGGCGTGAGCCACTACCGCCCAGCTAAAATAAAGTTCTTATTATCAGCAAATATGCACATCTATTTTATACAGATGATACCTAAGGACATAAAAATATTTCCTGGTAGAAAAAAATGGGGTCACAAGTTTAAACCATTCCAGAATCCCTGACTTTACTTCCACACAAAGGTAACAAGGTTAATAAACATCTACACATGGATGTATCTAGTCCCCTCAAAAGCAAAAATGACAGATTTCAATCCACTCATCACCTAGAAAATAAATAATACATCAAACTCTACCACGGGCAACATGCCAGAGGTCTGGAAAATTATTCTAGATACCTAACACCACCCCAAGGAAAGGAAGCCTAGGTACATATAGCTAGAATTCTACTGTTCAGGGCATAGACGTCTACATTAACCTATCTAGACCCAGAGCAAACTCTCAGTTCTATATGCCAATGGAAAAGAATCCACTAGTTTCCTGTCAAGCCTGAAAGACTGACCTCAACGGTCTCACGTCTCTCCAGCAGGGCATTCTGCTACCTGCTGTTGCTGATGGTCGAACCTTCCTCTACCCCGATCCAGGGAGCTAACAGGGCAAGAATCATTAGACCTCCAGCAGCCTGAGGAAAATAGCACTGCACAGACAGCTCCAGGCCCTCCGGGTCCCACCACAGGAGTCTGCCCAGCTACTTACTGCTACATCTTTAACCGCTGGCTTGTGGGAATACAGGCTAAAAGCCACAAAGCTGTGGGAACAAAGGGACCTGTACACGTGACTCTCTCTTTCAAGCCATAACGACACACAGCTCTAGGGAAGAGCTAACTACCATTACTTAGACAGACAGGATAGATATGAAACTGCATCTCCCAACATGCCCGCCCAATTGAAGAAGCTTCGACCTGCAGCAGGCGGCAAGCACTGCACAGCTGAGCCTCGGACGGCACAGCTCTATCACGTCCCCGTGCCCACGGCGCACGGAACGTTTTTGGGAGAAGGGGAAGAAAGATTCTGAGCCAGGTGCTGCAGAGGACGGCCTTGAAAACACTGCTTCCCTGTCACGGCAGGGACAGTGAACTCATGAACTCGCAGAAGCTATGACTACAGACTCAAGACTAAGTCAGGTGGGTCACTGGACTCAGAATCCTCCTCCCAGCTGAGGGGCTGCTGGGGATTGATGGCTTCGAGGGAGAGGGAGTTAGTTTGCCTTGGCTGTGGCCCATAGGCTGCCAGGGTTCTAGCAACAACCTTAGACCACCCCCCCCCTTCACATGATTTTGGTTTAAATTACATTAGTTGGGAAGGAAATTTTGTTAAGGTGGGTAGGGAAGGAACTAGAGAGAGGTTCTGCACAAGACACATTATATTTACATATGAAACTCTCCATGGAGTTTTTAAAAGAAGACAGACGCTTAACTATTACAAACGTAGTAATCTGACCTGGCCTTCGTGCAGGCTTTATGGCCCTTTCAGTCTAGACATTGTCCTGATGGGAAGCAGATGCCTTTTGGATATCATACAAGGATTTTGTATGATAAAATAGTTTTGAACTGAAGTAAAGGATTGTGAAAAGGAGATTTAAAAAAAAAAAAAAACAGAAAATTAAAGTGTGTCACAATGAGACTTACAAAAATTAACTTAAGTGACATTGCTAAAAATAACTAAAGCTTTCGAGGAGCAAGGACTAAGTGTTTTGCTAAAAAAAAAAAAAAAAAAAAAAAAAAAAAAAAAGCCGGGCAGTGGTGGCGCACACCTTTAATCCCAGCACTTGGGAGGCAGAGACAGGCGGATTTCTGAGTTCGAGGCCAGCCTGGTCTACCAAGTGAGTTCCAGGACAGCCAGGACTACACAGAGAAACCCTGTCTCAAAAAACCAAAAAAAACCAAAAAAAAAAAAAAAAATGCAGTTTCTACTAAGTTTGTCAAGATTTTAAAAACAGGGCTGGAGAAATAGCTCAGTCTCTCCTAAAGTCCTAAATTCAATTCCTGGTACCCACAGGGTGGCTCACCACCATCTACGATGGGATCTGATGCCCTCTTCTGGCAATGCCGGTGTCCATGCAGACAGAGCACTCACATAAAAATAAACAAGTCTTTAGATGAGCGTGGCTGTACATGCCTTTAAAAAAAAAAATGGGGCTGGAGAACTGGAGAGGTGGCTCAGCCGTTAAGAACACTGGCTGGTCTTCCAGAGTTCCTGAGTTCAAGTCCCAGCAGCCGCAAGGTGGCTCAAGCCATCTATAAGGGGACCTGATGCCCTCTTCTGGCCTGTGCATCAGAGTACTCATACATTAAATAAGTTTTAAAAAAAAGTTTTAAAAGATTTTAATTATAAAAAGTCTTAATGTGAGTCGAGCTTTTAGTGTTACAGAATAACAGAGTTTCAAACCATAATTTTCCCTTCAAATCTGTTGTAACTGTACTAAAGACCAGTAAGACACGGGGTTGAGATGACAGTCAATATTCTTGCTAGGTCACAGGGAACCAGAGGAGAAACACTTCTTACCAAGAACTTAACCCAACAGATCACACAACTGATTTAAAAAAGCAAAAGATGCTAAGGTTCTCCAAACAAGCCACTCAAAGAAGCCGGGTCTAACCAGAACAGAGTTTAACATGTAGCTATCTACAAGGTCTTAAACACCCAGCAGAAAAGGCCAATCCCAAACAGTATTACAAAATGAAATCTACCAGCTCCCAGCCAGAACTCTCCTCCTCACCGTGCTCTGCTGAGTCCTGGCATCTACACTCCCTACAAAGGACAGCCATTCCAGGAGCCAGCTTAAAAACCTTATCTTATCTGATCCTGAAAGCTCTCAACTCAAGAGGTCTCAGATAAAATCCAACACACACTGGATTCCTGGAAAATCTTGCCAAACTGTGAATCCAGCTACGATTAGCCAGCACCCAATGCTGGCTCAACAGAAGGCTGCTTTCAGAGGCAGGACACAGACTTAGACAGATGCTACAATGGCCCCGTAAGTCCTAGAACACGAGCCCCTTCTGCAGCTGAACCGGTGGCCCTCATAGGGCTCTCCACTCGGGGTGTGGAAATGCAGACTTGTCGTCAGCTTCTAAGGGAGCAAGGAGGTCTTCCTACCGCCATCCTATCCCAATTAAACACATCCTGGAGATTTTGATCACTGGAAAGCATCCAATGGAGGTGGCCATTATATACATTTCAAGGCTCAGGAGAAAGACCCTCTGATCTCTCTGGTCAATGAACAGGACAGAGAGATGGCTAAACTCAAAATGGCTGCCTAACTTCCCTAACCACACTCTACCCCATCCTCAGTGTGCCCCTCAGGTGAGGCTACAGGTTTCAGACCAGAAATCCACCACTTTTACCTTACGCACACGCGTGCAGAAATGTCTTTTGCTCCCTGAATCCTCCCAATGGGGACTCCTCCCAACTGGGCCTAAACACTGAGGGTAAAAGTCCTCCGGCTTCTCACTGAGCCTCTTGGCAAAGCCTCTTCAGACACACCAGAAGAGGGCATCAGATCTCATTACGGATGTTTGTGAGGCACCATGAAAAGCATCTCAACAATTTACATAAAATGATACTAACTAGTTTGTAAAAATGTCTTAAGACCAAGCCACAATAAGTTAAGTGTTTCCATAATACATGCTGAATTATTTGATCCCATATCTCTACACTGTTACTGTCTTCACTGCTAAATATTGGGACAGTATATTTAATGACTGAGGTACATTAGCTTACATTTTTTAAAAAAAGAATTATTTGCCGGCAGTGGTGGCGCACGCCTTTAATCCCAGCACTTGGGAGGCAGAGGCAGGCAGATTTCTGAGTTCGAGGCCAGCCTGGTCTACAGAGTGCGTTCCAGGACAGCCGGAACTACACAGAGAAACCCTGTCTCGATAAACCAAAAGGAAAAAAAAAGGATTATTTATTTACTTTAAGCATATGAGCACACTGTAGCTGTACAGGTAGGTGGTTATGAGCCATCATGGGGTCGCTGGGAATTGA
Source organism: Apodemus agrarius (assembly GCA_964023405.1). Lineage (NCBI taxonomy): Eukaryota > Metazoa > Chordata > Mammalia > Rodentia > Muridae > Apodemus > Apodemus agrarius. Next base: position 22,448,167 of record OZ030012.1, on the reverse strand, counting down.
ACTCAGGACCTCTGCTTGCTCTGACCCAAAGATTTATTTATTATTATATGTAAGTACACTATTGCTCTCTTCAGACACACCAGAAGAAGGCATCAGATCCCATTACAGATGGTTGTGAGCCACCATGCGGGTGCTGGGATTTGAACTCAGGACCTCTGGAAGAGCAGTCGGTGCTCTTAACCCCTGAGCCATCTCTCCAGCCCTGACTCAAGTTTTCTTAACTCATCCCATTGTTGTGAGCAGTCTACCCTGTTGTGGGCTGGCCACAGCTGTTATGTTTTTAACTGCTGAGACTTGTGTGGTCTCTTTCTCAGAGGACAAGGGTGGGGGCCATGTCACCCTGAGAACAAGTAACTCAAAATGAAGTTTGGAGAGCAATATGGAACTTATCTGCTACCTTGATCTCTTCATAATCAGAAGAAATAGATCTTACCAGCTGAGAGTCAAAAAAAGTGGTTAAGCCGGGCATGGTGGCGAACGCCTTTAATCCCAGCACTTGGGAGGCAGAGGCAGGCGGGATTTCTGAGTTCGAGGCCAGCCTGGTCTACAAAGTGAGTTCCAGGACAGCCAGGGCTACACTGAGAAACCCTGTCTCGAAACCCCCCCCCCCAAAAAAAAGTGGTTAAAAGTGACCATAGGGCCGGGCGTGGTGGTGCACGCCTGTAATCCCAGCATTTGGGAGGCAGAAGCAGGCGGATTTCTGAGTTCAAGGCCAGCCTGGTCTACAGAGTGAGTTCCAGGACAGCCAGGGCTATACAGAGAAACCCTGTCTCAAAAAAACCAAATCCAAAACAAACAGACAACCAAAAAAGGTGACCATAGGGTGATTTTGGGGAATAGGTAACTATAATGTTGCATTGACTCAGTGCTACTCACTAGTGCCTTGAAGTGTCTGTGGGGACAGCCAAAGAGGCTCACAGGAGTAGGTGTGGGTGGGACCGTCTTAACCCTAGACAGACGAATCTACAGTGATAGGACACATTTGGAGACTTGAGGAGACTTGACACGGCCTCAGGCAGTAAGTGCTGAGCCATCTCTTATCCTGTGGGATGGTTTTAAGGAACCCACAGTCCCCCAGACTCTAAAGTGATGCCAAAAAGGTGGAGTTAGGTTTGGGGCTGTATTTATCTCCTATTCAGTGAGAATCTGTCTCTATGGTGTAATGAGTCAAAGTCTGGACCAAGAGCCTGCTGTAAGTGGTCCTGCTGAAGAGTCTTGCAGGATTGTAAACCTGTGGCCAGAAGTCAAGTTGAGTCTCCGCTGTGAGCCTCTTTAAGTGGGAACTCTTTAAGACTTAAATTAGTGCTTGCTATTTTTTTTCCAGCAGACTGAGGATAGCAGGTTGCACTGAAATAATCCCTGATTTTGAGAGTCTCTTTCCCGAGTGATACTGGGAATGAAAGGTGGGGTATTGTCAGTTTGAAGTGACCAAGGAAACCCCCAAAGCATGGAATAATGTATGAGGCTGTTTGTGCGGCGGTGCTGCGCAGGGCAAGGCAGCCGCTCGGGTCCCCGCGCAGGGTCCCGGGACGCGGTAGGTCGCCCGGGGTGCCCAGAGCCCGCCCAGCCCCCACCCCCGCAGCCGTCCGCACGGGCTCCGCAGGGACGCCGCGCCGAGCTCACCATGGTGGGTCTGGGAGCGTCCTGCAACTCGGTCTCCGCCACCAGCAAAGCTGTCCCCAACAGACGCCTCGGAACCTAAGACGGCAGGCTCGGACCTCCGCCGAACTTTCTAAATTCGTCCCACTTCCTCGTTTCAGAGCTGTCCATTCACGGGCCTGAGTGACAGTCAAAGGCACCAATCAGACGACGGAAGGCGGGGCGTAGGCGTGGGCTAAAGGCTATGTGATTACAGGGAAATTCTTAGCAGACAGAAATACTGGTATCAGTATTTTAATCTATTTTATTTTCCTGTGAAATTTTCTTACTGTGATTTGTGCGTGTGTGAGTGTGTGTCTGTGTCTGTGTGTAGGCGGGGCCTGACCTGTGTGGATCATCGCTAAGATTAACCATCTCTGACCCAACCCTGAGATGGCTTCAGGAAAGGGCTTTAAGCTCCAAGAGTTTCAAGCTCCCATCCCCAGGACTATTCCCTAGGAAGGATTCTGACAAACTACTTCTCAGAAAAACCATAAAATGCACTATCCGAAGGCCACCTGGGCCCTCTGGGGAACTCACCCAGGATGATCCCATATCGGCCCAGCTAATCAGCCAAAAGGTCAGCCCAACTACCCACCACCAAGTGCCTAGTTGCTGTTACTGTAATCTACCCTCTAAAAAAATGTATAAAAGGTGCTTGTAAATGAGACTCTGAGAGCCGGGCAGTGGTGGCGCACGCCTTTAATCCCAGCACTTGGGAGGCAGAGGCAGGTGGATTTCTGAGTTCGAGGCCAGCCTGGTCTACAGAGTGAGTTCCAGGACAGCCAGGGCTACACAGAGAAACCCTGTCTTGAAAAAAAACCAAAAAAAAAAAAAAAAAAAAAATGCAGGACCCCCTTTTGGGAGACCCCTACTCAAGTCTAGGGATTGCGCCCCCCAAGAAACACGAGAGACTGAAGGATAAAAAATTAATTAATAGCTATCTGTAAGGACATGGGCTTGTCACCTTTTGTCACCTTGGGCCTCCGCCCCCTGCAGGTGGCGGTTCCGGAACTCTAGAGAAAAACAACACCCACCCACCCCCACCCACCCACCCCCGACTCTCTTGAGGAAAACAGCTCCCGGAATAACCACAGGGGTCCCAACAACCTCTATGGAATGTCCCAAAGCCCCAGGAATGTCACTTAATGGAACACATAGTAAATAGTAAATGTGTGACTTTGGACTTCCCCTATTTCCTCCCCAGTCCTCCCCCTCTTTTATAGTTTTTGCCTTTATAAGTTTGGGTTTACAAGTTCAGGTGGGGGTCGAACTCCTCTACCCCTGTGTGGTGTATGAGTCTCGACCCCAGCATGCTGGCCTGAGATCTCGTTTAATCCCATCTTCAATAAACTTCTTCGTGTGATCACAACGAATTCGGTCTCAGTGCCTTACTGGGTGCGCGCTACTCCCGAGACTTGAGTGAGGGTCTCCCTTTGGGGGTCTTTCAAGACCAGCTTGATGCAAACACACAAGGCAGATATTCATCGGAGCTCCGGGCCGACATGTATCTCACGCAGGAGACAGAGGAGTCGACCCGAGGCTCAGAAACCAGGGGTTTATATAGGAAAAGTTAGGGGGTTTTGCGCGGATACACATAATAGGCTGATTCAAACATAAGCGGGAAGAATTGGCGTGTGGTTACATCAGCAAGCTATATGTGCCAACTAGCATACCAGCAGCCTAGGAGGGCAGCTTATTTCTGTTAGCAAGAGGTCGGGCTAACCTCAAACTGCAGGGGAAGGGGGGGGGGAGACTGGGTGACCCCAGATGGCCCATAGCTCAGTGGAAATTGTCCAGGCATGTCCCTTATCTTTCATGACCAGTTAGTTCCCAGAACGATTCCCAGAACGGTCTCATTTCAGGCTTATCTGGGCATGCCCAGGCCTGTCCTGCTCTGCTGCCTCAATTGTGGGCTCTGAAAAATTCAAACTCCTTTCAAAACCACGGCTAATTTAGTTCAGAGTAATGAGTTTCTTTACGGCCCTTCTGCACAGCTGTGGAATTATAGTCTGTTTTCCTTCATTCTGTATTAACATTCAGACTATAATAACCAAATAGAAGACCAACAACATTTTAAATCTGTCATGTTGTAATATCCAAAATTAACCTGTAAGCCCCACCCGCCCAGGAACCAGGTAACTTCCTGGAATGCTGTAAACTGTAGTTCTTGGAAAATAAGGAAGCCACCTGGTAAAGAAAGCATCAGGGTAACCTCTGGGTTTGTCTTTTTTTTTTTTTTTTTTTTTGGTTTTGGGTTTTTGGTTTTTGGTTTTTGGTTTTGGGTTTTTGGTTTTTGGTTTTTGGTTTTTGGTTTTTGGTTTTTTCGAGACAGGGTTTCTCTGTGTAGCCCTCGCTGTCCTGGAACTCACTCTGTAGACCAGGCTGGCCTCGAACTCAGAAATCCGCCTGCCTCTGCCTCCCAAGTGCTGGGATTAAAGGCGTGGGTCAACACCGCCCAGCTGGGTTAGTCTTTACAAACTCCTGTAGCAGGTGACTCGGGTGGGTTTCAGGTGAAATTACAGGAAATAAGTGGTCCTAACCAAAGTCCATCTCTTGGTCAGTATTTAATATTTAATAAAGCTTACTTCAACTTTGGCTCAGAATGGTGGAGTTGTTTTTTTCTGGTGAATCTCAGGATTAACAATGTAGGAAAATTTAAAGCCTTGTATAATGTACCACAGATATGCATATTACCTCCATTTCGTTGAGTATTTGTAGGCTATGATGCTTTGCTTAAACATTTTTTTTTAAAGATTTATTTATTATTATATGTAAGTACACTGTAGCCGTCTTCAGACACACCAGAAGAGGGCGTCAGATCTCATTAAGGATGGTTGTGAGCCACCATGTGATTTCTGGGATTTGAACTCAGGACCTTCGGAAGAGCAGTCAGTGCTCTTAACCACTGAGCCATCTCTCCAGCCCCAAACATGTCTTAATGAAATGAAGTGACTGACATTGTCTGAAAGACCCCCCGAAGGGAGACCCTCACTCAAGTCTCGGGAATAGCGCGCACTCAGAAAGGCACTGAGACCGAACTCGTTGTGATCACACAAAGAAGTTTATTGAAGATGGGATTAAACGAGATCTCAGGCCAGCATGCTGGGGTCAAGACTCATACACCACGCAGGGGTAGAGGAGTTCGACCCCCACCTGAACTTGTGACAAGCTTATAAAGGCAAAAACCATAAAAGAGGGGGAGGACTGGGGAGGAAATAGGGGAAGTCCAAAGTCACACATTTACTATTTACTGTGTGTTACATTAAGTGACATTCCTGGGGCTTTGGGACATTCCATAGAGGTTGTTGGGACCCCTGTGGTTATTCCGGGAGCTGTTTTCCTCAAGAGAGTCGTTATCTCTAGAGTCCCAGGGGGGAGGGGGGGTTGTTTTTCTCTAGAGTTCCGGAACTGCCACCTGCAGGGGGCAGAGGCCCAAGGTGACAAAAGGTGACAAGCCCATGTCCTTACAGATAGCTATTAATTAATTAATTTTTTTATTCTTCATTCCCTACTTCTCCTTGTAAATGGCTCTAATCTTAGAGCGACCCCTCAGCCTCCTGTAGTACCTGGTACTGCTGTCTTAAGACCATTACCTGGACAGCACTTATCCTTTCTTTTATAAATGTCACCAGCCTATTGAGAATACATGGCCCGAAGGTTAGGATTAGTAGCAAAATGATTAAAGGCCCGGCCAAGGTGGAGACCAGAGTAGAGAACCAAGGTGACCAATTAAACCAATTTTCATACCATCCTTGGTATGCTTCTCTTTCCTTTTTCCTGTTCTCTAGCCTTTCTCTAAGCTTTGGCCGTGGAATCTCTGATGACACCAGAATGATCTACATAAAAGCAACATTCTTCCCTTAAGGCAGCGCAGAGCCCTCCCTCCTTAAGAAAAAGCAGGTCTAATCCCTTTCTATTCTGCAGCACTACTGACAATGAAGTTAATGACTCTTCTAGTTTAGTTATGGACTGTTCCAACGCTCCCAAGTCTGCATCCATAGCTGCTCTAAGCTCATTATAATAGTGGGGTTGCTGGATAAGGGCGGTTGCTCCAGTTCCAATCCCTGCCGCTACTCCTAGTCCTAACAAGACAGCCAAGGTCAGGGTTACAGGTTCCCTCTTGTAACGAGTACGGTGATCAAATTCATCTATAAATGAGTTATCATCATGATAGATGACCCTAGGCACCAGCTGAACCAAAACACAAAAGTCCCTAGTACTGTTAAAAAGCGAAGTATGCAGGCAGGGGGTCAGGCCGGTGCCACAGGCCCACCAAGTGTCTGGGGGGGTGGGTACTAGATATTGATTTGGGCCCTCTGTCAGGGTGTCAATAGTTTCGTTACAGAGGGGCTGGTGTCTGGTAGGCACTTTGCCTATGCATAGTCCAGTGCCTGATACTGCTGAGAGGGTCAACTTTCGTTGGTTCCCCCAGGGGCAATGTGAATGGTCAGAAGTAACATTATAGCTCCTCAGTTGGGCTATTCCCTCATAATAAGGGGGATTGGAAGCAAAGCACAGCCAGCAAGATTGGGTAGCAGTGGGGTTTGTGCGGGTTTTTTTTTTTGTTTTGTTTTGTTTTTTTTGTTTTTTTTTTTTTTTGGTTTTTCGAGACAGGGTTTCTCTGTATAGTCCTGGCTGTCCTGGAACTTACTCTGTAGACCAGGCTGGCCTCGAACTCAGAAATCTGCCTGCCTCTGCCTCCCAAGTGCTGGGATTACAGGCGTGCGCCACCAACGCCCGGCTGTTTGTGCGGTTTAAAACGACGAACGCACTATGGAGCAGATTGAACAGGCGATCCTCGGTTCTCATAGGGAGGTGGGAGGATGTGGTCAAGAGAGGGTATGAATTAGGGCCGGAAGAGGAACCTTCCTTCGGTGATGAGGTGAGACTAGGAAGGCTCCCCGGCCTGGGTAGGGGGTCATCAAGCACCGGGTTGGGGCCTACGGGTCGTGCAGGTGGACTCTCTATTCTGATAGCGAAGATGAACCCAGGGTCTCCTGTTCCAGTATAGACTCTCCACCCCCAGCGGTTGCCTTTTACCCATTGGCGATCTTGTTTTCCCTGTGCTGTGAAACTAATATTCAGAGGGTTGCAATAGCTGCCTTTGCATGGCCCCTGGGGGCCACCCGAGGCCCTGGATGCACATCCAGTCCTATAAGACGGATATTTAGATGGGTCTCTTTCTCCTTCTCCTGACTCTCCAGACTTACGACCTTTTTTTTTTTACTATAATCAGATCCCAGGAGGAGGAAGGATTCCAGTAAGCTTCTCCTGTGGTCTCACATCCCCATTTACCACAGAAATAATTGGATGCCCCTCCACATCGTCTCTTCATCTCTCTGCTATGTCCCTGCCCGGGGCAGACTTAGAAGTCTGCCGCCTGGAGGTTGGCTCGGAAAAATTGTCCAGAACATCCCAATGTGCTCCCTATACCATGAGGGACACATTGTTCCTCCGGGGGTAGTTTATCTAAATTGTCATAATTAGAAAGATCCCAAGCCGGGGAACCAGCAGCTAACTTACAGACATCAGGTGCAAGATCAGGCCACCAAGTCCGGGGGGGGGGGGGTGCACTGCGGTTTTTGACCACATGATGTTGCCTTCTTCATTAAGCACTTCCCATGTCAGTTTTTGGGGGGCATGAGGGTTATTCTCCAAGATTGGGGCTACGGCGAAGGCGCAGCTTAGGATTGTCAGTAGCGGCCACTGTCCATTTATCTTCATGGTTGTCTTCATTTTGATTGGGTGCCTTCTTGATATGGGAAGCGTGGATCCAGGCGGCGATCCCGTCTACCTTGACTGCCGTGGGAGTAGTTAGCAGCACCAAATAGGGTCCTTTCCACCAAGGCTCAAGCGTGCCAGCACGATGTCGTCTGACCAAGACTGAGTCTCCCATCTGGACCCCGTGGGGCACTGCGGTAGTCCCTGGAGCGTAGGCTTCCTTGATCTGGTTCCAGATCTGCGTCTTAATGACCTCTAAGGCCTTTAAGTGGGTGAACAGAGCAAAGGAAGAGTCAGTGCAAGGATCCAATATCCCACCTGACTCAGTCAAGGGGGGCGGTCCCCCATGCAGGATTTCATAAGGGGTAAGGCCGAAACGTCCAGGTGTGTTTCGGACCCTAAGGAGCGCAAAGGGGAGGAGGGTCACCCAGTCTTTGCCGCCCGCCGGTCTCAATAGCTAATTTAGTAAGGGTCTCTTTTAGGGTTCTATTCATTCTTTCTACCTGTCCTGAGCTCTGGGGTCTGTAAGCACAATGTAATTTCCAATTAGTCCCCTGTTGCTACTATGTATCCAACCCAGTTCCCCGGTAAAAGAAAGCTCAACTCAGCGGTTAAAACAAGCTACAAGCCTAGACTGGGCAGGCCTCCCACTCTACTACTCTGTTTCAATCTATTTTATCCCATACAACTTGCAGTTTCTCTAGGCCCCGAGCTTCTCTCCCTGCCGCCTCTCCGGTTCTCTTTAACCGTTTCTCTCTCCCGGTTTCTTCTCTTCGTTTCTTCTCTCTCTCGTTGCTCCTCCTCCTCCTGTTTTATACCCCGTAGCTCCTCCCCTAGACTCTGCTCTTCCCACTTTCCTCCTGCCCAATCGTTGGCTCCAGCCTTTATTTGAAAAGTCAAGGTGGGGTGACGGTTCACAAGGCAACTCCTCATCTGCAGCCCCTCTGAGGAGTGGAATTAACATCAAAGTATGAGCCCAGGGCTATCCACAACATTTCCCCCTTTCTGTCCAATTAAAAGACTCTTTTATCTCAGACATCAATTGAGCACAATTATTACCATTTTGTAATATATAGCATACAGGATAGACCTAACACCCAGTCAATCATTTTTTATCAATTAAGTACTACCCCTGTCATCTATTGGAACTTAAAAGACTTATAATTCTACACCTGACTCAAGTACACTTTAGACTGTAACCCATCTGAAAACCATCCTCTCAAATCTATATTATCTTTCTAAATGCTAACCAGCTTGGACTGGCTATAAGACTATTAGTCTTCAACCTCATCAGAAATCCAAGAATAACTAATATTACCTGAAAGTATGAGAAGCACAAAATATAGCTTCTAAAACTTAGCTAATTTATAGAGACCGCTGATCTGACAGGCCCTATACACCAAAACGTTGGAGCATCAGTCTTCAGCCTTCTGGCCCAGGATCATCTGACAGACCTTGGTAATGCAGAATTTTTAAGGGCTGATTACTCTGTCTTGGCAGAGATTATCAGTCGACTATTCTGCAGTGTGTCCTTTTTTGGACAGTATTTTATCTGTAGATGAAATGAGGCAATTCTTGCCTGGTGACTGTCTCACCACAACTAAAGCAACTCTACTGATGCTCAAGTTCTTCTTTGAATTCAAGAAAGGGGAGCTGTAGAGCCGGGCGTGGTGGCGCACGCCTGTAATCCCAGCACTTGGGAGGCAGAGGCAGGCGGATTTCTGAGTTCGAGGCCAGCCTGGTCTACAGAGTGAGTTCTAGGACAGCCAGGACTACACAGAGAAACCCTGTCTCGAAAAACCAAAAAAAAAAAAAAAAAAAAAACCAAAAAAAAAAAAAAAAAGAAAGGGGAGCTGTCAGGAGCAGACAGGTCTTTAGTCAAATATTAATAAATAAATGTCAATAAACATATTCTGTGGACTTCTGACACCTTTGAAGACCATTTGTCTACCTAAGACATCTCTGAACTGTTAAGCCTTGACTATTTTCGGCTGTTTCTAATCAAAATAGCTCAGGAACACTCTTTTAACTAATTCCTAACCACGAGTTTGCTATCTGGCCCTTAACTTGTATTACTTAATCATCTAAAAGCAGTTTATACTAGCAGTTATAGAAGGACTGGGTCTAAGCCTTGTATTCTTAAATGTGTTATATAGGCACAATGCCTACATGGGAGTAACAATATTAATCCCAGTTTTATATCAGTAGTAAATTCATACCAATGAAAACCTTAAATTTACATCAACTAAATTCTGAACCAATAGACTTTGCATCAATTATAAAGAATTCTACCAATGTAAGATCTGGCTATGTAATGTTTTGCTTAAAAGTACATTTTCTCACCAATCCCTATTTGTCTATTTCTATAATTTCTATGATATTACTTTATCCCCCTTTTTCTTTTCCACCCACTTCTCCTTTACCCAAGAAAGAAGGATAGAGAAGAGGAAAGGAAAGGTAGAAATCCCTGTTTAAGTTCTTTAGTTTCCTCCTTGACCAAAGCTACATTTGTGATATATCCCTAAAATTATAACATATCTATAATTCCTAAAATAACCATAACCATCCACCCCACATAATGAACTGGGACGATGATTGTCTTCTGTCTGCTTCCAGCTGAATTGGGGCGAAGAATTCCCATCTGGGGGCCCAAAGGGAAATTTTGAAAACTAGCTGGCATTATTTGCCTTCCAGTCACTATGTTGTGAGAACGTTCATGCCTCTATGTCAGATGACATCTCGACCATGACATTCTGAAAGGCTGGAGAGGCAAGTAGAGTTCTGGAAGCAAGTCTTTAAGAGAATCAGCTTTGATGTAGTTGAAATAGAGTCAAGTGTGAAGCTGGAATGGAAGTTCCCAAATCTCAGCATACTGGTGTGTGAATCTTTTCAGGGCTGTCTTTCTCTTCTTTCATCCCTATAGTATACAAAACTTAAAAGCAACAAGTAAACAGGTAAAGACATTCACACAGAGCATGCAGGGGGCACATATTGGCCAATGAAGAACAATAAAGAAAGACATCTGACTGCCTTTCCTCAGATTAGCTTGATCACTTGGTCAAACTAAAATGTAACTGTGTATCCATGTCCTTGAAAAGGATGGTATGTAACATCCAACAAGTGTTAATGGCTGTTTATAGACATTTTAGTCTCAGCCAGTTCCAGAGCTGTCTCCATATACAGAGACATAAACATTACTACATATACATCACCTATTTTGTTGACTGTGTTAGTCTCCGTTTTCTTCTCTGTTGCCAAGGTCCTCAGGAGGTCTCCCTTTGTCATGTCTGATTTTTATCAACTTGGAAGGGACCCACAGCTTTTCTTTTCCTGTGGAAACATAGGCATAGCCCCTCCCCCAGCGTAACACATTTCCCATTCTCCATTCTGTTGTTAGAATATCCTTAATGTAAACAGGCTGGTTTAGTTCAATAGTTCGTTCCACAGTCCAATGTCTTTCAGCACCTGTGGTGTTTTGTTCATTGGCATTTAAAAAATTATCTGGAGGTCTTTGTTGTATACTGACAGGATAGACTAAAGTTTGGTTTTTAATAACTTTTGGTTGGCTTTCTCTACTTTTATCTTCTATCCCTCCCTGAATATTTTCCTTTTCCTTGAGTTCCTGTATTTTCTGTTCAAGGTTCTGCCTCCACATTTTGATCTTTTCTTTATATTGCAATTCTGATAGTCTACTGTCTATTTTATTTTGATTGATTAATTTTAAAAGGTTATTATCCATGTCTAGCTTCCAATCCTCATTTTTTTCTCTCTGCTGCTCAGTCTGATCGGTGAACCGCTGCATCCTTTGTTCCAGCATCTTTTCTAACTCCTGTCTCCCACCTTCATTCTCCTCCTTCTGTCTCTTATTCTGTTCTATAATTTCCTGGGTCTTCAATTCTAGTGTTTCGAACTGCTGCATCCTTTGTTCCAGCATCTTTTCTAACTCCTGTCTCCCATCTTCATTCTCCTCCTTCTGTCTCTTATTCTGTTCTATAATTTCCTGGGTCTTCAATTCTAGTGTTTCAAACTGCTGCATCCTTTGTTCTAACATCTCTTCTAACTCCTGTCTCACACCTTCATTCTCCTCCTTCTGTCTCTTATTCTGTTCTATAATTTCCTGGGTCTTCAATTCTAGTGTTTCAAACTGCTGCATCATCCTTTGTTCTAGCATCTTTTCTAACTCCTGTCTCCCAGCTTCATTCTCCTCCTTCTGTCTCTTATTCTGTTCTATAATTTCCTGGGTCTTCAATTCTAGTGTTTCGAACTGCCACATCCTTTGTTCTAGCATCTTTTCTAACTCCTGTCTCCCACCTTCATTCTCCTCCTTCTGTCTCTTATTCTGTTCTATAATTTCCTGGGTCTTCAATTCTAGTGTTTCGAACTGTTTCATTCTTTGTTCTAGCATCTTTTCTAACTCCTGTCTCCCACCTTCATTCTCCTCCTTCTGTCTCTTATTCTGTTCTATAATTTCCTGGGTCTTCAATGCTAGTGTTTCTAACTGCTGCATCCTTTGTTCCAGCATCTTTTCTAACTCCTGTCTCCTACCTTCATTCTCCTCCTTCTGTCTCTTATTCTGTTCTATAATTTCCTGGGTCTTCAATTCTAGTGTTTCAAACTGCTGCATCCCTTGTTCTAACATCTTTTCTAACTCCTGTCTCCCACCTTCATTCTCCTTCTTCTGTCTCTTATTCTGTTCTATAATTTCCTGGGTCTTCAATTCTAGTGTTTCGAACCGCTGCATCCTTTGTTCCAGCATCTTTTCTAACTCCTGTCTCCCACCTTCATTCTCCTCCTTCTGTCTCTTATTCTGTTCTATAATTTCCTGGGTCTTTAGTTCTAGTGTTTCGAACTGCTGCATCCTTTGTTCCAGCATCTTTTCTAACTCCTGTCTCCCACCTTCATTCTCCTCCTTCTGTCTCTTATTCTGTTCTATAATTTCCTGGGTCTTCAATTCTAGTGTTTCAAACTGCTGCATCATCCTTTGTTCTAACATCTCTTCTAACTCCTGTCTCCCACCTTCATTCTCCTCCTTCTGTCTCTTATTCTGTTCTATAATTTCCTGGGTCTTCAATTCTAGTGTTTCGAACTGTTTCATTCTTTTTTTTTTTTTTTTTTTTTTTTAAACAAAACAAGCTACAAGCCTAGACTGGGCAGGCCTCCCACTCTACTACTCTGTTTCAATCTATTTTATCCCATACAACTTGCAGTTTCTCTAGGCCCCGAGCTTCTCTCCCTGCCGCCTCTCCGGTTCTCTTTAACCGGTTCTCTCTCCCCGTTTCTTTTCGTTTCTTCTCCCTTTCGTTGCTCCTCCTCCTCCTGTTTTATACCCCGTAGCTCCTCCCCTAGACTCTGCTCCTCCCACTTTCCTCCTCCCAATCATTGGCTCAAGCCTTTATTTGAAAAGTCAAGGTGGGGAGACAGTTCACAAGGCAACTCCTCATCTGCAGCCCCTCTGAGGAGTGGAATTAACATCAAAGTATGAGCCCAGGGCTATCCACAACAGTCCCCAGTTGGGTGGCCAATTCCTGACTTACCTGGGCAACAAAAGCCGGTTCGTTGTCCGAACCAATTACCTTGGGGATCCCGAACCGGGGTAGAATTTCTTCCAGTAACTTCTTGGTTACCAGTTGAGCAGTTTCAGACTTGGTGGAAAGGATTCCACCCATCCTGAGAAAGTATCTATAAAAACTAGAAGGTACTTATTACCATATTTTCCTGGCTTAATTTCAGTGAAGTCTACCTCCCAATAAACTCCCGGCCGGTCTCCCCTCATCCTCTTTCCAAGTTCTCTGAATGGTCGGGCAGCATTGGTCAAGGTGCAAGCTTGACATGACCCTACTACTTGTTTCACCACTGTATTTAATTTCAGAACATAATATTTAGAACCTTTGATTAATTGCTTAAGTTTCTCATCTCCAAGATGGGTAAGTTGGTGTATTCGTTTTACATAGTCTCGTCCTTCCTTGGAGGGCAGAATGATTCGCCCATCTTTAGTTTTTGCCAGTCCACCGAAGCTGAACATTTGGGCTTTTCCTGTACAAGCCATATCTTCGATCAAGCCGTAATCTTCATGAGGATAGTTAAAACTGGGCTCCATGGCTCGTGGAGGCTCTGGTGGGGTTCCAGTTTCCTCCGCCAGCACTGCCGCTCCTTGGGCGGCTTGCTTGGCTGTTAGATCAGCCATCTGGTTTCCTTTTGTGACTGGGTCTGTCCCCTTCTGGTGTCCCAGGCAGTGGACTATGGCTAATTTCTTTGGAAGGTGTCTGGCTTCTAGGAGAGCCAGGATTTCTTCTTTGTTCTTAATGTCTTTCCCTGCTGAGGTGAGCAGGCCCCTCTGTCTGTAGATGGCCCCACGAATGTGGGCTGTGGCGAAAGCATAACGGCTGTCGGTGTAAATGTTGATAGCCTTACCTTCTGCCAGGCGCAGAGCTTGAGTCAGTGCCAGGAGTTCAGCCCTTTGAGCGGAGGTTCCTTCGGGGAGGCTGCCAGCCCAAATTACCTGCTTTCCGTCCACCACTGCCGCTCCTGCTCTTCGTTTACCTTCTACCATAAAACTGCTGCCGTCCGTATACCAGTTAGGCACGCCCGGCCACGGTTGGTCGGTCAGGTCTTTCCTGGTCCCAGTTTCTTCAGCCAGGATGTCAGTGCACTAGTGCACCGGGGTAGAGTCATCTGCTTCGGGGAGCAGGGTGGCCGGGTTGAGAATAGCAGGAGGAGCAAAGGTTATCCGATCATTTAACAACAATCTCTGGTAATGTGTCATCCGGACATTTGTCATCCAGCGGTCGGGGGGCTGCCGCACAATACTTTCTAAAGCATGGGGAGCAATTACAGTCACATGTTGACCCAGAGTAAGCTTATCAGAGTCTTTGACAAGTTGCGCTACTGCAGCAATGGCTTTCAAGCAGGAGGGCCACCCGCTGGCGACGGGGTCCAGCTTTTTAGATAGGTAGGCCACCGGCGGTTTCCAAGGCACCAGGGTCTGAGTCAGAACTCCGCGAGCCACTCCAGCCCATTCATTAACATATAGAGTGAAAGGCTTAGTCAGATCTGGCCGGGCCAAAGCAGGAGCTGTGAGCAGGGCAGTCTTTATATTATCAAAGGCTCTTTGGTGCTTCTCCGTCCAGGTGAATGGGACTTTTTCTTTATAATAAGCACATTGGTCTTTCTCAAGTTGTAGTCGCTGTCCTCCCGGGGGTCTTCTTGCCCTGCTGCCCAGGTATCCTGACTGTCCTTTCTCTGACCTTTCTCCACCTACTACTGCAGCCAAAATCTTAGTCAAATTCCTCTCTTGACTGTGATCCCGCCGATTTTCCCTCTCTTCTGCCTCCTCTTTTTCTCTTTCTTGCTTCTCTTCCTCAGTCTCTCTCTTGTGATACACCTTCTCTGCCTCTTTTACTAAATCCTGTAAAGTATAATCCTGGAGCCCCTCTAGTCTCTGCAACTTTTTCTTGATATCAGGGGCCGACTGCCCTATAAAAAAGTCATAGCTATAGCCGCCTGCTGTCCCTCCGATGAGGGATCAAAAGGGGTATATCTCCTATAGGCCTCCATCAATCGTTCTAAAAAGACAGAGGGTGGCTCCATGGGTCCCTGTAAGACTTCTCTTACCTTTGGCAATTTGGTGGGTCGCCTTACGGCTCCCCTGAGACCTGCCACTAGAGCCCGGCGGTAGACCGTGAGACGCCCCCTACCTTTTGCGGAGTTGTAATCCCATTCAGGGCGGACCAAGGGGAAAGCTGCTTCTATAAGGTGAGGGAGATTAGTGGGGGTTCCGTCTGGTCCTGGAACATTTCTTCTGGCTTCGAGGAGAATTCTTTCCCTCTCCTCAGTTGTAAAGAGGACCTGCAAAAGTTGCTGACAATCGTCCCAAGTGGGTTGATGAGAAAACATCAGGGACTCGAGGAGCCCCGTTAGACCTGAGGGGTTCTCTGAAAAAGAAGGGAGGTTATTTTTCCAGTTGTACATATCGGCTAACGAAAATGGCCAATATTGCAATGGGACTAATTCCCCCGGGGCTGGGGCGGGTCCATAAACCGTAAAGGTAAGGCAATGGCGGAGTCAGGTCCTGCGCCAGATCCCTCTGGGCTGCGGCCCCGGCGGCTTTGAGTCCCGGCCACTGGCCCTACCTCGGGGGCCGTCCGGGAGTCCGTTGGGGCCTGCACCTGTGGAGGGGGCTGCATGAGGAGCGGGTTGAGGATATGGGGGAGGAGGGTGGTCAAGGAGGGAGACATCATCAATTTCAGGATAGATCCGCGGGGGAGCTGATGGAGCAGGCGCTGGCGGATCTGAAGGAGGTACTTTCGGTTTCACGGCCACGGCCACCGTCGCCGTCTCCATTCCCAATGTCCAAGGTTTCATCCATGGTGGCGGGTTTTGGACTAGGTCCTGCCATACGACAATGTATGGAATCTGATCAGGGTGTCCCCCTGTGGCCTGAAAAACAACTCGCTTGACAGCGAAAATGATAGATAGATTAATAGTTCTTCCCGAAGGCCATCCCACATCAAAATTGGGCCATTCGAAGGAACAAAAAGTTTGCCAAGGTCCCTTCTTGACCTCGACAGAAAGGTTATGAGCCCTGATCTTTTTTTTTTTTTTTCCCCGAGACAGGGTTTTTCTGTGTAGTCCTGGCTGTCCTGAAACTCACTCTGTAGACCAGGCTGGCCTCAAACTCAGAAATCCACCTGCCTCTGCCTCCCAAGTGCTGGGATTATAGGCATGTACCACCACACCCGGCTATGAGCCCTGATCTTAACGTCCGTCCAATAGTCCAGAGTCATTGTTAGTGGGGTCGTTGCGGCCTGTCCCATGTCTACCTCTGCTATACACACAACAAAAACAATCACAAAGACAGAAAGGCAAGAAAACAAAACCAGTTGTCGGCTTCGAGTCGACCAGAAGTTCTGAAAGGAGTCAGATGGCCGAGGAATGGCCCTCTGACACAGATCGTCAAGGAGAAAATTTACCTCCCGACTTTCCCCATGGAGGTCCACCAGGCGTCCCTGGTCCTCCTCCTGTCCTCCTGGGACATCTCCCAAGGTGAAACAAACGGTGGACACCCGGACAAGTCTATCCCCGTCCACTCCGCTTCTCCTCCTGGAGAGCGGCCTCGATAGAGCGTTTGCAAAACCGAAACTGCGATCGCACCAGATTTCTGAACAGGCCACAAACACAGACACAGAGTCACACCAGAACAGAAATTCTTACCTCCAAGTGGGTCTAGTACCCCCTGGGTGGTCGCGCAAAATCCCGGACGAGCCCCCAAATGAAAGACCCCCCCGAAGGGAGACCCTCACTCAAGTCTCGGGAGTAGCGCGCACCCAGTAAGGCACTGAGACCGAATTCATTGTGATCACAGGAGGAAGTTTATTAAAGATGGGATTAAACAAGATATCAGGCCAGCATGCTGGGGTCGAAACTCATACACCATGCAGGGGTAGAGGAGTTCGACCCCCACCTGAACTTGTGACAAGCTTATAAAGGCAAAAACCATAAAAGAGGGGGAGGACTGGGGAGGAAATAGGGGAAGTCTAAAGTCACACATTTACTATTTACTATGTGTTACATTAAGTGACATTCCTGGGGCTTTGGGACATTCCACAGAGGTTGTTGGGACCCCTGTGGTTATTCCGGGAGCTTGGTTTTCCTCAAGAGAGTGGGGGGGGGGAGTTCTCTAGAGTTCCAGAACCGCCACCTGCAGGGGGCGGAGGCCCAAGGTGACAAAAGGTGACAAGCCCATGTCCTTACAGATAGCTATTAATTAATTAATTAATTTTTTATTCTTCAGTATAATGTACCACAGATATGCATATTACCTCCATTTCATTGAGTATTTGTAGGCTATGATGCTGTGCTTAAACATGTTTTTTTTTTAAGATTTATTTATTATTATATGTAAGTACACTATAGCCGTCTTCAGACACACCAGAAGAAGGTGTCAGATCTCATTAAGGATGGTTGTGAGCCACCATGTGTGGTTGCTGGGATTTGAACTCAGGACCTTTGGAAGAGCAGTCAGTGCTCTTAACCGCTGAGCCATCTCTCCAGCCCCAAACATGTCTTAATGAAATGAAGTGACTGACATTGTCCATTGTGTTAATTAGTCCATTGTGTCCAGATGTGTCCATCTGAGAACACGGCAAAACAAGGAAAAACTTTTCCTAAACCTGAAACTGATGCAACACAGTGGTTGAATCCACGCAGCATATACATCTTAGATAAGAACTTAAGATGGTCCAGCTCACCCAGAATCTGTGTCAGGAGACTCCAGCATCCACACTGTTCAAAGCCCATCTGTGTGGATGGACTTGAGGTGATTCGAGTATGAGACAGTTTGCTGCAGTGTAGTCCTGCCAGTGGGCTCTCTTAGCTGATTTCCGTCGTTTACACAACGCAGTTCTTACTGCGAATCTGGTTTCTGACTGGGCCCAGTGTAGTGCAGGCTAGGATCTGAGAGGAACTGTGTAGTGTCCTCGCAGTCATGACACCTTTGTACTGTAAGCATTTTGGTTAAAAAAAAAAAAAAGTAAGAATCCTGTCACTCAACAAATTTATAACCAGACCAATAGGTCTCCTCTTAACTGAAAGGACTGAGATAATAACTATCCCATCCCAAAGCATTAAAGTCCGTCCTGTGTAGATACTGTACTCCACATATCCACTCATTCATATCTTCTCTTCCTTTTCTTTTTTCTATGTAACAGAGTTTGTTATATAACCGAGCTAGCTGGGAACTCCCGGTACACCCCACACAGGCCTTGAACCCCCATCTGCCGCTGACTCCAAATACTGAGAAGACAGACTTGTGTGGACCACTCTAAAACAAATCAGAATTCTACAATTATTCTGACTTACATATGTATTTAAATATTTCCTCTTTTAATCATCTCGGGGATTTCCTTCTCAGTATTTTCTTCCCTTAGGACCCCGGGACTACTATGATTTTTTGTTCTGTTTGGGCTTTTGTTTAATTGATTGACTGACTGCTTGATTTAGACAGTCTCCTGTGGCTGAGGCTGGTTTCAAATTTCAAATTACCTATGTAGTAGATGTTGTACTTGAATTCTCCTGTACATGTTGTACTCCCAATTCTCCTGATCCCTGAATCTAGAGATTATTGGTATGTACCATACTAACAGCAACTTTATCATCCAGTGTTATCAAACCCAGCGCTCAGGAGGTAGAGGCAGGAGGACACCTAAGAGGTCCAGTCCAGCCTGGTTTTCATAGAGTTTCAAGCCAGACAAAGCTACACAGTAAGAACCTGTCTTTAAAAAAATAGTGTGGGCGTGGTGGCACACGCCTTTAATCCCAGCACTTGGGAGGCAGAGGCAGGCAGATTTCTGAGTTCGAGGCCAGCCTGGTCTACAGAGTGAGTTCCAGGACAGCCAGGGCTATACAGAGAAACCCTGTCTCGAAAAAAACAAAAACAAACAAACAAAAAAAAAAAAACAAAAAAAAATAGTGCAAGTAGTCGACTGTTACGTATTATGGACATAATTAAGCTTTAGTATCTATTACAATAGGACACCCTGCCCCTCCAGGAATGAGTCCTTCATCAAGAATGACATCTGGGGGTGCTGGAGAGATGGCTCAGTGCTTAAGAGCACAGACTGCTCTTCTGAAGGTTCTGAGTTCAAATCCCAGCAACCACATGGTGGCTCACAAACATCTGTAATGGGATCTGACGCCCTCTTCTGGAGTGTGTGAAGACAGCTACAGTGTACTTACACATATAATAATAAATAAATCTTTAAAAAAAAAAAAAAGAATGACGTCTGGGGCTCTCTGTAACCACGTGTGTCCCCTTATTTATGAGAAACTGTCAGGGAGCTCCCGTCAGGAAGGAGCAGGCTGTGACATGCTCTGTGCAGCTGCCTCGCCTCACCAGCTGCCCGGTCTCTGTGTTCAGGCTGAGCGACTTGTCCCATACAAAAAGGCTCTGAGGAAATCTGGGTGAAGCTGCCTGGGAGTAGTGACTTTCCCACGCTTTTTGACTCAGGCCTACAGTTTGTGGGTGCCCCGCCACAGCCTCAGTCGTTCTTGAGAAGGGAGGGATGGCATGGAGCAAAAACCAGAGTCTCAGGCGAGGATGCAGATGCAAGCTGACCAGTGACCCATCGTTGTTCTGAAGCTGCACTTGGAGACAGCTTGTGTTGGACCCTCCCCCCCAAGGGGAGACCCGTCCTCAAATCACAGGATGGCGCACCCCAGGAAACACGAGAGACTGTCTTGATGTAAAAGCAAGAAGCAGCTTAATAACAGAGCTCTGGGCCAACACATGTCTCATGCAAGAGACAGAGGAGTCGACCCCGAGGCTCAGAAACTAGGGGATTACATAGGAAAAGTTAGGGGGTTTTGGCGTGGCTACACATGATAGGCTAATTCATACAGTGGCGGGCTATTTTAGGCGCGAAATTACATCACCATGTAATACGTGTTAGTTTACATTTCAGCGATGTGGTAGGGTAGGTTATTTTGGTCTGCAAGCAGTTGCAGGCAGTCATGTTAATCTTAAAGGAAAGGGAAGAGGGGGGATGTGGGCTATTCCAGATGGTCCATGGCCTTGTGGAGATTGTTTATCCGCTATGGTCAGCAAAGCAGCAAAGCTTCTTTGATGATTTGGCAACCTTGATTTAATTTTTGGCCCAGCCTGCTCCGGCATGCACAGGCCTGTCCTTGGTCTCTTCCTCTGAGTTTGTCTGCCTGACTATAGATCCTGGACACTTAAATTTTAACCTTTCATTCCCCTCTTCTTCTTGTAACTAATTTTAATCCTAAAATTCAGACAGTTGCCTCTTTAGACAGACTATCTCTGTCTTCTACAATTATAGGCTGATAATGTCGTTGGAGAATCATGAGTTGTACTGCATCTATCCTATTTCTAACAAAAGCCAGTCCCTTATTAATTAAACATGGGCCAAAGATTAGAATTAGACATATAATAATGAAAGGTCCAGCGAGGGCAGAAAGTAGAGTGGTCATCCATGGAGATTTAGAATACCATGATTCGAACCATCCCTGTTGTGCTTCTCGGTCTCGTTTTCTTTTTTCGAGCCTCTCCCTTATCTTCTGCATTGAATCTCTTAACTATCCCTGTGTGGTCTGCATAAAAACATCATTCTTCTTTTAGGGCTGCACATAATCCTCCTTCTTTTAGGAATAGTAAATCTAGCCCTCTTCTATTTTGTAACATTACCTCCGACAAAAAAGGTTAAAGATTTTTCTAAAGCGTCGATGTATTTTTCAAGCATCTGCAAATCTTCTTCCATGGCTTTCTTCAGGGACTGGAGGGATTGAGCTCCTTGTCTGCCTTCAACTAAGGCTGTGATTCCTGTCCCTACACCTACCGCCAATCCAGCCCCCAACAACATGGCTAGTGTTACAGAAACCGTTTTTTTGTTTGTTTGTTTGTTTGTTTTTTGTTTTTTGATCTTTTGTTGGTGTACTCATCTTTTAAACGGGAGGCAGGGTGATAATATACCCTAGGTAAAAGCTGTACCATGACACAGAAGTCACGAGTGGGGTCAAACACACTAGTTGATGTGCAGGGGGTAAGTCCTGTATTGCAAGCCCACCAACCAACTGGGGAAGGCACAAGGTAGTAACTGGTGTCTGTCTTGCTCACAGAGTGAACTCAACTACACAAGTGACGGTGAGAGCTGGGAGGAGTTCCTATACACAGACCGGGGCCTCCCCCTGATACTGTAACATCAGTGAGGGTCAACTTTTTCCCTCATCCCCACGTACAGAAGGCATGATTTTTGGTTCTATTGAAATCTCCATTGTAAGCAATACCTTCATAATAAGGAGGGTCTGAAGACAGGCATAACCAACAGTTAGTAGTAGCTTCCCGGTCAGTATTATTGAGAGCGTAGTATGCTCCTTTGACTAGATTAAATAACCTCTGTCCCGTTGAGGGGTATATTAGGACTGTTGGTGTGAGCCCATAAGGGATAGGACTGACATTAGCATTAGGGGATGTCGCAGGAACGGATGGGGCAGTTATAGGTGGCGGAGATTTGGGTTTTGTAGGAGGACCCCTCTCTGGGAGAACCTGGTTGGGTCCAATGGGTATGGTGGGAGAGCTCCTTATTGTTAGTTTGATTCTAAAAATTAACCCCTTATCCTTCCCAGGTGCATATAGTTGTAAACCCCAACTATTTCCCCTGAGCCAACTCTGACGGGCCTGCTTTCCTTGGTTAGTGAATTTAATAAGTATCGGGTTGCAGTATCTATTTTTATAAGGCCCATTGGGACTGTTGAAGATGACACACCCATTCTCAAGATACTTATAACTATTTCTTTCACCCTCATTTGGTTGGTCATAGCCACCACCTCTCTTTACCGTGCTTAAGTCCCGAGTAGAGGACGGGTTCCAATAAGCATCTCCCGTGGTCTCATAGCCCCACTCAGCACAATAAAAATCATGCCCCTCCACACTTAAGCTGTTGTTTCTTGGCTTGCCCTTGAGCTGGGCTGACATAGAACTCCGTTGCTCGCAGGTTGGCCCGGTAAAACTGCCCCGAGCACCCATGCGTCATTCCAATCCCATTTGGGACACACCGTCGTTCATCTGGAGGATTAAGAAGGTTAGTATGATCTGGGAGATCCCATGTAGGCAACCCTGCTACCAACTTACAAATATCAGGCGTTAAGTCAGGCCACCACACCCACGGGGGGTGAGTTGCGGTGGTTGACCAAACAACATCTCCTTCTTCATTTAGCACCTCCCAAGTTTGTTGAATTGGGGAGTGAGGGTTGAAGTCGCTATGTGGGGTCATTTTTAAGAGGATGATCAGTCCTCTCCAAAGTCCATTCATCCTGTTCAGCCGGTGGAGCCCTCTTGACATGTGATGCATGAATCCAAGTGGGGATTCCTTCCACCTTGACAGCAGTGGGCATAGTCAGCAACACTAGATAGAGTCCTTTCCACCGTGGTTTCAGGCTTCCTGCTCGGTGCCTTCTTACCAGGACTGTGTCTCCCACCTCGAACTGATGTGGCACCAGCAGGTCGCCGGCGATGTATTTCTTTGAACTGCTCCCAGATCTCTTTCCTCACGATTTCAAGTGCCTTTAGTCGAGCTAAGAGGCAAGAAGGGGGAATAATGGGAGGGGAAACCTCAGGACAAGTTTTATTCTCTATAGTCATATAGATGGGTGGTGGCGCCCCAAACATTAATTCAAAGGGTGTTGAGCCTGAGGTACTAGGAGTGTTCCAGACCCTAAAAAGAGCGTAAGGGAGTAAAGTTGTCCAATGTGTTCCGCCAGTCTCTAAGGTCAATTTAGTTAAGGTCTCTGAGAGTTCTATTCATCCTTTCTACCTGTCCTGAACTCTGGGGTCGATAAGCATAATGTAATTTCCAATTTATCCCCAGTTGGGTGGCCAGTCCCTGACTTACCTGGGAGATGAAGGCAGGCCCGTTGTCTGACCCAACTACCTTTGGTATTCCAAATCGAGGAAAAATGTCTTCAAGGATCTTCTTGGCCACTATGTTAGCCGTCTCTCTTTTAGTGGGGAATGCTTCAACCCACCCTGAGAAGGCATCTACGAAGACTAGAAGGTGCTTATTTCCATATTTAGCTGGTTTAACTTCTGTAAAAATCAACTTCCCAATAAGTCCCCGGCCTATCTCCTCGCGAGCGTTTCCCATCTTGAGTCTTGTTTGACCTGGCGTTCGTGGGAGCACATGCTTTATAGTTTTTAATTATGTCTTCTATTACCTTTTTTAGCTGAGGAATATGCTACGGAGATTTATCAACAAGCTTAATCATCTTTTTCACTCCCAAATGAGTGCGGCGATGTACATTAGTCAGGTACTCTAGCCCCTCTTCTATGAGAGTCTGTTTTAAATTCCCCGTGTCTGACTGAGACGTGGTGGTCTTAATCGTCAGTGTCATTGGCCCCTGTGCCTCTTCCTTAGCTATTCTGGTTTCCGCTCTCTATTGGCCCTGTTCCTTTTTGATGTCCTGGGCAGTGAATTATCGCCACCTTGTGGGGTAGATGAACAGCCTCTAGTAAGCTAAGAATTTCTTCTTTATTTTTGATCTCTTTTCCAGCGGAAGTTAATAGTCCGCGTTGTCGGTAAATTGCCCCATGAACATGGGCTGTTGCAAAGGCATATTGGCTGTCAGTGTATATGTTTACAGCCTTCCCTTCCGCTAGTCTCGAAGCCTGAGTCAGGGCGATGAGTTCTGCTTTTTGAGCTGATGTTCCTTCAGGTAGGCTGCTGGCCCATATGACAGATTTTCCATCCACTACCACCGCCCCAGCCTTACACTCATCTTCCACCATGAAGCTGCTTCCATCTGTGAACCAGTTCGCCACCCCCGGCCAAGGTTGATCAGTCAAATCTGATCGAATCCCAGTCTCTTCTGCTAATATCTCCTCGCAGTGGTGTATGGGGGTTTCGTCAGCTTCAGGTAGCAAAGTGGCAGGGTTAAGAATGGCGGGCGGAGCAAAAGTCACCCGCTCAGTCAGCAGCAAGCTCTGGTAGTGAGTCATTCGAGCGTTTGTCATCCAGCGGTCTGGAGGATGCCTGATAATGCTCTCCAGGGCATGGGCGGGGGGGGGCCACCACAGTCACATTTTGGCCCATAGTCAATTTGTCAGCATCTTTCAGTAATACGGCAGTGGCTGCTATCACCCGCAGGCAGGAGGGCCATCCGCTGGCCACAGGATCCAGTTTCTTAGACAAGTACACCACTGGGCGTTTCCAAGGTCCTAGAGTCTGAGTGAGGACCCCCCCTTGCCACTCCATTTCTCTCATCATGTATAGAATAAAAGGTTTCTTCAAGTTTGCCAATGCCTTGTAACAATGCCTTCTTTAAAGCCTCAAAAGCCAACTGATGTTCTTCAGTCCAGACGAATTCCCCTTTTCCCTTGGTCAGGGGATATAAGGGGGCTGCCAAGGGTGCGAACCCCGGGATCCATAATCTATAGAATCCTGCTGTTCCCAGGAATTCTCTTACCTGGCGAGGGGTGGTTGGGGCTGGAAACTTTGTCACCGTCCTTTTCTTGGCTTCTGTAAGCCATTGCTGTCCATTCTTTTGTTTTGTTTTGTTTTTTGTTTTTTGTTTTCCGAGATAGGGTTTTTCTGTGTAGTCCTGGCTGTCCTGGAACTCACTCTGTAGACCAGGCTGGCCTCGAACTCAGAAATCCGCCTGCCTCTGCCTCCCAAGTGCTAGGATTACAGGCATGCGCCACCATGCCCGGCTTCCATTCTTTAAAGTATATCCCAGATATGTCACCTCAGTTCGGCATAGCTGCACTTGTTTAGCAGAGACCCGAGACCCTGACTCACCCAATTCAGTCAGGAGATTCTGAGTCCCAGGCTCATATTCCGCCCGTGTCTCTGTTGCTAAAAGAAGGTCATCTCCGTATTGGAGGAGTGACACCTGTGGATCAGCGGCTCGAAAGGGGTTAAATCTCGATGTGGGGCCTCATCAAATAGGGTAGGGGGGGTTTTGAACCCTTGAGGCAGCCTGGTCCAAGTGAGTTGCCCGGCTTTTCCATCCTCAGGATCCCGCCACTCGACGGCAAACAAAGGCTGGCTGCTGGGGCGCGGCCTCGGACAAGAGAAAGCATCTCTGAGATCGAATACGGTATACCAGATTCGTTCAGGTGGCAACGTGCTGGGCAGGTTGTAAGGGTTTGGCACCGTAGGGTGTATGTCTTGTACTCTTTTGTTAACTTCTCTAAGATCCTGTACAGGGCCGTAGTCATTTGTTCCCGGTTTCTTTACTGGGAGCAAGGGGGTATTCCAGGAGGACTGACAGGGGACTAAGATCCCTTCTTGGAGCAGCCTGGCGATGTGGGGGCGTATGCCCTCTCGTGCTTCTTTTCCCATGGGGTATTGTCGGACCCTGATGGGAGTGGCTCCAGATTTAAGTGTTAGATCTCTGAAATGGGGAGACCCCCACGAAATAGGGAGACCCCCGTACTCAAGTCTCGGGATAAAGCGACGCCCAAAGAATCAGCCAAAGACCGTCTCGCTGCAATCACATGAGGTCTTTATTGGAATTCCAGTATACTGGGATCGATTCATAACCGCGCAGGGTCAGAGATCGATCCCTTGTATCTGGCGCAAAGAGTATTTGAAACCAAAAAAATCACAGAAGGGGGAGGGGTTGGGGGAATTTAGATAAGGAAGTTACACTTAGATCATGAGGCAATTCATCCCTGAGGACCAGGTGTAGCTGCATTCCACAAGATGGAGTAACTACATTCCGCAGGATGGATTAACTGCATTTTGCAATAGGCTGGGCAAGCATCAACTATCTATAGAATGCAGAATAACCTTTGTGGTTAGCTAGTTCCTGGAATAGGGGTCAGAAAGGGTAGGAATTACAGAGTTACAAAATGGTGGCGCTTTGGCCTTCTAAAGCAGGATTTTCTGGGGGTAAATAAAATTTTGAGGCAGGATCTTTCATCCCCCACTCTCTCTAGGAGGTAGTTCTAACTTTAGAACTAAATGTTTGTCTCAACTTCATCTGGTTCTAATTGATCTGACTGGAGCCGCTGATATTGTTGGCGGAGCACTAGGACTTGAATGGCGCTAACACGCTGACGAATAAAAGTAATCAATCGATTAATTATGTAGGGTCCTATGGTGAGAAGTAGCAAAAGAATCAATAAGGATCCCATGAGGGCAGAAAACAAGGTGGTCATCCAAGGGGATTTAGAAAACCAACTTTCATACCAGTTTTGGTTATTTTGACGATCTAACTGTCTTTTGTCCAGTCTCTCTTTGAGTTTTTTCATGGAGTCCCGTATAGCGCCCGAATGGTCTACATAAAAGCAACATTCTTCCTTTAGGGCAGCACAAAGACCTCCTTCTTTAAGAAACAATAAATCAAGACCCCTTCTATTTTGGAGTACTACCTCAGATAATGAGGTTAGCGAGTCTTCTAATTTGGAGACTGAGTCCTGGAGGGCTCTGAGGTCAGTGTCCATGGCGGCTCGGAGGTTATCGAGGCCATGTTTCACATTCTAGGCAGCAAAGTAAAACCATTCAGGACCCCCATTCCCACCCCGTACCACCCCAACCCCCACCCTGAAATCTGGTAGTTCTTCCCCCCCTCTCCCTCCCAACTGTGAAAAAGTCCTCCATCGGCATTCCAGGTATGAATCTTGAAGAGTCTGTTGGGTGTTGGGCCATGAGTTGCCAGCTATACAACAATACATAATCAAAAACCCTTTTATTAATTTCCCAAAAAACCTCATGTAACTATGTCACCAGAAAGCACAAAGCACACATAAAGAAAGTCACAGTTCGTTGTCTGCAATAGCTCGTCTTGAGATTTTTCAGTCACCCAGGTTAAACCAAAAAACTGGTGTGGGTTGGGGGCTGCAGTACATACAGTTAGCAGGGACAGTAGACACAGGACCAAGTCAATGGTTTTTTGTTTTTTTTGTTTTTGGTTTTTTGTTGTTGTTGTTGTTGTTGTTGTTGTTGTTTTTGTTTTTTTTCCAAGACAGGGTTTCTCTGTGTAGCTCTGGCTGTCCTGGAACTCACTCTGTAGACCAGGCTGGCCTCGAACTCAGAAATCTGCCTGCCTCTGCCTCCCAAGTGCTGGGATTACAGGCGTGTGCCACCACCACCCGGCTATGCTCGATTTTCAATGGTGACAACTTCTATCCTTGCACAAAACAAATGATCCAAAAAGATCTTTTATAGTTTAATTAAGGTTTTAGGTCACCCCAGATGGGACACAGGGGTCATGGGTAACCTTGACTATAGTAATTACCACAGCTGCACCACCAGACTCAGATAGTATGCAAAGGCAAAGGGCATTTATTCTGCAGAAATTACCAGCATTCAGGGATCGCTTTTGACACTCTCCACTCTGCTGTGGCTGGAGTCAGGCTGTCTTCTTTAGTAGAGAACGGATTAGCAGGTCTGGCGTGAGTACAGTGCACCTACTCAGTGATTCCATCCACTTTGAGGCAGTCGGCCTGGCCAACAGGGTGATGTCAGGTCCCCTCCACCTGGGCTCAAGCCCGTCTTGGCGGGATCTCCTCACATAGACCCAGTCTCCTGGTTGAAACTTATGCAAGTCCAGAATCAGGCCTGCTTCATAGAGGGCACATAATTTAGGCCAACCATGTTCAGGAGCCCACTGGGTGGCTCTGACCCTAAATATTAAATCATCACCTTCCAGTTCTACAATGGCTGCCGACCGCAGGCTGGGAACAGTGGGGACTGGGATACCACACATCATCTCAGAGGAGGTTAGTCCCAACTGGTAAGGAGAATTCCTTACCAGATATAGGGCAAAGGGAAGGAGCATCACCCAGCCCTTGTCAATGGTTTTTTTTTTTTTTTTTCCGAGACAGGGTTTCTCTGTGTAGCTCTGGCTGTCCTGAACTTTGAAGTCAGCATGCACAACGCAATTCTCAGTCTGCCCCAGTAAACTTCACTACACCCTGACTTGACTTACCTTGGACCCAAATGCCTGGCCACTGTCTGACCCTATTGTATGAGAAAGTCCATACCTGGGTAAGATGTCCTCCAGCAATTCCTTCACCACCACAACCTTTGCTGTCTCAGCCTTAGTTGGGAATGAAAGAACCGAAAGAAAAAACGGGGTGCTTCTGCACCCCATGCCTCGGAAACCGGCACACCCCAAAACACTCACGAGAGACAGACCTGATGCAATTTCGCAAGAGGGTTTTAATTTCCAGAGCTCTGGGGGGCTACTGTCTCCCCAGCAAGGTAAAGATGTCAGGTCCCCTCCACCTGGGCTCAAGCCCGTCTTGGCGGGATCTCCTCACATAGACCCAGTCTCCTGGTTGAAACTTATGCAAGTCCAGAATCAGGCCTGCTTCATAGAGCTTCTAAGCCAATCAGTTCAAACCATCCGAACCTGAGCTCTCTGACAACAGTTCTACAATGGCTGCCGACCGCAGGCTGGGAACAGTGGGGACTGGGATACCACACATCATCTCAGAGGAGGTTAGTCAAAACTGGTAAGGAGAATTCCTTACCAGATATAGGGCAAAGGGAAGGAGCATCACCCAGCCCTTGACAGTTTCTAAGGCTAATATAGTCAAGGTCTCTCTTCATCCTTTCTACCTGTCTGAACTTTGAAGTCAGCATGCACAATGCAATTCCCAGTCTGCCCCAGTAAACTTCACTACACCCTGACTTGACTTACCTTGGACACAAATGCCAGTCAAGTGCCAGTCGCTGCTTTAAAGTGACATCCAACTTTTTAAAACTTTTTTTTTTTGGTTTTTCGAGACAGGGTTTCTCTGTGTATCTCTGGCTGTCCTGGAACTCACTCTGTAGACCAGGCTGGCCTCGAACTCAGAAATCCGCCTGTCTCTGCCTCCCAAGTGCTGGGATTAAAGGCGTGCGCCACCACGCCCGGCTTTAAAAACTTTTTTAAAAAAGTCATTTCTTTGTACGTGTGTTTGCCTGCATAAACGCGTATCAGGTATGTACTGGTGTCCCCGGGGCATCAAGTCCCTGGAACTGGAGTTATGTTTATGAGCTTCCTCGTGGGTGCGAGGAATCAAACCGGGGTCCTCTAGAAAAGCAGCCAATGTTCTTAACCAATGAGCCTGCTCCCTAGACCCTGCACTGTTGCCTTCTTGAAGGAGGTCTTGTCCCCACTGAAAGTCTGGAAGAATTCCTAGTCTAACAATTGCTTTGGCTTTGTTACTGCATGCTGGGATGACTGCCGGTGTGCACAGTGTGCCTGTCTTTTTATGTAAGCCAGGGGATCAATGTCAGGACTTCATGTTGGCACAGCATTTCTCACAGACTGGGCCATTTCCCTAGCACATGTCTTGATTCTTAACAAGTGCCCCAGGTGGGTGTAACCTAGTCTGGTCCTGCTGGGGAAGACAATTTGAGGGGCTTCTGTTACATTAGAATAGTCTTTGCTGGTGTAGGATCATGAATGAGTAAGCTGTGAGCACTCCAGGTCCAATCTAAGCCAGTTCCTGTTGTGGATAGCCCTGGGCTTGTATTTTGATGCTAATTCCACCCCTCAGAGGCTGCAGATAAAGAGTTGCCTCTTCAACCTTCTCTCCACCTTAAATTTTTTTTTTTTTTTTTTTTTGGTTTTGGTTTTGGTTTTGGTTTTTCCGAGACAGGGTTTCTCTGTGTAGTCCTGGCTGTCCCGGAACTCACTCTGTAGACCAGGCTGACCTCGAACTCAGAAATCCGCCTGCCTCTGCCTCCCAAGTGCTGGGATTAAAGGCATGCGCCACCACCGCCCGGCAGCCCACCTTAACTTTTAAAATAAAGGCTTGAGCCGGGCGATGGTGATGTCCTGTAATCCCAGTACTTGGGAGGCAGAGGCAGGCAGATTTCTGAGTTCGAGGCCAGCCTGGTCTACAGAGTGAGTTCCGGGACAGCCAGGGCTACACGGAGAAACCCTGTCTCCAAAACAAAACAAAACAAAACAAAAAAGCTAAATAAATGAATGAATGAATGAATGAATGAATGAATGCATGCTCGAACCAATGATTGGGCAGGAGGAAGGGGGAGAAGCTGATGAGAGGATCCATATTTCTAAGCCCCTAGCAATTAGCCTAACACAGAAAAGTTTGTTTATTCTGCCCTCAGAGAGGCTGCTGGCCTTGGGAGAGCGCTCCCAGCTCCGCCTTCCTGAGACAAACATTCCCAACCACTCCCTGCTCCCGAGACACCTGGCATCTTGCGCAAGGTTTAACTATGTTTGAGATAAACCTGTAACCCTCCGCTGAGCCACGAAGTGCTGCCTGACCTTCCCTGCTCATCCCTCCCTTTTTTCCTTTGTAGTCTTTTCTCTAAAAACTCCCGACTGCGACTGCAGCTGCGCCAGATCGATCTCCTCTGCCCCAGCGCCGGCCCACCCAACACCAGGATTACAAGCCCCGGGACTTTACTTTGGACACTGGGGATCCAAACTCAGGCTTTATGAAGCAAGCACTTTACCCAGCGATCCAACCGTCTCCCCAACCCATTCTGCAACTATTTCCTTTCAGAAGAGACCACATGGGTCTTTTAGAACCAGCCTGGTAGTTTGTGAAAGTCTAGATATGTTTACCCAGGTGCAGCAAGCCACACACTAAAGCAAGAGAACGAGTTCATCAACTATCTGACCGCCCAGGGCTCGACACAGCTGTCAGATGAAGAGCAAAACAAAACAGATTACAAGTGCTTGAGGCCCTGGTAAGTGGGAATGCCAGCATGCTGCAGTGGAGGATCTAAAATCAGGCACACCTTTAATCTCAGCACCCAGGAGGCAGAGGCAGGCTGGCTTCTGTCAGCTTGTTCTACAAAGTGAGACCCTGTCTCCGATAACAACAAAACTCATCGAGGTCCAACCCAGTCAGACAGCGAGTAGACCTTTGTTATAGTTAGGGACGTGAGTTAAAGTCTTCAGAACAACTGTAGCGTGTTTGTCTGTAAAGGTTCTGTCTGGAGTAACACCAGCTGGTAACAGGAGACAGTGCACTAGGCTTTAGAACTTTCAGGTGCTAATGCTATCTTCGGACTTGTTAATATGTTTACATTTTCTTAAAGATTATATTTGTTTTATGTATATGAGTACACTGTAGCTGCCTTCAGACACACCAGAAGAGGGCATCAGATCCCATTACAGAAGGTTGTGAGCCACCATCTGGGTGCTGGGAATCGAACTCAGGACCTCTGGAAGAGTAGTCGGTGCTCTTAACTGGTGAGCCATCTCTCTAGCCCATGTTTATATTATTTACAATTATGACACGTTTAGAGATCAGAGTACAATCTGCAAGAGTCAGTTCTATCCACTACATAGTTCTGGGGAATTGAACTCAGGTGGACTCGGTATGAGCAAACATCCACTCACCCCTCCACTCACCCCAAGTAGAACTAAATAAGGATACCACTAAAGTCTAACTTAGTGAACCAGCAAATTTAGGATTAAATACAGTAGTATAGGTAATGGGTTATTTACATGAACAGTAAAAAGTCAAAATCAGTTCTATCATCTAAAGTCTATCATAGCATGAATGACAGCTCATTAAAGCTGAGATCCTGAGAGCTCAGTGCCCTGCCCACAGGCAGCTCAATAGGTCCAAGAGTATTTCTTTCAGGAATCTCAGCTGGTCTGAGTGTTTCTTAGCAGTTCTTACTGCTTATAAAACTTGGAGAGAACGAGAGGGAGGCTCTCATGCATCTGGCTAGTTCCAGGACTTCCTAAAGTTTCCAAGTTGGTTATTTCTGCATTTTAACAACCCTCCCTTTAGAATTTCCTGCAAGATGGGATGTTTTTTCACTGAGGAAATTGTTACATAACCCGAGGTTCCTTTTTCCTTGTAAAGAGGAGATCACCAAGTTAGGAGAAAAACCTGCTGGAGGGGGGTGGGAGAAAGAGTAAGGATGGATACAATCAAAATACATTGTATACACAGATGAAATTCTTGGGGTTTTTTTGTTTGTTTGGTTTGTTTTGGTTTTGGGTTTTGTTTGTGTGTGTGTTTGTGTGTGTGTGTGTGTGTGTGTGTGTGTTTTTTTTTCTGAGACAGGATTTCTTTGTATAGCCCTGGTTGTCCTGGAACTCACTCTGTAGCCCAGGCTGGCCTCAAACTCAGAAATCCACCTGCCTCTGAATCCCAAGTACTGGGATTAAAGGCACCAGCAACCACTGCCTGGCTTTTTAATTTTTTTTTTTCATCAGAAAACTCTTGGACCTGATAAACCATTTCAACAGAGGAGGATATAGTCAACATGCAAGAGCCAGTAACTTTCTATAGAAAAACAATTTAAGTAGCTGAGAGGAACAAAAAGTAGCGAAAGAATCCAGTTAACCATAGTGAGAGGTCCCAACTTAATAAGACCCCTAGCAACTAGCCCCACTCAGAAAAATTTGTTTGTTAGTCTGTAGCCTAAGAAACCCTTGCAGCACTCTCAGCTCCAGAAACTAGTTCATTACAGTGTTGACACACCCAGTGTTTGGCTTAATGCCCCACCACACAATGCTCCAAAAAAATATTTGCTCAAGACAATCTATAACTTTCTGTTAATGCATGAACTCTTGCTGAACTTCCCTATTCTTGTGGGTTTTGCTTTTATATACCCCTGACTTCAGTTGCTAGAGGCCAAACTGCTCTGCCCCTGCGAGGGTCATGAGCTTGGCCCCAGT
The DNA here is from genome assembly GCA_964023405.1 of Apodemus agrarius. Taxonomy (NCBI): domain Eukaryota; kingdom Metazoa; phylum Chordata; class Mammalia; order Rodentia; family Muridae; genus Apodemus; species Apodemus agrarius. The sequence continues at coordinate 22,415,680 of OZ030012.1, read as the reverse complement.
GCACTGGTTCTCTGAATAAACCTCTGCGTTTGCATCAAGAAAGGTCTCCTGTGAGCCGGGCAGTGGTGGCACATGCCTGTAATCCCAGCACTTGGGAGGCAGAGGCAGGCGGATTTCTGAGTTCGAGGCCAGCCTGGTCTCCAGATGCTGCAAGCCGTAAGCCGCTCGTGGCAGGTTCGGTTGCAGGGGAGACCATGATTCCAGGACCAGGAAGGCAGGAAACGGCGAGAATGACAACACATACGCAGGATACTTTTACATTGTAAAAAGAATCTGTAGTTTCTCTAATAAGGAGCCCTGTTTTAGGGCCCCCTATTTGAGCGTTAGGTTCTGACAATTACATAATAAATAATATAGCATGCTAGTTAACATGGCTAGCATCCTTAGGTTATGAGCTAAAACATTTTAAGACATCTCTGTCTAAGCTAGAGATCTTGCCTAGGGCAGCAAGATTTTTCTTAAAAATGGCAAGATTCCCTCTAAGCCAGACATTTTGCCTGGCCCAGAGAATCTCTGCTCTAGACTCACTAGCTTCTTCTCCAAGCCAAAAGAAGTTGCCTCTCATAGACAACTGCTTGACATTTACATAGTAAAAGATGTAGCTAGCTAAGCAGGGGTAATTTACATGATCATACCGCACAAAAGGAATGTGGATTCATCCAGATGGAGCATATCCTGAGGACCAAGCTTAGAAATGTAAGGTCATGGGCAAAGACATCTTTAGACTAAATGAGTCTAACATCTAGCTTTGTCTGTAAAACTTAAGTCTGTGAAACTTAAAAATCTCCTATATCTTGTAATGTCAGACAAGCCAGGACTTGTTTTCCCTTAGGTAACATATAGCCTCATTAATATTTCATGAGCTGAAGTCTGAGCCTCACCTGGGAAGGGCTGTTATTGTGGGTGTTTGAATAGCTGGTGATTTCGCTGGCTTAGCAAGACAAAAGATGGCACCTCTGTAACCTTCCTTGGGGGGCTCTGAGCTTAGTGCCTACTTCATATGTAGATTTTACAGCAAGCCCACAGTTACAGACAGGATCTGAACCATAGCATATTATGAGAGCTTAATATTAGAATGAGTTATAAATGATATTTATTTATTTATTTATTTATTTGTTGTTTTTTTTTTTCAAGACAGGGTTTCTCTGTGTAGCCCTGGCTGTCCTGGAACTCACTCTGTAGACCAGGCTGGCCTCAAACTCAGAAATCCGCCTGCCTCTGCCTCCCAAGTGCTGGGATTAAAGGCATGTGCCACCACTGCCCGGCATAAATTATTTTCTTAATTTTACATGGTCTTGGCTACCAGAAATAAAAGAGATTAGAAAAGATGCCAGATGAAAATTTATGGCTTCTCTGTAGTAGGGTTTATGCACGCCCTAAGAGGCATTTTTTCCGCACCTCTGTTCTGCAGAAATATCTTACAGGCACTTACTAGAGCTTAATGCAGCATCCAGAGTGAGTTCCAGGACAGCAGCTGGAGCTACACAGAGAAACCCTGTCTCGAAAAACAAACAAACAAACAAACAAACAAACAAAAGAATGGTCTCCTGTGAATCTTTGGGGTGTCGCTGCATCTCAAGACTTGAGTGAGGGTCTCCCTTATCTGGGGGTCTTTAATAGCTTGCTAATCACAGAGAAAATAAACCAAGAAGGTGAAAGATTTCACAATGAAAATTTTAAGACACTAAATAATTAAAAGCCAGCTATGGTGATCCCAGCACATGGGAGGCAGACCGTTCATAAAATTCAGAATTTTATGAAGCCATAATGAAAAATCAACTAATCATCTTCAGTAAAAAAACTAAAAGACCTGTAATCCCAGCACTTGAGAGGCAGAGACAGGCAGATTTCTGAGTTCAAGGCCAGCCTGGTCTACAGAGTGAGTTCCAGGACAGCCAGGGCTATACAGAGAAACCCTGTCTCAAAACACACACACACACACACACACACACACACACATATATTGCAACTGCGCTATAGCTTAGTGGCAGAGCACCTGTCTGGCCCAAAGGTGCTCCCGGGTTTAAACCCCTAGCTCAGCGAAAGCTAACTGAATCAAGGAAAACAGTTTTGGACTAAAGCAGTGGGCCTCACCACCAGAGTTCGGTTGGCAGGATTGGCACATTTGCAAAGACAGGTATCACACAGTGCTGTCCGAAGAAAGAGACCGAGAATGAGAATAACTGAGCGGAGCGCAGAGAACGGTGATGTTGGAGAGAGCGCACGTGTTCTCAGCAAACTAATGGGGGAGATGGCGACATGTAACAGAGATATCAAAAGAAATGACAACCAAGGAAGAAGGACCTCAAACTCACGAAGATCCACCAGCCTCTGCCTCCTGAGGGCCGAGATTAGAGATGTGTGTGTGTGTGTGCGCTCGAGAGCGTGCACATGCCAACACAACCAGTCACAGACCTTTCTCCAAGTATTAGTAAGAAAAGACTCTCCCATTGAGAAGCACATTTTATGGGACAAAGGCATGCTAGCATTCCTCGAATCCCTTGAATTAGAAACACTTCAGTTCAGTCACGGGGGCCAACACACTCCAGGATAGGCAGACAGCATTTATTAAGATGATCACAAGCCCAACAAAGCCAACACAACCTGCTTAACTACTCACATTTCTTACAGATGACTTTGGAATAACATGAGACTATTAGTATTCAGAAAGAAAGCCAGTTTGTAGCTTTCATATGCTTTCTACAGGTTCTGTACATATGAGTGCTTGCCAGCTTACACTTGTAGGACCCCCAAAAAGGGAGACCCTTACTCGAGTGTCAGGATAGCACGCCCCAGGAAACACGAGAGACCGGCTTGATGCAAAAGCACGAGGCAGTTTAATGACGGAGCTCAGGGCCAACACACATCTCACACAGGAGACAGAGGAGTCGACCCCGAGGCTCAGAAATCAAGGGTTTAACAGGTGGTGGCGGATGCCTGTAATCCCAGCACTCTGGGAAGCAGAGGCAGGCGGATTTCTGAGTTCGAGGCCAGCCTGGTCTACAGGGTGAGTTCCAGGACAGCCAGGGCTATACAGAGAAACCTTGTCTTGAAAATACCAAATCCAAAAAAAAAAAAAAAAAAAAAAAAAAAAAAAAGAAAGTAATAAATAAATAAATAAATAAATAAATAAATCAGGGGTTTATATAGGAAAAGTTAGGGGGGTTGGCGCGGTTACACATAATTGGCTGATTCAAACATTGGCAGGATAATTTTGGCCATGATTACATCAGCAAGTAGTATGTGCAAATTAACATTCCAGCAATGTGATAGGGTAGTTTATTTTGGTTAGCAGGAGGTCAAGTTAACCTCATAGGAAGGGGAAGAGGGGGAAAGTGGGCGATTCCAGATGGCCTACAGCCTTGTGGAGATTGTTTATTGAAAGGATAAGGTTGTAAGCTAGGAATCCCCCGTGCCTGAGTCTAGGGTGACCCCAAAGGAGCAGAGGTTCAGTCCACACTTTGTTGGCCTGGAAGTGTGCACATATCCCACCCGCCTCCAGGGTCCGACCACGAACCTCTGGGAGTGTCCCTGGCGCCTTTTCCCATCTTGCCCTGCAGAGCAGCTGTGGCAAGAAAAAGCGCGGCTGGGGGCTGGCAGGATCACCGCGGGGGCTGCAGAACTCCTGCTTGAGGGGGCGCTTATGTCCCCCCTATTGCCAGTGGGGGAGGGTGGGCGCGACTCTGTGCGTGGTGGCCATGTTAGCGGAAATGACTTAACTAGTTCTTCTGGCCTCTGTGAGAGGCTGATAGGTTCTCAGAGAGCGCGGGTTTGGATGGTTTGAACTGATTGGCTTAGAAGCTTGTGGTAGGCGGGTTCTGTTATAAGCCTATAAAAGGCCAATCCAAGCCAGCCCACATTGGGCTCACTTCTTTTACCCTGCATGGGGAGACTGTGACTTCCCCCCCAGAGCTCTGGAAATTAAAATCCTCTTGCAAATTGCATCAGGTCTGTCTCTTGTGAGTGTTTCGGGGTGCCGGTTTCCGAGGCGTGGGTGCTGGGGTACCACCATTTTTTTCTTTCGGATCTTACATAATCTTTCATGGTCAGTTAGTTTTTTCTGATGATTTAGCAGCCTTATTCCAGGCTTGTTCCCTCTTATTCCAGTCCTGTCCCTCTTTCTTTAAGTTTATTTGCTTGACTATAGATTCTGTGCTTTAATTATGGGCACTTAAATTTTAACTCCTTCACACTTATGGGCACCTCATGCACAGCTGGTACCCCCTGAAGTCAGGGGAGGGCATCGGATATCCTGGAATTGGAGACCCAGATGTTTGTGAGCCACAAAGAGGGTGTCAGGGCAAGCCTTGGTCCTCGGCAGGAGACAGGCTAAGAAGCACTAAACCACCTCTCCAGCCCCCCCCCCTGTCTTTTATCCGATTTCCCTCAAGAACGTCCGTCATGGAACAGGATGCATTCCCTGCAGCAGGCTTATCGTATCGTTTTCACCTGTAACTTCTGAATTACAAGTTTTCACGAGACTTTAGAATCAACTGGCATGGCCGCTGTGGTCAGGCCTTCAATCCCAGCTCTCGGGAGGCAAAGGCAGAGCTCTGATCTGTGAGTTCAAGGCCATCTCAGCGACACATACTTACTCCAAATCAGCCACATCAGCCTGGCCTACAGGACGAGAGTATGAGAGTACTTCAAAATAACAAATTATGTTAAAAACGGCTTGTATTCCGCTGCTTCTGGGTTTGTTTTTTTTTCATTACATTTGTGTACCTGTCAATGTGTGCCATGGTTTGCAGGTGAGGGCCAGTCACCACGTGAGTCCTGAGAAATAACCTGTCATCAGAATGGACAGCAAATTCCTTCATCTGAGGAGCGGTCTCACCAGCTCTTTTTTGTTTGTTTTGTTTGTTTTGGGTTTTTTTTTTTTATGGACTTGTTTTTTTTCAAGACAGGGTTTCTCTGTGTAGCCCTGGCTGTCCTGGAGCTCACTCTGTAGACCAGGCTGGCCTCGAACTCAGAAATCTGCCTGCCTCTGCCTCCCAGAGTGCTGGGATTAAAGGTGTGCACCACCACCACCCAGCATTCACCAGCTCTTTTTTATTTTGATTTGTTTTGTTTTGTTTTGTTTGGGGTGGGGGTGGGGTGAAAACTGGGCTTCTCTGTATAGCCCTGGAACCTATTCTGTAGACCAGGCTGGCCTCAAACTCACAGAAATCCTCCTGGCTCTGCCTCTAGAGGGCTGGAATTAAAGGCATGTGCCACCACTACCTGACTTATGTTTTGCTTTTAATCTGTTTGCTTAGAATTATTATTATTATTGTTGTTGTTGTTGTTATTATTAGATTCTCGGTACATAACCTGGAATGTCCTCTAATTCAGGGCGATTGTGCCTCTACCTCCTGCATGGAGACCATCAACTCCCACAAGTTAGCTCTGACGTGGGTACTATGGCACATGTGAGCTCACACATGCACAAACATGTGCACATTTTTTACACATTTCCTATAAGAAATGTAAAAGTGAAAAGTCATTTAAATGCTGAAAAATGGGCCAGAAAAATATTGAAAGAAATCCAGAGCCCTGCGTGAGGTTTGATGACAGTGACGGCGATGACGATGTGTGAATGTGTGTGTGGACACAACTGCCGCCTCAGACGTGTGGAGGTCACTGAACACCTGGCTTCCGTCCTCGCCTACCTTCACATGGGTTCCAGGAATCGAACTCCGGTCACCAGGCTTGCATGGCTAGAGCCTTTATCTGAAGGACCCACTGTAGCTAATTCTATTTTGTGTTCAGACTCCATCTTATGTCCAGCTTGTCCTTAGTTTGAACTTAGTAACTGGAAAAACCATAGCTTGTTTCAGGAACCAAGATGCCCCCCAAACAACAGCCACCCTACCCAAGACACCCCCCCCCCAAACAACAGCCACCCCACCCTTGGTAACAGGAAATACCCTGTGTCATGCCCCGGGGAAAATGACTTGTGTTAACCACGAAAAGCATAGCAAAGTTTATGACACTAGCTAAATGTTTTGTGCAAGCTATGCCTTTCAGAAATGTCACCCAATCATGTGACTGCAAGGTGGCAAGCCCCTTGCCCTGCTTCAACTGTATCCAAGGCAAGGCTGCCCCAGCCTGGCATCTTCCACACCCATCCGATCTGCTGCAGCGGAGAGGCTGGAGACGGCTGAGCTTGACTCTGCTTTTGCATGAGTTGGACTTCTGGCGGTCTTTGCTGGTCTATGGGGACCCATGATCTGGGCATTACATTACCCACTTATGCATTTCACCGGCCCCACAAGTGTTTTTGACTATAACATGGTCAGAATTGACTTACCCGAGAGGGGCAGGCTGGCAAGGTTACACTCAAAGGTCACTCTAGTTTGCTTTAAAGCATGGCTCATTGGCTTACTGCACTTTCCTTTGAGATGCTTCTCAGAAAACTTCTCTGCATATTTGGTCATCTGTATCAAAATTCCTGACAGTGAAAGATTTACCCCAGCTCCTGGGAGTTACGAGCTCTTTCTCCTGTCTCCTTAATTCTTCTGTCCTTCTTTTTTGTGGGGAGTGAGGGGTAGTATTTGGGGACAGAGTTTCCTGTGTAGCTCTGGCTGTCCTGGAACTTGCTCTGTAGACCAGGTTGATCTTGAACTCTCCCTGCTTCTGCCTTCCTTCCGCGTGCTGGGACTAGAGGTGTGTGCCACCATGATTGGCCCTTCCTGTCTTTCTTTCCTACCTCAAAACTTTCAAAAATTAAAGTGCAAGGTCACCTTTGCTCCACAGGAGTTTGAAGCCAATCTGGGCTACATGTGAACCTCACACCCCCACCACCCCACCCCCGGCAAAGACAATGGTACTTTTAAGGTATAAATAACGACTGAATTTTGACCATCAATTTTAAGAGGAAGATCTTGCCGGGCGGTGGTGACGCACACCTTTAGTCCCAGCACTTGGGAGGCAGAGGCAGGTAGAGGCAGGCAGATTTCTGAGTTCGAGGCCAGCCTGGTCTACAGAGTGAGTTCCAGGACAGCCAGGACTACATAGAGAAACCCTGTCTCAAAACAAACAAACAAACAAACAAACAAAACAAAACAAAACAAAAAAAAAAAAAGGAAGAGCTTGGAGTTGGAACAGGGACTGAGGTTGACAGCCCTGGCTGCTCTTCCAGAGGAACTCACAAGTGTGTGACACTAGGCCCAGGGGAGCAGACACCTTCCTCCAAGCCCATCAGGCACAGACATGGTACACAGATATACATTCAGACAAAACATTCATGAACAAAAAGAAAAAACAAAGTTAAAAATGTAAGGAGGAAAGCCGGGCGTGGTGGCGCACGCCTGTAATCCCAGCACTTGAGAGGCAGAGGCAGGCGGATTTCTGAGTTCAAGGCTAGCCTGGTCTACAGAGTGAGTTCCAGGACAGCCAGGACTACACCGAGAAACCCTGTCTTGAAAAACAAAAAGGAGGATGTTCTTCCTTATCCAAAATGTGTGTGTGTGTGTGTGTGTGTGTGTGTGTGTGTGTTTGTGTTTAAAAAACAACATTTAGGATACAAGGACGTGTGGATGCTTTGTTTTCAAGCCTGTGAGTGCATTGTGTGCCTGTCCAGTGCCTTTGGAGACCAGAGAGAGGCCTGGATCCTGGGACTACGGTCTATCAGGTGACATGCACTTCCATCTTGTGGTGGTTTGAATAATATTGGTCCCCACAGGACACATGTATCTGAACGCTTAGTCATCGGGGAATGGGACTGTTGGAAAAGATTAGAGGGTGGGGTCTTGATGGAAAAATTGTGTCACTGGGGGTGATGTTGTAACTCAACAGACCCCCTCAGCACACAGCTTGACGAAAGACTGATGCAAGAGCAGGAGGTTTATTGTTCCACGTACCTGGGGTTGCTCAGCCACGAAGGGAGAGTCAACCGTGAACACAGAAAGCAGACATCTTTTACACTCTATTTGCAAGGGGGGCTGGATTACTATGAGTAACATGGTTTTAAATTTACAGGTCAAGAGGGAACCTTGGTAGCAAGACTGTTGACAGTCTGTGGTTTTACCTGGAGAGCCAGTAGCAGGAGGGGCAGGAGAGTGATTCAGGTAACTAGTCCTTTTATTTTGTCTTGTCTTGGTCAGAACAGCTTGGTTACTTTGCTCGTGAAAACTTTAGGTTCTGTTAGGCACCAATGAAGGTCAGAGCAAGAGCTGCAGCCAGAGCTCCCCAGCCAGGCTGACCCCTGCATTTCTTAAAGGGGAAGCTACAGAGTCAACTTTCAGCAGCCTGTCACAGAGAGGCACTGTTGCTGGGAAGGGACCTTGCTTTTCACAGTGAGGGTTGCAATTTTCAAAAGCTCATGAGTCTCTGTCTGTGTGTGTGTGTGTGTGTGTGTGTGTGTGTGTGTGTGTCTGTCTGTCTGTCTGTGTTTCTGTGTCTCTGTGTGTGTCTCTCTCTCTTTGTCTCCCCCATCCCCTCTATCTGTGGATCATAATGTAACTCTCAGCTACTGTTCCCGCTTGCCTATGTGCTGCTCCCCACCATGATGACAATGAACTAAAGGTCTGTAAGCCAGCCACTACTGAAATGGTTTTATAAGGGCTGCTTTGGTGATGGTGTCTCCTCACAGCATTCGAACAGAGTGACTAAGACACACCCTCTCAGAGGTGCTGTTGGCAAGATAGGTGCTGGACAGGTGCTAAAGATTTATTTATTATTATATGTAAGTACACTGTAGCTGTCTTCAGACACACCAGAAGAGGGGTGTCAGATCTCGTTACAGATGGTTGTAAGCCACCATGTGGTTTCTGGGATTTGAACTCAGGACCTTCGGAAGAGCAGTCAGTGCTCTTAACGGCTGAGCCATCTTCAGCCCAGTTTCCATCTTTTTATAGGTGTTCTAAGAGAGTAAATTTGTTGTTCCCAGTTTTTCATCCTCTTCACCTCCTCCAAGGAAAATCAGTGGGAACATTCCTAGAATGCAGCGGACAGTCACCCCAACAGCCTTGCCCAAATGTGTGCTGACGTGTGTTTGGTGCTTTGGTGTCAGATCAGGAACTGAGAGGCCTGACCTGGACGCCAAGGCCTCAACCTAACCTGCAAGGCCACGCCCAACTAAATCTGAAACGAGCTTTCTCAAAGCAGCAAGCAGCAGCTGCCACTGTTCCCAAAATAATCCCAATAGACGGTTCAATTGGGGTTCCCGCATACCCACAGAGCCAAACCCCACGAAAGGGATCGCGTTGTGGAAGGGTTCCTGTCTCAGCTGTCCTGGAGCGGGTGGTAGAGCTTCGGGTTTTTCTTGTGGGACGGCGGCAATGGACTCGAAGTGGTGCAGCTCTGAGCAAGCAGCTCCTCTTGGTGGAGTGCGGGGTGTAGATGGAGTCGAGTGCCCTGGGCCATGTCCAGCACCTCCACGAGCTCCTTCTTGGGGTGTGCGCCCAGAAGTCGGGGAACCGCCAGGAACCCTGAGCGCCAGCAGCCCCTGGCGGCAGTTAACTTTTTTTTTGTTTGTTTGTTTGTTTGTTTTGAGACAGGATTTATCTGTGTAGTCAGGGCTGTCCTGGAACTCACTCTGTAGACCAGGCTGGCCTCGAACTCAGAAATCCACGTGCCTCTGCCTCCCAAGTGCTGGGATTAAAGGCATGCGCCACCATGCCCAGCTGGCAGTTAACATTTTAAATATAAGGAAAGCACTCTAAAGTAATAAAGCCAGGTGTGGTGCGTGTGACTTTAAGCAGATCTCTGGCCTGCTTGCTCTACCCCTTGAGCTCCAGGCTATCTGTGGTTGTCGACTGTATCTGGAGCTAACTGAAACCCAAGCGCTGAGTGCACCTGTGGGGGATTTTTTTTTTTTTTCTTGATTAGAACTTTTGAGCCGGGCATGGTGGCACATGCCTTTAATCCCAGCACTTGGGAGGCAGAGGCAGGCAGATTTCTGAGTGGAGTGCTGGGGTGCCCCCGTTTTTTCTTTCGGTTCTTACAGCACATGCTTTTAATCCCAGCACTCAGGAGGCAGAGAAAGGCAGATCCCTGAGTTTGAAGCCAGCCTAGTATACAGAGTGAGTTCTAAGACAGTCAGGGCTACACAGAGAAACCCTGTCTTGGAACAAACAAACAAACAAACCCACTACTGTGTGGCAGGACTTTCTCTGTCCAATTACATTAAATATTAGTGCAGCAGGAGGCCTGTGATTGGACAGGGAAAGGGGAGGCAGAGTGAAGAGTTGCAGGGACAGAGATCAACTGGGGGGTGGAGGAGAGCCAAGATGAGGCGGACGGGCAGGAAGAAGATCCTGATCCCGCATGGTTTTAAATAGCCACAGGTAGTTATGATGTCTAAAATAGAATAAGTGGGATTTATCTAATCTAGGTAGGCAGCTTTTATCATTATCAATCAGTTCTGAAACTGTGTGGATATCTTGTGAATTGAGAATTTATTGATATATAAATCTGACTTTTTTTTTTTTTTTTTTTTTTTTTTTTTTTTGAGACAGGGTTTCTCGTGTAGCCCTGGCTGTCCTGGAACTCACTCTGGAGACCAGGCTGGCCTTGAACTCAGAAATCCGCCTGCCTCTGCCTCCCAAGTGCTGGGATTACAGGCATGCGCCACCACCGCTCGGCTCTGACTTGTTAATTATAAGCTTCTAGAGTCTTGTTTCTAACAGGCTGCAGGGTGTTATGGCGGCCGACCTCGGGGTGGGTGGTCGTGTGGGTCTGGTGTGACAGTGAAGGGAACTTGGGAGCTCCAGCCCCGCCAGAGAGTTAGTGGGCAGAGTAGCTGGGTGGAGAGCAGAAACTTGGCGGTTCTTTTTTTTAATATTTCCCACAACACTACTGGGATAGAAAGATGTCTCAGTGGCTAAAAGCACTGACTGCTCTCCCAGAGGTCCCGAGTTCAATTCCCAGCAACCACATGGTGACTCACAACCATTTGTAATGGGATCAATGTCCTCTTCTAGTATGTCTGAGAACAATTACAGTGTACTCATATACATAAATAAATCTTTAAAAATATAGTAACTGCCAAAAAAAAAAACCAAACCAATCCACTACTTATTAAATTTATGTACCATTGTTTAATGACTTTCAGAATAATCTAACCTCAATCTTCATATAAATAACAGAAATCTATAGTCCAGAGTCACAGTTTTAAGAATGAGCATCTGACAAAAGAAAATTCCATTTCTTTCCTTTTATGACTTTTCAAAATTATACATCTACAAACTTACATGAAACTCCCCAATGTTGTCCACATGTATAGAATTGCTTTCCAGTGGTGATCTTCATGAATTCACAATTCCTCAAATAAGCGTCATGTGAACATTCAGGAGGATGGGAGATTAACCATTATTTCTCACTTTTTAAGGGTCCTACAGTGAACCTCTTCACATTCGCAAGGATGCAGCCCACTGGTGGCTTCCCACAACACTAGCATTCATCAAGCTGCCCTAAAATACAAGTTTGTGATTTCCAGATAACTGAGAGACTGAGGGCTTTCACACACTCCTTAGTGCGCAGGGTTTATGTTCCCCTGTGTATCTATGTGGCCTCATTAAGTTGCATATCCACCGAAGGCTTTCCCATCACATACAGTCACAGGGTTTCTTCCTGGGATTCACAACTAGAGAAATGAAAGGCTTTCCAGTTTTATTTTGTTCACAGTGTTTCTCTAAGAGAATATCTTCAAAGGGCCATGGGACAATGGAAGGTTTTACCACAGGATTTGGATCATGGTCCATTATGAGTTCTTCCATGGATTCTAAAGGAGCGAGAGCATCTGAAGGCCTTCCCACACTGCTGGCACTCATAGGGCTTCTCTCCAGTGTGAGTTCTTTCATGGATCCGAACAGAACGGGAGCAGCTGAAGGCCTTGTGGCACTGCTGACACTCGTAGGGCTTCTCCCCCGTGTGGGTCCGCTCGTGCAGGCGGAAGGAGCTGGAGCAGCTGAAGGCCTTCCCGCACTGCTTGCACTCGTAGGGCTTCTCTCCAGTGTGTGTGCGCTCGTGTATCCGAATGGAACTGGAGCAGCTGAAGGCCTTCCCGCACTGCTGACACTTATAGGGCTTCTCTCCCGTGTGGGTCCTCTCGTGCATTTTAAAAGAACTGGAGCAGCTGAAGGCCTTCCCACACCTCTTACACTCGTAGGGTTTCTCCCCGGTGTGGGTCCGCTCGTGCATGCGGAAGGAGCTGGAGAAGCTGAAGGTCTTCCCGCACTGCTGACACTCATAGGGCTTCTCTCCAGTGTGAATCCGTTCATGCATGCGGAAGGAACTAGAACAACTGAAGGCCTTCCCGCACTGCTGACACTCGTAGGGCTTCTCCCCCGTGTGGGTCCGCTCATGGATCCGAACAGAACTGGAGCAGCTGAAGGCCTTCCCACACTGCTTACACTCATGGGGCTTCTCCCCCGTGTGGGTCCTCTCATGCATGCGGAAGGAGCTGGAGCAGCTGAAGGCCTTCCCGCACTGCTTGCACTCGTAGGGCTTCTCTCCAGTGTGTGTGCGCTCGTGAATTTGGAATGAGCTGGGACAATCGAAGGCCTTCCCACACTGCTTACACTTGTAAGGCCCGTCTCCGGTGTGCATTATCATATGCCTTCGGAAGCTTGGGAGAGAAATGAAGGCCTTCCCACACTCCTTACACTCGTAGGGCTTCTCTCCTGTGTGAATCCGTTCATGTTTGCGAAAGGAACTGGGGAAGCTAAAGGCTTTGCCACATTTCCTACATTCATATGGTTTTTCTCCTGTGTGGATCCTCTCGTGACTTCGGAAAGATGTGGGGCAACTGAGAGCCTTCCCACACTGTTTACACTGATAAGGCTTCTCTCCGGTGTGGGTCCTCTCGTGGACCTGGAAGGTTTGGGAGTATCTGAAGGCCTTCCCACACTGCTTACACTCGTAGGGCTTCTCTCCCGTGTGGGCTCGCTCGTGGTTCCGGAAGGAGCTGGGGTGGCAGAAGGCCTTCCCGCACTCCCCACACTTGTAGGGCTTCTCGCCCGTGTGCATCCTCATGTGGCCCTGGAAGGTGGTGTGGTAAATAAAAGCTCTGCCACACTCCTTACACGTGTAGGGCGTCTCCCCCGTGTGGGTCCTCTTGTGTATCTGGAAGGAGCTGGGCCAGCTGAAGGCCTTCCCACACTGCTTACACTCGTAGGGCTTCTCTCCAGTGTGGGTCCTCTCGTGGGTTTGAAATGAACTTCGAAAGCTGAACGTCTTCCCGCATTCCTTACACTGGTATGACGGCCCTCCGTATCCGTGGCTCTCCCACAGTGCGTGCCCACTGTGACACTGCATGTGCCTTTTAAGAGAGGAGCGACAGGAATAGACTTTTCCGCACACAGCGCACTCACAGGGTTTTCCTCCAGGAAGAATATTCTTCTGTTTGAGAACCGGAGCCTGGGTGAAGACTTCCCTACACGGGCTCGTCCAGTCACGGGGTCTCTGTTCCACATGAGCACTGTGAGAATGAGAATCACGAATTAACAATTTCAGAAGCATTATGGATGTCAGAAACACAGATTATACTTCTCCTATTTTCAAGGAGCATGTACAAAGTGAGTACTCTAAGAGAGTTTAAGCGCAGATTTTATGAAAATGGAGATACTGGGGCTGGAGAGGTGACTCAGCTGTTGAGAGCGCTCGCTGCTCTTGCAGAGGACTGAGCTCTGTTCCTGGCACCCATGTAATAGCTCACAACTGTCTGTGAATCCAGTTCTAAAGGATCCACCACCTTCTAAACTCCACATGTACTAGGCATGTACATGCCCATACATGGAAGCAAAACGTCCATACACATAAAATAAGTACATATAAAAAAATTTAAGCTGGGCAGTGGTGGCGCACACCTGTAATCCTAGCACTTGGGAGGCAGAGGCAGGTGGATTTCTGAGTTCGAGGCCAGTCTGGTCTACAGAGTGAGTTCCAGGACAGCCAGGGCTACACAGAGAAACCCTGTCTCAAAAAAACCAAATCACCACCCCCCCAAAAATTAAGTAATATTCATATCGCATGATTTCTTTCTTTCTTTCTTTTTTTTTTCTTTTTTTTTCTTTTTCTTTTGGTTTTTTTCGAGACAGGGTTTCTCTGTGTAGCCCTGGCTGTCCTGGAACTCACTCTGTAGACCAGGCTTGCCTCGAACTCAGAAATCCTCCTGCCTCTGCCCCCCAAGTGCTCGGATTTCCAAGTTATTTCTGATTGATAAATAAACATGCCAACAGCCAATAGCTGGGCAGAAGAGACATGGGTGGGTTTAGGTTTCCTGGGCGTGGGGTCTGAGGAGAAGGTGCGGGAGGAGGAGGGAGAAGCCGCGTGGGTTAGATGATCCATAGAGAGATGGCCCTGAGAGCCGGCCAAGTGGAGTGCAGAGCAGCCCAGAGGAGACACAGCGAGCAGTGAGTGACAACTCAGGGCCAGAGAGCAGAGAGGGCAGGCACCGCCCAGCTCCTGTGCCGCTTAGGGCTTGTCGTAAATACAAAGGCTCTGTGTGTCTTCTGTCCAGGAACTAAAGGGTCAATGGCAGGGTAGAAATTTTGGGCTGAAATTATATAATTTCAACAAGATGTAATATGTTTTCTACTTAAAATATAAATATTTATATTTTATATGATAAAAATAATATATAATTAATAACATATTTAGCCAGGCATGGTGGCACATGCCTGTAATCCCAGCACTTGGGAGGCAGATTTTTGAGTTCGAGGCCAGCCTGGTCTACAGAGTGAGTTCCAGGACAGCCAGGGCTACACAGAGAAACCCTGTCTTGAACAAACAAACAAACAAACAACAACAATAATAATAATATATTTAAATATATAAGTGAACAAACATAAAGTTGGAGTTTTGTTGTTGTTTCCAGTGACACACTAAGCCTCCATCGTAGAACTCCAGTTTCTTTGATGAACACAACTTACCTTGTGTTTTTCCCCTGAGTTTTGTCCTGATCCCTAATGCCGTGGTCTTCCCAATTTTCCCCTAAAAAGAAAAAAAATTACAAATGACAGAAAAATTCATAGGTTCTAGGTCCGAGAGGAACCATCATAACCGGCATACTTATTTACCAACGCATTCCTTTCCACGTGCGGAACAGTGACATCAGTGAGCATGCGACATCTGTTCTTTATCTAGCCGGGTTTAAGGAATTTCATTCTTACCAATAGAAGCCAAGTTAGTGACGGTTTCCTGCATCACATCTCGGTACAGTTCCTTCTGAGAATCGTCCAGCAGAGCCCACTCCTCACGGGTGAAGTTCACGGCCACGTCCTCAAAAGCCACGGAGTCCTAAAGCATCCCACAAAGGAAGAATGGTAACATGACAACACTCAGCTCATGAAGAGCCTCACATGATTCTGCGTCCTACAACATGTCTGTAACACGGTCCTTAACTACAAGATCTGTCTCTACTCAGCTGCTCATAAACTTAACAACACGGTACTTGCAAGTTATTTCTACTGCAGGACTATGACCAAGTCTCCCTGAGCTCGGAGAGATGGGTGGATGCGGGGCATGCTGGGGAAATTCTATGTAAATTAAAAGTTTTCATTTTAGGTAAGGAAAACTTTAGTTTAAAGCTCTAGTATAAAGCATATCACAAACCATTCCATAAAATATATCAAATCTGGGGCTGGAGAGATGGCTCAGAGGTTAAGAGCACTGACTGGTCTTCCAGAGGTCCTGAGTTCAATTCCCAGCAACCACATGGTGGCTCACAACCATCTGTAATGGGATCTGATGCCCTCTTCTGGGGTGTCTGAAGACAGCTACAGTGGACTCATATAAATAAAAAATAATTAAAAAAATTTTAAAAAATATATCAAATCTGTATGATGGCTTAATGGTACACGAGAAGGAGAGAGAGAGAGAGAGAGAGAGAGAGAGAGAGACAGAGACAGAGACAGAGACAGAGACAGAGAGACAGAGAGAGAAGGAGGAGGAGGAGGAGGAAGAGGAGGAGGAGGAGGAAGAGGAGGAGGGAGGGAGGGAGAGAGGGGAGAGGGGAGAAGAAGGGAAGGAAGGAAGTGGTTGGATGGACAAGACAACCCTCATTTGACCCAACCTAGAATAAAAATGTCTCCAAAAGAAAAATCACAGGACAAGGGTTAGCTTGCCCTGTCCCCAGAGTCAATGCGCTGTGAGAAGACACTCTGACAGAAAAGAGGCTAACATCTAAAGGTGCTCAGACTGAGCCGCACCTGGAGCCATGTCTGCCATTTCAGACTTTTATAAATGTTGTGGTACAGATCAAGCTAACTGTTGTCCCTTTGCTCAACTGTGTCTAAAAGACTGAAGCTCTCTGCAAGCGGAACTCTGCAGACTTTCACACCTGACGCCTGTCCTCTGTTGGGTTTGGGCTTAGTGTTAGAGCTATTTTCTCTCTCAGCTTTGCGGCACAGGAACTGTGCAGTTACTAACTGACTCTAGTCCTCTAAGCTAACCTGCCGCCTCCCAGCCAACATGGCCAGGATGCTTGCATTTCAGTGCTGGTCAGGCTCTCTCTGCTCCAGTGTGTTCCCATGGTTCCTAGTGGCAAATGCTTCTCTTCTCCATCTCTATCCTTCCTCTGTCTGGGACTGGAAGTCCCACCCTATTCTCCTCTGCTCAGCCATTGGCTGATCAGCTTTTATTGACAATTCAGAGAATAAATGGGGAGAAATGTTTACACAACATTAAGATCAGAAGTTCTAAGCCGGGCGTGGTGGCGCGCGCCTTTAATCCCAGCACTTGGGAGGCAGAGGCAGGCGGATTTCTGAGTTTGAGGCTAGCTTGGCCTACAAAGTGAGTTCCAGGACAGCCAGGGCTACACAGAGAAACCCTGTCTCGAAAAACCAAAAAAAAAAAAAAAAAAAAGATCAGAAGTTCTTAGAATAAGCATCACAATGATTACAATCAAATATGGGGGGCGGAGGGCTGGAGAGATGGCTCAGTGGTTAAGAGCACCAACTGCTCTTCCGAAGGTCCTGAGTTCAAATCCCAGCAACCACATGGTGGCTCACAACCATCCATAATGAGATCTGACTCCCTCTTCTGGAGGATCTGAAGACAGCTATGATGTACTTACATATAATAATAAATAAATCTTTAAAAAAAAAAAAATATGGGGGGCGGAGAAATCAGCATTTGAATAAGACAAGGTGAACTTTACACAATGCACAAAAACATTACTTTTGAGTGGCATCTGGGTACTCAAATCTGATCCTCCACAGGAGACATGCATCTGGAAAGCTAGTGGGAAGAAACATAAGAGTTTTCTAAAACATAGTCCCCAGTACTTATTTCTGTTTTCCAGTCACAAAAATGTCACAGGCTGGGCTGGGGGTAGGGAATGCTGGAGAGATGGCTCAGTGGTTACAGCACCTGCAGAATCTGGGTCTGGTCCTGACTGAAATGGTGAAGAAGTGATAGCTCCAAGGAACGGCTGAAGACGTCAATCCTGAGCAAGATCGGCAGAGAGGGAGCAAGGAGATTAGAGGCAAAGGGGCTGCGAGCCGAATGACTGCGGTTATATTGAAGTCGGAGAGGCTGGGGGAGGGGACCCAGCCCAGTGTCCGGGCTGGAGAACTTAGGGTAGTGGGTAGGGTATGCCAGTCAGAGAAACCCTGTAACAGGTCACTGTGGAGGGAGACTGGCCGCCAAAGTCTACTTTAATATGTTAAATAGGTGGGTGCTTGCGTGCGTGCACACATATATGGACACATACACACGCATACACACACACACACACACACACACACACGGCATCACGCACTCAACAAAACAAAACCTTATATTTAATAGTCATAGTAACATCAAGATGGCTCAGCAGGTAGGGGTGCTTGCAACCAAGCCTGAGGACTTCAGCTCCAACCTGAGGAGAGCTGAATCCAGCAAGCTGTCCTCTGACCTCCCACCACACACTAGCTTGGTCAACACCCCTTAAACCACCTGTGATGGGTTGCATATACTTGGCCCAGGGAGTGGCACTATTTGAAGGTGTGGCCTTGTTGGAGTAGGTATGTCACTGTGGGTGTGGGCTTTAATACCCTAGTTCTAGATGCCTGGAAGTCAGTATTCCGCTAGCAGCCTTCAGATGAAGATGTAGAATTCTCAGCCCCTCTTATACCATGCCTGCCCGGATGCTGCCATGTTCCCATCTTAATGATAAACCTGTCAGCCAGCCCCAATTAAATGTTGTTCTTATAAGACTTGCCTTGGCCACGGTGTCTGTTCACAGCAGTAAAACCCTAACTAAGACATCACCACCTCCTCTCACAGGATAAAAGCTCAAAAGAACACTCTGGGGCTGAAGAGATGGCTCAGCGGTTAAGAACACTGACTGCTGCTCCCGAAGTTCCTGAATTCAAATCCCAGCAACCACATGGTGGTTCACAACCATCCTTAGGAATTCAAATCCCATCTACCCTCACCCTGGAAATCTTCACCCTGCTCTGCCCTACCCCTCACTCCAAGAAATCCTACATAAGCAGTTCTCACTGTGCTGGGGACAGCATACCATGACAGGGACTGCCAGCAGTAGGCCGGGATGGAGCCGGCTCAACAGCCTGCAGCAGCTCTGTAAACAACAGCAGTTCCCATTTCTCCTAACCTTAGCCCCGGACAACAGCCTGGAATCCCAGCACTTGGGAAGCAGAGGCAGGCGGCGGATTTCTGAGTTCGAGGCCAGCTTAGTCTACAGAGTGAGTTCCCGGACAGCCAGGGCTACACAGAGAAACCCTGTCTCTGGGGTGGGGGTGGGGGGTAGGGGTGGGGGGTGGGCGAGGAGTGGTTCCTGGATAAACAAGTATAGAATAGGTAAACTCTTTTTTTTTTCCTTTTTCCGGATTTTGGGTTTTTCGAGACAGGGTTTCTCTGTATAGCCCTGGCTGTCCTGGAACTCACTCTGTAGACCAGGCTGGCCTTGAACTCAGAAATCCGCCTGCCTCTGCCTCCCAGAGTGCTGGGATTACAGGTGTGCACCACCACCGCCCGGCGAATACATAAAACTCTTACAGAGTAAAACTAAGTCAAAACACTGGGACTCTTTAGTGTAACTACCGAGTAAAGGGTCAGCTTGATTCTTTCTGGCCACTGCCTGGCAGCTTTGCCCATGTCATTTATCATTAGAGCTTCACAGGAAAACGCAAGTAGCTGGCCTCAGAGCTCTGAGCTCCTAAGTATAATAAGTTAAAGTTAATGTTTAAATAATGATAAGTTTGCAATTATTATTATTTTGGCTATAGGCCTGGGAATAGGGAAGCTTGAAACTGTGGGGAACAATTGTAATTCTTGATTCTTTGTGGGGTGTGGTTACTGAATTTTATTTGTCAATGATTATACAATGTCTTTTTTTTCTACCTGCTTTTGGAGTATCAATAAAAGACTGGGGCAAGAAAAAGTCGAGAGAGTATGAAAAGAGCATGTGAAGAGAATGTGAGGTGTGTATGGGGAGTGTGTGTGTGAGAGAGAGTGAAAGGGGAACGCACAGAGGTGTGTAGGAGCTCGAGAAAAGCACACAGGAGAAAAGCAGAGTGTGCAGGAGAATGCAGGATGTGTGCAGCCTCAAGCTGCAAGAGAAAGGAGAGAGAGAGAGAGAGAGAGAGAGAGAGAGAGAGAGAGAGAGAAAGCAGAGAGAGAAGAGAGAGTAACTTTAAGCCATGAAAAATTGCCTGTCAGTTTGTACCCCAAAAGTAGTGTCTTATTTATGATGCGCCTTCCAGATACCCCAGCTTCCAGTTGAGAACTGCGATCCTGTGTCGAGGCTGGACCCCGCCATTACTGCTTCTGACCCCAGCAGAGGCAGCCCCTCTCCTGGGTTTTTCCCTCTCCCAATACATCTCTATGTGATGTTTGTTAGGTGTGACCTTGTAGTATTCCTTGGCTTTGACTGCCAGGATACCTCTGTGAGCAGAGCTGTAACACTTTGGCGGGAGCAGAACTTTCTGGGGGCTCCCCTACGGAGCAGAACTGTTACTGTCTCATTGGGCAGACCAGCCCGAAACCTTCCCCTGCAGCAGCCCAACAGAGCTGTTAACACTTCTGTCCGGGAAGCCTTTCCCTTCAGAGCTGCAACTCACACACACCCTTCTCAATAAGTAAATAATTTCAAAAAGAGTCCCCCCCCCCAAAAAAAAAAAAATCTTGACAAAGGGAAGCCAGTTCGTTTGTTCTAAAACTATAATTAAAACACTGCCTCTGGCTGGAACGCAGTGACAGTTGACAAAGATGCAGTCCATGACAGAGACAGCCCAAAGGAGAGAATGTTGGTATTTGGAAACCTGGGGATTTAAGGAAAGCTAAGAAAGAATATGGAATCGTGCGTTCGAGACCCTGATGCCCACAAACTTGGAAACCTTCGAGGGAAACGGTTCCCCATTATTTGGAGGCTGGGAATCCTCATGACCCCGCACCCGAGCTTGGAGTCACAACACAGAGCTGGTCGAGGCCAAGTCGGCACAGAGTCGCAGAATCGCTGGGTCCGCGGACAGAGCGGAGGCTAGGCGGGCAGAGGACTGCAGAGGCGGGCAGGGCAAGCCGGGTGGAGCCGAAAGGAGCCGAACATACCCGAGTGGAGCCGAGAGGAGCCGAGTGGCGCCGAACCTTGCCGAGCCAGCGACGCTCTCCCGCGCAGACTCCAACGCGGAGGCAGAGGCCCGCTCTGTTCGCGTCGGGCTGCGTCGGGTTACCGCTGCTCCTCCCCGCCATCGGCCCGCCGGCCTCACTCACCATTTCCCGGCGTCCTCCCAGCTCCCGCCTCGGCGGCTGAGACCCTGTGCGAACTTGACTGAAGTAGAGTCAGGAGAGCGGCGTTCTCCTTGCCCACGGCCCCTGGCGCCCCCACGCCTGCACGCCGGCGTCTCTGATTGGACGGCTGGCGCGGACACGCCCCCTGAATGACAGCTGAGCACCGAGAATCTCCGAGCCGTCCTGCAGGAGTTTGTCTCCTGGTAGGAGTCTCTCCGTTTTTAATGAGGATTTATTCTTCGACCAGAGACTGCTCTTTGGTGTACGTCTCAGCTCCCTCTGAATGAGGGACAAGAGTGGGCACAGGAAATTACACATTTACTTCCTAGATTAAGCGAGATCACCTTTGTCCAAAGCAAGAGGCAAGGCCAAAACAAAAACAGAATAAACAGGGCCTGAGAGATGGCTCAGCAGGAAGAGGCACCATGAACCTGACAACCACAGGATCTCTCTCTCTCTCTCTCATACCCACCCCCCCCACACACACACACCACACCTTGTTTGTTTTAATCCTGAAATGTGTTATACTGATGTCCTCTCAGACTTAACACAAGGCTGAGCAGCATCTCACAAACTATGTATGATCCAAATTTACTTCATTTACTTCGAAGTAACCTGGAACGCCGGGTCTGGTCGGAGGCCAGCCTGGTCTACAGAGTGAGTTCGTGGTATAGCGAGACTGTGAAGATGCAGAGAGAATAACAGAAGGTGGGGAGAACCTTGCGGTTTCGAGGGGGTGTGTTGAGGTGGGAGGCACAGGAGAGGTCGCAGCAGCGTAGGCTGTAGTGTGAGAACCTGTCTCAAGGCAAAACGAAACATGCTTCCACCACGAACTCATCATGAAACCTTATGAGAAGCCCTAAAAGTCATGTCCTTGAAATGTTTTAAAATTATTTTAGTCATGCTGTGGTGGCTCACACTTTTAATCCCAGCACTTGGGAGGCAGAGGCAGGAGGATCTCTTGAGTTCGAGGCCAGCCTGGTCTATAGAGTGAGTTCCAGGACAGCCAGGGCTACACAGAGAAACCCTGTCTCGAAAAACAAACAAACAAAAAAAAAAACAACAAAAAAACAACAAAAAAACAAAACAAAACAAACACACACACACACAAAAAAAAGGTACTAGGAAGGCATTCTACCACTGAGCTATATCCTAGCCCTTGATTTTCAGTTTCAAATTTGTTGTATCTATGAGTGAGTTGAGTATCTTTCTTCACTCCCGGTGAGTATATCTTCCTTCCTTTCTTCTTTTCTCTCTCCTTTCTCCCTCTCTTTCTCTCTCTCAATCCTCTCATATATTATATTCACATCAGTTCCCCCTCCCTCCCCTCTTGCCAAGATCCACCCGCTCTCTACCTACCCTTAGAGAAAAGCAAGCCTCCCAACTGACATCAAGCAAACGGCAAACACAGCATAACAAGCGACAGTAAGACCAGGCACACAGGATCACATCCAGACTAGACGATGCATCCCAAAGAGTAAGAGACAGCCCCCACTCCCCTCTTAGGATTCCACAAGAACACCGAGCTGCCCAGCCATAACATCTATGTAGAGGACCTAGGTCAGACCCCGACAGGCTCCACCATCGCTTCAGGACCCCATGAGTCAGGTGACTCTGGAGCTGGAGTAATGAATGGTTGTAAGCCACCACACCCACACGGGTGCTGGAGACTGGGCCTGGGTCCTCTGCAATAGCAACAGGTGCTTTTAACCTCTGAATCACCTCTCCGGCAATGCAAATACGCTATTTAAAATTACCTGTTAGCTAGATCTGGTGACACATGACTTTATGAAAATCTTGTCAGGATCTGAGTTTTGGGGTTAATATTGAAACTTAATTCTTAAAGCAACAGGTGGGAGCCATGAGAGGTGAGTAAGATATCTTCATCCTCATGGCTAGAACCCGACCTTACAAGGCCGTTTGTAGTGGGGCTGGAGAGATGGCTCACCAGTTAAGAAATTTGCTCTTTCTGGGGACCCAAGTTTAGTCCCCAACACCCACACTGGGCAGCTCATGACCACTTGTTACTGATACTTCTGGATCCTGAGGGCACCTGCACTCACAGGTACAGACCCCCACACAGAAATACACAACCACACATAAGTATGTAATTGCGTAATCCATAACTGCCAGAGCCTGCCGGTTAGTCAACATGGGAACCACGACTGGGGGAGTGAGAATGATTAGAGGAAAGGCAGAAAGAAGATGCAAGAGACAGCGGGGAGGGCGGCTGGTCGGTGCCACGCCGGCGAGCGAGGGTATGCTCTCAGTGTCTTTTAAAGGCAAGCAACAGAAAGCATGACCAAGTCCAGGTAGATAAACAACGACCACAGACCCTTACGTGGTGAGTTAGGGTACACAGTATCTGTGTCTGACTAAGGCCGTTTCCTTCAGGTTAGGACGGTCTCCCGAGGATCTATGTGTAAGCAGAGGAACTTGGCAGGGTAAAACACACATCTTAATTAAAAATGGACAGGTGACTGCAGCTCCTTCAGGATTAATCACAAGCAAGGAGTCAGTCAAAGTTAACCCCAGAAGTGCTCCCCACAGAGGATGTTAATGCTTCATTTGGTTCAGTTTAGCGGGCTCTAGTGCTGACGGAGCCCTGTTGCTTCAGGCCTGTTGTGAGGTAACACCTGTGGGTCTTGCTGCAGGGACGTCAGCTCACCTCACTGCTGGGAAGTGAAGGAGAGGAAGGGGAGGGACGGAAGTCCCACTGTCTCCTTACTGAGCACGTCAACAACCCGAGGACCTGGGGCTGGAGAGACAGTGTTGAGGTTAAGGGCACTCGCTACTGCTCTCCTGAGGGCCCTCGTTGGATTCCCACACCAGGATTTCACAACTGCCTGTAACTCCAACCTCTCTGGCTTCTGTGACCACCTGCACAAGCCTACACACACAGTCACACACATACACATATTAAGAAAGATAACTCAGGCGTGGTGGTACACTGTTCCTCCTAGTACTTGGGAGGCTGAGGCAGACAGATTTCGAGTTTGACGCCATCCTGGTCTATACAGTGAGTTCAGTTCAACCAGGGCTACATAGAGATCATATCTCAACACCCCCACCTCTACAAAAAACAAACGATGACAAAGACCTCATTAGGCTGTGCTATGAAGGCTCCACCACCTCCCAATAGTGCCACATTGGAGAGCAAACCTTTAAACGGGCTTGTAGGGGCCCTTAAACTCCAGTCTACAGCTGGGCCTACTCCGGGCTGGAGGGCTTGTCTAGGGTACACGTGGCCCTAAGCTCTGTCCCTACTGACTCGGAGGATTCTAAATCCAGAGCTCTGTTCTAATCCTCAGGATTGCCGACCCTGTACAGCAGCCTCCCGGCACCGCTAGTTTCTGTCAGAAGGTCACTCCATGCCTGGGGAAATGGCCTAGTGGCTAAAACACCTGCCACGGATGTATGAAAAGGCAAGCGTCAATCCCCGGAGGCCACAACAGCTGCGAGTGGGGAGTGTCCTTAGTGACATTCCATTCGCAGCGATAAAGCACCCTGACCAAGGCAACTTATGAAAGAAAGACAGTTCTGGTGGGGCTTACGGGTTTCAGAAGGTGAGTCCATGACAGTGGAGCAGAGACAGAGGCAGGTCCCTCCCAGGGCTGATATCTTGATTTGAAAGTCGGAAGCAGAGAAGCTCAGAATAGCCACCCCAGTGACACACCTCCCCCAACAAGGTCACACCAGTTTTACCAACTGGGTATTCAAATATATGAGTCAATGGGGGCCATTCTTTTTTTTTTTTTTTTTTTTTTTTTTCCAGACAGGGTTTCTCTGTGTAACCCTGGCTGTCCTGGAACTCACTCTGTAGACCAGTAGACCAGGCTGGCCTCGAACTCAGAAATCCGCCTGCCTCTGCCTCCCAAGTGCTGGGATTACAGGCGTGTGCCACCACGCCTGGCCCTTATTTATTTATTTTATGTGTATGAACACACTGTAGCTGTACAGATGGTTGTGAGCCATCATGTGGTTGCTGGGAACTGAACTCAGGACCTCTTCTCACGCCTGCCCTGCTCACTCCTGCCCAAAGATTTATTTATTGTTTTATGTAGGTGAGCACACTGTAACTGTCTTCAGACACACCAGAAGAGGGCGTCAGATCTCATTACAGATGGTTGTGAGCCACCATGTGGTTGCTGGGATTTGAACTCAGGACCTTCAGAAGAGAGCAGTCAGTGCTCTTAACCATTGAGCCATCTCTCCAGCCCCCTGGGGCCGTTCTATTTCAACCAACACAGTAGCGACTTAATTGCTGTGTTCCTACAGTAAGATGGAAGGTGCAGACCAGAACCCTGGGAAGCTCCTGGGTCCAGCAGTGTAGAGTATGCAAAGAGACCACACACACACATACACACACACACACACACACACACACACACACAAATATTAACAACAACCAATCAGAGCTGACCAGATGGCTCAGCAGGTAAAGGCACTTGCTGGGCACGTGTGGCAGCCTGAGTTTGGTCCCTACCACCCATGTAAAGGAAGGACAATGGACAGCAGACAGGTGTCCTCTGCCCCACACAAACACGTGATCCCCCACCCACACACTAATAAATGAAAAGGGGGTTTCAAATGTTATTCTGGAAACACTGCTGAGGCTGAGGCAGGAGGACTGTTGAGTTCCCGGCCATCCTGATAGCAAGAGCTAGTCACAGAAAGAATGGGAGGGCTGACAAAATGGCTCAGGAGGCAGAGAGGACCCTGACTGCCATCCCTGAGAGCCTGATCCCCTCCCCCCAACCCTCCCGATATCGGTGTGAAGCAGGAGAGAGTCAGAGCTGTCCTCTTCCCTCATACATGCCTTTGGGTTAGAACAGTGCCTTTCTCCGTTTTACATGCCATCCCAAAGCCTTCTCCATAGCAACCACTGTAATTCATGTCCGCTGGGTACTAACTTGAGAAGTCACCCCATCGTCTTAAAACTACCCGTGTTTATGTGTGAAGTGCAAAGCCTACAGCGGCCAGAAGAGACCTTCAAGTCCTCTGGACCCGAACTCACAGCCGTGAGATGTCAGACATGGGTGCTGGGAACACAGGCTCTGGAAGGACAGCAAGCACTCTTTTTTTTTTTTTTTTTTTTTTTTTTTTGGTTTTTTGAGAACAGGGTTTCTCTGTGTAGTCCTGGCTGTCCTGGAATTCACTCTGTAAACCAGGCTGGCCTCGAACTCAGAAATCCGCCTGCCTCTGCCTCCCAAGTGCTGGGATTACAGGCGTGCGCCACCACGCCCGGCTCCAGCAAGCACTCTTAACCACAGGGTTTCTCTGTGTAGCTCTGGCTGCCCTGGAGCTCTCTGTGTAGACCAGGTTAGACTTGAATTTACAGAGATTCACCTGCCTCCACTTCTCAAGTACAGGGATTAAAAGCCTGCGCCATCACGCCTAACTAAAGAATCCATTTGTCTACCTTCTGGCCCATCTCAACAAAATGTGCTGTTTTATACACACACACACACACACACACACACACACACACAGAGAGAGAGAGAGAGAGAGAGAGAGAGAGAGAGAGAGAGAGAGAGAGAGAAGGTTTTATTCTTTTATTTGTAAGGTTTTTCCTCAGCCTCTTCACGCTTCCACATAAAATCTGACAGTCCATGACTTACCCATTTTCTCTGAACAAGAGTTTCCCTCCAGTAACCGTTTTCTGTACCTGAACCAGGACAGTAACAGATTCTCTCAGGACCCGTGGTGTTCTCCAAGTGCAGGCTTTCCCTACACAACGTGAGCACTCTCGTGCCGCAGAACCGCACTGGGGGAGCCAAAGGCTTTCCCACAGAACTTACATCTGTAAGGCCCAACACCGGTGTGCCTGATCATGTGTCCTTGGAGGCCAGAATTAGAAATGAAGGCCTTTCCGCACCGCTGGCATTCGTAGGGTTTCTCTCCGGTGTGAGTCCTCTCGTGTTTGCGGACTGAGGTGGAGCAGATGAATGCTTTCCCGCAGTACTTACACAGGAAGGGCCTCTCCCCCGTGTGCGTCCTCTCGTGTTTACAAAGTGCGCTGGGCGAGTTAAAGACTTTTCCACACTCCTTACACTTATACGGCCCGCCCCCAGTGTGCCTTATCATGTGTCCTTTAAGGCCGGAGAGAGAGCTGAAGGCCTTCCCACACTCCCTGCAGCTGTAGGGCTTCTCGCCAGTGTGGGTCCTCTGATGTCTTCGGACTGAGCCCCAACAACTGAAGGCTTTTCCACACTGTTCACACCGACAGGGCTTCTCTCCTGTGTGGATTCTTTCGTGGATTCTTAGTGAGCTGGGATAGTGCAAACCTTTTCCACACACATTACACTTATGAGGTCCACCTTCAGCGTGAGTTAGAACGAAGTCACCAAGGCTGGTAACAGCAGGGAAGTCTTCCTCGTGTTCTCCGCACCCGTAGGGTTTGTCTTCACGGTGAGACCTGCCCTTGACTTGGAAAGAGTAATCCCAGAAGGCTGTCTCGCATCGCCTGCGTTTGTAGTCACGTACTTCCTGTGCAGTGTCCGCACGGCTGGGCTTCCGGGATGAGCAAGGCACGAAGGCTGTTCCGCACACACCACACTCACAGAGACTGACTCCAGGAGAGCTTCTCTTTTCCAGATCGTGGTCAAGAATTTGGCCGATCGAGGCTCCACAGTGGCCACCTCGCTTGCTGTCACTCAGTCTCTCCACAATATGGCTGCTGTTAGAAAATAATTAGAACTCATCATAAAGGCTTTGCTCGCAACTTCACATTCACCTATACGCTGCAAATCTATGTTTCTACTTGGGGGCCGGAGAGAGAGCTCTGCAGTTAAGAGTATGCACTGTTCACTTCTTTAATGCTTTTATTATTCTTTTTGTTTGTTTGTTTGTTTTTGAGACAGGATTTCTCTGTGTAGCCCTGGCTGTTCTGGAACTCACTCCGTAGACCAGGCTGGCCTCAAACTCAGAAATTTGCCTGCCTCTGCCTCCCAAGTGCTGGAATTAAAGGCGTGCGCCACCACTGCCCGACTCTTTTTTATGTACAGAGGTGTGTTCCTTACATATATGTCTGTACAAGCACTTGTGTGCCAGAAGACAATGAGCTCCTAGGACTAGTTACAGAAGGCTGTGAGCGGCCATGTGTGTGCTGGGAAATTGAACCTAGGCTCTCTGCAAGAATAACATATGCTCTTAACTTCTGAGCCATCTCTCCAGCCCAAAGAATGTGTGCTGTTCTTACAAAGGACCCAAGTTCGGCTCTCAGCACCCATGTCAGAAGGGCCACAACTACCCTTAACTCCAGCTCCAGAGGAATCCGCTGCCTCTGGCCTTCATGGGCGCACATGTGTGTGTGCATACACATACACATACACATAAACAAAGTGTGAACATAAATAAGTAAGCCTGCGGCTGGGTGGGCTTTTTTTTTTTAAATTCATGTCGCACAAAAATTCTGCGTGTATCTGTACATGTCTGTGTGTGTCCACACATATGTGTACATGTGGAGGCCAGAAGTCAGTCTCACGTGTCTGCCTCAGTCACTTGGCTAATCTTATTTGAGACAGAGTTTCTGCTTTCACAAAGGACTAGCCAATGTGGTCGGACTGGCTGGCCAGTGAGCCCCAGAGAACTACCGAGCTCCACTGCCCAAAAGCCTGGATGACAAGCACATGTCCCCACACAGGTCCTCACAGCGGCTCAGAAGGCATTTCACCATCTGAGCTACAGAGCCACTCCTACCCTTCTGTCATGGGACAATCCTTTCTGTTCTCAGTGAGTTACCTTAGGATTCTGCCCTGATTTCTGTACCAGTCTTCAATATTCTGGTCCCATCTCTCCCCTGCAACCCAGAAGGGAGAAGATTGAGTTATTAGAGAGAAGGATGTATCGGACTCCAGGGTCGTGATCGGCTGCAGTGATGCCATGGTTAGTATCACAGAGTTCCTTTTTCACATTTCCAATCATGGGCCAGCATCGATGGACAGAGCATGTTTGCCTAACTGGGTCAGTAAGGGGGAGACGTCACCCTTACCCATAGAGGCCAAGTTCATGAAGATCTCCCCAACAACTTCTCTGTAAAGGTTCCTCTGGGACGTGTCCAGCAGAGCCCACTCCTCCTGGGTAAAGTTCACAGTCACATCCTCAAAGGTCACTAAGTCCTGAAACGTGTTTACAAGAGGAAGAGAGATACATATGTATTACAGAGATCTGCATCCAGTCCATAAAACATTCCCATGAGGGGTAGCAGCGATGGCTCGGGGGTCAGGCTCAGGGGTCAGGCTCGGGGGTCAGGGACATTTCTGAGGATCTTTGGGGATCTGAGTTCAGTCCCTAGCACCCACGCTGGGAGGCTCGCAACCACCAGCTCCACATTAACACCCTCTTCTAGTCTCCTTGCAGTGGGCCAGGGCAGCACACAGCATATTCTAACACTGGCACATACACATAAATAAAAACGAATCTCCCTTTAGAAAGACGTTCACATACACTTCTGTGGCCTCCTCACCCTTAGTTTACGGTGAGTGAGTACAGTTACCAAGTTTAGACTGCACCTGCTGTCTCACGAAGCACTGGCAACGGGAACGCGGGGCGCTGACCCGCCCACTTTAACTGCTGGCTTTCGTTCTCCACATCCACTTGCTTACCCACACCCACGCTCGTGTGGAGGATCCGTGCGCATGCGCTCTACCACGCCTGTATTAATACGGAGCCGGGGCCTCCCGCTGAACCTGCTGCTCGCTGCACAGGGATCATACAGCCAGGCTAGGCTTTAATGGATGCTAGCGATCCAAACTCCGGTCTCCATGCTTCCGCAGCACACGCTCACCCACTAAGCATCTTCCTAGGTGGTGTCTGGCTGCCGCCCCAGGCCAACCTCCAATCCTTTTCAAGGCTGGGCTGACCGCTGGTGCCACCAAGCCGAACTTATTGAAAGATTTATCACAGACCCATTTCTCTCTCTCTCTCTCTCTCTCTCTCTCTCTCTCTCTCTCTCTCTCTCTCTCTCTTCCCCCCTCTCCTCACTCTACTCACTCAGTGTTTTGTCTGCATGCCTATCTGAAGGGGATGGCTCCCCGGGCCGTGGATTTACAGACAGTGTGTGAATGCCGGAAACCAAACCCGGGTCCTCTCAATCCCGAACCATCCATCTCTCCAGCCCTTTGTTTCCCGTTTTAAGGAAATGCATACTTTTCTTGATTTTAGGAAAAGACTGTGTCATCTTTCAATCTCTATGGATTAAAACACTGCGACTCAAATGAATAAAGCCCTTAAAGGTGACACCCCACGGGGGTGGGGGGGGTGGGGGGTGGGGGGGAGGCAGTACTCAGTAGTTGTACCTCACGTGCAACAGACCCAGAAAAAGTTTGCAAAAGAAAGAAAGAGAGAAAGAAAGAAAGAAAGAAAGAAAGAAAGAGAAACTTAATCTCAATGCCTGTGCCCAGGGAAGACACCGAGAGGGCAGGTCTACGCATCTTAGAGAACACAGTTCCGAAAAGCTTCATGCAGATGGCCAACCAGGCAGAACAAGGCTCTGTAAGCCACTCAGCCAAACCTGAATCCTATCCCGGTAATCCCACCAACAGGGAAAGCTGAGACAGGGCTAGTAGTTCAAGACCATCCTGAATTGCAAAGGAAAACTTGTACAATCCATACATGCTAATAAACACACACACACACACACACACACACACACACACTGGAGATACAGTTCAATGATAAAGCCCTGGGTCCTATCCTCAGCACCGCAAAGATCAACCGACCAAACCAACCTTGCCATAAAGAAAAGTTGTAATTAAAATAACGTGTGTGGCCGAGCGTGGTGGCGCACGCCTTTAATCCCAGCACTTGGGAGGCAGAGGTAGGCGGATTTCTGAGTTCGAGGCCAGCCTGGTCTACAGAATGAGTTCCAGGACAGCCAGGGCTACACAGAGAAACCCTGTCTCGAAAAACTAATAATAATAATAATAATAATAATAATAATAATAATAACGTGTGTGTTTAGGATGTAGAAAAGTCACCAGATGCGACCAGATCTGTCATACTTGGGATCTGGGCGGTGAAGGCCAGAGGATGAGGAGTTAAATGTAGCTGAGAGTACGGACCAGCAGGCGGGAAGCCATGGAGTCCATCTCCAGTATGGCTTAAACCCAGGCTGGATGGGACTAGAAACCCTGTAGAGAAAGTGAGAACAAGTGGGGAGTGGGAGGGGGAAGAAAATCAAGACAGTGACCTGGAGAGGGGGAGCTGCTACTGGAGCGGTGGAATTGGGGACCGGAAACGAAGGCCTGCACTGGCAGCTGAGTTTGAAAAGCTACGCTGGGATCGGGGTGCTCACTGGAGACCGCCGGTAGGCAGGGACAACACTGGGGACGTCGGCCCCACCTAGGGAGTAGGGGTGGGCTGGGGACCCTCAGGCCGCAGCCAGGATCTCGCTGCCGCCCCCCCACCCCCCGCCCACCCCACGGCGGTGCGGAGAGCAGAGCGGGAGCCGAGCGGGTGGCGAACTCGGGCGCGGACTCCCGAGTGCCGCAGCGTCACCCGTCCGTCGTTTCCATCCCCCGCTGCACTCACCATCACGCCCTCCCGGAGGTCCTAGGGATGCCCCCCTCCCGGTTCCCGGTTCCCTGCAGGGCACAGCAGGACCCGGGCGGAGGCGGAGACGCGGAGTGACAACCGCGAGCCTCCCGAGCGAGAGCCTCGGTCCCTTCGGTGGCTGTGAGTGGCAGCGCCCGCCCCGACTAGCGGCGCATCTCATTGGACAGTTTCCGCAGTCCCGCCCCTTCGCCACGAGCGGCGGAGGGGGAAAGATCGGGGGATAAATTTGCTCAAGCTGCAACTGGGACAAGGTTCTCCCCAACCTGTGGGTCGCAACCCCTTTGGGGGCTGGGGGCGGGGATGTCGAGAGACGCTGTTAAAAGAACACCACAAGACACAGGGTTTTGTTTCCTTGCAGTTTCAAAGTTGTAAACAGAGAGGAAAGCTGGTGTGTTCCGAGCTCCTGTGTGCAGATGCTATCAGCACGTCGTTTCTCAGGTCAATAACCTTTCAGATAACACCTGCTTTTCATTACTGAGGGCCTGCAGAAGTGTCTGGTGGAAACTGGAGGTGTAGCTAGCTCAGTTAACAGAGTCCTTCCTTGCCTAGAATTCAAAAATCCCTGGGTTCAGTTCCCGGCAGTGTTATTAAAAAAATAAAAAGGCCCAGTGTGGTGGTGCATTCCTTTAATCCCAGCCTTCCAGGCAGAGGCAGAGGCAGGTAGATCTCTGAGTTTGAGGCTTTATATATCAAACTCCAGGCCAGCCAGGGATACAGTCTATGTTTCAAATAAATAAAATAATGTTAAATTATTGCCGGAGGGGAAATGTGCACAGTATGACATGGGTGTGACATACTCTTTTAAAAATGTACTTGGGATAGCCACGGGAGGGTCCCAGACACCACGGAAACGTGGACCCTAGGACCCAATGGGATTGACTTTAGCTGTACTGTGCAGAGAAGGGGGTGATAGAACCTGTGGGGACCACCTCCAGTAGGTAGGTACAGCCCCGGGTCAAGGGATGGGGCCACCCACCCATCTCAAAGTTTAACTCAGAAATGTTCCCGTCAAAAGGAAGAACAGGGACCCAAAAAAATGGAACAGAGACTGAAGGAAGGGCCAACCGGGGAACCACCCCACCTGGGGATTCATCATGTCCACCAAACCCAGCACTGTTGCCGTGGTCAAGAGGCGCTTGCTGACAGGAACCAGGTGAGGCAGTTCCTGGGGAGATCCGGCCAGCAACTGACCAAAGCAGCAGTGGATGGGTGGAGCCAACCATCAGGCTGAACTCGGGGGACCCGGTGGGGGAGCTGGCCCTTGGTCCTGGGGAAGCTGGAGTGGTGGGGTGGGAGAGTGTGGGTGGGTGGGGGAGCACTCTCATACAGGCAAAAGGGGGGGCAGATGTGGGATGGGGGGTTGGCTGAGGGGGTAACCAGGAAGTGGGATATCATTTGAGATGTAAACGAATAGAATGATTAATAAAAAGAAAATGTATTTGGGTGTGCTGCATACATGTCTGTGTGCTGCGTGCATGTCTGTGTGCTGCGTGCATGCAGGTGGAGGCCACAAGAGGGCACTGGATCCTATGAGACTGGCGTTTCAGATGGTTGTGAACTGCTGTGCGGGTGCTGAGGAAAATCCAGTGTTCTTTCTAGCTGAGCCACCTTTCCAGCCCCCAGAGGACATCTTTCTCTGCTCCCACCGCGGTTCCCAGGAATTACCTCAGGTCATCAGGCCTGTGTAGCCAGCGCTCTCACCCCAGTGAGCCATCTCACCCGGCCTGATGGCTAAGCTTCTGAGACCAGATCCAGGGGGGACCCAGCCCACTGTGGGTGGTGCCACCCCTAAGCAGGTAGGCCTTGTCTCAACAGTAGCTGAATGCAAGCCGGGGACCAAGCCATCCATGGTCTCTGCTGCAATCCCTGCCTTCGGGTTCCCACCTTGACCTCCTGCCCTGACATCACTGGTGAACTAGAATTTAAAAGTGGAAGTCAAACAAACCCTTTCTTCCCCTGAGTTGCTTGTGGTTGTTTTATCACAGCAACAGAAAACACACCAGGAGCTGGAGCAAGGGCTTAGAAGTTAAGGACACTTGCTGCTCTTGAAGAGGGCTCACATTACTCCGCTAACTCGAGTCCCAGAGGGTCCGATACTGCCTGCTAACCTGAGCCCACAGTCACTCCCGCCCGACTTCTCTAATCCTGCTTCCAGGGTGTCTGGGACTTCCCCAGGAGCCACAGGGGCCAACGTACTCAAGGAATTCCAGACTCTTGTGTCCCATACAAGCATCAAAGCTGGCGGTGGTCATACCCAAGACCTCCCATCTCTGGCTTACCTTCGAGCAAGGGTAGATGACTTTCAGCCAAAGAGAACGTTGTTTTCTCTTTTTTCAAGAATGTATGTGTTTATTTAGGGGTGTGTGTTACAAACCTGAGTACAGTGCTTTTGGAGTCAGAGCGTCTGAGTGCAGCGAGTCATGGGGGGGGGGGGGTCAGAGGAATTTAGGACGGGAGAACAGGTGTGGTGATTTGACAAAAACAGCCGCATAGGCCCCTATCTGCATGCCTCATCTAGAGCTTTCCTTTGAGTGAAGTTTCCTGGCAACTTTGCAAATCTGTATATAGGCTCTTATTCCCTGAGTAAGAATCCAAGAACCAGGAAACATCTTGATCACCTAATACCAAAAAATGATCGTAGGGGCTGGAGAGATGGCTCAGTGGTTAAGAGCACTGACCGATAATCTTCCAGAGGTCCTGAGTTCAATTCCTAGCAACCACATGGTGGCTCACAACCATCTGTAATGGGATCTGACGCCCTCTTCTGGAGTGTCTGAAAACAGCTACGGTGTGTTAATATAAATAAAATTAATAAATCTAAAAGAAAAAAATGAAAGTAATTTATAAAGTCAGATTTCATTCCTCTTTAATTTTTTATTAGTGTGTGTGTGTGTGTGTGTGTGTGTGTGAATGAATATACATGCCTGAGGTGTGCAGGTGTGGAGTCAGATTCTCTGGAACTGGAGTTACAGGCAGGTGTGAGTCACCAACCTGGGGACCAGGAACTGAAATGGTCCTTTTTAAGAACAGCTGGTCCAAGCAACAGCTGAGCCATCTGCCCAGCCACAAACTCGGACTTGATGGAAGTACTTGATATTTCCAGCTTCCAGATATTGATTTTTACCTATGGCATTAGTTCTACTCCACCTAGCTCCTCTGGGAGAAGTCACCCCTAACATAACGCTTCACCATTGTCCTTGAAGCTGAAACAAAATCCCAAATTATTCATTTTAACAGTCTCACTACGCTGGCCTGGAGCTCAAGAGATCCACCTCAGCCTCCCAAGCGCTGGGATCAAAGGTGTGTGCCACCATTGCTTCCAAACAACGAACTCTTAAATGAATGGGTTAAAGAAAGAGCCTGGTCCTTAGGGTCTGGGTGGTTAGCTGGCAGAGCGCTGGCTTGGCATCCGCGAGGCCCTGGGCCCCCCAGCTCCACATGAGTGGATGTGGTAGCGCTTGCCTGTAACTTCTGCACTCAGGAGGAGGAGACAGGACGGTAAGGAGGTCACAGAAGAGAAGGGAGGAGCCGGGGCGTGGTGGCGCATGCCTGTAATCCCAGCACTTGGGAGGCAGAGGCAGGCAGATTTCTGAGTTCGAGGCCAGTCTGGTCTATAGAGTGAGTTCTAGGACAGCCAGAGCTACACAGAGAAACCCTGTCTCGAAAAAACCAAAAAAAGAAAAAAAAAAAGAAAGAAAGAAAAAGAAAAAGAGAAGGTCGGAAATAGGCAGGCAGAGAGACGGCTCAGGGGTTAAAAACATGAACTTTCAGCCAGGCAGAGGATCTGAATACAGCCCCGGCAGCTCACAACTGCCTGTACCTCCAACTCCAGGGATCCGACACTCATGCGGCCTCTCTGGGCACCCACACTCACATGCACACACCCACCACACACAGACACACAATTAAGAATAAATCGTAGAGCCGGGTGTGGTGGCGCACGCCTTTAATCCCAGCACTTGGGAGGCAGAGGCAGGCGAATTTCTGAGTTCGAGGCCAGCCTGGTCTACAGAGTGAGTTCCAGGACAGCCAGAGCTATACAGAGAAACCCTGTCTCGAAAAAAAACCAAAAAAAAAAAAAAAAAAAAAAAAAAAAAGAATAAATCGTAGAAGAGACAGTCTTCGGATGAAGACCAGTCACGTTCCTCCCCGTCAAGGCATTTTATTGAAAGTGTTTTTCAGCTACAGCATTAACAGGAGAACGTGCAACACTTGAGGACAGAAGCCAACCACCAGGAACCCCCCCTGCGGCACGCAAGACTCGGCCCGCAGCCCCAGCAAGAGGGGCCTCGTCTACCCTAGTTGTGTCTGAAGAGCTTCAGGCCCATCCATGTCCACAGGTGGAAGAACACGTACACCGGGACAGTGACGGGCAGGAGCAAGCTGTAGAAGCACAGGCTGCTGGCGCTGGTGCAGCCCTCCGGGAAGCCTTCCTCCACAGTGGCGGAGTAGAACAGGCCTGCCAGGGACACCAGCGGGATGAGGACTGTCATGGTGGGCAGAGACGGGATCATCCTCCTTCCTTGAGCTGTTTTAAAAGTTCTGTTCTCGTGCTGGTGCGCTCCCGCCTTATCTTCCCTTTGTCCCACTCCTCATTCATGCAGGCATGCTTCCCACGGGCACACAAAAACTCCAGCGGTCCCAGCCGAAGATGCCGGCTCCTCAGCCTCACCGTCACACGCAGCAGTTCGCAGCGACTGCAGACAACACACGCGTCCCTCGCAGCGCAGGCTAAAGGATTCTTAACTGTATGAGAAAAGTACAAGATGACAAGATGAAGGGAAGGGAGAGGAAGGGGAAGCAGGTTGTACCCGTACTGAGCAGGTTAGAGACAGGAGGATTGCTAGAACCTGCAAGGCTGGCCTCGAACGCGGGATCCTCCTGCATCAGCCTCCCCAAGCACCACGCCCGGCTAGAACACAAACCTTTAAAAATGGAGTGTCCTTCAAAACTGCTTATGGTGACTCCTATCAGGGGTATCAGTATTGAGGAGGCAGTGACGAAAGGATGGCTGCCAGTGCATACTCCAAAACACTGCAAGTGTCATCCATTACTTTGGGAAGAAAGCAATTTGAAAAGCAAAACGAAGGGCAGGTGGACTGATACTGTTTCCGTGAGCTGAGGAAGCGGGATGAGCCCTACTGATCCAGATCCACTTCAGACATCTGAGTGGAGGCTTCCCAGACGACTAGGACCGGATGGGAACCAGCACCCGAACCCGGAGCCTCGCTCGTCACGAGCCCCCTGCCGTCCAGGCACAGACGGAAGACGGCGCCAGCCCTGGGCGCAGTCCCCTCGGGGACGCGAAGGGGCACTGGGGTCCCGCTGCAGCCTCTGCGGACCAAAGGCGGGGCTGGACAGAGAGCCGAACAGAGCCGAACGGAGCCGAGCCGAGCCGAGCGGGGCCGATCCGGAGAAAACCGAGCAGAGCCGAGCAGGGCAGAGTAGGGAACCTGGCCGAACCGAAAGCGACCCAGCCAGCCAAGCGGAACCGGCGGCGTCCGTGGCGCAGACGCCTAGCTGGCGCGAGTCCTGTCCCAGTCGGTTCCAACAGCTCCTCCGCTCGTATCTCGGGACCTCGAGACCCTCAACCTACCATTTGCAGGCCTGTAGAAGTCCGTGTCCCGGCGGCGCCTGGCCGTGACCATCACCGCTCCGCGAAGGCGGGGCACCCCGGCCAGCCGCCCAATCAAATCCCTGGAGGGGCGGGGTGAGGCGCCCAGATCCCGCGATGGAACCTATCCGCGCGTGTTCATTGGACAGTTCACCTTGCCCTCGCTCAGGCTCCGCCCCCGTGGTCTTGAGTGACAGATGAAGCCAGAAAGGCTCAGAGAGGACCCTGATAGCTGATGCCCCGGACCCCGAGGCCTCTGGCTGGGCGTCCTGTATGCTAAGTCCCGCTGGAAGTAGGAGAGGAACCCATTTGCCACAGCTTATTCACGGCGTTCCGCAGCGGACAGCGGCGTCTTTCTACACTGAGAAGCCTTCCCCACTTCTAATTGATAAACTTGAATCCTGAATCGCACTTGACCGCAGCCACCGTCACGAATCCTCTTAAGCAGCGGGAAAGAAGTCTGATCCGTTGTTTTACGTGTGAATCGGTGAATGTTAAAATAACAGTCTGTGCTGGGGAGATGGCTCAGCGAGGACAGGCGTTTCCTGCCAGGCCTGACTACCTGAGTTCGATCCTCGGGGACCCACATAGTGGAGAACTTATTTTTCTTCTCATATTGTCCGCTGACTTCCACGCGTGTACCGTGGCACACCTGCGTGTACTCCCGTAAAAAAGTGAAAATGCAGTTTTAAGAGAGAATGTGGGGCCGGGCGGTGGTGGCGCACGCCTGTAATCCCAGCACTTGGGAGGCAGAGGCAGGCGGATTTCTGAGTTCGAGGCCAGCCTGGTCTACAGAGTGAGTTCCAGGACAGCCAGGGCTACACAGAGAAACCCTGTCTCGAAAAAACCAAAAAAAAAAAAAAACAACAACAAAAAAAAAAAAAAAAGAGAGAGAGAGAGAGAGAGAGAGAGAGAGAGAATGTGGGGCTGGAGAGATGGCTCAGTGGTTAAGAGCACCGACTGCTCTTTCAGAGGTCCTGAGTTCAATTCCCAGCAACCACATGGTGTCTCACAACCATCTATAATGGGATCGGATGCCTTCTTCTGGTGTGTCTGAAGATAGTGTACTCATATAAAAAAATAAAAATAAATTTTAAAAAAGTAAATCTTTGCCGGGCGTGGTGGCGCACGCCTGTAATCCCAGCACTTGGGAGGCAGAGGCAAGCGGATTTCTGAGTTCGAGGCCAGCCTGGTCTACAGAGTGAGTTCCAGGACAGCCAGTTCCAGGACACCGTGGAGAGAGAGAGAGAGAGAGAGAGAGAGAGAGAGAGAGAGAGAGAGAGAGAGAGAGAGAGAGAGAGAGAGAAGACAAAAGCTGGATGATTTCTGTGAGTTCGGGGTCTACACAGCAAGATCCAGGTCTTCGGGACTACATAGTAAGACGATGTGTGTGTGTGAATCGGGGGAGGGGAGGACGGTGTTCGCAAACGCTCTCCACAGGGCCGGCCACTGCTTTGCCTAGTGAGACATCTGATCCCAGCGAAAAGAGAAATGATGCGCTAGGATTCTGTGCAGGAGCCTCCACCCCTTAATCTTCCAGCGAACGAAAAGATCAGAAAGTTTTTCTTCTCAGAGGTACAGAGTCCATGCAGATTTTGTTGCAACCACAAGGTGTCAGGAGAGAGCCGAGGACAAACCATCCTATGGTTTACACAGAGCAGACATTTTTTAATGAACATTTTGAAAGTCGGAACAAAAAAATAGCCAGCAAGATAGTTCAAGAGGTAAAGACACCCATTACAGAAGCCCGTGAAAAGGCCAGTGTTGGCAAAGACACCCAAGACCAAGTTCTCAGCACAGAGGAGGTTTTCCCCAAAGGACAAAGGGCAGGGAATAAGAACCAGAGACAGGAGATTGAGGATGGGGGGGGGCGTCACACCAGACAGGATGATGACAACACAGCAAAGGACTGCTTCTGGATAGAGAGGAGACAGACGCGGAACACGGGAAAAGGGTAGTTTATAAAGGTGAAGGGGAAACCCCGTGTTAGGACAAGGTGCTGACTTTGTTGTTGTTGTTGTTGTTGTTTTTCGAGACAGGGTTTCTCTGTGTAGTCCTGGCTGTCCTGGAACTCACTCTGTAGACCAGGCTGTCCTCGAACTCAGAAATCCGCCTGCCTCTGCCTCCCAAGTGCTGGGATTACAGGCGTGCGCCACCACGCCGGGCTCTCTTACTTTTTTTTAAAGATTTGTTTTTTTTTTGTTGTTGTTGTTTTTTTTGTTGTTTTTTTGGTTTTTCGAGACAGCGTTTCTCTGTGTAGCCCTGGCTGTCCTGGAACTAGCTCTGTAGACCAGGCTGGCCTCGAACTCAGAGATCCGCCTGCCTCTGCCTCCCTAAAGATTTGTTTTTTATGTATATGAGTCCACTGTCGCTGTCTTCAGACACCGGAAGAGGGCATCAGATCCCATTTCAGATGGTTGCTGGGAATTGAACTCAGGACCTCTGGAAGATTAGTCACCGCTCTTGACCACTGAGTCATCTCTCCGGCCCCGAGGTGTTTAATTTTAATTGGACATGTTACACAGAGCACTCAGAGGGGGCTTTAGATTGCTGGATTCCAACTGCTGACATCTGGACCCTGGTTTTTAGCAAGGGGGGGGTGATGGGAGAGAAGGGCGAGGGCAGGGGCCCCACCACAAACCAAAGTATGGATAGCATCAGTGTGGTGAAACAATGAGTTTGGCTGGAGTTACTTACAGAAATACGAGTGAGGGGCTGCTTACAGGTGAAGAAATGGCTCGAAAGCCCTTGTGATAGGCTGAAGTGGCAGGTGTGGGCGGGGTGCCTTTGGTGGCCCGTGCCAAGGTGTGCCACTAAGACATGATGCCACAGGACAGATCTAGTGTAAGCGGTTTACTGGGGAGGGAGGAGAGGGAAAGGCCTTCTTGGAGTGGGGGCATCAGGGAGACAGGGAGAGAGATCTGTGGTGGCTAGGGGCCTTCATATGCCTTACCTGTGGGCGTCATGAGCTGCCTCTAAGTCCCTGAGGGCCAGCTGGTGGAAATGCCTGATTGTTAACAAACTAGATCACCAAAGCCCACCCCAGCATGGTGTGGCCTTGTTAGAGTAGGTGTGTCACTGTGGGCCTGGGCCTTAAGAGCCTCAGCCTCATCCTAGCTTCCTAGAAGCCAGTCTTCTAGCAGCCTTCAGATCAGATGAAAATGTAGAACTCTCTGCTCCTCCAGCCCCATGTCTGCCTGGAAGCTGCCACGCTCCTGCCTTGATGATAATGGACTGAACCTCTGAACCTGTAAGCCGGCCCCGATTAAATGTCTTCCTTCTACGAGTGGTTTCGGTCACGGTGTCTGTTCATGGCAGCCACACCCTAACTAAAACAGTGTCTCGAAAGCTTGGAAGCTTGAGAACACTGCAGGGGCTGCAGCAAGTTGGAGTGTCCTTTACGGGGCCCTAGCTGCTCTCCACTGCTTCTGTGCAGCCGGGCTTGTCTGAGAGATGCATTCATCATTCACACACACACACACACACACACACACACACACGTTCACTTGGGGAGGGAGGGGCCTAGTGAATCTGATCAGTTTCAGGGACTTCCTGACGCTCTTTTGAGTTCCTTACTTCCCATCTTATGAGCTTTTCTGCCCGGTGGAATGTTTCATTCTGGGGGGAAACAGCAGCAGTCGGTTCTGACATTGTCTGAAAACATGGCGGGTGAGGCTTGTTATTTTTCTGTTCTACTTTCAATGTTTCCCTATCGGCTTGCTCATTAGGTCGATTTCCTGCATTCCTCTGCAGTATTCTTAGTTGTTTCTTGACCTGTCCTTCACTATTCTGAAAGTTAGCAGAAGTCAACTCACAGCTTGGAGAAGCCGACCCTGGTCTCAATTTCTGAGTTCGAGGCCAGTCTGGTCTACAGAGTGAGTTCCAGAACAGCCAGGGCTATACAGAGAAACCCTGTCTCAAAAAAAAAAAAAAAAATCCAAAAAAATAAAAAAATAAACCAAAAAACCTTAAGACGTTGAAGAAAGAAGTTGAAGAAGACACTAGAAGATGAAAAGATTTCCTAGGCTCATGGACCAGTAGGATTAATATGGTGAAGACGGCCATCTTACCAAAAGCAGTCTACAGATTCAAGACAATCCCCATCAAAATTCCAACAGAATTCTTCACAGAAATTGAACTGATAATTTTTAGCTTCGTATTAAAACACAAAAACAATTCTTAATAATAAAAGAACTGCTGAGATTGCGCCACCCCCAATTTCAAGTTGTGGTACAGACCCACAGTAATAAAAACAACATGGCATTGGCATAAAAACAGACTTGTTGATCAATGAAACCAAATAGAAACCCCAGATATAAGTCTACACATCTATAAGGACCTGATTTTTGACAACAAAGCCAAAAATACACACTGGGAAAAAAAAAAACCCAGCAACTTCAAAAACAGTTGACCAAACTAGATGAATGTTGTGGAAGAATCCAAGTAGATCCACATGTATCACCCTGCACAAAACTCAAGTACAAATGGATAAAGACCTCAACATAGGGCAGATACACTGCATCTGAGAACAGAAGCTTGGGAGTCAGCATAAATTCACTGGCACAGGAAGTGGCTTTCTAAACAGGACGCCAACAGTGCAGGCACCAACAATTAACTCATGGCAGCATTGTCAGGAGCCGTGATAGGACCATCTCAGAGCCAGCAGGTGACCACCGATCCTCCTGAGATGGTCTGCCTGGGACTATAATCCATGTCAGATTTGCTCCTATAGGCAAGGCCCAGGAGAAAATCATTGTAGGAAAGATCCCTGTATTAATATGCTTTCCCTGTTATTATTAAACATACACGACAATCGCTAGGTATTAACCCACCCTTTGGAGCAGATCTCTGCAGATCCACAAAGATACTGTCTTGTAGTGATGCTATATAGAAAAATAGATGACTTCTTTACTCTTTTTTTTTCTTCTTCTTCTTTTTTTTTTTTTTTTTTTTTTTTTTTTTTGGTTTGGTTTTTCGAGACAGGGTTTCTCTGTGTAGTCCTGGCTGTGCTGGAACTCACTCTGTAGACCAGGCTGGCCTCAAACTCAGAAATCCGCCTGCCTCTGCCTCCCAAGTACTGGGATTAAAGGCGTGTGCCACCACCGCTGCCTGGCGACTTAAGTCTTAATGATCCTATAAGAGTTCCTAAAATTATATCTATGATTATTAAGCTCTTTTATAGTGGGGCTGCTATTAGGTCCTTTTCTGATAGTCAAAACTGCAATGAGGACTCTGCCACTCTCCCAAGTTTCACCAGTTAATTGCCTCTTAGCTAGTAGCCAGACCTTATCCTACTCAGAGCACATTCCAAGAGGTTGTAAAACAATTAACCAAAGGTCATAAAAAGGGAACTAATGATTTATTATAAGTGCTAGGACAGAAGATAAGATATTGACTGGGTTTATCTATACAAAACTTCACTAATAAGTGGTTATGGTTTTTAACTTTCAGTGAACTTGTGGAGCCGTGACAGGTGATGGATGTTTACTCCTAATGGACATGCATGTAAACATTCTCTGTTGTAAACTACTATTTCAGTTTATGATTTGATTTTGTGTTATGAACTTCAGATGAACTTTTTAACATGTGATCATGTATTGGAAAATGTTTAAGTGCTGAGGACAAAGAGAAGAGTCGGAAGAACTGAACTGAGGAGAAAGTTTTTGGACAGAACACTTAGACAACAAGCAGAAGAGGAAATAAAATTTTCCCTTGCCCCACTGAGGATATTTCTGGATTCCCCCCTTTTCTTAAACAGCTTTCATAGGAAATGCTTTACAACTTAGTAATAAATGCTACAATCACTTTTCAAAGTGTCTGTGACTTCAGACTAGCAGGCTGAAAGTCACAGCTGCAAAATTCCTGCTGAGATAGAACAAAGGCCACAGTACTTAATCTGTCACGCCCGCCCCACCCCAGCCCCGCCCCTGTCAGGCTACAGGTGTCAATCCCCTGAACCAGCAGCTTTTTTTACCCTCAGAAAGAGCAAGGAAGTTTTTAGGACTTTTTAGAAGTCATCACCAGCATTTCAGTGTAGAGAGTTAGAGCATCCGGAGACCCCCAGACGGTAAAGCCACACCATCATTCAGGCAAAGCGTCAGGAGACAGAATGGGAACAGACCTTTATTAATTATCCGTCTGACAGAAGGTTCGTATCAAATGACAGCTCACCCTGTCAGGGATGCGGATGAAGGGCACACACATCCGTTGCTGGTAGAACTGCGAGCTTGTATACCTGCTGTGGAAATCGGTGTAGTGGTTCTCCGAGAAGCTGGGAATCAATTGTCTCAAGATCTAGCTATACCGCTCTGAGACATGTGCCCAAAGGAATCAATATCCTACTACAGTGACCCATGTTCACCGCTGATCTATACCCAGAAATTACAGCCAAGATGTCCATCAGCTGGTGAGTGGATGGTGACCACGCGGTACAGTTACACAATGAAATATTACTCAGCTGTTAAGAAAAATGAAACTGGGGGCTGGAGAGATGGCTCAGCGGTTA
The DNA here is from genome assembly GCA_964023405.1 of Apodemus agrarius. Taxonomy (NCBI): domain Eukaryota; kingdom Metazoa; phylum Chordata; class Mammalia; order Rodentia; family Muridae; genus Apodemus; species Apodemus agrarius. The sequence goes on along the minus strand of OZ030012.1, from coordinate 22,372,343 downwards.
AGAGCACTGACTGCTCTTCCTGAGTTCAAATCCCATCAATCACATGGTGGCTCACAACCTTCTGTAATGGGATCCGATGCCCTCTTCTGGTGTGTCTGAAGACAGCTACAGTATACTCACATACATAAAATAAATAAAGAAAGAAATATTTTAAAAAAATGAAATTAGAAAATCCACAAGTAAATGGATGGAACTAGAAAACAAACAAACAAACAAACAAACAAGCATCCCGAATGAGATAACCCAGACCCCAGAAGACAGGTGTTTCACGTTTTCTCTTATGCATGCATGAGCTTGTAAGTCTTCCTATGTGTGCTGTGATTTGCAAACCACAGAACTTAGGCAGAGTAAGGGACTAAGAGGGAGGAGAGGCTCCTCCAAGGAAGGGGAAATAGAATATACAGTTATGGGCGGAGGGGAAGACTGGAGAGGAGACGGGAGGGAGGGGCTGTCTGGAGGGCGGGGCTGTCGGGAGGGCGGGGCTGTCTGAATGGAGGGCGGGGCTGACGGGAGGGAGGGCGGGGCTGACGGGAGGGAGGGCGGGGCTGTCGGGAGGGAAGCCCCTGGGAGGGGTTGTGGCAGTTTGCTTCTCTGTGGCTGTGACAAACACTGAGCAGAACCAGCTCGGGGAAGGAAAGGGTTTGTTTGGCTTACAAGTTGCAGTTCCTCATCAAGAGAAGGCAGAGCAGAGGCTGGAACCCCTAGGCCCAACTGAAGCGGAAGCCGGGAAGGAGCGCGGCCGCTGGCTTGCCTGCTTTGTTTTGCTCAGCTGCCCCTTTGCACGGACCAAGCCCACTGGCCTAGGGGTGGTACCATCCCCGGGGGACGAGCCCTCCTCCACCAACTAGAAACCCAGAAAACAATCTGCAGAGCACACACAGGCCACGCTGACGGGCGTCATTCCTCAGCCCAGTTTCCCTCTTCCCATGCATATCAGGTTGCCGATGCTAACTCTAAAGGCAGGGATTTAGTATCACAAACATAATGCTGTCACTCGAGGAAAATATTCAGCTTTTATAAAATGAGGAAAATTTTAAATATTTTTAAAAGATTTATATATTTATCTTATTTTTATGACTGTGCACCTGAGTATATGCATGTGCATTGCATGTGAATGCAGGAGCGCCCAGGGGTCAGAAGAGGGGTCAGGTCCCCTGGGACTGTAGTTACAGGCAGATGTGCGTCACCAGTTTGGGTCCAGGAGACCCAGGTCCTCTGCAAAAACCGCAAGTGCTCTTAATGGCTGTGGCATCTCTCCAGCTCCCTGGTCCCCCAACCCTGCCACAAGCTAAATAAATCAATAAATTATTAATGTGAATTTGCCTTCCAGAATAAACTGATATCTGGGTTGGGGCACACAGATTCTGCACTAACCACCCGCCGGTGCCGAGGATGTGTTTGCTACCTTTTTTGTATAGTCCAAACCCACTGGCCTAGGGATGATACTGACCACAAGGGGGCACTAGCTCCCTTCCTCTTCTAGGAAATGGCTCAAAACAGTTTGCAGGAAGATTGTTGTCTGCATGCTGTTGTTTCATGACTGTCTTGTTATATAGCCCAGATCGGCTTCAAACTCAGCAATCCTCCTGTCTCAGCTTCCCCAGATCTGAGATTACAGGCCTGAGCCTCCATACCTGTGGCCTTGGTGAGGCCGATACATAAGCAGAAATAACGGGTGCTGGGTGTAAGGCTGACACGGTCCGCTTGGCTTCCCTTGTGAAACTAGTCCGCCTCATGGGTTTCCTCATTATTCTACTTCATGGTTTATTTTTTCTCTTTTTAAAATTATTCTTAAAAAATGTTTCTTTCTTATGTATTCGGGTACATATGTGGGTATATGTATTGCCCAAGTGCATGTCTGTGAACCATACATATGCCTAGTGACGAAAGAGGGGGGCAGATCCCCTCAGTCTGGTCTTAGGGATGGTTGTGAGCTGCCGCGTGAATGCTGGGAATTGAACCTGGGTCTTCTCAAAGAGAAACCAATGCTCTTAACCACTGTGGCATCTCTCCAGCTCCAGGTTTTATTTTCAGTGAGTAACTTCTTATCAAGTTTGGTCACAACTTGATAAGCTTGTAATCCGGGGACAAGAGGTTCAAAGGTCATCCTTGATTACATAAGGAGTTGGAGGCTAGCCTGAGCTACATGAGAACATGCCCCCTCCCAGGTGTTTATTCTAGAAGAGTACATAAAATTCACGCGCATTTGGAGAGACTTTTAAAACCACAGGAAAGGGGCTGGAGAGATGGCTTAGCCGTTGAGAGCACTGACTGCTCTTCCAGAGGTTCTGAGTTCAAATTCCAGCAACCACATGGTGGCTCCCAACCATCTGTAATGGGATCTGATGCCCTCTTCTGGGATGTCTGAAGACAGCTACAGTGTACTTACATATAAAAAATAAATAAATCACGCCGGGCAGTGGTGGCGCACGCCTTTAATCCCAGCACTTGGGAGGCAGAGGCAGGCGGATTTCTGAGTTCGAGGCCAGCCTGGTCTACAAAGTGAGTTCCAGGACAGCCAGGGCTACACAGAGAAACCCTGTCTCAGGGGAAAAAAGGGGAGAGAGGCCAGATGACTGGTTATGGACTTATATGTATGTAGATCCATACATATACACATATGTATAATTTAAAATAAATATTGAAATAATAGTAACATGGACACAGTGGTGGTGCACTTCCATGTGACGCACTGGGGATGTGGGGCAGCCGACGTCCTAGGGGCTCACTGGCCTGCAGTTTGCCATGTGGCCCTCAGTGGGAGGAGCAGAGCAGAGTCAGTCCGCCGTGGACTGGTGTTACCACCTCAGGCTGAAGCACTTGTTGACCAGAACGCCGGGGGGGGTCCCAGGAAAGTGTGAGCAAGGCCAGATGGGAAAGATGTGGAACTGGGGTAGGTGGCCAGGCACTGGAGGCTGAGGGCTGTCCGCCAGGACAGGCACACGGGGTGAGTGCGGGCTTCACGCGTGGGGAAAGTCCTGTGAAGGTGCGTGTGAAGGGGACTCCTGTTCGATGGCTTTAGTTTTCTGGGAGTTTTTCTTAATTTACATGTATGTATGTATGTATGTATGTATGCATGTGTATTTTCTGTGTGTGTGTGTGTGTGTGTGTGCCACAATGCCCATATGGAGGTCAGAAAAAATTTTGCAACAGTAATTTTTCCTTCTACCACAAGACGTGCAACTAAGGTCTCAGATTTGGCAGCAAACACTTTTCTCCACTGAGGTGCCTGTGTGCCTGCCTGTGTGCCTGTGTGCCTGCCTGCCTGTGTGCCTTTTTTCCTTTCTTCCTTCTCTCTCTCTCTCTCTCTCTCTCTCTCTCTCTCTCTCTCTCTCTCTCTCCCTCTCTCTCTCTGGATCTCATCCATGATGTATCTCTGGCTGGCCTGCTATTATGTAAACCAAGCTGGCCTCAAACTCACAGAGATCCTCCTGACTCTGCCTCCCAAGCCCTGGAATCAAAGGGTCAAAGGCATACAGCACCATGCCTAGCCTCTTTAGTGTTTTGAAACAATATGTCAAGTAGCCCAGGCTGGCCTTGAATCAGGAGGGGATAACCTTGATCTCCTGCCTTCCCTGCCTCTACCTACTCAATAGTAGGATGGCAGTTTATACCACCACCACTCCAGGCTTGGCTGGTTCTACTATAGGTTACCTCGGAGGCCTGTCCCGTGTTGCTCCTGAGTCTAATTTTTAAAGATTTATTATATATATATATATATACACTGTTGCTCTCAGACACCCCAGAAGAGAGAAGGCATCGGATCCCATGACAGATGGTTGTGAGCCACCTTGTGGTTGCTGGGGTTTGAACTCAGGACCTTTGGAAGAGCAGTCAGTGCTCTTAACTGCTTTGTCCCACCCGCTCCCACCTAGCACTCAGTGTTTACTTGTTCATTAGAACAAATCTGGATTATCAAATTGATTGCAGTTCCGACGTTGGCCACGTGGGGCAGCAGCGGGGCAACCCAAAGCGTCAGTTGCAGGAACTCTAGCTGCTGGTCAGCTCTGATTTCCCTTTTCTAGGGAGGGACTGAAGGAGGTAAGGAAAGAGGGAAGGAAGAGGTCAGAGCTAAGGTGGTTGCTTAGCGTGTTCGGGCCCTGCGTTCCATCTCCAGTACTGGAAAAATCAAAGACAAGACAATAACAAACAACCTGAACGGCCGAGCATTAGGGCAGAGCCCGGGGGATGCTGAGTTCCAGCACAGCCAGACTTTATCTCCGTAAGATAATTTACAACTGAATGAAGAAAACACACCCTTGGAGACAGTTTTCTTCAAGCCTTTAGTTAAAATGGAAACTACTCTGTGGCTTCTGGGCGGAGCTGGGTAGGGTCTTACTTTCCCGACGGCCATCAGATTAGCATCTGAGCCTTCTCACTCTAGAGAGTGAGAGCCTTCTCACTCTAGGGAGTAGGAGGTGACAATTGCCTGTCATCCCAGCACACAGGAGGTGTAAACAGGAAGATTAGGGGTTTAAGATGAGCCTCAGGTGGCCGGGCGAGGCTGTACGCCTGTAATCCCAGCACTTGGGAGGCAGAGGCAGGCGGATTTCTGAGTTCAAGGCCAGCCTGGTCTACAGAGTGAGTTCCAGGACAGCCAGGGCTACACAGAGAAACCCTGTCTTGGAAAAAAAAAAAAAGAGCCTCAGCTACATAGTAAGTCTGAGGTCAGCCTGGGGAAAGCAAACACTTCTTGGAATACAGCCAAGCTGTACCCCAGTCCAAGTGTGAAGACTGTTCTTGACAGTCAGCTTGACTGACAGTCTTTAAGAGTCTGAAAATTGCTGGAGGAAGACCCCAGACTCAGAAGGTGTGCAACGACAAAGTGTTTATTCTGCAGAAACCTACAGCACGCAAGGATTACCAAATACACACCTGCAGGAGACATTCCAGGCCCTTCTATAACGGGACTGCCTAATTGCTTCTGAGATAACAGCCGGGTAAGATAACTTAGGGCGCATTCCAAGGGCTTACAGAATCATTAACTGAAAGTCATAAAGAAGATATGCATCACAGGGCGCTAGGTGCAAAAACAGGAGATAAGGTGTCAACTAGGTTTGTCTAAAGAAAACTTCAAGGATGGTTTAGTTACAGTCTAAAACTTTCCCGTGGCCCTGCAGGCCCAGAACAAATGGAGAGCATTCAGGCAGATCTCCCGCTTCCTGTGCCTGTGCACTTAGGCACTCGCTGTCAGGGCCTCATATTCAGCTTATGACTGAATGTATGACTCGCAGCGAGCTTTTCTGACCGGTGAACACACGCCCTGAGATCCGCGCAAGTACTGAGAACACGGGGTGGAGATGCACAGCTCCTGGCGGCCGAGGCTTTACCTAGCCTCGCCCCTGCTGTGTCCTGTGTCCATTCGTTGGAGGCTTCAGAAGCCAGCCTTAAAGTGACTCAGTCAGGCGGGTCAGCTGCAGATCCGCAGACACAGAGAACCTTTCACCCAGAATAGATATGGTCCACAGCCTAGTTTCTGAGAGGAGATAAAATGGGATATGAAAAATGAACTCCTCAAGTCAAGCTGATGACTCCTCTGGGCCAACCTGTGCTTTCAGGGAGGGTTACCAGAGAGGGGTACCCTTCTGTCACCTGGATGGGTGATGCCTTCCTGCAGGTGGCCCAGATCTGGAAAGCCGCTCCCCTCAACTCCCACCCCCCCACCCCCCCCACCCCACCTGCCTCTCTTTCCTTTTTTTTTCTTTCCTTTTTTTTTTTTTTTTTTGTTTTGTTTGTTTGTTTTTGTTTTTTGAGACAGGGTTTTTCTGTGTAGCCCTGGCTGTCCTGGAACTCACTCTGTAGACCAGGTTGGCCTTGAACTCAGAAATCTGCCTGCCTCTGCCTCCCGAGTGCTGGGATTAAAGGCGTGCATGCCAACCACCGCCCGGCCTCTCTTTCCTTCGAGTGCCTGGATTGCTGCGGCCGTGGCTGTCACTGTCATGTCTGCCGTCCTCCTCTGACACTGGAACCTCATCCACAGGCCAGCGGCTGCCCAGGAATCAACCACAAGACTGGGACTTCTAAGCCGGGCGTGGTGGCGCACGCCTTTAATCCCAGCACTTGGGAGGCAGAGGCAGGTGGATTTCTGAGTTTGAGGCCAGCCTGGTCTACAGAGTGAATTCCAGGACAGCCCGGGCTACACAGAGAAACCCTGTCTCAAAAAAACCAAAAAAAAAAAAAAAAAAGACTGGGACTTCTGAGGCGCCCGGCCTTGTGCCCTGAAGCCGCTACCGGGTTCTCAGCCTCCCCGGATCGAGAGTGAGACAGCCACTGTCGCTGCAGCAAGCCCCATCGTGTGAGCCAGTGGAATCCAGCTTGGGTGTTATTATTTTACTTTTTTTTTTTTTTTTTTTTTTTTTGGTTTTTTGAGACAGGGTTTCTCTGTGTAGTCCTGGCTGTCCTGGAACTCACTCTGTAGACCAGGCTGGCCTCGAACTCAGAAATCCGCCTGCCTCTGCCTCCCAAGTGCTGGGATTACAGGCGTGCGCCACCACCGCCCGGGTCTATTATTTTACTTTTTAAGATTTATTTTCTGTTTATGAGTGTTTGGCGGCATCTATGTATGTGTGCATGCCTGATGCCTGTGGCGGTCAGAAGAGAGCATCAGATCGCCTGGGACAGTTGTGGGCCACCATAAACTCAGCCGTCTGGAAGAGCAGCCAGTGCTCCTAAACACTGAGCCATCTCTTCAGCTATGAAATCCCCTTACACACACACACACACACACACACACACACACACACTTCAGTTCTGCTCCCCTAGAGAACCTTGGTGAGGAAGGAGGTTAGGGGAGCCCAGGACGCTGCCTGCTCAGGCTTGACAGGGGATGGAGAGAACAGACTGTTCAAAAGGCTTCGCTTGGTCCTGTCTCGGGCCAAAGACATGTGTGTGCCCCTGATAGACGCTAGAGGCGCCAAAGATACCGCAGTTAAAATGGAGTGCTGACCAGTCTTATCCCTATAATCCCAGCCAGGAGGATCAGAAGGTGGTCATCCTCAGCTGTACAAAGTTCCAGGCTAGCCTGGGCTATGTGAAACCCTGTCTCAAATGCCAAAAACACAAAGAAAGAAAACCTCCAGGCGGAAAAAGTTATCGTGAGACAGCCACACAGGTGGGGAGACGGGGGAAAAAGAAGATAAGCACACACACGACTCTGGTCGGGCATTGATAATGTGCTACAGAAAAGTCACCGCAAGAAGATAAGTCTGGGGACTTGGGTGTGGCTCAGTGGTAGATCCTGGGTCCACAGCCAGCGCTCAGTAGGGGAGGGTCGGGAAGGGGGGCAGGGAGGGAGGGAGAGAAAGAAAGCCAAGGGAGGTACAGAGCTGGAACCCCGGAGCACCACTGAAGAAGGAAGAGCCTTCAAGTAGGTGAATCATTGAAGGCAAAGGCCCTGAGGTCAAAGGCCAGAGGTCAGAGGCCAGAGGTCAGCAGCTCTCTAGAAGGTGAGTCAGAGAATCCGGGAGGACAGTGGAAAAAGAAAGGGCGGGAGGAGGAAGGGAGCAGATGCAGCCAGAGAGGGTGAGGGTGGGAGGATTAGCTGGGGATCTGGCGTGGATGCTCTTCCTGTGCTCCCGGCGCTAGGGAGGGGGAAGCCGGAAGATCGGGAGTTCAAGGCCAGCCTCTGCTCTCTAGTAAGTTTAAATCCAACTCAGGTCATTAAAGTTAAAAACAAAATAGACAATTATGAAATGGTACCCTGTTTTTCTCAAAATCCTACTCTCAAAAACTACAAATAAAGAGCCTGTAAAATCCAATAAGCAGAGGACAGCAGGGGAGCACGCCTTTGGGGGCAGGGCGAGCTCTGGGTGTCTGAGGCCAGCCGGGTCTGCCTAGCCAGTTCCTGTGACAGACACTGCCTAAAACCAACCAACCAACCAAACACCAAACAGGCTTTGTGACTCCGACCTATAATCCCAGTGCTCTGAAGCACCAGGAGTTCTAGGTCATCCCGAACTACACAGGGAGAGGCCGGCCCGGTCCCTAGAATGTCTGTAGATTTTCCCAGCTTTCCACAGCATCCTTTGGTGGCCTGGAATTCCCACTGCCCTCAGGCCCCACAGCTCTAGGCCCTCCTCGGGCTCTGGCCTGTTTTCTTTTTTAGGCAGGCTCTGGCTCTGTAGCTGACGCTGGCTGGCTGGAGCTCCTCTAACTTCTGCCTCCCCAGCGCTGGGATCCCAGGTGTGGCCACCTCGCCCAGCTCGGTGTGTGCCCTTCTGTGTCATCAGTGCACGCACTGCGTGTGCAGGTGTGTGTACAGGACCCGGAGGCCCGTTCTATCCGTCCTCCATCATCTTTGCCAACGGCCACGTTTACACACTGAGCCCTCTCACCAGCCCTATCTCATCGGTGGTAGTTGTGGAGACAGGGAGAGGCACACAGGGAGGAGGAGGGGGTGAGAGGATGGGGGGATGAGGGGTAGGAGGGGTGGGGTAGGGGAGCTCACATAGCTCAAAACCACATGACGTCATTGAGACATCAGATGAAGACTTCCCTCAGTGAGTGTGAGTGTGGGTGTGTGGTGTGTGTGTGCACCTACCCCCTTCTACTTCAAAATGTTTTTTTCTAAACAGGGTTTCTCTGTGTAGCCTTGGGTGTCCTGGAACTCACTTTGTAGACCAGGCTGGCCTCAAACTCAGAAATCCGCCTGCCTTTGCCTCCCAGAGTGCTGGGATTAAAGTCATGTGCCACCACTGCTGGGCCAAAACTTTTTTGATTTTAATATTTGTATGCATGATAGATGTGTGGGCTCACGTGGACACTATGGAAAGACTGTGGTGGTCAGCCAGGCATAATGGTCTCTAAACCCAGCACGCTAGAAGCAGAGACAGACATAGCTCCGTGAGTTCAAGGACAGCCTGATCTACCTATCCAGTTCCAGAACAACTGGAGCTACACAGTGAGACACTGTCCTAAAAAACAAACAAATGAAAACAAAACAACAACAAAAAATAAAACTGTAACGATCAGAAGATAACTGTGCAGGTGGCTTTCTCTCCACTTTGGTGTGGGTTCCAGGGACAATTTCAGACTCCATTGCAAGAGCCTTTCCAATCCTATCTACTTCCATGTCTTTGTGTGAGTGTGTGGCGACTGTGAACGTGTGTGTGTGTGTGTGTGTGTGTGTGTGTGTCCCAGTGAATTTCCTTAGGCTTGCTTACAGGAGCATGGAAACCTCACCACCGGAGAAACTGCCTCTCCATCCTCCAGTACTTGTTAACCACCAGCAGGTTCTCAAGGAGTATGTACATTTATTTATTATTTTCACTTGTGCGTGTACCTGTGTGAGTTGATATGCATGTAAGTGCGGGTGCCTTCAGAGGCCAGCAGAGGGCATCAGTTGGCCTGGGGCTGGAGTTACAGGCAGTTGTGGACAGCCTGAGTGTGTCCTGTGAACCAAACCTGGTCCTCCGTGAGAGCAGTGTACAGATCCGAGTGTCCTGGGTTATATGAACGAAAGTCACTGGCCTTTCTTTCTTTCTTTCTTTTTTTAAATATTTATTTATTTTATGTATGTGAGTACACTGTCACTGCCTTCAGACACACCAGAAGAGGGCATCAGATATCATTATGGATGGTTGTGAGGCACCATGTGGTTGCTGGGAATTGAACTCAGGACCTCTGGAAGAGCAATCAGTGCTCTTAACCACTGAGTCATCTCTCCAGCCCCTCTTTCTTTCTTTCTTTCTTTCTTTCTTTCTTTCTTTTTGTTTTTTGTTTTTTGTTTTTCGAGACAGGGTTTCTCTGTAGTCCTGGCTGTCCTGGAACTCACTCTGTAGACCAGGCTGGCCTCGAACTCAGAAATCCACCTGCCTCTGCCTCCCAAGTGCTGGGATTACAGGCGTGCGCCACCACGCCCGGCTTCTTTCTTTCTTTCTTTCTTTCTTTCTTTCTTTTCTTTCTTTCTTTCTTTCTTTCTTTTCTTTTCTTTTTTTTTTTTTTTTTTTGGTTTTTGAATTTCGTTTTTTGGAGACAGGGTTTCTCTGTGTAGCCCTGGCTGTCCAGGAACTCACTCTGTAGACCAGACTGGCCTCGAACTCAGAGATCCACCTGCCTCTGCCTCCCAAGTGCTGGGATTACAGGCGCGCGCCACCACTGCCCGGCATTTACTCACTTTCTTATTATTGGGAGGGCAACGACCCTCACGTGGAGGTCAGAGGACAACTTTTGGGAGCTGGCTCTCTCCTTCCACCTGATGGAACTCTCGAGATTTGCCAGAAAGCACCATTCTGGGCCATCTTGAAGGCCCATCACCAGTCTTTATTCTTTGGGATTCCTTTGTTGTTTGGGTTTAGCTTTTGTTTTTAAGAGGCAGGGTTGCTCTGTGTAGCCCCGGATATCCCGGAACTTGCTTCTGCCTCTCGAGTGATGGGGTTAAAGAAGAGAGCCCCATGCAGGCCCAGCTTTAGTCTCTGGCATTCCAAGGACAACCTCTTTACGAATGAGACAGTCTCGCGTCTTGAACTTGCTATGGAGCTGAGATTTATCGTGACCTCCTGACCTCCGCGGCCCAGGGTTACAGCCGTGCACCGATTCCCACCGACCTCCGCCTGTGACCTAGGGCTGCGTGCGCGTTGGCAAGCGCTCTCCCAACTGGGTCACAACCCCACATGCGAACCGGCGAAATGTCTAGTTTGAAATAACAGGAAAGACCTGCAACGTGCAACGTGCGGAAGAGGATGGCTTTGCTCCGCCCCCTGGGTCCCTCTCTGCCTAAATTCCTCCTCTCCGGAGGGATCTCGAGAGCCAGTTTTACAGGTGGCTGTTACCTGGCACAAACAGCAGTCAACCCCCCGCCCCGCCCCCGCGCGCCCCAAACCCACTGCTGGGATGGAACCTGAGCCGCTCCGGTGCGGGGCAAGCCCCCCGCCGCCCGCTGCCACCCTAGCCCCTTCTCACCCACGTTAAAGACCCGGAGACCGATTAGAGACAGCGCAGCCGACTAGGGAGTCCGGCTCAGTCCCGGGCTGGAGCTCCCCAGCGCGGCCGCCAGAGGCTGTGAGCGCCCCAAGAGTCGAAGGCAGGTGGTACTGAAACCGGGTCCCGGGACTCCCTCAACTCCTGGGACTCTGGACCTTGGAGACGAAGCGCCAGGTATGGCTGGCAGGGCAGGACTGGGGCGGGGAAACCGAGGCACCCGCCCTCTGCAACTCTGGACTCAGTAGGGCAGGCGGGGAGCCGTGGGCGAAGGCTGCCCGGCGCCGCCCCTTCTCAACTCGTGCAGCCCCGAGCTGCTCGCCCGCGGAGCCGCCGCTCAGCTGGGTAGGCACAGCTTGTCCTGGACCCTGGACCCACCGCCAAGGTGAGACTCGCCCGGCCAGGCCAGGCCCCTGCTCTGTTCCCACCGGGGACCGGTCTCTGCCTGTTCGGGCCACCCCCACTTCCTTCCTGTTCGCCTCTTCTGAGAGGTGCGAGTGGGGAATGCAAAGCAAACCCTGTGCTGGGTGACTCGGGGTGAGTCGCTGACCCACTCTGAGCCTTTATCCAACGCACGGAACGAGAGATTCCGCAATCCGCGCTTGCAGGGACCGTTGGGATTGGTGGTGAGTGTTCAAGGGCCGAGTCTGGAAAGACTGCGCCGGTGTGTGAAGCCGAGGAGGGAGGGGAGGGGGTGGGGAGCTGGCCACGCCCACCACCGCGCTGGGCTCTGCGGTCAGCTCGACCTGCAGCTGGCTGCTGTAGGTGCCAAGGTCAGAAGCCTACAGCCACGTGGTGTGTGCCTTCTGGAAGTTCCTCAGGCTGGAAACCGGGTGTGGGGAAGGCCATGGAAGAGTGGCTAGAACTTCCTGGAAAAGGTAGCCCTCGCTGCTGTTTATGGGGACGAGGGGCCACTCGGGGACAGCCCCACACTTAGATGACTCCAAATACACAACTTACACTAGGGACACAGCAGGACTTAGGCACAAAACACGGAGAGTCTGGGGTCTGCTACATGGGCGGCACAGAGGAATTATTTAGGCTCACCAGCTCAAGGTCATCCTTGGCTACCTAGGGAGGGAGTTAGGGATCTGCCTGGACCTCTTGAGACACTGTCTCAAGACAGACAGACAGACAGACAGACAGACAGACAGAAAAACCGAACTGGGGTGTATGTCACAGGCAAACCACCGAAGCTCCCACGCTAGAGCCACCCACCCAGACAACGTGACCGCAGGTTACAGACGGCCAAGGGTGTAAGGACACAGGTTCAGGCCGAGAACAGCCTCCGCACAGTGTACAGTCAAACTCAGGGCCTCCCGTCAGACCCTGGCTGACTGTGCTAGCTTCCAGAAACTTCTCACGGCCCAGCCTGGCCTGGGTGCCCCCCCCCCAAGTCCCATTTCCAGTTCTGGGGAAGTCCAGTGCTCACATGACCCAAGGGGAGGGCTTCTGGACAAGTCCTCGGAGAAAATGCATCATCTTTCCCAATGATGCACTTCTGTCCCAGAGAATAAAGACTCGGGGCCCAGCGCTTCTGACCCGGGAGCTTAACTGCCTCTTACAGCCTCTCTGGCCACCTGTGCTTCCTCCAGGGTGGGTGTGAGCGAGCGGGGTGGTGTGTGGAGGAGGCCTGAGGGGACACCCTCCCTAGCCCTCAGCTCCTCGAAGGCCCAGTTGCTGCTGGTGTGTCTGTGGAACTGACAGCTGTAGATGGCTAGTGTGTGTGTGCGTGTGTGTGTGTGTGTGTCTGTCTGTCTGTCTGTCTGTCTCTGTGTGTCTTTCTTACCTCAGATTTTCTGTTTCCATTTTCCAAACTTCCAATGTAGCTGAGGCTGGCCTTGAACTTCCGATCCTGTTGCCCCACCTCCGAGGTGCCTGAGTTTATAGGCATGCACCAGCAGACCAGGCTCAGCCGGCTCGTCTCTGCTTGGACCAGGGCAGGAGGGGTTCTCAGGGTCTCGCTCTCTGTCCTTACCACAGACTCCGGACTCTCTCTCTCTGCCCTCACAGATGGACCCATGGGTGGCGCTGCTGGCCCTGCACATCGTGTCGCTCCCACTGCTGGCCCACGGTACCGCATCCCCTTCCACCCTGAGATTTGTGGCTGTGGGTGACTGGGGAGGGGTCCCCAATGCCCCGTTCCACACAGCCCGGGAAATGGCCAACGCGAAAGAAATCGCCAGAACCGTGCAGATGATGGGCGCTGACTTCATCATGTCCCTGGGGGACAACTTCTACTTCACCGGCGTGCATGATGCCAATGATAAGAGGTTCCAGGTACGTGCTCCTCAGAGTCGGAGGGGACAGCGGGAGGTCCCCACGCTGGGACCTGCCTCTGGGAGGGCAGGAGGCAGAGGACACCTTCAGGCACCTCGGACTCCCGATGGCTCCCTGGCCCTCGGTTTCTGATCCGGTGGAAGCTGCAGAGTGCCTGGTGACACGACGCCCTTTCTGTCTGTCTGTCACAGGAGACCTTCGAGGACGTGTTCTCTGACCGCGCCCTTCGCAACATCCCCTGGTACGTGCTGGCTGGAAACCACGATCACCTTGGCAACGTCTCGGCACAGATTGCGTACTCCAAGATCTCCAAGCGCTGGTGAGCCTTCCCTCTGTCCCTGAAGAGGCTGTCTGTCTGTCTGTCACTCAGGGACAAGGAGTCCCTTTGGCTTTGGGGAGACTTCTTTTTAATTATGTTTTCTTTATTGGGGTCTCGGGGCACACAACACAATGTGTGCAGGTCAGAGGACAGATTATGGAATCACTTTTCTCCTTCTCCTGTGCGGCTGCCCGGGATGGAGTTTAGGTCATCGGGCAGCGGCTGTTTACTCTCTGAACCACGGAGACACTGCCCTCCGAAGGTCTGAGTTTTCTTTTGTTTTGTTAAAACAGGGTGTTGTGTAGCCCACTCTGGCCTTGAACTAGCCAAGGATAATCTTAAACCCATGATCCTGCTGTCTCTGACCCCCAAGGGGTAGGATCTCAGACATGTGCCCCCACGCTCAGCTGCTTGTTTTTGAGATGGGATCTTGCTCTGCAGTCTTGTCTGGTCTCAAAATTAAGATTCTCTTGGCCCGCCCTCCAAAAAAATTGAGATGGCAGACATGTGCCACCGTGCCTAGCCGAAGCAACCTTCTGAGGCCGAGGGGCATGCTCAGTCAGGAAAGCACTTGGTAAGCAAGCACAAGGGCCTGAGTTCAGTCCACGCTCTGGGTTAAACACAGCCTGGAGGCACGTGCCCCTGTCACAGTGCTGGGAGGCGGGGCCAGAGGATCCTGGGGCTCAGCGGCAGCGAGCCAGCCTAGCTGAAGCCATGGGCTCCACAACTCAGGGAGATCCCTGTCTCAGAAAGCGAAGGGGCTCAGTCTATACAGAAGCCTTGTAAACCCAAGGACCCGAGTTCAATCCTGGGAACCCATCCCGAAAAGAGATCCCATTACCAGAAGTTGTTCTCTGACCCTCACCTGTAGGCAGGGTGGTCGGGGTGGTAGGGGAGGCAGGAGGATGGGTGGAGGGGCTCGCTGGCTTCCAGGCTCGTCCCCGATGGGATACCCGCCAGGGTCAACAAAGAGACCTTGTCTCAGAAGAACAAGGTGGAGAAAGGCAGAGGGCACGAAGCCCCCCTGCAGTGGCTTCCGTGGCTGCACGGGCGTGCCCACCCCGCCCCACACAGAGAAAACTCAGGATGAACAACAGCTCAACCTGACCACCCCGAGTTCTGTGCCCATGTGCACACATGAATATATGTGAGCATGCGCATGCACGCGCGCGCGCGCGCGCACACACACACACACACACACACACACATTTTAAAAAGAGGTCCTTTGCCTCTGGGTTTGTTTCCCAACACCCATATGGTAGCTTACAACCATCTGTAACTCTAGTCCCAAAGGATCTTTTTCAGGCCTCCACAGGCACGGCGTGCACATGGTACGCAGACACACATTCAGGCAAGCATTCAAAGCATATAAAATGAGAAAATAAATAATAAACTCTAAAAAGAAATTTTAAGATTTTAAAATTTTTAAAAGATTTTTAAGATTTTTTTTTAGCCAGAACCAACGTTAGTGTGTCTCTGTTTGTTTGTTTGGTTGGTTGGTTGGTTTGGTTTTTTGAGTCAGGGTTACTCTGTGTAGCCCTGGCTGTCCTGGAACTCATTCTGTAGACCAGGCTGGCCTCGAACTCAGAAATCTGCCTGCCTCTGTCTCCCAAGTGCTGGGATTACAGGCGTGCGCCACCACCGCCCGGCGCTTGAAAGGTCTTTACCCACGGCCTCTGTTCCCTGCACAGGAACTTCCCCAGCCCTTACTACCGTTTGCGCTTCAAAATTCCGCGCACGAACGTCACTGTGGCCATCTTCATGCTGGACACGGTGATGCTGTGTGGCAACTCGGATGACTTTGCCAGTCAGCAGCCCAAAATGCCCCGAGACCTGGGAGTGGCCCGCACTCAGCTGTCCTGGCTCAAAAAGCAGTTGGCAGCAGCCAAGGAGGACTACGTTTTGGTGGCCGGCCACTACCCCATCTGGTCCATCGCCGAGCACGGACCCACCCGCTGCCTCGTCAAGAACTTGCGGCCCTTGTTGGCCACGTACGGGGTCACTGCCTACCTGTGTGGACATGACCACAACCTGCAGGTGAGGGCTCTGTGGGTAGAATGGGGAATCTGGCTAGGAGTTCATACTGTACTGCAAGGCGCCGCACGGCTGCACTCTTATTCAGAGGGCCTACGCAGAATACTGCACTAGAATCCCCCAGTGAGGGGCTGGGGGCGTGGCTCAGCCATAGAGCCCTAACCTAGAATCCCCCAGTGAGGGGCTGGGGGCGTGGCTCAGTCATAGAACCCTAACCCAGAATCCCCCAGTGAGGGGCTGGGGGCGTGGCTCAGCCATAGAGCCCTAACCCAGAATCCCCCAGTGAGGGGCTGGGGGCGTGGCTCAGCCATAGAGCCCTAACCTAGAATCCCCCAGTGAGGGGCTGGGGGCGTGGCTCAGGAGTAGAACCCTAACCTAGAATCCCCCAGTGAGTGGCTGGGGGCGTGGCTCAGGAGTAGAACCGTAACCTAGAATCCCCCAGTGAGGGGTTGGGGGCGTGGCTCAGGAGTAGAACCCTAACCTAGAATCCCCCAGTGAGGGGCTGGGGGCGTGGCT
Source organism: Apodemus agrarius (assembly GCA_964023405.1). Taxonomy (NCBI): domain Eukaryota; kingdom Metazoa; phylum Chordata; class Mammalia; order Rodentia; family Muridae; genus Apodemus; species Apodemus agrarius. The sequence goes on along the minus strand of OZ030012.1, from coordinate 22,356,277 downwards.
CAGTCATAGAACCCTAACCTAGAATCCCCCAGTGAGGGGGGCTGGGGGTGTGGCTCAGGAGTAGAACCCTAACCTAGAATCCCCCAGTGAGGGGCAGGGGGCGTGGCTCAGTGTTAGAGCCCCTGCCTAGAATCCCCCAGTGAGGGGCTGGGGGCATGGCTCAGTCATAGAGCCCTAACCTAGAATCCCCCAGTGAGGGGCTGGGGGCGTGGCTCAGTCGTAGAGCCCTAACCTAGAATCCCCCAGTGAGGGGCTGGGGGCGTGGCTCAGTCATAGAGCCCTAACCTAGAATCCCCCAGTGAGTGGCTGGGGGCGTGGCTCAGTCGTAGAACCCTAACCTAGAATCCCCCAGTGAGGGGGGCTGGGGGTGTGGCTCAGCCATAGAGCCCTAACCTAGAATCCCCCAGTGAGGGGGGCTGGGGGCGTGGCTCAGCCGTAGAGCCCTAACCTAGAATCCCCCAGTGAGGGGCTGGGGGCGTGGCTCAGTCGTAGAACCCTAACCTAGAATCCCCCAGTGAGGGGGGCTGGGGGTGTGGCTCAGCCATAGAGCCCTAACCTAGAATTCCCCAGTGAGGGACTAAGGGTGTGGCTCAGGAGTAGAACCCTAACCTAGAATCCCCTAGTGAGGGGCTAGGGGCGTGGCTTGGTGTTAGAGCCCCTACCCAGAATCCCCCAGTGAGGGGCTGGGGGCGTGGCTCCCGACTAGAATACCCCAGTGAGGACCTGAGACTGGGACTCAGAAATAGAGTGCTTAGCCGGGCGGTGGTGGCTCACGCCTGTAATCCCAGCACTTGAGAGGCAGAGGCAGGTGGATTTCTGAGTTCGAGGCCAGCCTGGTCTACAGAGTGAGTTCCAGGACAGCCAGAACTATACAGAGAAACCCTGTCTCAAAAAAACAAAGAGAGAGAGAGAGAGAGAGAGAGAGAGAGAGAGAGAGAGAGAGAGAGAGAGAGAGAGAAAGAAAGAAAGAAAGAAAGAAAGAGCTTGCCTACCAAGCAGGAAGCCATGGATTTCATCCTCAACACATCCAAAGACAAAAGGTTCCCTAAAGCCAAAGTAACTCCCAGTTGCACCTGTGACGTAGGATCCGCTCCTGCAGACGGGGAAACTGAGGCGGAGAGAGGCTATCCACAACAGCTCTGTGGTCAGGGGTAGACCTGTTCCCCGCCAACCTTGTACCCTTTGCCCCCAGTATCTTCAGGACGAGAACGGTGTGGGCTACGTGCTGAGTGGGGCGGGCAACTTCATGGATCCCTCTGTGCGACATCAGCGGAAGGTCCCCAACAGCTACCTGCGCTTTCACTACGGATCCGAGGACTCCCTGGGCGGCTTCACCTATGTGGAGATCAGCTCCAAAGAAATGAGTGTCACTTATATAGAGGCCTCTGGAAAATCACTCTTCAAGACCAGCCTCCCCAGGCGACCCAGACCCTGAACACGGATCTACAAGGGTCGGAGGGAGGAAGCCTCCCAGGCACGGTGGTGGGTGGGCCCTGTGAGAGCCTCGCCCACGGGCAGCGTTTTCTCTGCCCTGGCACTCTGCAGAGTGGGAAGGGGAACCATGAGGCTTACTTACAGGAAAGAAGTGTGCTCGCACCAACTGGCCCCCGCAGCCGGGCTCACCCCTGAGGTTTTGGGGTAGAGCTTTCTTGGGAACCGGGCTTTCTTTTAAGTCTAGCGTCTTACTGTCACTGCTATTCAATAAAACAATAGTTGACATGGTTGTACTTTGTCTCCAGGATGGGTGTGTCATCAGGGTTAAAATGCGCGTGTGTTCCCGGGTCACTCGGAAGTTAAAGGTCACCTTGTGGGGGTCTGCTCTCTCCTTCCACCAAGTGGGTCCCAGAGATAAAACACAGCAGGCTCCACTTGATGGCAAGTGCCATTTTCTATCTCTTAGTCTGATACTTAGCCAGCTAACATTACACCTGGGCGTTACCCCTCCTTCCTCAGCTCTGAGACTGGGAAACCCAGGAGCCGTGGAATCGAGTCCGGGCCTCCTGCGTGCAACGCATCACTGACCACTGAGCTATATTCATAACCGTTGGTTGGTTTTTGTTTTGTTTTGTTTTTGTTTTTGGCTGGCCTTGAACTCAAATCCTCCAGGTTCTGTTCCATCCACCCACCTCCCCCCCCACACACACACACACTGAGATTATAGGCAACTACCATCATGCCTGTGTGCAGCGGTGATTTTCCCAGGCACACAGGAGAGTGAGACAGGAGGACCAGCTGGCTCTAGAACTGCCAGGCCAGCCTGGCCGGGGAGGGAGGACCTGCTGCGGAGGAACAGGGAGCTGGTGCTGCCCGCCTTTAATCTATCCACAAGAGTCTCTGTGAGTTCTGGACCACAGTCTACACACCAGGGTCCAGGCCAGCTTGTGCTACACGGTGAGACCCTGTCTCAAAAATAAAATAATAATAATAAATTAAAAAAAAAAAAAGAACAACAGCATCATTCGGATCAGTTACCATCAGAAAGAAGGGCTTAGCAAGTCTTCCAAGTTCCCTCTGGGGCCGCCCTCCCTCAGGCGGGACCCGCCCACCCGCCCGCCAGCCTCACTTCCCTGTTCTGCTTGCTTGTCTGAGACAAGGACTCATAAAGTTTGTGTGCTCAGACTCGCTATGCCGCAGAAATGACCTTGGACTAGGGCTCCCCCTGCTTCAGGCCCCAAGGACTCGAGTTAGAGGCTTTCCCAGGCACACTGGTTTCTGTGGTGTGGAGGATGGAGCCCGGGGCTTCATGAATGTTGGTCTAGGCAAACACCCGACCAACAAAGGTGCATCTCTAGTCCAATATTTACATTATTTTTATTGTTGTTAAATGTTATTTTTGTTTGTTTTCTAAGATTTTATTTATTGTTATATCTAAGTACACTATAGCTGTCTTCAGACACACCAGAAGAGGGCATCAGATCTCATTACAGATGGCTGTGAGCCACCATGTGGTTGCTGGGATTTGAACTCAAGACCTAAAGAAGAGCAGTCAGTGCTCTTAACCGCTGAGCCATCTCTCCAGCCCCGTTAAATGTTATTTTTAATTATGTGTACGTGCGTGTGCCTGACTGCTTGTCTATATGTGGACCGAGTAGTTGAAGTTACCTACAAAGACCAGAAGAGGACGTTGGGTCACCCCCAGGACTGGAATTACAAGCAGTTGCCAGCCATCAAGCAGTTCGGGAAGCAGCCGAGGGTGAGCTTGAATTCCTGATCGCCCTACCTCCATCTCCCGAGGGCCAGAATAGCAGATATACCACCAATTTTTTTTTTTTTTTTTGTTTTTGTTTTTGTTTTTCGGGACAGGGTTTTTCTGTGTAGTCCTGGCTGTCCTGGAACTCACTCTGTAGACCAGGGTGGCCTCGAACTCAGAAATCCGCCTGCCTCTGCCTCCCAAGTGCTGGGATTACAGGCGTGCGCCACCATGCCCGGCATACCACCAATTTTTAGGGGCTTTGGAGAATTAAGCTGAGGGCTTTGAGACTCTAAGCGTATAATTTACCACAGAGCGCCAGGTTCCATTTTCCTCTCGTACTGGGGGTGGAATCCAGACATTTTGAACACACTTTCGAAGGCTCTACCCCTAAGCTACGCCCGAGACCCCTCTGTTTTTCCTGTCTTCTCCCTCGCTGTCCGTCCTCAGCTTCTCGTTCTTCACGGTCACGGAGCACGGGTGAGCGCAGCTCTGTTCAAGGGCCCTCTAGTCACTACAGCTCACCACAGGTTTGTCTCACAACGTTAACTTTCGGCCATTTGAAGATGGAGCTGGGGATATTCACCCATTCAAAGATCTAAAGTTTATAGGAAAGTGCAGCAGGGCTTGGGGGCACAAACATATAATCCCAGCATACAGGAAGTCAAGGCTCAATGGTCAGAAGTTCAAGGTTATCCTCTGAAACATAATACGTTTGAGGTCAGCTTGGGCTACAGGACACCCTGTCTTAGAATATATGTGCCAGTCAGGAGTGGTAGCACATGACTTTAATCCCAGTCCTCGAGAGGTACAGGCAGGTGGATTTCTATGAGTTTGAGGTAAGCCCGGTCTATACAGCAAGCTCTAGGACAGCCTAGAGCTGTTTTTGGACAGAGAGCCCCTGTCTCAAAAACACCAAAAAGTGAAAACGAGAAAAATCTATGGCTGGGGATTTAGCACATTTGTTAGGCCTGCACAAAGCCCTGGATTCCATTACAGAACCATGTAAACCCAGCTGGCTGGCTGGGTGTGCATGTCTGTCGCCCTGAGGAAAACTCAAAGAAGGGACCAGCTAGGTAAAAGTGCCTGTTCCTGGGCTGGAGAGGCAGCGCAGTGGTTAGAGCACTGGCTGCTCTTCCAGAGGACTGAGGTTTGATTCCCAGCACCCACGTGGCATCTCACAACTGCTTGTAACTAGTCCTAGGGGACCAGCACTGTCTTCTGGCCTCCACAGGCACCAGGCATGCGCATGGTACACAGAACTACACACAGACAAGGGCTGGAGAGACGGCTCCGTGGTTAAGAGCACTGTCTTCCTGAGGTCCTGAGTTCAATTCCCAGCACCCACATGGTGGCTCACAACCATCTGGAATGGGATCCGATGCCCTCTTCTGGTGTGCCTGACGACAGCTACAGTGGACTCATATGCATAAAATAAAAATCTTTAAAAAAATACATACAGATAAAACATCCCTGTGCATACAATAAACATATAAAAATTTGTAAAAACTAGCCGGTCGGTGGTGGCACATGTCTGTAATCCCAGCACTCTAGGAGGCAGAGGCAGGAGGATTTCTGAGTTTGAGGCCAGCCTGGTCTACAGAGTGAGTTCTAGGACAGCCAGGGCTATACAGAGAAACCCTGTCTCGAAAAAACCAAATCCAAAAAAACAAAAACAAAAACAAAAAAAAATTTGTAAAAACTGCTTGTCAGCCGGGCATGGTGGCGCATGCCTGTAATCCCAGCACTTGGGAGGCAGAGGCAGGAGGATTTTTGAGTTCGAGGCCAGCCTGGTCTACAGAGTGAGTTCCAGGACAGCCAGGACTACACAGAGAAACCCTGTCTCGAAATACAACAACAACAAAACAAAAACAAAAGAAAACAAAAAAAAAAAAACTGCTTGTCATGCAGCCTAATGACCTGAGTTCAGTCCCCAAGGCCCACAGGGGAAAGGCGAGAACTGAGCCCTGCAAGTGTCCTCTGACCTCTGCACTCTGACCTCTGCACTCTGACCTCTGCACTCTGTGACCCATGCATGCCCCCGCCACACAAATAAATGAGTACGGTAAAAAAAAAAAAATAAGGCAAAGTCAATATTAAAATAATATAGAAAATTAAAAAGTGTACCGTGTTCCCTTCTCCAAGTCTGCCCTTTCCTTCCTTCTATCCTGACAGGAAACTGCTTCCCTTCCTGATCATCTCATAATCATCCTCTCTCTCCTTCTCCCTCTTTCTCTCTCTCCCTTTCTCCCTCCCTCTCTCTCTTCCTTTAGTTCTCCCTCCCTCCCTCTCTTCCTTTAGTCCTCCCTCCCTCCCTTTCTCTCTCCCTCCTCTCTTCCTTAGTCCTCCCTCTCTCCTCTCTCCCTCTCTCCCTCTCTCCCTCCTCCCTCCCTTTCTCCTTCCCTCCCTCCCCCTCTCTCTATAGCGAGAGGGTCTCACTGTCAGCCTCCCACGCTTTGGCTGGAAGTGTGTGTCACTCTGCCCAGTTTCTTGGGAACATTTTCTTACGAAAACCAGAGCAAACCAGAACAAACCAGAACATGTTTTTTTTCTTACCCACTGAACCACACCTTGTTTTTTTTTAAACCTTCCTTTTCTTCAAAGCCCACTTTTTTTTTGATGTGTAATTCACACACATAATTCAAACGCATTAAATGTACAGTTTTACAAGGTGTGTGCACGCATGCTTGCGTGTGTATGTGCATGCACGCCTCCATGCGTGTGCATGCAGACCCCAAGCCAGAGCCTGGAGAACACTAAGTACCCACTCTATCCTAACCACGCCCCTACCCAGCTGGCCCAAGCTGCTTTTCTTTAAAAGATATCTGTATTTGCATGAGGTTCTCGTTCCCTGTCACCCTTTAAGTTTTTGTTGCTTCCCAAGATCTCAGATCATAGGCCTATGCTAGCCACACCCAGTTTATGAGGTACTGGGGATCAGATCAAACCAAGAACTTTGTGCAAGTATTTTACCAACTGATCTACACCAACCCCTCCGATAAGTTTTGACAAAGTCATAAAACCACCACTTGTGACATTGTGGGGGGGGGGAAATATGGACCAGCAATGGAGCCTAGAATCCCCTAAGGAGAAGCTTGGGGTGTGGCTCAGTGGCAGAAGCTCCTGCCTTGAGTCCCCCAGTAAGGGCTGGGGGTGTGGCTCCATGCTAGACCACCTGCCTAGCATCTGTGAGTTCCTGGGTTCCGTCCCTAATCCCAAACCCACACAAGAGAGCCGAGAATTTTCATCAGCCAAAAATGTTCCTGTCACAATTTAATGTTTGCGCCATTTATATCTGAAGATCTGCCCCAGCCACTGGAGGGAGAGCTCTGCAGAGACAGGGACCTGATCCTGAACTTGTAACCCTCCATCTATCCGGGATCTCGGCGGCTCGGGGTTCGTGTTGCAATCCGCCTGCAGACTGTGCTGCAGCGGCCGCTCTGTGGACTCACATCTGTGTTCAGACTTGCTTCTGGATAAACTGGATGTGCTCCTGGGAGAACCGCCGTAGCTTCTGCCCGACGGCACTGGGAATGAACTCCAGAGCCGCACCCATGTGGGCAAGCACTCAGCGCATAAACCACCCTCCCTGCTCCACCTGGGGTGAAGACAGAGCCTGCTGCTGGGGCTCGCCTTCAGTGTCAGCACTCAAGACGGGGAGTGGAGGCGGGTGGATCTCTGTGGGTCCAAGGCTAGCCTGGGCACATAGTACATTTCAGGGCTACAGTGAGACTATATCTCAAGAAGAAAGAAAAAGAATAAGAGAGGGAGGCAGAGACAGAGGTAGAGAGGAAGGAGAGTAAACACAGAAAGCTAGCTGGTCTGCTGGCTACCCGGAGCACAGTTCCCTTCTGTGGGGGATTGAGTAACATTTGCCTGCAGACATATTTGCCTAAACCATTGGCGTGAGGAAAGTCACACAAACCACTGTCTTGAGAACTTCAACTGTCACACCAGGAGTGACAGACCAGGGGTGCTGGGTTGTCTGCTGCCTGGCTGAGTCAAGCGACAGCCCACAGTACCTCACTGGTGTTTCCTCCACAGAGAGGAGTGTGACAGAGGCGCTACCCCGGGCTGGTACTGTTGAACCTGAGACACAAGTGACTGTAACGGTTAAGAAAGGGATGGTGGGGCTGGGGCAGTGGCTCAGGGGGTAAAGGTGATTGCAGTCAAGCCTGACGACCCAAAGTCCATGCGTGGAACCGGAAAGAGGGAACCGGCTTACAAATCCTATTCTGACCTTCTCTTGCATACAGCTCCTTTCCCTGCTAAGAAATACTTTGAGGGTTTGTTTGTTGAAAAACAGTTTTTGCAGTTGTCTGCCTCCACAGCTCCATCTGACTAGACATTTCCTGTTTCCCGGAAGGCACCGTACCCCACAAAGCAGCTGGTGACCTCCTTCCTGATCCTGCCTGCCTTCCTGCACCCTAAGATAAAACGTGCGCTCATCTTTCATTTGCTTTATTCCTCCTGACAGCTGCGGAGAGGCGCTTTCCTAAGGCTTGCTTGCTCTGGTATTTTTCTCTCAGGTTCTATAAAATGTTCCTCGAGCTGAGATGGATGGATGGACGGACGGATAAACGGACAGATGGGCGGACAGACAGACGGACAGACGGACAAACAGATTCTTCTTTTTTCAAGACAGGCTTTCTCTATACAGCCTGGCTCTCCTGGAACTAGCTCTGTAGACCAGCCTGGGCTCCTGAGTGCTGGGATTAAAGGTGTGCGCCACCACCGCCTGAGATGGCAGGTTTCTAAGTGTGATAGCTCATGTCTTTAATTCTAACACCCGGGAGGCTAATATAGGAAGATCATTGTGAGTTTGAGGACAGCCCAGGCTACAAAAGGAGTTCCAGGTTAGCCTGGGCTGCACTGTGTCCCTTGTATCAATGTCGCATTAAGGAGTAAGTAGAAAGAAACCAATCTTGACTACTTTGACGAAGAGTAAGTCCAAATTTGAATTCTCCATGTTTCTCCCTGTGTCGTCCACGTGTGTGTAGCCTGGTAACTGGCCAGTCAGTAGCCTGCCTGCTGTGTGTGTCAGATGTGTCCTTGCTGTCTGTGCCTGTGTGTCTGTTGTGTCTGTCCCAGACAAGGGTTTCTGTTCCATGGCGTGGGAAAGGAGGAAGGGCTTCTTTCCAGAAATGGCTTGCCGAGTTGGCGAGGGAGGTGACTTTACTAACTTCAAATTGCCTAGACTAGCACTAAAACCACGCTGATGTTTCCAGTCTATGTCCTCATGTTGCTTCCAACATTTATGGGATATTTGTTTTGTTTAAGATTGCTTTCGAGCCGGGCGGTGGTGGCGCACGCCTTTAATCCCAGCACTTGGGAGGCAGAGGCAGGCGGATTTCTGAGTTCGAGGCCAGCCTGGTCTACAGAGCTAGTTCCAGGACAGCCAGGGCTACACAGAGAAACCCTGTCTCGAAAAAAAAAAAAAAAAAAAAAAAAAAAAAAAAAGATTGCTTTCAACCCATTGGCTGCTTTCAGTAAATGGTTACCACATGGCACACACATATCACACTCCATACACACTTACTACACTACACATACAAATACCACACACACACATTAATACATACACTTATACACACAACACATACACTTACACCACACACACACATCACACATACACATGCATCACACACATCACATACACACTAAACATACAGTTATACCACACACATCACACATACACTTACATCACACACACACATGACACACATGACACACACGACACACATCACACACACACAGTACACATTCACTTACACCATATACATATCACGCACATACTTACACCACACACACATACATACACACAACACACATATCACACATACCACATACACACACACCATACATACCACACACACCACATACACACACAGTACATACACGACAGACATCAACACACGCATATACTACACATGACACACATACCACATAACCAACCACACACACCACATACACACACACATCACAGGTACCACAACATATATATACACATACCACACACCATACACATACCACACATACATATACCACACATACCACACACACAGAGATACCATAACACACAATACACATACACTGCATATACCACATACACACATACATCACACACACCACACCACACACATATACACATACATCACACACCATACATACACCACACATACCACACATAGCATTCACACACACATATCACACACAAATATACATACCACACACAACACACATACATATACCACACACACATAGATACCACACACACAACTATCACATATATATCACACATACTATACCATACTCACAGTATACTCACACCACATACACATACAACATACACACATGTACCACACACATACATATACCATACACACATACACACACACACCACTCAACACATACATACATATACCACACATACCCCACACACACCATACAACAGCACACACACATACACACACAGCACACATAACAACACACATACACACAGGCACCACACTATTCTTGTTGGAGGCATGGGAAAAGTCATGGTTAAAGGTTGAAAGCTATGTATTCGGTTTAGGCTGTAAAAGCTCACGGTGTGGGAAATGCAAAGGACAGTAAAATGTTCACATTTTCTTAAAACGGTTTACCTGGAAACAGGCTGAGTACACAGGGGAATGGCGTTTAGACCTCACATCTTGAATGACCTCAAAGCATATTACTAGCATAGCTGCAAGGTCTGCAAAACTTTTAGTTCTTCTGCAGGGAAGAGGTATTTTCAGAAAACTATCACCACAGATCCTGCCTCACAGATCCTGTTTCAAAACAAAACAAGGAAGGACTCAGACCGCGTGCCAACCTACCTCGAGCTGATTCCAGAGGGAGGTTACTTGGCTTGCTCGCTGTGAGGGAGCGCCACCTGGCTGGCCTCCCTCACCTTGTTTGGAGAGGTTGGGGAGCGAGAGGACTTAGTAGGGGACTGTGCTGCCAAGCCTGACCACCCAAATTCAATCCCTGAAACCACACACACACACACACACACACACACACACACACACACAGTTAATGTAAAAAAAAAAAAGTCAAACATCAGAGTAGTGTGTAATTAGCCTAGAGTACATGACGCCCTGTCCTTAAAAAGAAATCAGCTCTGACCCTGACCAGCTGGGGTGCCAGCAGCCACCACTCGTTGTCCCTTTAGACTCATGCTTGCTTCTCGTGGGACAGGTCTCAGCAGCAGCATGTCTGCTCGGGCTGGCTGCGGTGACACTCAGCTCTGACCAAGGACAACATGAGGAGGAAAGGGTTTGTTTGGCTTGTACTTCCAGATCTCAGCCCACCCCTGAGGGAAGTCAGCACAGGAGCTCAAGGCAGGAACTGAGGCAGAAGCTGTTCCGCAGTGCCGCTCCCTGGCCTGCTTTCTCTCCATGGCTCTGACGTCCACCTAGGACCATCCGCCCAGGGGCGGCACCACCACAGTCGGCAGGGTCCTCCCACATCCACCATGAAGAAAGTGCGTGCTAAGCTAGTCTGATGGAGGCATTTTCTCAGTTGAGATTTCCTGTCCCCAGATGACCCTAGTTGTGTGTCAAGTTGACAAAAAGAAAAAAAAACAACAACAACAACAACAAAAACCACCTACCCAACACAGGTTGCCAGCTAGCTGTGACTACAGCTCGGACCTCCGGGCTAACCTCAGCCACCTTGGGAATGCACAGCCGCCAAGCCTCCCACTGACTCAGAGGCTCCTGGCAGCCCGAGGTCTGAATCAGCAGTCAGCTTCACCCTGTGTCCTGTTCCCAGAGGCTAGAAAGGAGAAGTGACATGTATATGTCACATGGAGAATGCAAACCAAGTTCCTTATCCCGCTAAGCCCCGATGCTCCAAAGATTTCTCAGAGACACAGAAAGGGAGCCTGGAGCTGTGCTGTGCCCCTGCAGGGGGACGTCTGTCCAGCTGAGGTGACAGCAGCTACCACTCGCTGGTCCCCTGCACTCAGAATGGAACCCAGCGCCCTGTCCATGCTAAGCATGTTCAACCGTGCAATCCACTGGCCCTGGGTATTTTTCTCTTAGATATGGCCCTCACTATGTAAACCAGCCTGGCCTCAAACACAGAGTTCTGCTCGCCTCTGCTCCCTTGGTGCTGTGTGCTACCACACCCAGTTTATCAGTTTATTATTACTGGTGTGTGTGTGTGTGTGTGTGTGTGTGTGTGTGTGTGTGCTTCCACCATGGACTCTTGCAGGGCAATCTTGTTTATCTTGTGAGATGTCTCTCCACCCCGTGGTTGGTTTTTTGTTTGTTCATTTGTTTTTGGAGACAGGGTTTCTCTGTGTAGCTCTGGCTGTCCTGGAACTCACTCTGTAGACCAGGCTGGCCTCGAACTCAGAAATCCACCTGCCTCTGCCTCCCAAGTGCTGGGATTAAAGGCGTGTGCCACCACCGCCCGGCTCGTGGTTGGCTTTTTGAGACAAGAACTCACTGTATAGCTTGGGTTTTTTCTGGAGTCCTCTGTGAAGTTAGGCTGGCTTCAGGCGGACTCTCTCGCTTCCACACCCTGAGTGTGTAAAGGAGCGAGTCACCATGCCTATCCTTCATTTTTTTTTTTTTTTAAATTTGGGGACAGGATCTAAGTTGACCAGGTCAACCTTGAATTTTGAGCCTCTTGCATCAGCCTCCACAGCGGCTGGGATGACAGCGGACCACAAGCCAGGCGAAGATATTGTCCTACTTATTTTAATTCTGTGATTTTATTTATTTTGACAGGGTCTCTCTATGTAGCCCATTCCGATCTGACTCAACGTAATCCTCCTGTCTCAATCCCTGAACTGGGATTGCAGGTGCCGCACTTTTGACACCTTCTAATCACAAGGACTTGGCCGGCTGTCATGCGCCATGTTATATCCATTTCTCTCTCTCTCTCTCTCTCTCTTTTTTTCTTTTTCTTTTTCCCCCGATGTGGTGTAGCTAACGTGGCATGAGGGTTTCTTCCGGCTCACAATTCAGGGGCATAGTCTCTGGTGACGGGGAAGGCGGACGGCACGGCTCGGGGCAGCCAATCGCAGCGTGACAGCAACCCGGAAGCAGAGGGGATGGCGCTGGTGCTCGCTGACTTTCCTTGTATTCTGTGCAGGACACCAGCCTGGGAAAGGTGGTGCCGCATTCATGGTCTGTCTTCCCACATCCACTAACCTAATCCAGACAGTCCTTCGCAGACGCGCCCAGGGGCTTGTCTCCCGTCTAGATCCCGACTCTAGTGTCCATCGATTTGATAACTAACCAGAGCCAGGGGGTGGCGCACGCCTTTAATCCCAGCACTTGGGAGGCAGAGGAAGGCAGGTTTCTGAGTTCGAGGCCAGCCTGGTCTACAGAGTGAGTTCCAGAACAACCAGGACTATACCGTACTGAAAACAAGCTTTGCATTTGTGTCTTGAGTTCCAGAACAACCAGGACTATACCGTACTGAAAACAAGCTTTGCATTTGTGTCTTGACCGTGAGTACAAATAAGACAGCAAGCCACAGGGTAACATGCACGGACTGATCTTATTCTACGTGCATTTGTGGTTTTGTATTTTTTGTGACTCCAGGATCACACACTGTAGCCGAGGTTAGCTTTGAATTATTCCTGTAGCCCAGACTAGCCTAGAACTAGCAAAGATCTTGTCTCTGCCTACTGAGTGTGGGAATTTTAGGCCTGAACTACACTAGGTTTCCCATCCTGTGTGAGTAGAAGCTGCCAACGAAGAAAATGGTCTTCAGCCAGGCAGTGGTGGCGCAAGCCTTTAATCCCAGCACTTGGGAGGTGGAGGCAGACAGATTTCTGAGTTCGAGGCCAGCTTGGTCTATAGAGTGAGTTCCAGGACAGCCAGAGCTATACAGAGAAACCCTGTCTCAAAACAAAACAAAACAAACACAAAAAAAAAAAAAAAAAAACCCAAAAACAAACAAAAAAAGAAAGAAAAAAGAAAAGAAAAAGAAAGAAAAAAGAAAACTGTCTTCAGAAAAGGCAGTTCCAGCTGGGCAGTGGTGGTGCAGGCCTTTAATCCCAGCACTTGGGAGGCAGAGGCAGGCAGATTTCTGAGTTCAAGGCCAGCCTGGTTTACAGAGTGAGTTCCAGGACAGCCAGGGCTACACAGAGAAACCCTGTCTGGGAAAACCAAAAAAAAAAAAAAAAAAAAAAAAAAAAAAAGAAGAAGAAGAAGAAGAAGAAAAGGCAGTTCCGAGGATGACGCCGCCCCCTACAGGGCATCTTGGAGATCCATCCACTCATCCACTCTAAATAAATACCCCAAGTTGTTTGGGAAACACACTGAAGAAATACATCTTGGTGAAATCCCAGGGGGGCAAACACTTACCAAACTCAACAGTCAATACCCTCCCTTCATTCTCTTTAAAGCATAAGTACCGTGTGACACAGCCAAGCACTTTCCGTGTGTGTGTGTGTGTGTGTGTGTGTGTGTGCACATACAACATGCGGGAATCAGCTCTCTCCACAATGTAACTTCCAGGGATGGAACTCGAGTTGACAGGAAGTGCCTTTACCTGCTGAGCCATCTTGCTGGCCATCTCCATATTGAGGCGGGGTCTCTCTTAAGCCTCACCTTGCTCGGGGATTGCAGGCGTAGCCACACCCACCTGGCTCTTCCTAGGTGTTAAGCGCCATTCTTCAACCCGGCCAGTGTGTTACCAGCTGAGCCATCTCCTCGCCGATCCCACGCTTGCTGCGGCCCAGACTCACGCCTTGATTTCTTTCCTATGGGACGGCTCCGCCTTCCTCCTTGGAGGGGCAGCCCTCAGGGGCTCTACCAAAGAGAGACCCCCTCTCTCCAAGAGAGACCCCCTCTCCTCCACTCTGTCATCTCCGCCTGGTCAACTCTTCCTGGGGCTTCTAGCTTAAGTGTGAGCGCCAGCCAGTGCGCCGAAGCCTCCTCTTCCCAGATGGCCTGGCTACCCTACCAGCATTGAGTGTTGAGCCCCACATGCCCCTCCCTGCTGCACAGACGTCCTGGATACACCCTTCCTGTGCTCTTCAGTCCGCTGAGGGGATGGGGATTTCTGTCTCCCTTCTCCATCTCAGTTCCAGAAACCAAGTTTGGCTTCTGTCTTAGGGCTTTATTATTATTATTATTATTATTATTATTATTATTTTGGTTTTTGGAGACAGGGTTTCTCTGTGTGGTCCTGGCTGTCCTGGAACTCACTCTGTAGACCAGGCTGGCCTCGAACTCAGAAATCTGCCTGCCTCTGCCTCCCAAGTGCTGGGATTACAGGCGTGTGCCACCACCGCCCGGCTTGTCTTAGGGTTTTACTGCTGTGAACAGACACCATGACCAAGGCGACTCTTATAAGGACTTTATTTATTTATTTATTTATTTATTTATTTATTTTGGTTTTTTTTTTCCGAGACAGGGTTTCTCTGTGTAGCCCTGGCTACCCTGGAACTCACTCTTTAGACCAGGGTGGCCTCAAACTCAGAAATCCACCTGTCTCTGCCTCCCAAGTGCTGGGATTAAAGGCGTGTGCCACCACTGCCGGCAAGGACATTTAATCGGGGCTGGCTTACAGGTTCAGAGGTTCAGTCCACTATTATCAAGGTGGGTACATGGCAGTGTCCAGGCAGGCATGGTGCAGGGAGAGCTGAGAGCTCTACATCTCCATCTGAACTAGGAGAAGACTGACCTCCAGGCAGCTAGGATAGGGTCTTAAAGCCCACGTTCTCAGTGGCACACCCACTCCAACAAGGCCACACCTCCTGCTAGTGCCACTCCCTGGGCCAAGCTTATACAACCACAGCTTGATACCTCAGTTTCTAGATGTATGAAGTTCTTTCTGATCCCATTAATACAGCCCCACATCAGGCCACAGTCCCTTCAGCTACTGCCGAGGCTTTCCAACTGTTCTTCCAGCTCTCCTGACCCAACTGTGCTCCCCGCCTACTTTCTATCCACCAACTAGGGGTGGCTTTAAAGGGGGGGGGCAGGTCTTTATAACCCAGGCTGTCCTCAAACTCAATTTGTAGCTGCATTCGTCAGGGTTCTCTAGAGTTACAGAGCTTATGGAATGAATCTCTCTCCCTCTCTCTCTCTTCCTCTCTCCCTCTTTCTGTGTGTGGTTTACTGAACTGACTTACAGGCTACAGTCCAACTAGCTAGCTGTGAACAAAAAGTCTAAGAGTCTAGTATGTGTTCAGTCCACAAGGCTAGATGTCTCAGCTAGTCTTCAGTATATGCTGGAATTCCTAAGGAGCAGGCTCCGAACTGAAGGCCTATGTCTTCCAGCCTTAAGATCTAGGTCAAAAGCACGTGTTTTCCTGCCTCAAGATCTGATTTAAAAACCTATGTCTTCTCACCTCAAAGGTCTAGACAAGATGTCGATTCACCCACTTCAAACCAAGCAGCGAATCTGTCACAAGTGTGCCCTCCACTGCTGGATTGTGGTCATCCCAGGCTAAGGTGACAACGGAGAATGGCCATCGCAGCAGCTAAGAGTGACCTTGAATTTCTTTCTTTCTTTTTTCTTTTCTTTCTTTTTTTTCTTTTCTTTTTCTTTGGTTTTTTGGATTTGGTTTTTTTCAAGACAGGGTTTCTCTGTGTAGCCCTGGCTGTCCTGGAACTCACTCTGTAGGCCAGGCTGGCCTGAACTCAGAAATCCGCCTGCCTCTGCCTCCCAAGTACTGGGATTAAAGGCGTGCGCCGCCGCCACTGCTGCCACCACCACCCGGTGACACTTCCTGGGTGCTTCCATCCCAGGAGAGCAAGATAGGACTGGAGTGCTGTGTGCATACATTAGTCATATTAAGAGGTTTTGTTCATGTCTATATATAATGTATGTAATGGCTGTTCCTGGTTGTCAACCTGAGTATATCTGGAATGAACTGCAATCCAGAATTGGAGGGCTCACCTGTGACCCATATCTTGAGGCTAGAAGACACAAGTTTTTGACCTGGATCTTGGCACGGAGATCTTGAAGCATAGTGGCCATGATAGGCCCAGGCACACTAGTACACACCGTTAATCCCAGGAGACTAAGGCTAGGAGATCTCTGAGTTCAAGATCAACCCGGGACAGAGCAAGTCCCAGATCCAGGCGTGGTGGTACACACCTTTAATCTGGGCTGCACCTTCTGCTGGAGGCCTATGTAAGGACACCGGAAGAAGGAAGGCTAACTCTTGTTAGTCTGCTTGCCCTTGCCAGCAGCTCTGTTGGAGCCTACTTCTACAGAAGACCAACTAGCCTCGTGGGACTTCCCATTCGCTGCTGACCATGGCTGGGGTGGCTGGACTACTGTTAAGTCATCACAATAAATTCTCTCGGGCTTGTTAAGAGCACTGACTGCTCTTCCGAAGGTCCCGATTCAAATCCCAGCAACCACAACCATCCGTAAAGAGATCTGACGCCCTCTTCTGGTGCGTCTGAAGACAGCCTACACGGCCGGAGGGAGCGGGGCCGTCCCGAGCAAGCAGAGGTCCTGAATTCAAGTTCCCAGCAACCACATGAATAAATCTTTAAAAAAGTAAATAAGAGCCGGGCGTGGTGGCGCACACCTGTAATCCCAGCACTTGGGAGGCAGAGGCAGGCGGATTTCTGAGTTCGAGGCCAGCCTGGTCTACAGAGTGAGTTCCAGGACAGCCGGGACTACACAGAGAAACCCTGTCTCGAAAAGTCAAAAAAAAAAAAAAGTAAATAAATAAAAACAAAACAAAAACAAACAAACAAAAAAAAAGCCGGGCGTGGTGGCGCACGCCTGTAGTACCAGCACTTGGGAGGCAGAGGCAGGTGGATTTCTGAGTTCGAGGCTAGCCCGGTCTACAGAGTGAGTTCCAGAACAGCCGGAGCTACACAAAGAAACCCTGTCTCAAAAAACAAAAAACAAAACAAAGAAAAGTAAATAAATTCCCTCAATATAGAAAGACAGTCCATAAGATCTGTGACTCTAGAGAACCCAGACTAATACAATGTACTTTGACCATATTAACCCCCTTACCCGTTCTGTCTCTCACTCCCGCTGGTCCCCTTCCTCTCCTACGTAGACTCTTCTAGAGATAGGATATTGGAGTGATCATGGAGGTTAGGGAAAATCTAGCGTTCCGAGGGGGTAAGACAAGTGACACGGATCCAGGGAGAAGATTACAGGTGAGGACTTAACCAGGAAGAGCAGAGACGGAGCCACCGCTCCCTGCGATTCAATCACTGACACCCCCAGGCTATTGCTCGCGAAGGAGCCGGACAGCGGCGCATGCGCTGTAACAATTGCGCGGAGACTGGCAGTTGGAGGCGGGGTCTAGATGCCCATTTACTTGGTTAAGGAGTGGGCGGGAAATCCAAAGCGATGTTTCCGCTTCCGTTAGGGGCCGGAAGTTAGCGTCTCCTGGGTGAAGCGGCCTTGGCTGAGAGGCAGGACTGGTACAAGTAAGTGTAGGGTCTCGCGGGCGGGCGTTGGGCTGGGCCGGACCGGCGCTCTTCTCTAGATCTCCCGCAGGGCGTAGAGCCGAGGCCCGGCCATGGCTCTGAGGACGGCCGCGTGGGGAGCCTGACCCCTGGACCCCTGCAGCTGGGCGAGCGGGCGGCGCCACCGAAGCCCGGGTGAGCCGTCGCTCCTCCGCCCAGACCCCTTCCCGCCATCCCGGTCGCCTCGGGACCCCATGGCTCGTTCGCAGGCTGCGGTTTGCCGGTGGGATTCTGGGGCCGCACAGACAGATTCAGGGCAACTCGCTGATTCGTTCAACAAGTAGTTATCAAGTGCATAAGGTATCCCAGGCCGTGGGTGCTGGGAACCGACCCTTCCTCGGAGATTGAGGGCCAGGGTTGCGGACGCCGGAGGAGCTATGAGCAGTTTTAAGGTGATCGTGAGTTTGTTTTGGGTGGCGTGTGTGTCGAGGACAGCTTGTACGAGGAGGCTGTCTCTTCACCGTGAGAGCCCAGGGAATTGAACTCAGGCTGTCAAGGCTTGGCGGCCAGCATCTTCACCTGCCAAGCCATCTTTCTTCCCCTGTTTTGGAAGTTTTAGAAATCTTTGTCCTACATTTTTTTTTCTATGTGTGTAGAATGTGTACAGAAGTTAATGGACAACTTGCGAAATCCATCCTCTGTTTCCACCTTTACGTGGGTTCAGGCTTGGCCGCGATGCCTGTAGCAACCGAGACAGGGTGGGCCAACACGTCCAGTCTGTGATTCGCTGTAGCTGGTTGCCAGGGCCCAGTGGGCGGGGAAGCAAGCACAGCTGCTTAGACAGTTGGGAGCTGGGCTCGGACCGGCCAGCTTGGCCTGTAGGGTCAGGCCTTGCCTTTTGTGCGTCTCACACCTTGTCCCTGTGGCTCCCAGAGCTTCCGGCCATTCTTTCTGGCTCAGGGTCTTTTCAGATGCGCCCCTCTTTCCGGGCTGTCTTTTGTCACCCAGGCCTCATCTGAAGTGACTCCAGAAGAAAAAGACCTTCCTGATTCTTCTGCACCCAGAGTAGCCCCATCTCAGAAACCTGTTAACTCTAGTAACCTCCTAGCAATAGGATTCATCCAGTTACACGTTTTCTTAAGAGCCTGTCATCTGTAACTATTAATACAGATATTTCGAAGATTTATTTATGTGTCTGGGATATCTGGATACAGGATATCTGATATGTGACCCCAAAACCCACAGGTTGAAAACCTCTGTCCTAGAGCCTATTCCTAGCTGGATTCATCCAGTTAAGAGTGCTCCTGTTGGCCGGGCGGTGGTGGCGCACGCCTTTAATCCCAGCACTTGGGAGGCAGAGGCAGGCGGATTTCTGAGTTCGAGGCCAGCCTGGTCTACCGAGTGAGTTCCAGGACAGCCGGAGCTACACAGAGAAACCCTGTCTTGAGAGAAAAAAAAAAAAAAAAAAAAGAGTGCTCCTGTTGCCGGGTGGTGGTGGCACATGCTTTTAATCCCAGTCCGTGAGAGACAGAGGCAGGTGGAGAATGAACTCGGGTCTCGTCGAGGCCAGCCTGGTCTACAGAATGAGTTCCAGGCCGGGCGTGGTGGTGCACGCTTGTAATCCCAGCACTTGGGAGGCAGAGGCAGGTGGATTTCTGAGTTCAAGGCCAGCCTGGTCTACAGAGTGAGTTCCACGACAGCCAGGACTACACAGAGAAACTCTCTCGGAAAAACCAAAAAAAAAAAAAAAAAACAAACAAACCAAAAACAACAACAACAAAAAACCAGAATGAGTTCCAGGACATTCAGGGCTACACAGAGAAACCCTGTTGAGTTTTCATGTTAAGAACTGTAAGACAGGCCCGCATGGTGGTGCACGCCTTTAATCCCAGCACTCTGGGAGGCAGAGGCAGGCGGATTTCTGAGTTCGAGGCCAGCCTGGACTACAGAGTGAGTTCCAGGACAGCCAGGGCTATACAGAGAAACCCTGTCTCGAAATACCAAAAAAGAAAAGAAAAGAAAAAAAAAAAAAAAAGAACTGTAAGCCGGGTAGTGGTGGCGCACGCCTATAATCGTAGCACTCTGGGAGGCAAAGGCAGGCGGATTTCTGAGTCTAAGGCCAGCCTGTTCTACAGAGTGAGTTCTAGGACTCCAGGACAGCCCGGGCTATACAGAGAAACCCTGTCTTGAAAAAACCAAACCCCAAAAAACCAAAAAAAAAAAAAAAAAAAAAAAAAAAAAAAAAAAAAGAACTGTAAGTCGGGCTGGAGAGATGGCTCAGCGGTTCAGAGCACTGACTGCTCTTCCAGAGGTCCTGAGTTCAATTCCCCATGGTGGCTCACAACCATCTGTAATGAGATCTGATGTCCTCTTCTGGTGTGTCTGAAGACAGCTGTGGTGTACTGTAGTATACATTAAAAATAATAATAATAATAATAATAATAATAATAATTCTTTAAAAAAAGCTTAAATCTTTATTAACATGGATTTTTAAATTTATTTGTATTGTAGATAAGTAGGTAGATGCTTCGCCTGCATATATGTCTGTGTGCTTCCTTTGTTTTGCTTTGCTTTGGCAGTAGATTGAAATTTGTTTTGTTGCTCAAGCTGACCTCCAGCTTTCCCTACTCTGAAGTGCTGGGGGTTACAGTGTGAGGTGGGCTAGCTCAGACTAGATGCCAACTTGGGATAATTTCCCACCCCCCTCCCTGAGCCCCCTGGGTTCTAGAACTTATGGCGTATGCTAATATGCTGGCCTTTTCCAATTCTTGCTTCTTTTTAAATACGAAAGCCAAGTGTGGTGGCACCTGTACACCACTAATCCCAGGCAGAGGCTGGCAGGTGTCTGTCTGAGTTTGAGGCGAGCCTGTTCTACATAGATAATACTGGGTCAGTCAACACTACCCAGTGAGACCCTGATGCAGTAAGTGAATGGCTGAGTGTGGCGGTGTATCCCGCTAATCTCCACACGTGGGTGGCAGAGGAGGGTCTAGAGAGTGAGTTCCAGACCAGCCCTGGACTGCAGTGAGAAGGTCTCAAAGGGCTGGGGGGCACATGTCCTATGTCGTGCCTGTGGGGGTCAGAGAATAGAGTTTGGGGAGTCTGGCCTCACCTTCCCTCTTGTTTCTGGCCCATCCCTAGGTAGCCCAGGCTAACCAGTCAGCAAGTTCCCAGACAATCCTTCCTGTCTGCCTCCCAGTTCCATGTCAGAAGACCAGGGTTCAGACCTGAGCCACTGTGCTTGGCCTTGTATAGGTTTCTGGAATTGAACTAGGGTTGTCATGTTGTCATGGTTTGTACTAAGTCATCTTCCTTCCCTTGACGCCGTCTTTAGTCAGTCTTGGGACCTAACTCCCTCATCCCTTAGCAGCATGCACCATTACGTCAGCACCCCCGCTCTGTCCCTGTCTCTTCTCCAGCCAGCTGTCCACCCCTACCTTCCCCTGAGACCCTGAGCACAGAGATCGTAAGTCACCTACCTAAAGATGAACAGGACGTTGGGAACCAAGGTTAAAGGCCTGTCCTTGGCCAGGGTGTGCCTAGACCCAGGGGCCTGGGTGATTACAGAGTATGCATCTTCCCCTCTCCACAGACCGCTGCTGGCCGCCTCTGGCCTGCTTCTAGAGGGTGGAGGTAGAGAGTAGCCAGCTGCTGCCAGCCTCTGACCCCCATCCTCTGCACCACAGGTTTTATCCCCTCTGCAGTTATGGGACGAAGGAAGTCCAAACGGAAGCCACCCCCCAAGAAGAAGATGACAGGCACCCTGGAGACCCAGTTCACCTGCCCTTTCTGCAACCACGAGAAGTCTTGTGATGTGAAAATGTGAGTGCCTCTGTTTCCCGCCTTGCTCGAAGGGCCTTCCTGCTGGCGGGCTGGCCTCCACAGGCTCTGGGCTCGCTTCTCACGCATACCTCCACCTTGTCTGACTGCAGGGACCGTGCTCGAAACACTGGAGTCATCTCCTGTACCGTGTGCCTAGAGGAATTCCAGACACCCATCACATACCTGTCAGAACCCGTGGATGTGTACAGCGACTGGATAGACGCCTGCGAGGCGGCCAATCAGTAGCCATGTCACCAGCCTGCTCCTCCGAGGCCCCCATCTGGCTACCCATGCAGAGGCAGCCCTCCCTCTGGATGGCGTGGGCGTGAGTGAGTAGTGCGTGGCTGCAGCCGTGACTGGGGATGGAGGCGAGTGACACTGGTCTCACCAGGCAGCCCGGGCGGCCTCACACACCCCACGCCTCAAGTGACTGAAAGCCTTTGAGCTGCTCTCCACCCTGCCCCACGCCTCAGCTTCCTGTCTTCTCTGGTAACAGTTCCTGACATCCCAGGCAAGGAAGAGCTGTGGGGCCTCCAGTCTCCTCAGCCACCTTGCCAGCACCTTGCCCTTGGGGACCTGGACTCTGTCCTTCCCAGCCTCCTAGTGCTTGTGGTCTGGGTGGGAGTCGAGGCTACTGAGCACCCAGGGCCCTTGGCTGGACTTTCCTGGGGAATGCCATTTTCTCCATTTGCCTTTGTAGAAAAGCTCGGGGCTAGTCGGGGCACAGCTGTCATTCATGAGCCTTTCAATAAAGCAGGCAATGTGTAGCCCTGCTTCTCTGGACTTTCTGGGGTCGTGAGGTAACCCCAGTGTCAGAAGGGGAGGGAGGATTCATGGCTGAGGCATTCAAGAGAGCACAGTGGCTCCATCATGTATGGTTCAGTCAGTTTTTCTTGGCTGGTTGGTTGGTGTGTTGGTTGGTTGGTTGGTTGGTTGGTGTGTTGGTTGGTTGGTTGGTTGGTGTGTTGGTTGGTTGGTTGGTTGGTTGGTTGGTTGGTTGGTTGGTTGGTGTGTTGGTTGGTTGGTTGGTTGGTTGGTTGGTTGGTGTGTTGGTTGGTGTGTTGGTTGGTGTGTTGGTTGGTTGGTTGGTTGGTTGGTGTGTTGGTTGTTTGGTGGGTTGGTTGGTTGGTTTGTTGGTGTGTTGGTTGGTTGGTGTGTTGGTTGGTTGGTGTGTTGGTTGGTTGGTTGGTTGGTTGGTTGGTGTGTTGGTTGGTTGGTTGGTTGGTTGGTTGGTTGGTTGGTGTGTTGGTTGGTTGGTTGGTTGGTTGGTTGGTGTGTTGGTTGGTTGGTGTGTTGGTTGGTTGGCTGGTTGTTTGGTGTGTTGGTTGGTTGTTTGGTGTGTTGGTTGGTTGGTTGGTGTGTTGGTTGGTTGGTTGGTTTGGGGGAGGTGACATAGGATCTCTCTGGACTGACCAGGTTGGCCTTGTGCTCAGAGGTCGGCTTGCCTCTGCCCAAGTGTTGAGATGAAAGGAGTGAGCCACCACACCCAACCAGTGGCAGTGTGTAAGAGACGGTCTCACTGTGCGGCCCAGGGTAGTCTCAAGTTCAGCCTTCTGCCCCAGCCTTCTATGTGGCAGAATTACAGAGATGGAATACCACTACAGACACTGCACAATTGGGTGATTCTGGGTATTGAGGACACCAGTGAACCAGACGGGCATCTGGCTTTGTGTGTACAGCAGCAGTAAAAACCATAGACTCTGGCAGGGAGACAGTTCGGTCAGTAAAGCCTTTGCCCACAAACATGAAGACATGAAAACTCTGGGTATGGCTGAGTGCATTTCCCCCCAGTGCCACGGGGGCAGACACAAGCAAGTCCCTGGGGCTCCCCAGCAGACAGTTCCGGGCCAGCAAGAGACCCTGTCTCACAAAAAGCATGACGGTGCTGGGCATGGTAGCACACACTGTGGAAGCTTGGGGTTTTATTCTAATTACATGTAGGCATATGAGCTTGTGTCTGTGTGTGTGTGTGTGTGTGTGTGTGTGTGTGTGTGTGTACGCGCGTGTGCGTGCGCGCGCGCGCAGGAAAGAAGTATAGAGTATTCTGGGAGACCAGATGTGGGCGCTAAGAACTGAACTCAGGTCCTCTGGAAGAACAGCGGGTGTTCCTAACCACCAGGCCACTTCTCAGCACTCAGGAGGAGACGGAGATAGGAATTCAGTTCCCAGGACCCTCGTGGTGGAAGGAAAAGAGCTGACTCCTGAAGGTGGTTCTCTGACCTCTACATACGCCCTGCAGCACGCAAAAGCCCTGCACCACGCACATCACACACAAATGATAACAAGATTGTTCTAAGTCACAAAAACTAGGCCAACCGAATGCCTCGGCCGGCAGGTGTTTGCCATGTCAGCTTGGCCATCTAAGCTCTGAGCCCGAGCCCCACGGTGGGAGGAGAGAGCCAGCCTCCGAGGGTCCTCTGAGCACACATGCTCTATGGCACCCACACACTAAAGAAAGATTACAACTTTGTACATATTTTAGAAAGGATTTTGCGTGTAATGACATCTTGCCTGGTGTCTGTACCACATGCATGCAGTGTTGAGTCCAGAAGTGAGTTGGATCTCTTTGAACTGGAGCTGTAGGTAGCTGTGACACAGGAATGTGTCCCTGAAGATCAGAAAAGGGTGTTGGGTCCCGAGGAGTTGTAGTATCAGACAGTGTCAGTCCTGAGCTGTCTGACATGGGAACTGAACCCCGGCCCCCTACAAGAGCAGGCAGTGCTCCTAACCATTGAGCCATCTTTCCAGCCTCAAATAAAACTTTTCTAAAAATAGAAAACGTGAATAACAGCAGCTGGGACACTTGTACATCCACATAGACACAAGACTTCTAGACGGGTGGCCCAAAGGTGACACTCAGAAGCTGGTACCTATGTTGGATATCTTGCTGTGTGCTGGCAGCCACCCTGTGCAGGTGAAGCAGGTGCCAACATAAGAGGGGAGTCTGATGCCCAAGTTCCTGCAGCTTCACATGCACAGAAGGACCTTGAACTAAGGAAGCTTGGCCTCACAGCCCACCATTTTAATTCCTGTAGTCCAGGTCCTGGGCTGAAGTCTCAAGTCCCAGGTGCTTTGGACCACTGGCAAAGTAATGGTCATAGAAGGGACATTTCCTAAGGGTGGTGAAGGCTCTTGGAAGACTGGAGGCCGCGACAAGATGGACACTCTTAATGCTAGTATGTGAGACACACACCCCCCCCCCCCCCGTGTGCCCTGAAGAGGTCTCGGGGTGACAGGAGACTTGAACCAAGTGCCCTGGATTCAGCCCCTCGCCTGTGGTTTGGGGCTCCTCATGGTATGTCACTTGTAGAGCACTCAGGAGGTGCTGTCAGTAAGGTGCTTGACTAGAGATCAAGTCCCGAGCATCCATGCAAAAGCCATCTCTGTTCCACAGCACTGTGCAGGAGAGACATGAGATTGTTGGGGTTTGATGGCCTGCCAGCCTCACCACAGCAGGGAGGACCCCGTCTCCAAAAGTAAAATTCAGGGTGACGGAGGATGGTGCGACATCAGCCTCCGCCCTCGTGCTCACACATGTACATGCCCACACAAGTAGTTATGTATACCACACACGGAAACTGCTGGAGTCATGCTGAATGAGCTAGTGGCAGAACCTGGCATCGGGTGGTTCTGTGGCCACCCCAGGGCGGGTAAACAGCCAAAGCAGGTATTAAGCTGACCCAGAAATGATGGCTGCTAGTCTGGGCTGCTAGATCTTATCTCCCGAGTCACCCTTCAGTGATATGTCCCTTGATGCTCTGAGGTCCTTTAGACTTGGCCAGAGCCAGAGTCCCCAGGCAACAATGGTAAGGAGGTTCCTAGGTTGGTGTCCTCAGCAGATGGGGCACCCAGAGCTGACATCAGTGCCCTCTTATCTGACGGGTCAGTGCCGCCTTATCTGACTGACAGGCCACGCCTGGGCTAGGCTCATGCTCTCCGCACAGCCTCCCCAGGACAAAGGGGGCCGAGATGCCGGAGTCCAGTTTATAAGGCCAGGGTCTATCTGTGTGTGTGCAAAATTCCTGATATCCCCCAGGGTTACAGCCTCAGCCTCTGTCCTGGGAGTGATGGAGTGCGGAAGAGACTGGGTTCCCTCCCATCCTTCTGCCTTCTCTGGAGCCCTGACCAGCGGACAGGTAGTTTTCAGGCAGAACATCTAGAGCCTTCTTCAAGAGAACAGTCTTTGCTGAAGCAAGGTGATGTAAAAGTCCTGGCTAGACCTTAAGGGTCCTAGGCCAGACCTGGGATTCGGTTTTTGTTTTTTTTGTTTTTGTTTTTTGTTTTTTGTTTGTTTGTTTGTTTTTCAAGACAGGGTTTCTCTGTGTAGCCCTGGCTGTCCTAGAACTCACTCTGTAGACCAGGCTGGCCTTGAACTCAGAAATCCGCCTGCCTCTGCCTCCCAAATGCTGGGATTACAGGTGTGCGCCACCACGCCTGGTTTTGTTTTTGTTTTTGTTTTTTTTGTTTTCAAAGACATTTATTGCTGGATGATGGTAGTCCCAGCACTCAGGAGATGGAGGTAGGCAGATCTTCGTAAGTTCAAGGCCAGCTGGGTCAAAAGAGCAAGTTCTAGGACAACCAGGATTACACACACACACACACACACACACACACACACACACATCCTGTCTCAAAAAGCCAAAAAACAAAAAACAAAAAAAAAAAAAACAAAAAAAAAAAAGCGTGGGTGGGTGAGTGCATGCTGTGGCGGGAAGCGGGGAGGGAGGGCAGTTTAATGGGGTTGCTCCTTCATCCAGCAGGACCTGGAGTTCGAACTCAGTTGTCAGACTTGGCAGGAAACACCTTTGTTGCACGTAACACACCATTACAGTTGTGACATCTCACCAGCCCATGGGATTCAGTTTTAAGGAGGAAAAAGAGAGAGAGCTCTGGGTACAAGACCGGCGTAGAGAGCCACGCCCCAAGACTAACAACTCACTGCCCTGCCCACAGTGGGCACGCTGCCTGGTCCAGTAGTACCAGTGCACACCGCTTGCACACAATCTGGGACCCCTCCTAGGACACTCCCGATCATTTTTTTTTTAAATGTATGTGGCATCTGCAATGTGCCTACCCTGTATAGTGGTGTAAAGTCTGTAGGTGTACCTTTTTAGTTTTTCAATACATATTTATTGTATGTATCACATGGCCCGTGTGGTGGAGGTCGGAGGATATTGCAGAAACCAATTATTTTTGACCATGTGGGTCTCAAGAACTGATCTCAGATCATAAGCTTGGTGTCTAGTGCCTTTACTAGCTCTGAGCCACCTCACCGACCATAGTGTGTCTAGGAGGGTATGCTCACCTCCTATATGCATGGGGGGATGGAGACTACTTATCTAAGCCACACTCCTAAACAACTGGCCCCAAGACTCCGATGATGTCACAGCCATTTATTGTGCTCCAGTGAAATAGAAAAAGAAAGTGTCCAAGTTACAAACGCTGCTGTCACATCCACAAACGCCAGTCACTGCAAAACCAAACTGCGTGTGTCCACTGCGCTTCCAGGAATGCATTCTGCTCCCGTTGCAGGAATGGGGCAGGGGTCAGGCCAAGCCTGGGCTCTGGGGGCTTCGCTTGAAGGGTTTCTGGTTCTGGGAGGTAATCGCTCGTGAGGGAGTGAGGGGGGCGCAGCTGAAATAGCTTTACTCTGTGCTTCCTTTGGGTGCTGTTGGGGACACCCGATTCTATGTTGGGCCCTGAGAAAGCTCCAGGGATGAGGGGCCCCCTTCTTCCCATTGCCCCCCTCGGCCTGATCTCCCCAAACTGTAACCCTATAGGCAGGTGCCAGGGGGCTGGGGGGACGCCATGCAGGAGATGGGGTTGGCTGGGCCAGCTGGGTCCAGCCAAGAGCAGCAGCCAGCCCCTTGGGGGGTCCCTAGGCAGAGTTGTAGTAGTTGTGCGGGTGGTGATTGTGGGTGGGCTCAGCCAGTTCTGGGTACTCTGGGTTCAGGCAGTACTTGGGGTCGTACACCTGGCGAGGCAGCCCGTACACCGTCATGCCCCTCTGGGAGGCCCCCTTGTTGCTCCCCATCTGCAAGCTCACGTTGAGTGTGTCGCAGTGTTCCATGCCCAGACCTGGCTCAAAGATCTGCCGCTTGGTGCCTGGCGCGGTCATGCCAGCCTAAAGGATGGAACCGCGGTCAAGCCACGTGGGGGGAGCCCCTCTCCCCCACCGCGCTTCACCGGGTGTCCCACTGACTACACACCTGGCTGGCGCCCTTGTTGGTACCCATCTGCAGGCTGATGGTGGCCTGGTCCAGGGGCTGATCTGTACCCAGTTTGGGATCATAGAGGTGACGCCGGGTACCATAGGCCGTCATCCCCTGCTGACTGGCAAACTTGTTGGTGCCCATCTAGGAAAGAGAGTGATTAATCAATACGGATTACAGCGTGTCCCTGTGAGACACCAGAGCAGGAGGCCAGAAACAGAGTGCAGATATTATATGACCAGGCTTTTAGGTCCAACGTGTGACCCACACCCTGTCACCTGGAATCCTGGCCGGAGGGAACTACAGCTGTAATCCCAAGAGGATGAGAAGTTTAAGGTCAGGCCCTGAAGGACAGATGGCTCAGTGGGTAAAGGGTCTTGCCTCTGAGCCTGATGACCTGAGTTGGGCCCACGGGGCCCACATAGTGAAAGGAGAGAACCTGAGAAGGCAGAGGCAGGGGCATTGCCGTGAGTTTGAAGCCAGCCTGGTTTCTATGGTGAGTTCCAGGCCAGCCTGGGTCACACAGTGAGAACATGTCTCAAAGAATAAAAAAGAAAACGAGAAGCCGGGCGTGGTGGCGCACGCCTGTAATCCCAGCACTTGGGAGGCAGAGGCAGGAGGATTTCTGAGTTCGAGGCCAGCCTGGTCTACAGAGTGAGTTCCAGGACAGCCAGGGCTACACAGAGAAACCCTGTCTCGAAAAAAAAAAAAAAAAAAAAAAAAAAAAAAAAAAAAAAAAGAAAACGAGAAAGGGAGGTAGATTGGGCTGGGGCCGCCAGCACAGGAGTCCCAGCTACTCGATGGGGAGCCCGAGGAGGAGGGACAGCAAGGGAAAGGCCTGCCTGGCCTCAGCAACGGTGTCAGCCTGAGCACCGTAGCAAGACCCTGCCTGCGTCAGGGTAAAAACTCTTAGGAGGTAGAGGCAGGAGGATCAAAAGAGAAGCCCAAGGCTAGCTTTGAATAGTGAATTCAGGGCCAACCTGGGCTTTAGAAGACCCTGCCTCAAGTGCTTGCCTGGGACCCAACCCACGGGGGCCGTGCTAGCCCTAGCCAGATGGTCCTGAGTTATACAAGAAAGTTGAGCAAGCCATGGAAAGCAAGCCAGTAGGTGATGCTTCTCCATTGCCTCTGCTTCAGTTCCTGCCTCCGGGTTCCTGCTGGAATGCCTTCCCTGACTTCTCCCCAGTATGTACTTACTGTGACCGGAAGTGCAAACCAAATCACCCCTTCCTCCTACTAACTGCTTCGGTTAGGGTTTTATTACCCCAGAATACAAACTAGAAAACTCACTGAGAGACTCTATCTCAGAAAGCAAGATGGCCAAGCAGGGAGGCACACGCCTTTGATCCCAGCACTTAGAAGCAGAGGCAAATAGATCTCTGAGAGTTCGAGGCCAGCCTGGTCTACATAGTGAGTTCCAGGACAGTCGGGGCTACACAGAGAAACCCTGTCTCGAAACAAAACAAATAAAAACAAAGCAAAGTGCACGGCACCCGAGGAGAGACCGTGGCTGCGACCTCTGACCTTGATGTGTGCACACGCAACCACAGACACATCCACACAGAAGAACAGTGGACAGGGCTGGAAACGCGACTAAGGCAGAGTGCGTGCCTGGACTCCACCCCCGACACTGAAGGAGAAGAGCAGCGTGCTTCCTTCTGCAAACCCTAGTTTCCCTGCGTGTGTAAGGGATGGAGAGATACTTGGGGGTTAAGAACACTGACTGCTCTTCCAAAGGATCCAGGTTCCACTCCCAGCGCCCACAGCAATCCTTAACTCCATCCCCAGGGGACGCAACATCCTCTTGTTGCCTCTGTGGGTACCACACACACCATGATGCACATACATACATACATACATGCAGGCAAATATAAAAATAATTTTTAAAAGGATCTAGAGGCTGGAGAGAAGGCTCGGCGTTTAAGAGCACTGGCTGCTCTCACAGAAGACCTGGGTTTGTTTTCCAGTACCCACGTGACTGTTAACAATGGTCTGTAACTCCAGTTCCAGGGGATCCGATGCCCTCTTGTGGCCTCAGTGTGTCCTAAGTACACACGTAGTTCATAGATATACATGCAGGCCAAACGCTCAGACAGGTAAAGGTAAATAAAATACCTTAAAGGTCTGTAAGATCGGGACCCACTTAGGACGATGGGCAGAGGAGGCAAGTCAGTAAACAGAGCACTAAGGCAGTCCGGGGTCCCGCCCAGCCCCAAAGCCTCCAAGGTCTGGGCTACCCTCCCCTCAGCCCAGAGCAACCTGGGTGAAGGGGCCACACCTGCAGTCCAATGATGTTCCTGCCTTCTCTCAGCTTCTCGGGTTCAAATCTCCGCTCCTGTTTCTCTGCGTATTTCACCCCCACGTTGACTTTGTTTCCTTTTGTCTTGGCCTGAAAGGAGGAAAGGAGGAAGCACAGGCGAGCCTCTGGCAGGCCGCACTTCCTTCCGCCAGTGACTCCCCTCCGTGAGGCTCAGGGGCCTGAGTGTCCCGGTGGACATCAGACCTTAGCCCAGCCCCAGCGCCTGCCCACGCCCCCTCGGCCCCACACTCACCATGCTGGCCAGAGCCAGAAGAGTGGACTGAACTTGTGTATGATTGGTGTTTTCAAACAGGTCGTTGGCCTCAAAGATGTCATGGGGTTTCACCCCATACTTGGTAATGGCTTTGATGAAATTACCTATGTTCTCCAGCTGTAGGGGAAGAGACCATGTCAGAGATGGGAGGGGGGAGGGCTGAGAGGCTAGGGGACAAGGGACTGACTGAAATTCAATGCCTCTTCCAGGCCTCTGTGGGCACTTGTCCACACAAGCGTATACACACACACACACACACACACACACACACACACACTGATAAATACATAAAAAGGAATCCCCCTGAGGAGACTGAGGCAGGATTGGAAATTCAAGGGCTGCCTGGGGAACTTAATGAGACATTGTCTCAGAATAAAAGGTAGGATGCTGGGCAGTGGTGGTGCACGCCTTTAATCCCAGCACTTGGGAGGCAGAGGCAGGCAGATCTCTGAGTTCGAGGCCAGCCTGGTCTACAGAGTGAGTTCCAGGACAGCCAGAGCTACACAGAGAAACCCTGTCTCGAAAAAAAGCAAAACAAAACAAAACAAAACAAAAAAACAAACAAAACAAAACAAAAAACAAAACAAAAAAAAAAAAACAAAAAAGAAAGAAAGAAAGAAAGAAAGAAAGAGAAGAAGAAAAAAGAAAAAAAGAAAAAAAAAGGAGCCAGGAGGGTGATTTTGGTAAGAAATACCAACAAACAAAACAAGCAAACACTTTCTGAACAAGTGTCAGGATCAGAGTTTGAATCTCCAGAAACCAAGTAAAAGCCCGATACAGGGTGTGAATGTCTGAAATCCTCGGACTCCTACAGGCGAGAGCAGAAGCAGGGGCAGAATCCTCAGTTCGGGAGACTGCCAGCCTGGCCCCAGAGGAAAACAGTGAAGAGTTGGAGACCTTGTCTCAAACAAGTAGGAGAGGACCAAGACCAGAGTAGTCCTCTGTCCGCGAGGGGAGGCTTTGACAAACCCAACAATGGAAATCTGGGGTGGAGTGTGCTTCTGAGGTAGAGCCCCTCTGCCTAGAATGCCCCAGATCGGGGCTGAGGCATGGCTGGGCCGTGCAGCCCTGGCCTCGCACACACTCACGGCTCCGGGTTCAATCCTCAAATACTAACACAGAAAACAAAGCAGTGCGGTTGTTTCTGAACTTACCTGGTGCCAGTTCTGGGTTGACTCGTTGACCTTCTTCACAGAACCTGGCTGCAGCTTGTTGATAAATCTAACAAAGAGAAGCGGGGGGGGGGGGGGGGCAGGTGAGTCCCGGTTGCTTCAGGATCCAGGCTGGGTGGCAGAGCTGACAGCTGGAAGGGATACTTTTGTACCTAGCACATGCTTCTGGTGGACGCAACGGTGGGCGGCTAGACCCAGTTGCCAGCCAGGAAATCCTGTGTCAACCACACACACGTGTGAGAGTCGGCGGACAACTTTGAGGAATGTGTTCTTTCCTTCCGCCCCGTGGGTCCTGGGAATTGAACTCAGGTCGGCAGTGTTGGTGGCACGTGCCTGTACCCACTGAGCCAGTCACCGGCCCATTGCGTGTTCTTCTCTTCGTTGTTCTCTCTTGCTCCGGGCATGAGTGTGATTATGTGGTTGGCTGGCTGATCACCTTTTCTTATCACGGTGATAACAGTGCTGGGTATGGAGCCAGCACGATTTCTCCCACTAGTACCAGAGTTCCCTCTGCAGGCCCCACGTGGAGTCTGGTTCGCTGTCCACATGCCTAGAGCAAAGGCCTGTATACACCAGGAGTTCTAGAAATGCTTAGTCCATGAATGACTAAGGAAATGGCTGGTCGGCCCATTGGCTGTGCTGGGGTTGGAACCCAGGCAGCCTTGCCCAGGCGTATGTCCTAGACTGGAGGACCTCAGCCCTGCCTCTGGACCCAAGCCTGAGTCAGCTCTCTGTAAGCCAGGACACCGGCATGTCCCGGATCCTTGTTTCTGGTAGATGGGAATGAAATAAGACAAACAGCCCCACTCCTGATCATCTGTACCTTGGGGAAGCTGAGCCGTGCCGCACCCCTGAGAAGTTTCCCAAGGGCGAGCTATAACTCATGGTGTCAGACTCAGAAGCAGATGGGTCCTAAGGTCCAGGCTTGCCCAGTGTTAGGGGGAAGTGGGATGTCTAGGTGTGGTCATGCTAGCCCGAAATCCCAGCATTCAGAAGGTAGAGGCAGCAGGACGAGGAGTTTAAGGCTAGCCTCTGCTACATGAAACCCTGTCTATAAAAAAATAAAAGGAGCTCGAAAGACGGCTCAGCGGTGAAGAGCGCTGGCTGCTGGTCCAGGGGAAGACATACCCGCTGCCCAAACACCCACACGGATAAACAAAGGTGGCTTGGTTGATGTGTTTTGTTTTTCTTTTCTTTTAAGATTTATTTGTTTATTTTATGTATATGAGTCCCCTGTAGCTGTATCAATGATTGTGAGCCACCATGTGGTTGCTGGGAAATGAACTCAGGACCTCTGCTCCCTCTGGCCTCAAAATGTATTTATTATTATATGTAAGTACCCTGTAGCTGTCTTCAGACACACCAGAAGAGGGCGTCAGATCTCATTACAGATCGTTGTGAGCCACCATGTGGGTGCTGGGATTTGAACTCAGGACCTTCAGAAGAGCCGTCAGTGCTCCTAACCGCAGAGCCATCTCCCCAGCGCTTGTTTAGTTTGTCACAGGAGAGGGCAAGCAGGACGGCTCAGCGGGCCGTCACTTGCTGCCAGCCTGGTGGCTTGAGCTCAAATCCTGGGTCAGAGGAGAGACGCAGCTCCCAGGCCTTGTCCTCTAGCTCTATCTGCGCACACGAAATACGTGTGCCCCATTTCACGCTCACAGACACGTGTACAGAGACGAACTTGTGCCTGGTGCCAGGAGTTGCAAGAGTCTCTCTCACTATTGCTGTGCGCCTGTGTGTGTGGAGGTCAGGGGCCAGTCCCCCCTATGACCCCTCAGGTGCCCTTCACCTCAGCAATGGGGTGGGGGAGGCACGTGAGATGGGGTGCCTGTGTGGAAGTCAGGGGATTCTGTCCTCTCTCTCCATCTTCCCACGAGTTGGCACTGGAGCTCAGGCAGCCAGGCCTGCACAGCAGTGCCTGTCCCCAGCTGGATGTCTCTCTAGCTCCCACCTTGTTTTTTTGAGATCAGGAACTTACCAAACAGGCTAGACTGGACAGGACCGTGAACCCCTGGGCTCTGCCTGTCTGCCACCAAGCCCGACCACCACCTGTGTCCGATCCCTAAGACCCATGTGCTGCAAGGGGAGATCTGATTCTGGGGGTTGTCCTCCGGCCTCCACACTCACGCTGTGGCACACACACAGGTGTGTACATGAGTAAATGGATATAATAAAAATGTGTATGTGTGTGCACATGTGGGTGTGGGGGTGCACGTGCGCATGTGTGTGTACCTCTGTTCACATGTGTAGAGGCCACACGATGACGTTGGATGGCCTCCTCTGTCACTCTCTGCTCATCCTCTGGAGGCAGGGTCTCTCCCTGAACCTGGGTCTCACTTTTCTCAGCGGGGCTGGAAGCCACCAGGCCCCAGTGTTCTTCCTGTCCTTCCTGCCCTCTGAGCCTGGGTCGCTGGCATTTGCAGGGATGTTTCACTCGCTATGTGGACCTTGGGACCCCAACTCTGTTCTTCTGATCATGGAGCGGGTGCTGTCGATCGCTAAGCCACCTCTCCAGCCTTCTGTTTTAGCATCCAGGTCCAGGACCCCAGCAAGCCGCTTCCTGACTGAGCCCTCTCCCCAGGCCTGGAGTTGTTGTTTTGTTATGTTCTTTTGTTTTGCAAAGCAGGCTTTCCTGTAGCCTGGGGCCCCAAACTCAGTGTGGAGCCAAGAGGGACGTGGGATTTCTGATACCTCCATCTCTAACGTGCCTGGGGCTTCCTGCGTGCTAGGAGAGAGCTCCACCTTCCCCAGCCCAGCTTTCCCGGTCTTAGAAGACAGGGTCTTGTTATGCAGCCTAGGCTGACCTAGAATTCCGAACCGTACCTCAGCTTGGCCAGCGCTGAGGTCACAGGCGTAGGACAGGCCCCAGGGAGGATTTTCATCTTCCCCAGTGATGGGGGCAGCGGGAAGCCACCCTAATGTCCTTAAAACTGGTGATAAACAGCCACTATTGTCATGTAGCTCTGATGTGGAATCCATCGACCGTCTTGCCCTGCAGTGTGCTAGCTGAATAATGTCCCTGTAACGCCTCTGGGCTTTGGTGGTACCTGACTGTTTTTAACCTTTCTGACTCTTGTCATCTCTGCCTGTGAAACCGGCACAGAGGAGTCTCTTTGGCCTCTCAAGGAATGGGGGTGGCGTTAAATATCAGCACCTAACTCCAGCTCCCGGCTTGGGATCACCAGGGGCCGTTGGGGGGCTATTTGCTGGGCGAGGGGCAGGGCCTGCACCCTAAGAACCCCACTCACTCGCAGAGAATGATGCCGTCTTTGAGGCCGTCCATGAAGTTGCTCCCGATGCGCCGGCCTGTCACCCCCTCGATCCATTCTCTCAGTTCCTGCTCGCGCTGATGGTCGTATTTCTGGGCCAGCTGAGGATGAGACGGGGCATGCAGAGCAGGTGATGAGGACCCGGGCCATCGAGAGTGGCTTTGGCTTTCCGGGGGCCCAGCGCAGCCCAGCCCGGATCGCCGGATTGCCTACCTCATCCCAACTAAGGCAATCCTGTCTTAGTGTCCACAGTAGGGGAGGGTGCTGGCAGGGAGGCTGAGGGCCAGGGTTGAGGTGGCACCTGCCCAGGGGGCCATTCCGGGCATTCTGAGGTTTGGCACCAATGAATAGACAAGAGGGGGATGGAAAGCCAGATCCTTGAGGGGGCGGCGCTTGGCTCCTTGGTTTCCCCTCCAAGCCAAACTTGGGGCTTAGCGTCCCCTGACCCGGCCCTCACCACTCTCCTGTTGGAGGGGTAAATGCCTTAAACTGGGGGTGGGGAGGAACCCTAAGGAGAAGCCCCTGGGGACGGGTGTCCTGGGAACAGCGCTCCCTCCCCTCGCACGGCTGGGCTGTCTCGCCGGTGTAGCCCCGGGTCAGCATCATGCATACAATCTCTAGTCAGAGTGAGAGCGTCTTGTCCCCACCCCTACCTTGACTGTCTATGTTTCCTTAGGTCTGTCTGTCCTCAGCCCCACTCGAGCTCTCTCGTTGTTCTCCACTCCCTACATTATCTTTTACTCAGTCTCGGGGGTCCCGTCTCTGGTCTCTGAAGACCTGTCCGGACAGCTGTGGGGCTGTGGGACTCTTTTTTTTTTTTTTTTTTTAATTTATTTATTTATTTTTAGCTTCCGCTCTGACCCCATCTTCCCGGGCAGGGGTGGGATTCCGCACGCTCCCTTCTCAACAACCTCTTAGCCCTTATCTCCCTCCTGGCTTGCTCTCCGGTCTCCCGTCTCCCGTCTCCAAGGCTGCTTCACGCTCTTTCTGCAATCCCCCTGCATGCTAGCCTCCCAGCCCCTGGTGGCGGCGAGACCGCGGGATGCTTCCCGTCTTCTGCAAGCGGGGAGGAGGGATGCAGCCCCTCACCTGGCCCCAGCCCTGCCGCCCCCCTCCTCACCAGCCCGGCTTTATAAAGCAAACCGGCCCTTATATAGCGCGGGCCCGGGCTGCCCAAGGCCGCCTTATAAGGCGCGGCGGCTCCTCTGCGACTCTGGGGCCGGCGCTGGGGAGGGGGAGGGGGGAGAGGGGGCGGTGCTGCCATCGGTCTCCGGCAGAGCACCCGCCCCCCACACTCCCTGAACTCCAGCCCCCAGGATACCCCAACCGGATCCAGGTCCCGATCCCTGCTCCTCGCTCCCCACAGCTCCTGCTGTGGGACCCTGGAAAGAATGTGCCTCAGTGTTCCCTTCTGTCAAATGGGACAGCCTCTTCCCCTCCAGCGCAGTCCCCTGTCCTGAGACACTTGCCCATCCCGTTTGCACTTGCCTCACCTGGCGACCTAGCTCCTGGTTTCTCCTTTCTAGGCCTCAGTTTACCCATCCATAACAGGAAGATGCTGTCTCAGTATCTTTTAGCTCTGCGGACCGGCAGAGTTGATATTTTTATATAGGTAGGGGATCTGTCCCTTCCCCTTACATCCCTCCCAGGAACAAGAACTCTGAGCAAGGACTCTGAGCAGGTGGGAAAGCTTTGCAGCACTCTGATTACTTCTATTTATAGATCGTGGGGTCCCCTCACTTCACCCCTCAAGTAGCTGAAGGCTCTGCAAAGACGGAAAAACAGCCCCTACCCGTGATCTCAGGTCTTAGGACACGTGACGCAGGTAGGCGGGGGTTCAGGGACCGGGCTCTGTCCCCACGGGCGTTTGTCAGTCCCTTCAGCCTTACCTTGTTCTTGACTTCAGCAGACAGGCCGTAGGCAGGACCTCGGTTAAAATGTGCAGAAGACATGCTGGCCGGGGGCTCTGGCAGGCGGGGGTGCCGGTGCCACTAGACGCGCAGCAGACAGCTGAGCCTCGGTCTGCGCCCGCTTCCCTCCTCACACGTTTTTGAAGCTCCAGAAGCCAGCCCCGGGCTCTCCCAAGCCTGTCCCATTGGCCACGGGGGCTTGCCAAGGGGCGTGGCACCCCACACATACTCTGGCCACCCCCACCTCCTGATGTCAGAGCCTTGGTATTGGGAGCCGACTGTGTCATTGTTTCCACCTAGGGGGCTCAAGGCCTTACTCTGGGAGGTGGGGGCGTTTCTCACACAGCCCACCACGCCAACTGTCTGTGTCCCATCTCTGAGACTCCTTATCTCAGAGATCACTGATCTCCTTCAGCCCCACCTCCAGCCCCTCGAGTAGCAAGCGGATCTGACGGAGGGCCATTCATCAACCCCCCTAGTCATACCCTTCCCCTGCGGGTCTCTGTTGCCAAATCTCCAGAAGGGCTAATGGCGGTGCTTGCCTCACAAGAGTGTAGTAAAGGTCGGGGGGGTGGTGGTGGTGGTGGTGGTGGTGGTGGGAAATGTCACCTCCAGGGTGCCCAGTATGAAGACGGGCACAAAGGAGGGCCTCAGCAAAGCTCCATTTCTTGAAGAATCTGGTACCCAGTTCTCTCCTCTCCAGTCACTCATAAGGCCTCGGAGCAGCAAAGAACCCAGATCTAAGCTCGTGGATAACCCATGTCTGCAACCCCAGCACACAAGCACCTAAGCAAAGGGAAGCCTGAGAGCTTGGGGCCAGCCTGGGCTACACAGAATTTCAGCACAGCCTGGGCTTGAGAGTAAGTAAGTCTCTCTCTCTCTTTCTCTTTCTTTCTCTCTCTCTCTCTCTCTCTCTCTCTCTCACACACACACACACACACACACACACATACATGCAAAGAGAAATCTTTAAAGGGTGAGGCTAGGACATAGGTCTGTTAGTAGAGTGTTCGCATGCCCAAAACCCTGGACACAATCCCCAGAACCACATAAACCAAGTCTGGTAATTCATGTGTGTAATCCTAGTACCCAGGAGGCACAGGCAGGACGTTCAGAAGCACAAAGTTATCCTTGGCTACATACTGAGTTCAAGACCAGTCTGGGCTATCTGAAATGAAACAAACAAATAAGGAAATATTCTGGATCTATTCCCAATATCCATTCACTGAGCACCTGAGCCCCTGGGCCAGGTTAACCGGTCTGGGCCAGGAACACTCTCCCATCTCTATCCAAACCAGGCTGGTCCGGCTGGGCATCTCTAAGTGTTCCTATCTAGACAGCTCTCATCTGGACCATGGAGGTGGGCACTCCACCGACATCATGTCGAGGACAGGATAGTGACACGAAGGTGACGTCAGTCTTTTATGCAGTAATGACACTCTCCGAACCTGCAGTGTGCTGGCCACATATAAAGAGCACATCTGGCAAGGTATGGCCGTCCACACCATTAATCCCGCACTCAGAAGGCAGAAGCAGGTGGGTCACAGCGAGTTCCAGACCAGCCAAGGCTGCATGGCCAGACCCTGTCTCAAAACAAACAACAACAATACTAATAACAAATCTTGATTTTGGTATGGGTTGGAGACGCGTGTCAGTGGTGAAGCCTCAGGGACAAGCTCTTACCCAGCATGTGAAAACTTCAAGTAGAAGTACCCGTCCATTGCAAGAGAACAGTGCAGACTGGAGAGCGAACAGAAGGCCTGATGGGGCGGCCTGGCAGGCCAAGGAACTTGCCACCAAGCCCGACTACCCGAGTCTGGTTTCTGGGATGGAAGGAGAAATCTGAAAGTTGTCCTCTGACCTCCATACGCAAGGTGGGGTATGTGTGAACACACACACACACACACACACACAGAGTGAAATACAAGTGTATATGCTAACATTTCTGGGCTGCGAGTGAGACAATGTCATATGTGACTCAGGCGGATATTAAACTTGCTATCGAGCCAAGGATGACCTTGAACTCCTGATTCGCCTTCCTCCACTCAGCCCTGAAAGGACACACCCACGCCCAGGCACATTGTCATACACTACCCCCCCCACTATCCTCCCTGCTCCCCCTTTTTGTATTACATTGCCTTCCTCTTCCCAATCGGTCCCATGTCTGCTTTCATGCCATATAGAATATTAAACAAATAAACACACAAAACGTCCGGGGCTGGGGAGACGGCTTAGTGGCTGAGAGCACACCGCTCTTGCAGAGGACCCGGACTCAGCTCCTGGCTCCCTATCAGGTGGCTCACAACCTCCTGTAACTCCAGCTTCAGGCGGCCTGATGCCCTGTCCTGGCCTTTAAGGGCACTGCACACACAAACATAGACACAGAAAAAAAAAAAGAAAACCTTGCTTGAGACAAGGTCTCGCTGAATCCCCGGGTTGGACTTGAACTTGGAATCTGCCTCTCTCCACCTTCTATGTTGCTGAGACTGCAGGCATGCACTGCCTAAGCTGACTTTGCCAACAGCCTTTCTTTTGGTTTTTTGTTTGTTTGTTGTTGTTTTGTTTTGTTTTTGTTGTTGTTTCGAGACAGGGTTTCTCTGTGTAGCCCCAGCTGTCCTGGAACTCACTCTGTAGACCAGGCTGGCCTCGAACTCAGAAATCCACCTGCCTCTGCCTCCCAAGTGCTGGGATTAAAGGCACGTGCCACCACCGCCCGGCATCACTAGCCTTTCTTTCAAGCCCTGTCCAAACTGTGACCATAAAGCTACTCAATACTTACTGCACCTCTACAGCCAGTGCTCTTATCATGGGATATGATATACATACATGTGTGTGTGAGTACACTATGGCTGTCTTCAGACACACCAGAAGAGGGCATCGGATCTCATTATGGATGGTTGTGAGCCATCATGTGGTTGCTGGGAATTGAACTCAGGACCTCTGGAGCCCCCTATCATAAGCACTTTAGAGATGGAGGCACAGGCAGGGGTGTGGAATCCCTTTCCGTAGGAATGTCACATAGTTTTGTCAGTGTCACAGCAGGATTTGAACTCAGTTTCTGTCCCTAACTGAGATTCAAACAGGGTGTCTCCGCTATCACACGGATACCTGGAGCCGGATAATTCTTTGCCGTGTAGTCTGAACTCTGTGACTTTAACAGCATCCCAGGCCTT
Source organism: Apodemus agrarius (assembly GCA_964023405.1). Taxonomy (NCBI): domain Eukaryota; kingdom Metazoa; phylum Chordata; class Mammalia; order Rodentia; family Muridae; genus Apodemus; species Apodemus agrarius. The sequence continues at coordinate 22,316,572 of OZ030012.1, read as the reverse complement.
TTATGAGATGCCAGGAGCAGCTGCTCTCCTTTTTCTGGAGACAGGCTTTCCCAGTGTAGCCCAGGCTGCCCCCCCCGACCCCCGAGTGGTAGTGTGTCAGGTGTACGCCAACACACCTAGTATAAGTTAACAAACAGAAATTGTACAGGTGCTGTCAAGTGAACTTTGAGAATGGAGGGATGGAAACCCAGCTTGTTGTCATGTGACATCTGGTGACATGTGCCTGCCATCTGTATGCCGGCAGGGAGGTCAAGAGGTCAGGGTCCTCCTTGGCTGTATAATGATTCGGACCCAACCTGGGCTATGTGACCAGTGAGACCCGTCTCAGAAAACAAACAAAATAAAACAAGGTGTCAAAGATTCCTTCAGTTGGTTCAGTGCTCCCCAGTCGGTCTCAAAATAAAATACTTGGGCCCCATCCCATCCCCTGCCAGGCACAGCGGAGCGCGCCTCTGATCACAGCCACTGGGGGGCACAGGGATCAGAGATTCAAGGCCACAGCTAACTTATCTACCCACTGAGTTTGAGAGGCTACATAAGAGAGATCCTATCAAAAAAAAAAAAAGATTAAAGAGAGAGAGAACATGAAAAATAAATAAAAGAGAAATGGTTGGTCATGGGGGACACCCAACTGTAATCTCAGCACTCAGGAGACAGAGTCCGGTGGATCTCCGAGTCTGTGTCCAGCCTGGTCTACATAGTGTGATCCAGGACTGCCAGGGCTACACAGTGAGAGTCTGGACAGGAGGAAGAGAGAAGGAGGGAGTGGAAAGGGAGGGACAGAGACAGACAGACAACGGCAGAGAGAGCGAAAGAGACAGACAGTCGGACAGGCAGACAGAACCAGCGGGCAGAGGATCAAATAGCATCAAATAAGACAGCAGCCCAAGCCTCCCGACAGCCCTCTAAGGAGGGTCCTGCAGGGCGAACAGAGAAGTGCAGTCAGTTGTACAGGTCACACAGCCTGCAGAAAGTAGAGTGGAATCTGAACTAATTCATAACCCAAAGCTTCTTCCACCGAAGGTCCGGTACCCCCTGGCGGCCAGGGCACTGCGCCGAGGCGAGCCGCTGACGCCAGCGCTGACTCACTCGCGGGGCTCCCGGGTGCGCCGCGGCTTGGCCATTTATAGCATCCCTGCGAGCTCTGAAGTGAGAGCGCAGGCAAGGCGGCGGCTGAGGGGGCGGTGGGTGGGGGAGCCCGGGTACCCCAGGGGGAGGCGCTCTGTGGGCCTCCCTTGGCGTCTCGATCCTGGAGCTCATCGCCAGCCCCATCCTGGTCCCTGACCACCTAGCCACAGGCCCACAGCGGCTACTGTGCCTCAGTTTCCCACGCCTAGAAGAAGCTTGGGATCTTTCAGGTTTGCTGCTGTACAGCTGTGATGCGAGCACTCAGGAGGTGGAGGCAGGAGCATCAGGAGTTCAGGTCAGCATGGACCACATAGTTCCGGGCTAGCCTAGGTTACCTGATAACCTGTCTCAAAGCAAAACAAAGTTTTAATGAAAAATTTGTTTAAATAAGTTAGGCAGTGGTGGTGCACGCCTTTAATCCTAGCCCTGGGGAGTCAAAGGCAGAAAAATTTCTGAGTTCAAGGCCAGTCTGATTTACAAAGCAAGTTCCAAGACAGAGAGGGCTACATGGAAAAAACCTGTCTCAAAAAGTAACTACTTAAACAAATAAATAGATGTTAAATATTAAATAAATAAATATTAAATAAATAGGAGGGGAGGAAAGGTGATTTCCTCAGCTTGAGGGACTCCCTAAAACACTTCCCCACACGTCAGTACCTCTGTGTGTTGGCGGGAGTGATTAAACTCCGTGACCCCAGTTTTTCTTGGCAGTCCTCTCTTACAGAAATGTTCAACATCCTTAGTCATCAGGGAAATGTAAATCAAAATGACTCTGAGATTCCACCTCACACCTGTCAGAATGGCCAAGATCAGAAGCTCAGGCTGGTGAGGATGTGGAGAAGAGGAGAACTCCTCCACTGCCGGTGGGAGCGCAAGCTTATGCAGTCACTTGGGAAGTCAATTTGGCAGTTTCTCAGAAAACTGGGAATAGCTCTACCTCAGGACCCGGTGATACCACTCCTGGGCACATACCGAAAAGATGTTCCACCGTGCCTTGAGGACTCAACCATGTTCACAGCAGCCTTCTTCGTAATAGCAAGAGACTGGAAACAGCGCAGATGTCCCTCTACCAAAGAATGGATTAAAAAAAAAAAAAAGTGGTGCATTTACACAATGGAATATTACGACGCAGCTATTAAAAACAATGACATCATGAACTTTTCAGGCAAATGGATGGATCTTGAGAATATCATCCTGAGTGAGGTAACCCACACTCAGAATGACACACGTGGAATGTACTCACTTGTTAGTGGAGATTACCCATAAATTACAGGATAACCATGCCTCAATCCAGAGACCCAAAGGAGCTGAGTAACAAGGAGGGCCCACGGGGGGTGGAAGGGGGTAGGGGGGGCATGCTTGACTCTCACTCAGAAGGGGAACTAGACATCAGGGTGGATGGAAGGGGGGGATGCAGTGGGGGAGGGGGAGGGAGGGATCACGGTGGGGGAGGATGGAGGGAGATTTCATCCCTAAATGCAAGAAGAGCAGAAGGTCCGGGTCTCACACTCACCCACCTTTGACACAGGGATTCTCAGCTGCTCACCAAGTGGGGTGTAGCTCCCCAGCTCTGTCGGGACCCGTCGTTGGGACCAAGGACAGTAGCTGTGAGTGTTTTTCAAGTTCCTTTTCTCCCCTCCCTAGAAGAGCAACTAGAGGAACACACGGGGACTGGGTCCCCACCTGGGCCTGGCATTTTTCGAGAACATCCTATATCTCTTAGTCTCGTAGGCAGTTAAGGTTTCCAGAAAATTACTGAGAGGAAGAAAGTCCTTGGTTACTAGGCGTGGTGGCGCTCACGTTTAATCCCAAGACTCCTAAGGCAGAAGCAGGTGGGAATCTCTGAGTTCAGTTCCAGCCTGGTCTCCATAATATGAGTTATGGGCAGGGTAGGGAGGGCTACATAGTGAGATGCTGTGTAAAAGGGCAGAGAGAGTTTATTTGTACTTAGCTTTATTTTAATTTCTGAGACAGTCTCTTGTAGCCTGGGCTGACCTTAAGCTTTCTTTGCAGCTGAGGATAATCTTGAACTTCTGGTCCTCCTGCCTCTGTCTTTTGAGTGCTGGGATTACACATCTGCCTGTATGTTCATATTTTAAATTACATTTATTTTATGTGATACACAAATTCGTGTGTGTGTGTGTGTGTGTGTGTATCTTTAAGTCAGGGAACAATTTGTGGGAGTCAGTTCTCTTCTATTACAAGGTGTAGGGGTCCACTCAGGCTTGCTTGCTGGCATTCTCTCTCTCTCTCTCTCTCTCTCTCTCTCTATCTATCTATCTATCTATCTCTCGACAGGATCTCACACAGCCCAGGCTGGTTTCAAACTCCCTGTGTAGCCATGCCACCACACCCAGATTTTTTTTATTTATTTATTACTATTATTTTTTTTTGTAAGATAGGTGACTATCACACTGAGAAAGGTGAGACTCTGTGGCAACCGGCGACTGGTCGACTGGTCGTAGACTATCTGATGCTACCGGTGGGTGTGAGCAGTTTTCAGACATTTCATCAGACAAAAGTCCTCAGCTTCAGATCGAGGCTGTCTCCTTTCTTAGTAATCTCAAGAAGTCATTGTGTGGGTATGGAGAGCCGCAAGTGTGTGCGGGAACGCCCACTGCTATGGCCATGTGACTCCACACATCCATCAACAGCGGATATGGGACAGAGACAAGGAGCCAGAGCTGTGCAGACTCCGCGGCAGCCAGACAGAGGTGCCCCAGCACAGGGGTAAGTGCCGAACTCCTCACCTGTTGCTCTCTTCGGAGCTCCGGTGGTTTGGATGGGAATGGCCCCCATCCGTCAGCTAGTATATTGGAATGTCTGGTACCCAGGTGGTGGGCTAAGGAAGGGCTAGGGGGCGTGGCCCTGCTGGAGGCGTGGCCCTGCTGGAGGCGTGGCCCAGTTGGAGGATGTGTGTCCTAGATGTGGGCTTTGAGGCTTCAAAAGTCCATGTCCGACTTGTCCCTCTGACTCTTTTGGGTCAGGTGTGAGCTCAGCTACAGGTGTGAGCTCAGCTACTGCTCCAGCACCACGCTTGCCTGTCTGCCTCCATGCTCCCGCCATGACAGTCATGGACTCACCCTGTAAAACTGTAAGCACGCTCCCCAAGTAAATGCTTTCTTTTCTAAGTTGCCTTGGTCTTGGTGTCTCTTCACAGAAAAAAAAAAAAAAAAAAACAGCGACTAAGACGAGGATGTGATTCAACATCCTGGCTTTATGGCCTTAGACAGGCTGATTTTTTTCTGGATTGTCTTTTAAAAAAAATACAGGTCTCAGGTAGCCCAAGCTGATGGGGCCATTGAGATGACTGTGTGGTAAAAGCCTTTTGATATTAAGATCTCAATCCTACCCTGAGAAGACCAACTCATTTAATGTCCTCCGACTTCCAAATGCACACTAAGGCAGGCGTGAACTGCCCAAATAAAGTCAAATACTTTTTTTTTTGTTTTGTTTTTGTTTTTTTTTTTTTTTTTTTTGGTTTTTCGAGACAGGGTTTCTCTGGGTAGCCCTGGCTGTCCTGGAACTCACTCTGTAGACCAGGCTGGCCTCGAACTCAGAAATCCGCCTGCCTCTGCCTCCCAAGTGCTGGGATTACAGGCGTGTGCCACCACGCCCGGCTTAAGTCAAATACTTTTAAAATATAACTTAACATGTAGCTAAAGATGGACTTAGGCTTTTGATCCTGTGCCTCCATCTTCTGAGTGATGGAATGACAGCCAGAACCACCTCCCGGCACCCTCCCCACTTCCACCCCCTCACCTTTCCGAACCTCCCCTTCCTTCTGTAAGGGGTATTGAAATAGTTCTTCTCAGGCTTGCTTGTTTTTAACAGTTTTTTTTTTTTTTTTTTTTTTTTTGGTTTTTCAAGACAGGGTTTCTCTGTGTAGTCCTGGCTGTCCTGGAACTCACTTTGTAGACCAGGCTGGCCTCGAACTCAGAAATCCGCCTGCCTCTGCCTCCCAAGTGCTGGGATTACAGGCGTGCGCCACCACCGCCCGGCTTTTTAACAGTTTTTTAACATTCATTCATTCGTTCGTTTGTATCTGTATGCCAGTATATGTGGAGGCCACAGGACAACTTGCAGACATGCTTTCTCTTTCCATTATGGGAGTCTCGGGAATGGGACTTGGTCCTCAGGTTTGGTGGCAAGGGCCTTTACCTGCTGACTCATCTCCCAGCCCTTCTTGGCAGGGTTGGTGGGCACAAGCATTTATACCCACTAAGAACGAGGAGCTGAGGGCTGGAGAGGGGGCTCAGAAGTTAAGAGCACTGACTGCTCTTCCAAAGGTCCTGAGTTCAAATCCCGGCTACCACATGGCGGCTCACAACCATCCGTAAAGAGATCTGACGCTCTCTTCTGGAGTGTCTGAAGACAGTTACAGTGTACTTATGTACAATAAATAAATCTTTTTTTAAAAAAAAAGAATGAAGAACTGAATTTGAATCTCTAGAACCCATAGTGGTATGGCAGCGGGGTGTGGTGGTGCACTCATTTAATCCCAGCAGTTGGGAGGCAGAGTCAGAAGGAACTTTGTGAGTTCAAGGCTAGCCTACTCCATACATGGAGTTCCAGGACAGTGAAGGCTACATAATAGAGATACCTTGTCTCAAAACAACAACAAAACAAATAAAGCCAGGCATGGCCGCCTGTACCAGTGACCCCAGCATGGGATAGGGGCTGGGGCAGAGATAGGAGAGTCCTGGAAGTTGGCTGATTAAGCCAGCCTACCGACAACAGTAGCCAGGTTCATCGAGAGGCTTCCATGTTTAGGGAATAAGACAGCAATAAAGAAAGACACCAGACTCCTCCTCTGGACTCCTCAGTGCACAGACAGGGCACAGGCACCTTGATACACATGTACATACACATACATGTCACTCACTCACACACACACAAACTGGTAATTTCTAGAGAAGAGTTGAAAAACTAGTTACAGAGTTCTCGCGTCTACTTGTTCCTAGATGCTTATGTTAACTTTTTTAAAAGTTTTATGTATATGAGTTCACTGTAGCTGTCCTCAGACTCACAAGAAGAGGGCATTGGATTCCATTACAGATGGCTGTGAGCTGTCATGAGGTTTCTGGGAATTCTACTCAGGGCCTTTGGAAAAGCAGTCAGCGCTCTTAACTGCTGAGCCATCTCTCCAGCCCCGGTGTTAACTTTTTTTTAAAGTTGTACATGTATGTGTGTTCCCATGTGTTTGTATGTGCACATGAGTGTATGTGTGTGCATGCAGTATCCAGAGGTGCTGGATCCCTGGAGCTGGAGTTACAAATGGTCGTGAGCTGCCACTGGGGTCCTGTGAACCGGACCTGGGTTCTCTGCAACAGCAGTAAGTATTCTCAGCTGCGGAGTTCTCTCTCCAGCCCTTGATGTTAACTGCTATAAAAATAAATTAACTTTTCGGTTTGTTTGTTCGTTTAGTTAGTGCAGGTTGAGACAGGATCTCATTATGTAGTCAAGGCTGGCCTCAAACTCACAAGTCTCCTGCCTCAGCATCCTAACTCTGAGGATTATAGGAATGTGCCCCAGTGTCCTGCAGCTCAGGAAACCATCTCTATCTGCTAAGCTGCAGGCTTATGAGGACTGTTGGCTTTTCTGTCCTTCCCTCACACTGGCCTTTATGCAGCCAAGGGCCTTCCTGGCCTTCAGGCTCGGGCCTCTGTAGCTTCCCCAGCGGTCACCCTTCTGTCACGGGAGAGCCTGGCTCGCGCCGGTCCCTCTTCAGTGACTCTCTGTGCAGATGGCCTCATAAGTTGGCCCCGACTGAAGCTTTTTGGGAAGAGTACCAGAGAGGTGACAGTGTGCCTTCTGTGTGCATCATACCCAGGGTATGTGATGTCACCGTGACTCACTGGTGATGGGAAATGTGGTCCTCTGGCTGCCAGGAAGTCTGCTAGCACACTCCACTGTTTTCCTAGGGTTGTTTTAAGGACCTCATAGTAAAGAGGGACACCTGGGGCCTCAAATATACTATTGTACCATGTAGGACTGACACGGGGACACGGGTGTCAATGGAAGCACGTGTGTAAATCAGCCACTCAGGGCCGCATTCCTCAGCCCTCTCTGTTTGTCTTTAATTTTTTTTTTTAATTACATTTATATACTTGTGTGAGTGCATCCACACACAAGCCACGACACACAGGTAAGGAGCAAAGGAAACCGTGTTGTCCCCTTCCATTCGAGTCCTAGGAATCAGGTCAGCTCTCGGGCCGCAATCCATTTACATGGGTCACACCACCACATCACTGCTCTGGGATTGTTTCCTTTTTAATGGTGGTAATGACTGAACCTAGGGACTTATGTATGCTAAGTAAGCACTCTACCACTGAGCTACACGTTAGCCCACGGTACCGCTTCATTTTAAAGCCTTTATTCATTTTAAATTTTATGTGCATGAGAGTTTCGCTTGCTCTTAAATGTAGCATGTACCTCCAACGCCAGCAAGAGCAAATTGAGTTTCCAGCACCCATGTGGCAGGCAGTTCACAACGGCCTGTGACTCCAGTTTCAGATCTAATGCCCTCTTCTGGCCTTTACAGGCCCTATACACGCATGCACGCACACACACACACACACACACACACACACACAAAATAATAAAACATACACACACACACACACAAATAAAAATAATAAAACTATCTGGGCATGGTAGCGCAGGCCTTTAATCTGAGATCTTGGGAAGCATAAGCAGGTGGATCTCAGTGAGTTCAAGGTCACCCTGGTCTACATAGCAAGTTCCAGCCTAGACAGGGACACATAGTCAATAAGAGTATTAATAACAATAACAATAACAACAACAACAACAACAATAATAATAACAATAATTTTTTTTTTTTTTTTTTTTTTTTGGTTTTTCGAGACAGGGTTTCTCTGTGTAGTCCTGGCTGTCCTAGAACTCATTCTGTAGACCAGGCTGGCCTCGAACTCAGAAATCCACCTGCCTCTGCCTCCCAAGTGCTGGGATTAAAGGCGTGCGCCACCACCGCCCGGCTAACAACAATAATTTTTAACAACCATCAAAGGCAAAGAGACAGTTGTAACAGTGTACCTGGTCCCCTGAAGCTGACCCCTGTTCCACTGAGCTAGAGTGTCCTACTTGTACAGTAAGTAACTAAGGCAGAAGCCATAGTTCCCAAAGGTCATAGAAAGGTCAGGAGCATGCGCATCCTCCCTCACTGGACAGCCTCAGCTAGCCAGCAAGGGGCTGGCAGTGACAAACCAAAGCCCCAGCCCCACCTCCGACTTGGCTGGGTGTATTCATCTGTTGCTATAGTGAAGTGTCCATGACTGGGCAGCTTTGTAAGAAAGGAGTCATTCCGTTTAACAATAACCTCTGGAGGTTCAGGGCTCAACGCCGAGCGATGCCTTCGTTCTGGTGGAGTGCCCGTTAAGTGCAAGGCGTTGCATGGCACGAGACGGGGAGTGTGTACATGTCCCCCCCGCGTCCTCCCGACACACACGCCTTCTGAGACGGGAAAGGCTAGGTGGGCCAGCCTGGTCTTGAGCTCTGAGCGGTGTGCTCTGCCTCTTGCCTTTATGTGAAGCCACTAGTCCTCAGTAGCTGGGGTCCCAGTCACCGCTCGACAGCCTCACCTCCTCACTCCACACCTGGGTTAAGTTCTGTCCTTTTTATGGAGACAGGGTCTTACGTAGCCCAGGCTCCACCATGTCAAGAGTGACTCTGAACTGCTGATTCTCCTGCCTCCACCTCTCGAGTTCTAGGATGACTGGTGCGTGCTGGGTTTGCACACAGTCCTTTCCCTCCTTCTTCCTTTTCTTAGCTACAGATCCAGTTCGAGGCTAACCTGGGCTATGTGGTAATAGTTATCCTAATATCCTAAAAATAGTTAATCTAGTGGCCAAGCACAGTGGCACAAGATGCTTATCTGTGGCCAAGTCTGGGGCAGCTCTTCCTGCAGCAGCATGCATTACATCTGCAGCTCTCCGTGGACTCAAGGCGTGTCGGAGCACAGTCCGAGGACGGAGGTGTGTGGGAACTGAGTGCTCGTAAGAAAACAAGACATGACCCTTGTGACCTCAGTTTCTTCGAAACACAGAGTCGTTCCTGGAATGTGTTTCTGTGTGCCTCCCCCAGGTGTAGTGGTGGCAGTGCATTTCCTTCAGTGGTCGTTATTCATGCCCCTCTATGGGAAGACATGTTCTTGCCATGTGTGGCCTTACAATTTTTTTAAAGATTTATTTATTTATTATATGTAAGTACACTGTAGCTGACTTCAGATACTCCATAAAAGGGAGTCAGATCTCGTTACAGATGGCTGTGAGCCACCATGTGGTTGCTGGGATTTGAACTCGGGACCTTCGGAAGAGCAGTCAGTGCTCTTAACTGCTGAGCCATCTCTCCAGCCCATGGCCTTACAATTGAACACCTCGCCCATGTGATGCTTCTTAACCCCCAGCGCGTCACCCCCTAATGTGCTGAGTTAAAGCTGGCTATTGCGTGAGTCTTCAGCGAGCCTCCTCCTGAGGCCCCACTCTCCCAGGCTCACACTGCCTACGAGAGCCCTAAACAAAGGCTAGTCAGGTCTATATAAAGAGGTGCAGGCCAGCCGGCCAGGCAACACAGGGAGACCCTGTCTACACAGAAGAAAAGGACTGGGGCTATGCCTCGGTTGGTAGAGTACCTGCCTACGATGTAAGAGGCTCTGGGTTGTACCCCCAGCACCACACAGACAGTGCATGGTGACCTGAAATCCCAGGATGAAAAGAGGCAGGAAGATCAGATCAAAGGCAACTTCAGCTACACGTGAGTTGGAAGCTAGTCTGGGCTACAGGAGGCCTTGTCCTACAAATGATTACTTGCGGGTTGGCAGGTCGGCTCAGTGGGTAGAGTGCCGTCAAGTCTGATGGCCCGAGTTCAATCCCTGGGACTCGCAGATAGAGTCTAGCAAATTATCACCACATGCACCACCCCCAAATAAAAGAATGTTTAAAACGGCATTTAAAACAACAGACGCCTATATTCAATCATTTTATGTATGTATAAAATCACTATTATCTATATGCGAGTACAACAATACCAGCACGATCCAATCATCTCCACATGCACTCCATAGGCCTCTCAGGCCTCAGTGTGGGTGGTCTGAAGAGCCGATCTGGACTCCCCGTTGGGGAGGGAGCGAGGGGTGTCAGGAATGCATGTCCTTTCTCACAGTAGCCCTCGTTGTACTTATATGGCCATTTCGCATAGATGAATTCAAACTTCAAAAATTTTTATTAAAGGGCGTTAAAAGTGCTCGCAGCCACGCCTGACGACCCAGGTTTCATCCCCAGGACCCACATGGAAAGAACATTCCCCTGAGGTGTCCTCTGACTCCCACATGAACGTGCTCACATAGACTTACACACATAACACAAAATAAAAATAAACATGACTTGACATTCCGTTAAAGCTGCTGGCAGTGTTCCCCCCTCCACGAAGCTGCAGCTATTCAGGAGGCGGAACCCCGAGGATCCAGGGTTTTGAGACCAGACTGAGTACCACTGCAAGACCCTGACTCAAACTCAACCAATCAAACTAAAAAACCCGTTTAGTAAAATAAATCCCGGAACTTGGGGCTGTGGCGTAGCTGACAGCGGTAGAGTGGTTGCTTAGCACGCAGGAGGCCCTGGGCTCCGAACCGCACGTGGTGCTTCTAGTCCCTAACAATAATAATTTACCACCACGGCGGCGAAGACAGGACCGGACGGCCCCGGGGCACCAGATCCCGCGCCTCGGCGCCTGTTCTCAAGGTCTCCGGGCTTCCAGCGTTCAGTGAGGGGCAGGGCCTGCTCCTGGAGGAGATGCCGGTGTCTTCCCTCTTCCTATTGGTGGATCTCTTTTAGAGGGCGGGACTTACCGCCACAGGCTTTTCTGATTTGCTGTCACCTTCGACTCGTAACCGGAAGCTCTGAGGCTCAACATGACGGCGCCCAGCGGTCCCACGGAGCCGGCTCTAGTCCGCGGCTGGCCGCGTGAGTAGGTGGGTCGCGTGTGGGAGGACTATAGGACTGTCTGGGGTTCGGGGTGTCCTCTCCCAGGCCTGGTAGAGCTGGGGAGGATGACCTTCAACTCGGCCTGAGTCAGGGCACTGTGACCTTCTGGGGTGCAGGCTTGGGACGTGCGGGGAAAGGTTGCTGGGCACCTTTGCTGGAGACGTTCGGTTTCAAGATGGGACAGCGGACTCGGGCCACACGTATTATCTGTGAGGCAAGCACTGGAGCCTTCCCAGGAGACCTCTCAGAGGCCGGGAATCGTGCCAGCCCACACGCATACATGCACCCGACCCCGCTACTGAGATTTATCTATGTTTGTAGAAACATTGCTTATACACACTCAGTTGATCGGTGTTGGGCATCTACCATGTACCAGGCACTGGCCCAGCTAGTGGAGACTCAACAGGAGAAAAGCAGATCTTAAAAATTATTACCAGGCCGGGCGGTGGTGGCGCGCGCCTTTAATCCCAGCACTTGGGAGGCAGAGGCAGGTGGATTTCTGAGTTCGAGGCCAGCCTGGTCTACAGAGTGAGTTCCAGGACAGCCAGGGCTACACAGAGAAACCCTGTCTCAACCCCCCCCCCCCAAAAAAAAAGTATTACCTAAGAGAGCCAATTATTGAGCAAATCACAAACAGAACAGGTAATTTCGTGACTTCAAAAATAGTGATTGTTAGGGCTGGGCGGTGGTGGCGCACGCCTGTAATCCCAGCACTTGGGAGGCAGAGGCAGGTGGATTTCTGAGTTCGAGGTTAGCCTGGTCTACAGAGTGAGTTCCAGGACAGCCAGGGCTATACAGAGAAGCCCTGTCTCGAAAAACTAAAAAAAAAAAAAAAAAAAAAAAAAAAAAATAGTGATTGTTGCAAGCAGTGCTTTTCCCTGCGACAATAGTCTGTGTATTCCAAGCTGGCCTCGAATTTATCATGATCATCCTCCTGCTCCAGCCTCCTGAGTGTTGGATTACAGGCATACACCAGGACTGTAAGTAGTAGACAGAGTGTAAAACAGTTTCAAAGCCTGTGAGACCAGCAAACTTGTCTTATTTCAGAAATAGTGTGGCTGGAGCTACAAGAGACAGTGGGGATACAGCAGGTAGAGCCCATCGATGTGTATTTACTTTGAAGTTTTTATTTTAGTTATGGTGTGGAGGGTGCGGTGCATGTGCCAGGGTGCGTGGTGGAGGTCAGAGGACAACCCTGGGGTTTTATCCATACACCTTGCTGGGCGGTGGTGGCGCACACCTTTAATCCCAGCACTTGGGAGGCAGAGGCAGGCAGATTTCTGAGTTCGAGGCTAGCCTGGTCTACAGAGTGAGTTCCAGGACAGCCAGGGCTACACAGAGAAACCCTGTCTTGAAAAAACAAAAAACAAACAAAACAAAACAAAAACCCATACACCTTATGTTGGTTCCACCTTATGAACTCAGGTTATTAGGTTTGCTTTGTTCCAACAGCAAGTTCCTTTCCCAGCTCAATTATCTCTCCCCGATCGGATTATTTAAATTTTAGACAGTACCTCACTGTAGCTCGGACTGTCATGGAACTTGCTAATTACCACCAGCTGGTTTGATTCTGGGGGCCATCCTCCTGCCTATGAAGCCCTGGCTGGTCTGGAACTTGCTATGTCTATGTAGATCAGTCTCACCTCAGACTCAGAGATCTGCCAGCCTGTGTCTCCCAAGTGCTGGGATTACAGATTGGTGCTATCACGCCCAGAATTCTCGTGTGTTCATATGTGGGTACAGGGATGTATGTTAGTACAGGGATGTATGTTAGTACAATGTACACATGTGTACAGAGGACACACGTCAGCCTTGGATGTTTGTTGTTCCTCGGGAGCTGTCCACCGTGTGCCTTGAGACAGAGCTTTCCGCGGTGCATGTAGCTCAGTGATTAGGCTGGCTGGCAGCAAGCTCGGGGACCTGTTCTGCTCCCTCAGATTGCTGAGATGGCAAGTGGCCTTGGATGTGGGTGCTGGGGAGCAGGCTCCGGTCCTCGTGCTTTCAGGGCAAGCATTTTATCAATGGAGCCATCTTTCCAGCCCACCTAGTTCCTGTCGTTAAAAGCTTTCCTTTGCAATGGGAGGAAGGAACTGGAAGGGCAGAAGAGAGAGGGCGGAAACGTGTGCAGGAGAGCAGACCATGGACGGGTGCGGTGACCTGCAAGAGGGATAGCTTTGGAGGGAGTCCCCAGGGCTATCTGATGGACAGAGTAGGGCCGTAGTGAATGCTGAGTGATTCCCACGTTGTGGCTTGAATAACCACTGGTGCCTCTGGCTAACCTCGAGAGAAGCACAGTAAATGAGAGTATTGTCAGTTGGCGTTCCCTGAATGGGCTTGGGATGGCTGGTTTGTACCGAAGTTGTGCTTAGGTCTGGAGGCAAAAACATCAGGGAACCATGAACACAAACACTCGTGTCTAATACATGCAGGAGCCACCTGTGGGTGTGACAGTGCAGAGCCTCATGCAGTAGGCCTGCCTTAGAGCCAACATCTTACAAGTCCTGCAACACAAGTTACAACACAAATTCTCTAACTGTAGTAAGCAAGAACCCACCATGAGCCACACCATCAGCCTCTCACTGGGGATCTAGCAGAGGCTCAGCAGGGCCAGCAGCGCCCTGAAGGAGTGGCGGCCTGGTCTGCATGACCGAGTCACAGCCCGAGTCCGGTCCAGTTGCATTTCCTCAGAGCTGCAGCTGTCTATCACCTAAGAGCTGTGGGAAGCGCGGACATGTTCCCACTGAGCCTGGGTCTGCAGGCTTTCTTCTCGGGGCATTTGTCTGCATCCTCAGCTCTGCAGACACTGTGGACACTGAAAGGCATCTTGCGATTGGCTGAGAACTAGGCATGGATGCCAGGAAGAAGCCCAAGGAAGATAACAAGGGCTATGGGGGAGGGGACTTCACTGTCTGACACTTGGGAGGAAGTCGACACCTCAAAGTCATGGCTTCTTCAGAGTGTTGAGCACACCACCTCGCTGGACTGGCTTTACTAGGGCAGCCATCCAGTTGCTGCAGAGGGAGTCAGTGTGTAGATATGGCTGAGGTGATGAGAGAGCAGGGAGCTGGGTGGGAGATACGAAAGAAGGGTTGGGCTTTGGTTTTGGTTTTGTTTTCCCTTGAATAAGTTCTCATATGTAGTCCTAGATGGCTTGGAACGCACCAAGGTCTGGCTGCCTTTACCTCCTGAATCCTGGGATTAAAGGTGTGGGGTGCTATATCTGGCTCAACTAGAGAAAGTTGTTTGCTCGTTTGTTTTTACTTGTTTATTTACTCTGTGGCTGTGTGCCTGTGCCTGCCTGTGCCACTGGAGGAGTCGAGGTCCGAGGACGACTTGTGGGGTCAGGTCTTTCCTTCCGCCCTGGATTGCAGGGATGGAGTTCTTCTTATCAGATGTGGCAGCCATCTCGTCACCCACAGGTTGTTTTGTTGTTTTGTTTTCTTTCCCTGGTCCCCCCCCCGCCCCCCAGTTTATTGAGACAGGGTTTCTCTGTGTAGTCCGGGCTGTCCTGGAACTTACTCTGTAGACCAAGCTGGCCTTGAACTCAGAAATCCGCCTGCCTCTGCCTCCCAAGTGCTGGGATTACAGGCGTGCACCACCACGCCTGGCCTCTTCCCCTGTTTTTGAGACAGGTTTTCATGTAGCCCAGGCTGGCTTCACACTTGCTGTGTATCCAAGGCTTCCCCCTCTGTGCTGGGATTTATAGACCTATGCCACAATACCCACTTCCAGAAAGTGACTCTTCCTAACATGTTCTCTGTGGCCTAGACCCCCCTGATACCAAAACTAAACAGGTATACTAAGAAAACTGTAGACTAGTACCTCAAGGATACGACGGTAAGATTCTGTCGCAGTGAGTTTTCAAACATGCAAAAAGAATTCTACATCATGCCTAAGAGAACTTACCTTGAAAATGCAAGGTTAGTTTAATATCTGAACATTTATGTATATATCAATAGAACAAACCCCTAAAATTACACGATTATTTTAGGCAATGCAGAAAAATATTTGAGAAAATGCAAGACTTGCTCGTTTTATTTGTCTGAAACAACACCTCACTGTGTATAACATGCTGGCTGTGCTGTCCCTGCAAGTGTCAGACCTAGCACTGAGACAGGCCAGAAGAGGTTAAGAATGAAACTTGGGTCAGCAGAACTTAACTGGTACTGGTTCCAAACCTCTGGAGTCTAATGCCAAGTGATCTGGGGATAAGTTTCCATATGACCGTGATTTCAACAGAGCTTTAAGCATGGCCCCATCGAAACTCCCTTGCAAAGTACATCTCTAGCAAAGCATCTGTCCCACAGGAATGGCTTCTGTTGACTGAGAACGGTGTTCAGGACAAAGGCCTGGGGGAAGGACTGTAGTCAGCCTACGGATGGACTCTACTGAGAACAGTGCTCGGGACAGGGGCCCAGTGAAGAATAAGCAGAAGAGCAAACTCTTTTGCAAAACACATGGGACCTCTTTCGAGAGAATGGGTTCTACTGACCGAGACAGTGTCGGGACTCTAGGGGTTCTGTGGGGCTGGCTTCATAGAAGAGCAGAGACTGCCAAGTATTACCACATCCATTTCCAGCCTTCCAGATGGAAAGCGGGAGGCAGTTTCCTCTTCCTTAGTGCTGTCTGGAGCTGTGCCCTATCTACGGCTGGCCTCGAGCTCACAGAGATCCGCCTGCCTCTGCATCCTGAGTGCTGGGGTTTACAGGTCTGAGCCACCACGCCCAGTAAACGGACAGATCCTCTTGCCAGAGTTGAGGAGCCAGACACGGCTGTGCACTCTGGCCACTTGTCAGGGTTGCACCAGAGCCTCCAGGAGTAGCACTCAGGCAGGAGAAAGAAGTAGAGCTGCCATGGAGACAGTGCAGGTAGGTAGGTACTTCCTGTAGGAGCCTGACCACCTGAGTTCTACCTCAGGTACCCAGGGTAAAAAAAGATGGGGCTGGTCAGATGGCTCACTGGGTAAAGGTGCTTGCTGCCAAGCCTAAGGACCCGAGTTCAATCCCCAGCACCTACATGGTGGCTCACGGCCATCTGAAACTCCAGGGCAGAGGGTCCAAAGCCTGTTCTGACTTCTCCAGGCACCAGGCTCTCATGTGGTGCACATACATAAAGGCAACATACTCATACATATGGCAAATCAAACATCAGCCAGGTGGCAGCGGCACATGCCCAGCATTCAGGAGGCAGAGGCAGGCAGATCTCTGTGAGTTCGAGGCCTGCCTAATCTACAGAGTGAGTTCCTGGGCAGCCAAAAGTACACAGAGAAACCCTGTCTCAAAAAAAAAAAAAAAAAAAAAGAAAGAAAAGAAAAGAAAAGAGGGAGATGGCTCGGGATAAAGGTCCCTGCTACTAACCCCGAGGACCTGAATTCTATCCTAGGATTAACATGGTGGAAGGTAGAGCCTGATTTTGCAAGTTGTCCTCTGTGCTGGCGCCTGGCACATTCGTATATACACTCAGGAATGCACACATACAGTTTTCTAAGAAAAATGATAATAATTTTGTCTGAAGCCATACCTGTTGTCAGGTGGCTCCTACTTTCTTCTGAACCCCTTCTCTCTTTTCTTAAAAGATTTTATGCCGGGCAGTGGTGGCGCATGCCTGTAATCCCAGCACTCGGGAGGCAGAGGCAGGTGGATTTCTGAGTTCGAGGCCAGCCTGGTCCACAGAATTCCAGGACAGCCAGGGCTACACAGAGAAACCCTGTCTCAAAAAAAACAAAACAAAACAAAACAAAACAAAACAAAACAAAACAAAAGATTTTATTTATATGAGAACACTGTAGCTGTCTTCAGACACACCAGTAGAGGGTGTCAAATCTCATTATAGATGTTTGTGAGCTACCATATGGTTGCTGGGAATTGAACTCAGGACCTCTGGGAGAGCAGTTGGTGCTCTTAACCTCTGAGCCATCTCTCCAGCTCCTGAGCCCCGCCCCCCTCTCTTTTGGATTTGTTTTTTTTCAAGACAGGGTTTCTCTGTATAGCCCTGGCTGTCCTGGAACTCACTCTGTAGACCAGGCTGGCCTCGAACTCAGAAATCCGCCTGCCTCTGCCTCCCAAGTGCTGGGATTACAGGTGTGCGCCACCACCGCCCAGCTGAGCCCCTTCTCTTAACCCTTGTGCTCAAGTCTGTCTTCTTTTACTCTTAAAGCTGAAGGAGGCGGCAGATCCTTGGGGCATTGGTCAGCTAATCCAGCTGAACTGGTAGGCTCCAGTTCAGTGAAAGGCTGGCTCAGAAAACACAGTGCTGCACACTGCTAATCCCAGTACTCGAGAGGCAAAGGTTGGGGATCTCTGTGCAGTTTGAGGCCAGCCTAATCTGCATAGTAACTTCTAGACCAGCCAGGGCTGTGGAGTAGGAGCCTCTTTCAAAAAGGGGGCTGGGCAAGCAGGGCCAGAGAGAGAAGAAAAAGTGTCTGAAGACAGCTTCAGTGTGCTTACATAGAAATAATCAATCAATCTTTAAGGGCGGTGCGGAGCCCGAGAGTGGGCAGATGCCTCAGCCATTGGAGTACTCCCGAAGACAGGGGTTGATTCCCGGCACTCACATGGCGGCTCACAGCCACCCCTCTGCATCCCCAGGCATGGGGCATGCATGTATACAGATATACATGCAGGCAAAACACCATACATATAAACAAAGATAAAAGGAATTAGAAACATCTTTTAAAAAGCCAGATGCTATGGCATATCTGCAGTGAGATAGAAGACTACTGAAAAGTTGTTCTCTGGCCTCCACAAGAGCACTGTAGCCTGTGAACCTGAGTACACACATACACACAGAATAAACAGGCGGGTCTTCCCAAAGAGTGAAGAACTGCCAGGTCCGAGCCAGTGGGGGGATTATTGTATGAAGCCTAGAGAGCTAAGCGCAGTGCTGAGACCCACGTGGAAGAGGCACATTCTCCAAGGTAACCTCTGACCTCCACACAAGGGCATGTGCGCGCACGCGCGCACACACACACACACACACACACACACACACAAGATCATAAGTATAACTGAAAAGATTGCCAAGCATGGTGGCTCACACCTGTAGCCTCAGCATTGGGGAAACAGGCAGGAGGACCAGGAGTTTACGGCCACCCTTGGCTACCTGGGCAGTATGATATTCTTTTTTGCAAACAACAAAATCTAACAGAAGTAACCCTTGGAGCTTGGAGGACTAGGCTCTTCCGTCTGAACTGCCTTTGTCATAGTGATGCCCTGTCTCATGGAAGGTATACTGCAAGCTAATGCTGTCTGTCTCTCTCAACTAGGTGTGGCTGGATCTACAGAGGCATGAGCTGGGTGCAGGTCAACTTGCTGGCCCGAGGCCTCTCTCGGGGCTGGGGAGGCGTCTGCAGGGCCGCCCTCTCAGGAGCTCCCTTTGCTCAGGTAAGCACAGGCTGGGCATTTTGGGGGTGGAGAGGGGAAGGTCTGGGCCTTACTCTCACCCTCTCAGGATCAGGCCGCAGAGGCTGAAGGTGGACCCCGGCCTGCCTGTCCTGACGGTGCCGCCCCCCCCCCTCTTTTTAGTTAGTTTGCCATCACTGTACTAAAGTACCATGACCGTGGCCAAAAGCAATTTAATTAGAAAGTCTGTCTTGGTTTACAGTTCCAAGGGTAGAGTCTCTTGTAGCCATTTGTGACCAGAGAAGGAACCTGAGATCACATCTCAAGCATAGAGGAAGGAGAACAACCTGTAGATGAGAAACCATTATAAAGCCCCTCCTCCACCTCTGGCAAGGCTCCATGGCCTGAAGGGTCTGTAACCTCCCATAACAGCACGACCAGCTGGGCCAAGCCTATGAGGGCCTTTTCTCACTCAGACCAAAACAATCTGTCTCTCTCCCGGCCCTATAGACTCCTGGCAGTATCATGCAAAATGCATTTCATCCAATTTCAGAAGTTCCTGTGGTTCACAGTGTCAGTATCATTTAAAAGTCCAAAGTCTATTCTGAGATTCAGGCCATCTCTCAGCTGTGACAGCCTAAGAAGCAGAAGTAAATCACACACTCCCATCACGGACTGACACAGACTGTACCCTCCCACCCCGAAAGGGAGCAATGAAGCCATAATAAAGAAATAGAGAACCCAAAGCAAGAGCGAAACCCCAGAGGGCAAAGCCTAAGCGCTGTGGCTCCCTGTGTTAGAACTAGTCCCGACGGTCGGATGGCTCCACTCCTTGAGCTCTGCTGCCCCCAGCGGGCCCCGTTCCCTGTGGGCTGTCCTTGGCAGGCGTCTCGTAGCTCTGACATCACCACCATCTTGAGGTCTGCTCAGCAACCCAAGCTTCACTGTCACAGACTGACAATGGTCTCCTGCGACCTCCCACCTTCTCGGGACTCGTGCTTCCTTCCTGCCTTCAAAGCCACACAACACTGCCAGGTTACCTCATGTACTTCAGCACAGTAACAGAAAAGGAACTAGTGCAGAAGTCGGTGTCCAGAGGTCGGATGGCTGCTATACAGACCCTGACTGTTATGTGGGGAAGGAGGAAGACTGGAAGTTTGGTCTAGATAAGCAAGTGAATGCTGTAGTGAGAGTTTGACAGACCTGTGCAGGAACTTGTCATTCCCACCACAACAATGTGTGTACTGTCGTAGTTAGGGTTTTATTGCACCATGACCAAGGCAACTCCTATAAAGGCAAGCATTTAATCAGGCTGGCTTACAGGTTCAGAGGGTCAGTCCATTATCATTGTGGCAGGAAGCACGGCAGCACACAGGCAGGCATGGTGCCGGAGGAGCTGAGAGTTCTGCATCTTGATTCAAAGGCAATCAGGACAGACTGGCCTCCAGGGAGCTAAGAGGAGGGTCTCAAAGCCCACCCCCAGAATGACACATTTCCTCCAACAAGGCCATACCTCCTGATAGTGCCACTCCCTGGGCCAAGCATAGTCAAACCACCACACTGTGAAACTGGGGTATGCACATGTGTGGATGCATATATCTATGTCAAATCTGTGTGAGTGCTTTATCCTCTGAGCCATCTTGCTGGTCCTGGTAATGCTTCTACATGTTTTCTGTGTGTGTGTGTGTGTGTGTGTGTGTGTGTGTGTACACGCATGTGTATGCACCATATGCAATCCCAAATAGCCTTAGAACATGAAAGTGTGGGTCAAGCAAGCTTTGAGCTCTCAATTCTCCTGCCTTAGCCTCCTGGGGTTGGGATTTCAGGTGTGTGCTCCCTTGTGGCAGTGTGCTTTAATGCACTATGTCATGATATCTAAGCTACGGTTAGCAGCCACAGTATCAAAGCTCCAAAAAGGCCCTCCATGATGTCCAGGGTGCCTCTGCCTGGAAACAGAAAGCAAGACGCAGGCGCCATCCTTCCTCCTCAGGTGCCCCTGCACGCCCCACGAGGCCTCCACTGCAGTGCAGTTACACACAAGGATGAAGCCTGGTTGGTTCCTCGACCCCCTGAGCCCCAAAGGAAGCCCATCAAGGCTCCAGCAATGCATGAAGACCTGTTCAAGCCATCAGGACATGGGGAGCAGGACAAGGCGAGCTTCCTGAATGCCGTACGCAACTTTGGGGCACACAATGTGCGCAAGCGTGGCCACGTGGATTTCATCTACCTAGCACTTCGTAAAATGCCAGAGTTTGGTGTGGAGCGGGACTTGTCAGTATACAACCTGCTGCTGGATGTTTTCCCCAAGGAGGTCTTCCGGCCCCGCAACGCCATCCAGCGCATCTTTGTCCACTACCCGCGGCAGCAGGAGTGTGGGGTCGCCGTCCTGGAGCAGATGGAACGATACGGTGAGGGAAGCGGGCCCAGCCTCCCAAGTCCTCCACCCGCCCCTTCCTTCCTCCTCCCCCACCTCCAATTATTGGGCATAGAGCTGTGGGCAAGTTGGAGGAGGGCTAACCTGGGACGCCCCAAGTGATACCCAGTATCTAATAACCTCAGGCGCATACTGTCCTCTCGGCTCTTGGGCAGTGAGGGGCAGCAGGGATTCAAGCTCACTACATACAGTTTTTGTTTTGTTGTGTTGTTTTTTTGTTTGTTTGTTTGTTGGTTTGTTGGATTTGGTTTTTTCGAGACAGGGTTTCTCTGTATAGCCCTGGCTGTCCTGGAACTTGCTCTGTAGACCAGGCAGGCCTCGAACTCAGAAATCCACCTGCCTCTGCCTCCCAAGTGCTGGGATTACAGGCGTGTGCCACCACCGCCCAGCTTTGTTTTGTTTTATTTTATTTTTTTTTTTTTGTTTTGTTTTGAGACAGGGTTTCTCTGTATAGCCCTGGCTGCCCTGGAACTCACTCTGTAGACCAGGCTGGCCTCGAACTCAGAAATCCACCTGCCTCTGCCTCTGAAGTGATGGGATTAAAGACGTGCACCACCACCGCTCAGCAAGGTGTATGGATAAAACTCCAGAGTTGTCCTCTGATCTCCACCACGCACCACGTCATATGCGCCCCACCCTCCATACCATAACTTTTTAAAGATTTTTATTTATTTATTTATTTATTTATTTATTTAATTTTTTGGTTTTTTTGAGACAGGGTTTCTCTGTATAGCCCTGGCTGTCCTGGAACTCACTCTGTAGACCAGGCTGACCTTGAACTCAGAAATCCGCCTGCCTCTGCCTCCCAAGTGCTGGGATTATAGGCGTGTACCACCACCGTCCGGCTAAAGATTTATATTTAATTATATGTATGCTAGGGCTGGAGAGATGGCTCAGAGGTTAAGAGCACTGACTGCTCTTCCAAAGGTCCTGAGTTCAATTTCCAACACCCACATGGTGGCTCACAACCATCTGTAGTGAGATCTGACGCCCTCTTCAGGTGTATCTGAAGACAGCTACAGTATACTCACATATATAAA
The DNA here is from genome assembly GCA_964023405.1 of Apodemus agrarius. Classification (NCBI taxonomy): domain Eukaryota; kingdom Metazoa; phylum Chordata; class Mammalia; order Rodentia; family Muridae; genus Apodemus; species Apodemus agrarius. The sequence continues at coordinate 22,294,629 of OZ030012.1, read as the reverse complement.
ATAAATAAATCTTTAAAAAAATTATATGTATGCTATGTGTGAGTGGGTGTGTGAGGCCTGGAGCCTGGAGCTGGAGTTCAAAGTGGTGCAGTACATGTTCCTAACTGCTGAGCCATTTCTTTCCCCACCCGTTTTTCCCCAACACATGTATTTTACATGGTTTCATGTAGCCCAGGCTGCCCTTGAGTTTGCTGTGCTGGGTGTCTGGCCTTGGCCTTTTTGCCTGCTGTTCCAAGTGCTGGGATCACAGGCATGCGCTGCGTTGAGCCTTTTCCGTGGTGCTGGGAGTAAAGCCTCCAGCCACGTGACCCAGAACAGCACTCTACTCAGCTGTGCCCGGGCCTTGCTGCAGACAGACAGACAGACACACACACACACACTGCTGGGCCAGATGCAGTGGTGCACACTGTAAAGCCCAGCCCTTGGAAGGCAGAGACAGGCAGATGTCTGTGAGTTCTGGTCTACAGATGATAGACTTCCAGGTCAGCCAGGGCTGCCTGCATAGGTTAGGTCTCAAAGTAAGAATAAGAAAAAGAATCATGAAAAGTAAATCCCTTTTAATTCTGTTCTTCCTGACTTCAAACTTATGTCTAACTGTCCTGCCTCTCTGAGGCTATGCCTGGATCTGCCGCAAACAGGGGTCATGCCCAGCACAGAGACGGAGTTCCTGCTCATTCAGATATTTGGGCGCAAAAGCTACCCCATGCTCAAGTTCCTGCGGATGAAGCTGTGGTTCACCCGATTCAAGAACATCAACCCCTACCCAGTGCCCCGAGATCTTCCTCAGGACCCTTTGGACCTGGCCAAGCTAGGCCTGCGGCACATGGAACCCGACCTCAGTGCTAAAGTCACTGTCTACCAGGTGTGCAGCCTGTGTATGCATGCAGCACCCTCCGTGGCCAGCCTCACTCTTCCCTGGGGTCCCCTGTGTGTGTATGCATGCAGCGCCCTCCCTGGCCAGAGTCACTGCTTCCCTGGGGTCTGTGTGTGTATGCATGCATGCAGCACCCTCCCTGGCCGGCCTCACTGCTTCCCTAGGGTCCCCTGTGTGTGTATGCATGCAGCGCCCTCCCTGGCCGGCCTCACTGCTTCCCTGGGGTCTGTGTGTGTATGCATGCAGCACCCTCCCTGGCCGGCCTCACTCTTCCCTGGGGTCCCCTGTGTATGCAGCGCCCTCCCTGGCCGGTCTCACTGCTTCCCTGGGGTCGCCTGTGTATGCATGCAGCGCCCTCCCTGGCCGGTGTCACTGCTTCCCTGGGGTCCCCTGTGTATGCAGCGCCCTCCCTGGCCCGGCCTCACTGCTTCCCTGGGGTCGCCTGTGTATGCATGCAGCGCCCTCCCTGGCCGGCCTCACTGCTTCCCTGGGGTCGCCTGTGTATGCAGCGCCCTCCCTGGCTGGCCTCACTGCTTCCCTGGGGTCCCCTGTGTATGCAGCGCCCTCCCTGGCCGGCCTCACTGCTTCCCTGGGGTTGCCTGTGTATGCAGCGCCCTCCCTGGCCGGCCTCACTGTTTCCCTGCTGGTGCGCTGACAGTGATCACGGTCATTCCTTATTACCACAGTTGGACCTGTCTTAGTCTATTTACCCATTGGAAGAAAATACCCTATGTCCTCTTTTTGTTGCTATAACAAAATTCTGGAGGTTGGGTACTTTATAAAGAAAAGAACAGCCAGGCACAGTGGCTTCTATCTTTAATCCTAGCACTTGGGAAGCAGAGTTGCCTGGATCTTTCTGAGTTCAAGGCCAGCCTGGGCTACATAGTGCTTCAAACAAAACAAAAAACCCCACTGCTGGGCCAGGTGTGGCGCATGCAGAGGGAGCTTCGTGTCAGTCAGAGCTCCGCAGGAGAGTGCACCTCGGCCCTGGGAAGGAGCCAGGGGACTCAGTGGCAGGGCACCAGCCTCCCTTGTTCCAGGCATGGGGTTCCCGTCCTAGTGCTGTGACAAAAGAGAGACTTGTCTTTATGCTGTATGCTAGGCAAGCGCTCACCAGCTGAGTCAAGTTCTCGGTGCCATCTGAAGAACTGTTACTTTCTGTTACTGCCATTTTTGCTCATGGGTAAACTGAGCTGCGTAGGCACCGTGACTTGGATGAGGTCACTGCAGGTTGAACTTAGGCAGGGTGGCTTCAGGGTAAAGTCAGTGCTGGCACTCTGGCCAAGCTGCTTACAAGGAGGGAGAGAAGGGCCACTCCTAGTGACTCGGTGTGGTCACTCAGGAAGCACCCCCTTCCCCCTGCTCTCAGGCTCCCCTGTAGAGGTTGGGGAGTCACAGCCCTGCTCTTCCTTGCAGATGTCCTTGCCCAGTGACTCGACAGGCGTGGAAGACCCCACACAGCCTCACATTGTAGGTAAGGACCCTGCCTGTCGCAGCTGCTGCTGCCTCCCTCTGGGCCGTTGGCCGCTCAGGCACCAACAGGTTCTCATCTCTACACCAGGAATCCAGAGTCCAGATCAGCAAGCTGCCCTGGCCTGCCACAACCCATCCAGGCCTGTTTTTGTTGAGGGTCCCTTCCCTCTCTGGCTTCGTAACAAGTGTGTCTATTATCACATCCTACGAGCTGACCTGCCCCCCCCTGAGGAAGAGGTGAGTTACTGCCCAAAGCACTTGCTGCCAAGCCAGAACACCTGAGCTTGGTCCCCAGGACCATTTGGTAGAAGGAGAGGTCTGACTCCTACAAGTTGTCCTCTGAGTTACACAGAGGTGTGCATAAATGGTTTGGTTTTTTTTTTTTTTTTTGTTTTGTTTTGTTTTTAAGACATAAATAGCAGTACTCAGGAGACAAAGGCAGACAGAGTTTAAGGCCAGCCTGATCTACACAGTGACTTCCAGATTAGCCAGAACTACAGATTCTGTGGGGGTGGGGCTGGCACTGTCCTAAAGGCTCAGCTGAGGGCTGGGTTTTGTGTTCTGGCCTCTAATGCTGCCTGCTTTCTCGCCTGAGGTAGAAGGCAGAGGAGATTCTGGAGGAATGGAACCTGTACTACCCACAGAAGCTAGACCTGGAATACGCAAGGAGTGGTTGGGACGACTATGAGTTCGACGTGGATGAAGGTAAAAGCAGGTCTCCACACAGCACATCCTCCGTGGTGGCCATTTCTCCACTCTCCGCACAGTGAGGGGTCATGTGCCCCACAGGGCACCTCTCCTTGGCTACTCCCTCTCCCTCTTGTAATGTCTTTTATGGAGCATTCTCTATTGACTAGTGTCGTGACCAGAATACATGCCATCTTGGGTCAGTAGGGACTGTCAAGTTATATTTGGGGCAGCCTCCAAGTTAGGGGTCCAACTTACCATCTATAGTATCTGAAGCAACAGGCAGCACGGCCCAAGGGAAACATTTATGTGGCAGGGGGAGCTGGGTGTGAACTCATGACAGGAGGTCAGAGTACCTCAGGTGAGCGCACAGACGCCTCTCCTTGCAGTGACAGAAGGCCCCGTCTTCGCCATGTGCATGGCTGGTGCCCACGATCAGGCGACACTGGTCAAGTGGATCCAAGGCCTGCAGGAGACCAACCCAGCCCTGGCACAGATCCCAGTGGTATTCCGCCTGGCCAGGCCCACGGGGGAGCTGCTGACAACCTCAAGGCCGGAGGGACAGTCCCCTCCCCACAGTCCTTCCAAGGGTCCCGAGGAAGATGATGAGGCCATGCAGGCACAGCAGCAGCAGGGTCAGCATTGAGACACAGCTGGCATGAGGACAAAGACTGGACTGGTGTGAAATGATATGGAGAAAATAAATAAAAAAGTTTAAAACCTCTTCCCTGGCCCCGTGGCTTTCCTTCAGATGTTAGGCATGGGCCCTTCTGAGTTCACCACTTCAGAACCCTTTTTTAAATTGAGTGAGTTCCAGGACAGCCAGGGCTACACAGAGAAACCCTGTCTGCAAACAAACAAACAAACAAACAAAAAACCCAAAATCTGTTTATGTATGTATGGTATCGGAGGGATGTGCGGAGGCAGACCAAAGCAATCACCTTTACCTGCAGAGCCATCTTGTTGGCCTTAAAAATATCTTTTAAATGTATTTACCTTTATTTCATGTGCATTGGCGTTTTGCATGTTTGTGTGAGAATGGCAGATCTTGGAGTTATAGTTCTGAGCTGTCTGGTGGGTGCTGAATTTGAACCCTGGTCCTCTGGAAAAGCAGTGAGTGCCCTTAACCACTGAGCCATTTCTGCAGTCATTTCGAAAACAATTTTTAACCACACTGCCCTAGAATTCGAGAGAGGCAAGGATAACCTGAGTTTCAGGATTCAGCTACCTCTCTACCTCCCAAATAAACTGACTGTAAACAGCTCACTTCCAAAGCCGGACGGCCTATGCGCATGCGCAGCTTTGGCTAGTTGTCCCCGTTTGGCGCCGCGGGCAGAGAAGACCCTGTGAGAAATCTCCCGGCGGCGCAGACTAGGCGCGCCACTTCCGGTCGGGGCTCCTAACAACGGGGGAGGCCGGTAACCAGGGAGGGGGGGATGGCGGAGCGGGCTCCAGAGCCCGGGGCGGAGGCGGAGGCGGGCGCAGGCGGGGAGGCGGCGGCAGAGGAAGGCGCGGCAGGCAGAAAGGCACGGGGCCGGCCGCGGCTAACAGAGTCGGACCGGGCCCGGAGGCGGCTCGAGTCCCGGAAGAAGTACGACGTGCGGCGCGTGTACCTGGGCGAGGCGCACGGCCCCTGGGTGGACCTGAGACGCCGCAGCGGCTGGAGCGACGCCAAACTTGCCGCCTACCTCATTTCGCTGGAGCGTGGCCAGCGTAGCGGTCGCCACGGGTAAGGGGGCGCGGGGCCGGGAGAGGGAGGGAGCGAAGGAGCCGGAGGGAGGGACGAGGAGGGCCCCGCCCCCCGGAGCCCGAGGCCCCACCCCGGGCCGCCTGGCGGGCTTCGGGCTCAGGCAGCCCAGACCCTCACGCGCCTCCTCGCGGCTCCGCCCCCGCCCCATTGACTACCCAATGCCAGCCTGCGCCCCACCCCTCTGCCCGCCTTCAGAAGCTCTGACTGCCGGCTCTGAGGACTCGACCCGCCTCCACTGGCCTGGCTTGGGGCTGTCCTCAGGTGTAAACCTCCAAAGGTGCTGGGCACTCTGGTGTTCCGTGTGTGAGTGCCTTGCCTTCATGCACATATGTGTACCACGTGCATGCCTACCCCCTGCAGAGGTCAGAAAAGGGTGTCGATCCCCCGAAACCACCATTGGGAGCCACCAAACCCGGATCCTCTACCAGAAAGCGGTCTTCACCCAGCCACCTCTGTTTCAACTCCCATGTCAGGGTTACTTGTGTGCATCCTGAGTTCTGGGACCAAAGGCATGTGCCATGCTTGGCTTGAGGGCCCTTTTAAGATTTATTATTGTATAGTGTGTGTGTGTGTGTGATGTATAGGCCCACCTGAGGAGGTGCGGGGACAGCTTTGCAGAGCCTTCTAAGGGATCAGGCTGAGATCGTGACTGTTTCACCACGCTGTAGCTGTCAGAGTATTGGTGAACTGTCCTGTGCTGCTTGCCCGCCTGAGAAGCTGGTTCTGACAGTATGGGTGCCCCTCCTATTTGAGACTCAGGCATGTTTGTCTCAGTGTCCCCCAGTACCCTCTGTCTTACTCTGTGACAGGAAGAGAAGTGAACAGCAGAAACGCCCCAGAGTAAAAACCCTGGTCCCTTAAAACAGCAAGAAGTTGGAGCATCTCTAACAGAGGTTACTCCTGTTGTCCCATAATGCAGATAGCCACAGTGGAAAGAGAAGCCGGAAGGAAGCTCAGCCACAGAGGGCGAGCTCGGCTGGGGACGCCAGCGGATGCCCAGCTGCCCAGCCAGTAGCTTCATGCTGTGAATGCTGGACTTGATATGATCTGTCTGGTTGGCACAGACAGTTCCAGCCAGCCAGGGCTACGTAGCGATACTCTGTCTCAAATAAAATACGAAATGAAAATAGAGCTTAGCAAGGGCTTGCTCCTTAGTAAGGATCCAGTGCATCTTGTTTTGCTCTTGTTTGCACTCGTCTGTATGAATGATTCTTTAAGAGTTGATTTTAGGCCCTGACAGGTTGGCTTGGTGGTTAAGAGGACCTGGGTTTGGTTCCAGTCACAGCATTGTGGTTCACAACCATGTGTAACTCCAGTTCCAAGGGATCCCCATGCCCTCTTCTGACCTCCATGGGCACCAGGCAGGCGCAAGACATGACTGCAAGTAAAACCTATGCACATGAAATAGTGAAATGGCCGGGCGTGGTGGCGCACGCCTGTAATCCCAGCACTTGGGAGGCAGAGGCAGGCGGATTTCTGAGTTCAAGGCCACCCTGGTCTACAGAGTGAGTTCCAGGACAGCCGGAGCTACACAGAGAAACCCTGTCTCGAAAAACCAAAAACCAAAAAAAAAAAAAGAAAAGAAAGAAATAGTGAAATCATTCTTATAGTGGTGCATGCCTTGAATTCCAGCGCCTTGGAGGCAGATGCAAATAGAGCTCTTTGAGTTTGAGACCAGCCTGGTCTATATATTGAGTTCCAGGATAGCCAAGGCTATACAGAAAGACGGGTCTCAAAACAAAACAAAACTAACATAAAAAATACATTGCTTCTGAGGAGCAGTAATCAGCTAGGACAAGGGGCATAACTCTGGTGGAGTGTCTACTGCGTGGAAAGCTCTGGGACGCGCGCGCGCGCGCACACACACACACACACACACACACACAGCTACAACTTGAGCACACAACTCCATCTGTAGCTTGCCCGTCATGCCGAAGCTCTAGATTCATTGCATGTTTGTATCCCCAGCACTTGAGAGGAAGGTGTTTGCTCCCAAGCCTTGGGACCTTGGTCGATTCCCAGGACACATGGTCGGAGGAGAAAACTCCTGCAGGTTGTCCTCTGCCCGCAGTACACACAAGCACGACTGCACACTCCGTATCCCATAAATAAATGAGTATGACACGTCCTTATGAGACTCTCACAGAAGCATGAGTAGTAAGGGCAGGCCTGGGAAGCCGGGAAGGAGGAACTTGCAGTAATCCTCCTGCTCTATCTCTTGAGTGCTGGACTTATAGGCATGGGCTGCCACGTAGGGTTTGTGTGGTTCAGGAGAAGGAATTCTGGGCTTTGTGCATGCTTAGTATGTGCGCCAATATTTTCTTCCTATTATTTCTTTTTATTTTGCTTTTTGGGAATAAGGCTTTCCTGTATAACCTAAGCTGGCCTTTTCTTGATATAGTCCAGAGTAGCCTCAGTTCATGAGCCCTGCCCCCACCTCTGCCTTCTGAGTGCTGGGGAGACAGGCATGCTCCAGCACTCCTGACTAACGTCTCTAATGACTGATACGGAGGCTGACTCTGCATCCGGGGGATGTGTCCCACCAGGTAGGCCTCATGGTGCCCTCTCAGCATCCCTCCCACTGTCCCAATCCCATCTGCCCGGGCCCTTCTGAGTGCCAGTGTTCCTGAGCTGAGTAATGGCCAAAGATGGCTGGAAAGGGAGCAGGGCAGGAGAAGCTCACAGGCCTCCCGGAGCAGACAGACAGACTGCTGCTGTCTTCCACCAGGCCCCGCGTTCACCCTCATCACTCTCTGTGTTACAGGAAGCCATGGGAGCAAGTCCCCAAAAAGCCAAAGCGGAAGAAAAGTAAGTGGAACCCAGTGTGGGGAGGGGTGGGAGCACTCAGAGCAGAGCCTGGAAGTAGACAGTCGCCAGGGATGTCCTTTGCTACCCTGCCTGCTGAGGCAGTGTGTCGGGGTCTAAACTAGCTCCACTCCATCATGCCTGTCACGGTGGTCCTAGAGAGCCTGCTGGGGGCAGTGAGCCCTGCTCTGCCTCTTTTTTGATGGGAAGGTCTCATGTAGCTTGTTAGTCTCAAGCTCATCCTAGAGGCTGGCCTGTATCCCACAATCCTTGGCTGACAGGTGTGTACCACCAGTGCAGTTCATGTGGCTAGCGATGGAATCCAGGGCTTTGTGCTTAGTAAGGAGAAGCTCTATGACTAAGCCATATCCCCAGCTCCCCAGCTTACATTGTTTTCACATGCATTTACCCTTTTATTTGTGTGTGTACACGCATGTGTGTGTACATCATGGGTGTCAGAATCAGAGAACAACTTGTGGGAATTGGTCCTTGCTTTCTCCCTCATGGGTTCTGAGTATCTGACCTGGGCAGGCCAGGCTTGAGAGCAAGCACCCTTACTCCGCCAGCTTGACTGCCTACTCTTTTCTTCTGGCTGCTTTTGCTCTGTAACCCAGGATGGCCTCAAAACTCAAAACTGCCATGTCTCAGGGTTGCAGGCCTGCCTGAACATTCCCATCCCCAGGTTTGGTACACAAGGGAGCTGCAGTCTTCCTGTGCAGCCCCAGAGGGCTAGGGAGTGCCGAGCTGGCAATGGAGCAGCTGTGGAAGTTCATGTCACGACATAGTTCTCACTAGGGTGGAGCCCCTGGGCTCACTCCTGCAGCCCAGGGACCTCTTTTGTCCCTCTCTCCCTTCCAGCCCTATAGGTGGAGGACAGTCCCATGTCACCGTACAACATAGACCTCAGCCTTCCTCAGGGCCTTCCTCAGCCTTCCTCAGGGCCTTCCTCAGGGCCTTCCTCAGCCTTCCTCAGGGCCTTCCTCAGCCTTCCTCAGGGCCTTCCTCAGGGCCTTCCTCAGCCTTCCTCAGGGCCTTCCTCAGCCTTCCTCAGGGCCTTCCTCAGGGCCTTCCTCAGCCTTCCTCAGGGCCTTCCTCAGCCTTCCTCAGGGCCTTCCTCAGCCTTTCTCAGGGCCTTCCTCAGCCTTCCTCAGGGCCTTCCTCAGGGCCTTCCTCAGCCTTCCTCAGGGCCTTCCTCAGCCTTCCTCAGCCTTTCTCAGGGTCTTCCTCAGGGCCTTCCTCAGCCTTCCTCAGCCTTCCTCAGCCTTCCTCAGGGCCTTCCTCAGGGCCTTCCTCAGCCTTCCTCAGCCTTCCTTGGGGCCTTCATGGCTTCTTTGCTCCCTCCTTCTGCCTGGGAGTCCCCAGATGTAGAATTCTGGTTTGCTCCTGGCCACTCACTTAGAGCTGTCTAGCCAGATTGTGGCAAAGCCAAGATCTAAATGCAGGCGGTCTGGCTCTGCCATGCCCACCCTCCAGCACCCTTACCATGTCCAGAAGCTCTTGCCCTAGCCGACCCCAAGGAAGCAAGGCTGATCTGTGTCTGCCCTTGTGGGGCTGCTACTCTGCTGGGGAAGACAGACAAGAGGCATCTAAATAGATGCCACAGGCAGCCTCGTGTGCTCTTATAAACAAACCGGGGTTGCCTGGACTGACTCTGGGAAGGGTGGCTCTGAGAGCAGTGTCTGTGTGGGGAGATTTCTGAATGAAGGTGCTGACGAGGAACATGAGGGGGCATAGCGTGTGCAGAGGCTGGGGCAGGATCATATCTTGCTCGTGTGAAGGACAGCGAGGAGGCCATGTGGCTCGAGGGAGATGGAAGGGAGGGAGGCCACCTTGCCAGCCACCTTGGCACTTGCCTCTTTCTCTCCATTCTCTTGGAGGAGGGAGCGCCGACCTTAGAGCTGAGGGAGGACAGGCCCTGTTCTCCTGGCGCCCCCTCATGGCTGCAGATGGCAGTGGGAAGGCATCAGGGAGACCTTCCTGGACTGTGTGGGATGAAGATTTTGGTTTGGTTTTGGGTTGTTTTTTTCTTTGTTTTTTGAGACAGGGTTTCTTTGTGTAGTCTAGGCTGTCCTGGAACTAACTCTGTAGATCAGGCTGACCGCGAACTCACAGAGATCTGCCTGTCTCTGCCTCTCGAGTGCTGGAATTAAAGCCGTGTGCCACCACTGCCCAGCGGTGGCAGGATGAAGATTTTTTTATTTAGAAACAGCTGAGTGTCGTGCATGTCTTCAGTCACAGAAGAAGCAGCTGAAGGCTGAGCAGTGGCGTGACAGAAGCAGGCAGATTTCCGTGAGTTCAAAGCTAGCTTGAGCTACATAATAAGACCCTATTAGAAAAAAGAAAGAAAAGAAACACAGCCAACCAACAGTTACTGTACCAGGCTCCATTGGCTGTGTGACTTCACTCATCCAGCGACAGTTTCTGGCTGTCTCCAGGTCCGAGCTGTCTCTAGGTTGTATCACCTCCCCAAACCTCAGCTGCTGCTTCTGCAAAGTGGGAGTGGGACTCAAGAGGCTGTCTCGGCCTGGGACGTGTTGGCCCGGGGGAGTGGAACAGTGTCCTCACACCCGCCTGGGGCCCTGTGTCTGCAGGGCGGCGGCGCAACGTGAACTGCCTGAAGAACGTGGTCATCTGGTATGAGGACCACAAGCACCGCTGCCCCTACGAGCCGCATCTGGCCGAGCTCGACCCCACCTTCGGCCTTTACACGACGGCCGTGTGGCAGTGTGAAGCCGGCCACCGCTACTTCCAGGACCTACACTCCCCACTCAAGCCTCTCAGTGACTCCGAGCCTGACAGTGACAGAGGTGGGTCCGCAGGGCAAGGGCCCGGGGAGCAGGCCTGGGGCCTCCTCACACTTCCCCTGTGGGCCAGGCAGGGCCGTGGCACTAGTGGCTTTAGGACAGTGGCCTGGACAAGCCCTTTGTAGGGCTTGCAGCCTTTGAGTCCCTGCCAGAGTTTTGTCCACGTGGGTACTAGCAACCTTTTGTAAGTTTCCTCCAGCTTCTCAGCTCTCTCCTGCTCACTCTCTTCCCTTCCTCTTCCTGCCCCCCCCTTCCTTCTCATCAGCTCTGGCTTCCTTTCTGTTTTAAACATCTTATGCCTTTGGGGAGCTTGGTTTTTTTTTGTTTTGTTTTGTTATGTTTTGTTTTGTTTTTCACTTGTTTCATTTCATTTGCTGTGGCTGGCCTGGAACTTGCTCTTTTAGACCATGCTGGCGTCAGACTGACCCTAGTCTGCCTGTCTCTGTCTCTTTAGACCATGCTGGCGTCAGACTGACCCTAGTCTGCCTGTCTCTGCCTCCTGTGTGGAGGGAAGGTGTGCACGCCACACTCAGTGCTGTTCTGTTTTCTTAAGCCAGGTTCTTTTCTTATAGCCCAGGCTAGCCTTGAGTTTTGCACAGCCCTTTTTATAATCCCAGCCTACCAAGAACTGGGATTGCAGATGTGCATGCCAAGCTTACCCTCACTTAGCAGGTTCTAGGCAGGGCTCTACCACTTGGCCACGCATCCTCAGCCCCCACCCCCTTTTCAGCTCTTAAATTTTTCCCCATTTTTTATTTTATGGTGTTGTTTGCGTATGTCTGTGTACCACAGTGCTTTTGGAGCCAGAAGAACTATTGTATTCCTTTGGACTGGAGTTATAGATGGTTGTGAGTCACCACGTGGGTGCTGGGAACCGAACTCTGGTCCTCTGGAAGAGCGGTCTCTCCAGCCCCTTTCAGCCTTTTTACTTTTACTTTTGAGATATGGGCTAAGTCACCCAAATTGCCCTTGAACTCTCTAGCTCAAGTAAACCTCAAATTTGAACTTGAAATCCTCCTGCCTCAACATCCCAAGCAACTAGGATGACAGGCCTGGGCTGGCTCAGGCTTCTCTGCTGTCCTTGATCCTCTGTGTCCCACTGTGTCCCTTCCTCCCGGCCACCAGCCCCTGCCTCCTGAGTCTGTCACCCTTCTCATCCCTCCCTCCTTCGGCCCCGCACTGAGGCTGAGAGGGCTCTCAGGAAGGCCCAGATACATCCTAGCATGCACTGAGGATGCTGCATGCTGCCTCAGAACTTGGCATGGCTGACAAGGCCTGTAGGGCCAGTCGCCAAGTGCTGTGCAGGCCCGAGGGTGGAGCTAGTCATCAGGGCTGTCTGTGCTGGCAGGCACCACCAAGCAGGTGGCATCCCAGCTGGCTGAGGGGACACTGGGGTGAGAAATACTCCTGATGGGCCCACACCCACAGCCGCCCGGCTGGGCCTCAGCCAGTCTCCTGAGGGAAGGTGTCCTGTGCTTTTTGGTTAGCACCCTGCCCTCCTCAGTGTGTCCCACTGGAGGCCTGTCCCGGGCTATCTTACTCCTGCCCATAACTCTGTCATCTGTCCTGCCATACAGCTTTTGAGGAAGTCCAGGTTTGGGACTGGTCTATCTTGTACCTTCCTAGGCTGCGATGGTGTCACCGCAGACCAACACTGACCTCCATAACTGGGCTTTTGGGAATGAGCCCTGTGATCCATTAGCCATGTCTGCCCAGGCAGGAGTAAGGAAGTGTCTTTGCTCCTATCCTGGCCTCTTCTCAAAGCACCTCTCCCTGTGCCTGGGGTGGCAATGCCAGAGTCAGCCCGAGAACCTTCTACTGGAGCTGTGAATGGAGTCCAGAAGCACACAGATGTTTTCTTGGTTGGTGCTTGGGACGGAGCCCAGAGTCTTTCACTGCTAGGCAAGCACTCTCCTTTGAGCTTTTGGAAGCTGGATATGGGGCACGAGGTTGTCTGTGCTGGCTTTGAATTAGCAATCTTTCTGCCTCAGTCTTTTGAGTAGTTGGGGTTTCAGACTGGCACACCCAGGCCCGTTGTGATTACATATCCTTCAGGGACTTGCTGGAGACTGAGAAGCTATAGGTGTCCCGAAGGCCTATTCCTCTTCCCACCACTCTGTGGCCCCTGAATCAGGAGGTGTCCCCATGCCTATGTGAGTCACCTCTGTCACTATAATGAGTACCGGAGACAGTCCACTTAGGAAGAAAAGGCTTGTCTGGGTTTCCGAGGCTCTGGCGATGTTGGAACCTGGTGCTCAGGGTTAGCAGCAGTGGGAGTACCTGCAGAAAAGAGCCGCTCGCCACAGCCTCCACCATAGAGGCAGAGCAGGCGGAGGTACACAGCCTCCTTCAGGGACATCTGTGACCGGGTCCTCGGGACCCACCATCTAATGGTGCCATTGCAGGGACTGCGTCTTTAAAACCGGAGCCTCGGTGAACACTTAGCCGAGCCATAACCATGATCCAGGGGCTACTAAGAAGCAAAACAGACAGACAAAACGTAGATTACCAGAGCCCACCTACCCGTTAGGTCTGTTTTCTTAGTAAGTGGCTGCAGTGTCAGTTAGGCTGCAGAAGAATGGTTCTGGGGCCCAGAGTGGTGCTGTGGAGGCAGGCCAGGCACACAGCTGCAAGTAAGTACCCACCCAGGCTCTGGAGCCACGGAACTCGGTACCAGACACATGCCCCAGTCGTGTTATGGGTATAATCAAAGTTCCAGGCACCCATGGCTCCCACTCCTCAGTCTCTTTGTGGATATTAGTAGCAGATGCATGGGAGGGGTGTGTGTGTGTGTGTGTGTGTGTGTGTGTGTGTATAGGCATCAGATTCTGAGACTAAACCCAGACCCTCCGCAATAGCAATACATGTTCTTACCTTTGAGCCATCTCTCTGGCCCCTTTTGGGCATTTCATTCTAGAGCTGAAGCAGGCAGTAAACAGAGTAATCAGTACAGCATCAAACACTCTGGGAAAGGGGCTGTTTGAGACAGGGCATTGGAGTACCTCCCTGGGAAACTCAGTGAGCTGACTGACGGCTCTGGCAGCTGGACTGCATGTGCAGAGACTCTGAGGCCAGAGCTTGTCTAGTGTCCCTGGAGTAAGAGACCTGGAGAGGAAATAGACAGGGGGCAGGGCGGTGACTCGGGACAGGCAGCATGGGCTGCAGACGCACACTGAGTGCCTTCGGGATACTTCAGAAAGACAACCTGGCCCACAGTGGCACACACATTGGGGCTACTTTTGTGTTTTTAGTTTTTTGAGGCAGTTTCTCTGTGTAGCCCTAGTTGTCCTGGAACTCACTCTGTAGACCAGGCTGGCCTTGAACTGAGAGATTTGCCCACCTCTGCCTCCCAAGTGCTAAACTCAAGGGTGTGTGTGTGCCTGCACACTTGGCAGCTTTGTGCTGCTTAAGACATTGTGTCGCCGGGCAGTGGTGGCGCACGCCTTTAATCCCAGCACTTGGGAGGCAGAGGCAGGCGGGTTTCTGAGTTTGGGGTCAGCCTGGTCTACAGAGTGAGTTCCAGGACAGCCAGGGCTATACAGAGAAACCCTGTCTCGGATTTAAAAAAAAAAAAAAAAAAAAAAGGCATTGTGTGTGAGCGTGGTCCTGGGCGGACCCAGCTTGTTGTTTACCCTCCGAGCCCTGCCCTGGCTCCATCACAGTCTGAGTCTGCTGCGCGATGCTTTTGTTCCTCACACGCCAGGACACCCTAATGTACTTGTCCCCAGTACCTGGGGGCTCAGGTCCTTTTTATCCTGTGACTCCAGCCTCCTCCTGGGCCTGCCTGGTTAGATGGTAGGACAGCAGGTGCAAGCTTGGCCCAGGGGGGGCGGTATCTGCTGCTCTATTGGCTGGAAACGCTGCTGGGTGGTATCTACTTGTTGCAGGGCATGGGAAATGGCAGAACAGCAGGATGGGCAGGAAGAGGCTGTTCGGAAGCAGCCAGCCTGTTTCTTATGGGAAGCGATAAAGCAGGTTCTCGGGAGCTGGGGGACCTAGCTGCCCCTGTTGCAGGAATGCTGGGGCTGCGACCAGCATCTGCAGGGACTGAGGAGAGACAGTTGGGCTGTGGGTGGATGGACTTTGGATGCAGTCCCAACAGGTTTTGCTGACAGATTGCAAGTGGGTGTGAGAGAGAAAGTCAAGGAAAGCCCTAGGATGTTGGCTTGAGCCACAGGAAGGACAGAACTGCCACCCTGTGAGACAGGGCCACCTGTGAGCAGAGCAGCACAGGCTCTGTTGGAAGGACGTCTTGTGGAGAGGATCCCAGTGTTGCTGATGGGGGCAGCAGAAGGTGTGGTTCCGAGAGCTTGGGGCTCAGTAGAGAGACTGAGCTCCTCATGAATGCAGTCACCAGGACCTCGGTACAGTCTATGGTATCATGAAAACAGACAAAGTTCCGGAGCTAGGGACGGGTGTGAGTGGGAAAGGTGCTTGCTATTCAAGTGTGAGAACATGATTTCAATCCCTACACATACATCAAACAAGCCACTCGTGTAATCCTAGCAGTGGGAAGACGGAGACAGGAGACTCCCAGGGCTCACTGACTAGCCAGGCTAAGAGCCAAAATGCTGAGCCCCAGAGTGAGAGAGACTCTGTCTACAAGAGTGAGTCGGGACTAGACATGTTGTCAGATATCTGTAGTGTGTGGCACTGGAGAGACAGAGGCAGGTGAATCTCTTTGAGTTCAAGGCCATCTTTGTCTACATAGTTTCTGGGCCAGCCAGGACTACATAACTGAAACCCTGATTCAAAAATAAAAGTAAGCCGGGCAGTGGTGGCACACACCTGTAATCCCAGCACTTGGGAGGCAGAGGCAGGCGGATTTCTGAGTTCGAGGCCAGCCTGGTCTACAGAGTGAGTTCTAGGACAGCCAGGGCTACACAGAGAAACCCTGTCTCGAAAAACAAAAACAAAAACAAAAAGAAAATAAGATTGGGAGGTTTCCTGAGGACGAAACTCGGAGCTGGTCTCTGACCTCCTTATTATCTGTGCATACAAATGCAGATACATAAACACACACATGAGAATGGATACAGCCTGAACTCTGCACCCAGAGGTTCCATGTGCAGTGCCCCCGTCTCATCCAGGACTGGACGGAGGGAAGGCGCAGCAGGCACGTGTTGGGCCACTCAGGGCAGTGGGGCCTCTGTTCCTATGGGCTCCTTGTTCTTTCTGCTTTCTGAGATGCTTGATCCTACTTTGTTCTGTTTGCTTTTGTTTATTTGCTTCTGAGACAATACAGTATTGGAAGAGTAGTTTGTACTGCATCAGGCATTGCAAATGACTTAAGGCAAATGGGGGGAGTGTATATAAGTTCTATGAACGTTTACAGTTTATTTGATTTGTATTACATTTATTTATTTATTTATTTATTTATTTATTTATTTATTTATTGGTTTTTCGAGACAGGGTTTCTCTGTGTAGCCCTGGCTGTCCTGGAACTCACTCTGTAGACCAGGCTGGCCTCGAACTCAGAAATCCGCCTGCCTCTGCCTCCCAAGTGCTGGGATTACAGGCGTGCGCCACCACGCCCGGCTATTACATTTATTTGTTGGAGTGTGGGAGGCAAAGCGCTGCTGTGGATGTCAGTAGACATCAGAGGACAATTTAATGGAGGTTGGTAATTGGCATTCCTCTATCGGGGTTCTGGGAGTCAACCTCAGATCCTCACTCTGAGACAGATCTCTATGTGTAGCCCTGACTGGCCTGGACCTCACTCTGTAGACCAGGCTGGCCTCGAACTCACAGTGATCTGCCTGCCTCTCCTCCCATGTACCACCATGCCAAGCTTCCCTGCTTATTTTTTGAGACAAGTTCTTATGTATTCCAGGCTGGCCTTGAGCTCATTATATAGCCAAGAATAATGGTGAACTCGAGATCCTCCAGTCTCACTACCCCGGTGCTGGGGGCAGTGCTGGAGGTATAGTGTCACTCCAGTTTATGCGGTGCTGGAGATGGAGCCCAGAGCCTCATGTGTGCTAGGCAAGTGCTCACCAGTGGAGCTGCAGCTACAGCCCTGCAGAGACCACAGTGAAAACAGTTATATAGGTTGGGCATGGTGATGCACACCTTTGACCCCTGCACTTGGCAGGCAGGTGCAGGTGGATCTCTGCAGGTTCAAGGCCAGCCTAGTCTATCTAGTCTATGGAGTGACTTCAAAACGGCTGTGTGTGAGTGAGTGTGTGTGTGTGTGTGTGTGTGTGTGTGTGAGAGAGAGAGAGAGAGAGAGAGAGGGGGGGGGAGGCAGTACAGAAGAGGGGATCCCAGGACATCGGATTCCTAGAGCTGGAGTTAGTTGCTGTTGTAAGCTCCCTGGGAACGGACTTGGAACCTCTGGAGGAGCGGAAGTGCTCCTTCGCCCTAAGCTGGGCCATCTCCGCAGCCCAGCAGCAGTGCACTTGTGCTTCATACAGAGACACGTTAACAAGGAGCCTTTCGAATACCCCAGATCTGTGCTAGTTAGCTGATTCACCTACATAGCTGCTGGGTGGGGGCAAATCACCTAAAAGACCAAAGACTAGGGAAAACGTAAGCTTAACTTCTATTCATCAGGGAGGGACCAAGCATCTGGTCATGAGAGCTGTTCTGAAGCTGGGGAGATGGCCCAGTCAATAAAGTGCTTGCTATACAAGCATGAAGACATGAATCTGAATCTGGGTCCCCAGCACCCACAGTGAGATAGCTCAGTCATAAAGGTGCTTGTCACCAAGTCAGATGACCTGAGTTTTGTCCTCAGGAACTACAGGATGGCCAGAAAGAGCCAAGTCACGCAAGTTCTCCTCTGACCTCCACACACGCACCCCATAGTGCCCCTACCTGCAAATCAGTACATTTGAGAATAAAGATAATGAAGGAGAGAGATTAAGTGATACAGATGTCCACTCTGGTGGACATACAGATGACCAGGCTCTTGATGAGTGAGCCGGCAGCTCGGCAGTGGCACTTGGTGGTGCTGAGATGGAGGCTCTTGGAGAGGTGCTGGAGCTGGAGTTTGTCGTCAGGAACTAGGCTTGTGACTCCATTGCTGCTCTCTTCTGGACACTGATAAGATATACCTTCATAACTAAGCTATGAGCAGAAGCAAACTGAAGGGAGAACTTTCTAGAGTTCCATGAATCATCCCAACAAAGTCATGACACCAAAAGCAACATCATGGGAATTTCCAACTGACAGCTAGACAGACAGACACCGACCGAGTAACCCAGGACTTTCCACAGCATCAGAAGTGCTTGAAGGAGCCTTCTGACAGAGCCCTTGAGTTACTGGATTAGAGGCTCACTCCAGGCAGGTTTTTTTCTGAGTCCTATAGAACTACATGAATGACAGTATGTGACGAGAACCTAGTGAGTGCAGGGAGGGCCGACACTCAGCTTGGTGGTGAGCACGTGGGAAGCAGAGGCAGGTGGATCTTGAGTTCGAGGCCAGCCTGTTGTACACATGAATTTCAGGGCAGCAAGATACACAGTGAGACCCTGTCTCAAAATGCTAATAAAACAAGCCAGAGAGGCCAAGAACGAGGGCGAGCAGAGGGCGTTGTGGTGATTGAGTCAGCCAGCCAGAGCAGCCGCTGCAGCCTCAAAGAGACCACCGGCTTTGGCCCTGAAAGTCACAGAACTTTGTGGTGACACATAGATTCTAGCTCTAGCACACCCATGTTTTCACATGAGTGGGGGTGAAGGCCCATGGATAACCTTGAATGTCCTCCTCAGAAGTGTCATGTACCTCCTTTGAGAGACTCCTGCCTGGCCTGGAGCTCACCAGCGCTGGGGTGGGTACTCACGCATGTTTACCACTAAGCAGACCTGACATTTCTTTCTTTTTTTTTTTTTTTTCAGACCTGACATTTCTAAATTGTTTTACATGTTATTAGTCTGTGTGTACTGTGTATGTATGTGTATGGCTGGGAGGGCACTAGCACGTGGAGGTCAAAGGACAGCTTTGTGGAGTTGATTCTTCTCTCTTTCCACATATGTGGTGTGTCAGTTACTTTTTCTTTTTTTTTCTTGATGTTTTGTTTTGTTTTGAGAGATTTCTTAGCTGGGCATGGTGGTGCACGCCTGTAATCCCAGCACTTGGGAGGCAGAGGCAGGCGGATTTCTGAGTTTGAGGCCAGCCTGTTCTACAGAGTGAGTTCCAGGACAGCCAGGACTACACAGAGAAACCCTGTCTCCAAAAACAAAAACAAAAACAAAAACAAACAAACAAAAAAAAAACAAAAACAAAAAGATTTCTTTGTGTAGCCCTGGTTGTTTCTGGAACTCACTCTGTAGACCAGGCTAGCCTCAAACTCAGAGAGATCTGCCTGCCTCTGCCTTCCAAATGCTGGGGTTAAAGGCCTGTGCGACCAGCAGCCCAGCCGATCTGTTACTTTTCTGTTAGGAAGATAATGCAACAGGACCAAAAGAGACTGAGGGAAGAAAGAGCTGCGTCTGACTTAGGGCTGCAGAGCGGCCGAGCGCCCACTGGTGGGAGCGCACGGAGCCCGCAGCACCTGGCAGCCAGAGCAGGCGGGGAAGAGCTTCTCTCCAGATACAGACATACGCAGAGAGTAAACAGCAAATGAGGCTGTGTGACCTCAAACCCTGCCCCTACTGACAACTTCCTTCAGCAACGCTGTACAACTTAAACTTCTCCAAACGGTGACAGCAGCTGGGGGACCAGTGCCTGAACCTATGGGAACATTTACCTCTCAGATCACCACAGCCGGGTCCCGGAACCAGACTCGGGTAGCAAGACTTGCATGGCAAATGCCTTTAGCCACCAAGCCATCTCACCAGTTGACACACAATTTAAAGATTTTTTTTTCTTTCTTTTTTTTCTTTTTTTTCCGAGACAGGGTTTCTCTGTGCAGCTCCGGCTGTCCTGGAACTCACTCTGTAGACCAGGCTGGCCTCGAACTCAGAAATCCGCCTGCCTCTGCCTCCCAAGTGCTGGGATTACAGGCGTGCGCCACCACTGCCCGGCCTTAAAGATTTATTTTATGAGTTTAGTCTGCTTGTATGTAGGTATATCACATGCATGCAGTATTCATAGAGGCTAGAAAAGGGTGTCACATCCCTTCAACTGGACAGACTAGATTAAGCCACCATCTGAGTGCTGGGACATGAACCCTGGTCATCTCAGAGTGGTAAATGCTCTTAACCAGTGAGCAGTCTTTCCAGTCCCGATGCGTGGTATTTTAACATGGTTTCTGGGGATGGAACTCAAGTCCTTGTATTTATAAAACACACACTGAGCTGAGCCACCTCACCAGCTAGTAACCGTCTCCTTTCTTCTCTCAGTGGGCAACGGCCTGGTGGCTGGCAGCTCTGACTCCCCCAGCTCCAGCCCCAGCTCTGACTCGGAGGAGCCTCCTGAGACCCAGCCAGCCAAAGCCTCGGCCGCCACTGCAGCCGTCACCCCCACCAGCCCCACAGGCAGTACTGGGCTTATCACTCAGGAAGGAGTCCACATCCCCTTTGATGTCCAGCACGTGGAGAGCCTGGCTGAGCAGGGCACCCCTCTGTGCCAAAACCCTGCAGGCAGCGGGCCTGAGGCCCTGGAGACGGTGGTGTGTGTGCCAGTTCCCATGCAAGTGGGCACTGGCCCCGGCACCCTCTTTGAGAACATGCCCCAGGAGGCACTGGGTGAGGTAGTAGCCAGCTGCCCCGTGTCAGGCATGGTGCCTGGCTCCCAGGTGATCATCATTGCTGGTCCTGGCTACGACACCCTCACAGCCGAGAGCATCCACCTCAATGTCTCTACCAGCGGTGGCACTCCCAGCAGCAGCCTGGGTGAGGAGGTGCCCTGTGCCATGATGGAGGGAGTGGCAGCCTACACACAGACGGAGCCCGAGGGCACCCAGCACAGCGCCATGGACACCACCTCCATAGCCAGCATCAAGACCAAGAAAGGTCTGGGGGTGCCACTGTGGCCTCTGGTGGGGGTTGGGAAGGGTGGCAGAGGGGAAGGAGTAGCCCTCAAAGTGAGCTCCTTGACAGCCTTATCCCCACAGACACCGCCCCATGTCACCCCGTAGAGAAGGAGGACCTGTATATGCTCAAGGAGGAGAAAGAGGACTCAGTGGCCCCAGAGCTGGCAGAGCTGGCCGCCACGGTGCCCGAGAATACAGAGGCAGAGGCAGAAGTGGATGGAGAGGAATTGGACACCAGTGAAATGTCAGCCATCATCTACGAGATTCCCAAGGAGCCCGAGAAGTGGGTGTTAGGGTGGGTGGGTGGGACCTAGGGCAAGGACCAGCTGCAGGCTTGTAGCCTCCTGGGGCCTGGCACCCTGATGCCGCAGGCCCCTTCTCTCCAGGAGACGGCGGAGCAAGCGGTCCCGGGTGATGGATGCTGATGGCCTGCTGGAGATGTTCCACTGTCCGTACGAGGGCTGCAGCCAGGTGTATGTGGCTCTCAGCAGCTTCCAGGTGAGGCCACCCCCCAGGCAGGCCTGCTGCTGGGCCCAGCCGGCCTGGGCCATGTGGCTGCAGAGGGTTCTACCCGGCGTCAGTGGGGCAGGGCCTGCCTCCATGAGCCCATTTGTCACAGCTGGTCTTGCTTGACTTCTGACTTCCTCAGCCCCATCTCTGCAGACACAGACATAGCCAACCTGGTCTGCCCAGCACCTCCAGATCATGCTCTTGGTCTCGGAAGACTGTCCCTGTCCCAGTCCCAGGCACTGGCCATGGTGGGAGCCTCAGATCCTTACACAGTTGGAACCTTCCCCATATAGTGTGGATAGTGTGCCCTATAGCAGAGCGGGGTTTCCTCATCTCCTCACTGAGGGCAGCACCAGGAAGCCTTCCACCTTGCTAAGCATGTTTTAAGCACATAGGTTGTTCTCATGGGTTAAAAAAATGAAAGAGAGAGAAAGGGGGGAAAAGACAAACCATGACTCGATCCCCCAGGGGCAGTGCAGCACTTGAAAGGCATCAGCCATTGTGCCCTGGACCCTTGATTTTCCCACACTCACAGGGCTAGAAGCAGGGGCTGCCAAGGTTAACGAGCTGACAGGGTCGGGAAGCCGCTGTTTGACCAGTGCTCCAGTCCAAGCCCTGGGATGCCTCTCCACTTTCCAGTCAGAGTGGCTGTGGCGATGCCCTGCTCCCTGCATGCCGCCACACTTGAAGAGCCCCAGGTGTTCCCATGGCACCTACTCTTGCCCCTCTCACCCCTAGAACCACGTCAACCTTGTGCATCGGAAAGGGAAGACCAAGGTGTGCCCTCACCCTGGCTGCGGCAAGAAGTTTTATTTATCCAACCACCTGCGGCGCCACATGATCATCCACTCAGGTCAGGCCCTGCCAGCTAGGACCCAGAGGCCAGCCGTAGTGCACATGTGTAAATTCCAGCGTTCAGGAAGCCGGGCTGTGCCGTGAAATCCCACTCTTACCTGTACCCGGCACCGATTTTCATGTGCAGTTGTCCCGAATCCCAACACGGGTCATATGGGGGCTCATTTTAGCTTGGCAGGTGACACCTTGTGTCTGAAGCCCTCTTCCTACCTGCTGTCACTCGGCTCTCAGGGCTGGGTGGGGGAGGGGGAGCTTGCTCCTTGTAGCCACCTCTACTGGGCAGGGTCTTGAGGCCGCTGCCACCTGCAGGCGTCCGGGAGTTCACCTGTGAGACCTGTGGCAAGTCTTTCAAGAGGAAGAACCATCTGGAGGTGCACCGGCGCACCCACACTGGGGAGACGCCCCTGCAGTGAGTGTCCAGCAGCAGGGAGGGAGGTGAGCGGGTTGCCGGGGAGGCCTCAGCCTGCGGTGACCCTTGCGCCCTCTCCTGCCACGCAGGTGCGAGATCTGCGGGTACCAGTGCCGGCAGCGCGCTTCGCTCAACTGGCACATGAAGAAACACACAGCGGAGGTGCAGTACAACTTCACGTGCGATCGCTGCGGGAAGCGCTTCGAGAAACTGGACAGTGTCAAGTTCCACACGCTCAAAAGCCACCCGGACCACAAACCTACCTGACGTGCCATGCCGGTGGACCTCAGCCTCTATTTATTTGTACTCTTGGACGTTATGTCCAGACCTATCAGAGCCCTAGACAGCCACTGGGGCTGCCCCAACCGCAGGCCGGAAGGAGGCGTTCCCGCTCTTCCCTGGGCAGGTGCCCCGCCCTGCCCCATCACATCCCACCCATGGAGCTGGCACATGGGACTGCACTGCTGAACTGTGGCAAGAGCGCAGCGTGAGATTAAAGAGAAAAAGGAGCTGTCCGTCCCCTAAGCCTGGATAATTGTGGGCACTGGGCCCCCTTTATGACCATTAACCTGCTCCCTTCCTGACCCAGGCTACGTGGGGGGTGGCTGCCCTTGGGTAGCACGCAAGCATCTTTCCTGTTAGCCTCTGCTCCCACAGGGTGGGGGGTGGGGCACTAGAATCCTGAAGCCCACACTCCCGTCCCTACAGAATGCTTGTTCCTGGCCCAGAGAACTGTGGGAGGAGCTAAGCTGTTGAACAAACATTTAGAAACTCCAGTGTATACAAGCATCAGGCAAAAATGGATTGATGAGTCAGTTTAGGAAGGAAGGGAGCTTCCTTCCCTGAGGAGGTGGCCTCTGCTCTTGAGCCCGAAGGACAGAGAATCCATTCCTGTATGGGAGGGCTCGCTGTGTTCCTGGAACTTGACTGGAACTGACGCCGTGGGATAACAATTGCCTTGGACCCACTGCCTGCAGGGGTACTCGTGGACAAGTAGATGCCACCACCAGGTGGTGCGCGAGCCTGTTTGTCTAGTCAGAATAGTTGCTGCCACGTGACCCAAGGGAGCACAGTCGCGAGCTCTGGCACGTGCCCTTGGGAGCCCCGCGGCGCCGCACGCAGATTGGTCCCGATGGGGTGGCAACAAGACCCAATTCCCACTTGGGACTCGGGGGTACATCAGCCTGGTGCAGAATTAACGGAACGGAGCTGCTCTACGCTCTCCAAGGGCGGGTTCTCTTACTCAGGCAGTGGGAACAGGCAGTTTCCATGGGAACCGCGGTGGGGCCTTTGCCCCTGGAGTAACCTGGCTGCATAGACTGCCAGCCAAGCGGAAGGCGGGGGCAGAGGTGAACTATCGTCTGGGGGAGGTCCTGCTTCGGCAGCCGAGTTGCCCTATAAACCTCGGAGGAACCTCTCGAGAACCTGCTTTGCCGTCGCCCCTGCTGTGTGGGTCACTGTGATTAGCCCGCCCTCTCCAGCGTGTACACCCTCTCATTGGCTCAATCTCCAGAGCGTCTTACAATTGGGTCTCTCGAGAGCCATTTCTGATTGGTTAAATCACGTATTCTGGACAAACCAGATCCTGAAGGGGCGTACAAGAATAAAAACAGGACCGCTGAGACAGCTAATGGGTAAAGGTGTCTGCCCCCCAAGATCGGCTACCTGAGTTCGATTCCAGGGCGCCACGTGTTGGAAGAAAAGACCAAAATCCTGAAAATTGTCCTCTGACTTACACACATGCACCATGACGCGCGTGCATACACGCACACACACACACAATGTTAATTTTTTTAAAACAAGGATAAGGTTAAGCTAGTAGGTATTATAATTCTGGCGGCTTCCAGCAGCGCTTTCCCACCTCGTCAGGCCGCTGTCTGTGGTGCTGAAGCCTTACGGGAGCCCCCATCCCGCGCCAGCAAATGTTCTAAACATTAAAGGAGGTGAGGCCACTGCAATCGCCTTAAAAATTAAAATTATATAATTATAATACATTTAATAAGCATATAACATATATGTGTGGCTTTCACAGGACAACCAATCACACGCCCAGAAAGCTAACATTAACCAGTACGACTCCCAAGTCCTGCTTAACCAAGTTTGGACCTCGGGTGTGTGTGGAAGTCAGAGGACAGCTGTGTAGGGTTGGCTCTCTTCTTCCACCTTAACACGGCTTCCAGGGAACACACTCAGGTTGCCACCTAGCATGGTGGCACAGATCTTTCATTCCTGCACGTGGGAGAGGCAGATGGAGATCTGCGTTGCAGCCCCCTCCCCCCACCCCACCCCAACCCGCGATCTATCAAGAAAGTTCCAGGACAGCCAGTGCTACCCAGAGAAACCCTGCCTCAAAAACAAAACAAACCCCCTCAGATTTCCAGGCCTGCATGGCAAGAACACGTTCCTGCTGAGCTGTCTTTCCAGCTTCCTGCAGTCTTCTGTTTTGTTTTATTTTATTTTTGAGAAAGGGTCTCATGTAGCTCAGACTGGCTTTGAACTCTTGAGCACCCTGACTGTCTTCTAAAGTTGGCCTTACATTGTGCTCACCTTACTTTTATTTTTTGGTTGTTTGGTTGGTTGTTTGGTTTGGTTTGGGTTTTTTGTTTGGTTGTTTTTTTCTCTTTGTTCTTTACTTATTTAAATGACAAGGTCTCCTAAGCAGCACACAACAACCTGAAGTTTGCTATGTAGCCCAGGTCAGATTAAAGTGCTGTGGAGCCCATGCTGGACTCAAACTACCAATGACCTTCCTGGCTCATCACGCCTGGTATTATTTCTAATGTCACCAGAGGTCATGTGGAAACAAAAACTACCCATCTGGGATCTAGCAGCACGGGTCTGGGTCTTTGCCCCTTCCCAGCCCCTCTACCCCACCCCACCCCTGTTGTGTTTGGGTCCTTTAGCTTTTCAGAGTTAGGTGCTGGACTGAGAGGGGGACCCAATTTGTCTGCAAAGCTAAAGTAATATTCAAGAAGGGTGTCACGACTGGACTCAGGGTCCGAAGGCAAGAGAGAGTCAAGATCTGAGGCCTCATCCTATTCTTTCTGGGCATGCAGACTCCAGGCCCGTGCGCACTCGCTTCCACCTGCCGCGCCGTCGGGAGCCGGGAGGAGGCGGGGACGCGCTGTCCCAGCCAATGAGCGACGCCGGCGCTGGCAGCTGCCGCTATAAAGGGCTGGGGGCGGCGGCAGTGCCACCCAGAGCGCGGAGCGCGCAGCGCGAGCCGGTAGGAGGGAGGGAGGGAGGGAGGGCGAGCGAGAGGAGAGGACCCATCACCCGGCACGGGAC
Organism: Apodemus agrarius; assembly: GCA_964023405.1. NCBI lineage: Eukaryota > Metazoa > Chordata > Mammalia > Rodentia > Muridae > Apodemus > Apodemus agrarius. The sequence goes on along the minus strand of OZ030012.1, from coordinate 22,269,258 downwards.
AGGCCGGCCGGAGGGCCCGCCGCAGAAGGCAGAGCTGCCGAGATCTCAGTCAGAGAGAGCGACTTCTTCGGGCCCCGCGGGGCCGCGCTCCGGGCACCCTCCACCGCGCGCCCGCTCCCTCCATCCACCTGCCGCCCAGGGTCTGGCCGTCGAAGCGCGCATCCCCGGGCTCGGGTCAGTTCCCGGCTTTCGAGGGCGCCTCCGCCTCTGCAGCGTCCGCAGCCCCAGGCGCCCGGGCGGGACCCCGGCGTGAGCACCAGGCGCCCCCCTAGGAGTGCACGACCCCCGGAGCCGTCCTCGATACGGACCGCGCCCGCTGGGCACACAAGAATGGTCACTGTAGGTACTCCCTTGTCGCCGCGAGACGAACACGGGAGGGAGGGGCGGAGGCTGGCTCCACGGAAACGCGGGGGGGGGGGTAGGACCAGGCCTAGCTAGGCCTGGGTGGGGGGGTAGGACCGCGCCTCGGGCCTGAGAGTGGCCAAAGCCGCATCCGGAGTCCTGGGAAGTGGAGCCTGGTCCGAAAGGCTTTGGAGAGCTGGCTGTGTACGGGGTGCCCTCGGCCACCCGGTGGTCCTTGCGGCTCCTCTCTGGAAGGCTGTGGGGGAGGGGCCGCGGCGGCGGAGGATGCTTCCAGCATCCCAGGCCCAGACCCGCAGGCCGCCCGGGAGGACGAGGGCCACGATCGCCTACTGTTGGTCCGGGTAACGCCACTCGGCCTTCTCTGAGAGCATTTTAGGGGGAATGGGGGGATGGAGAGGCAGGGTGGCGTCGGATTGCGCTGCTCTAGGCCCGAGCCGCACCCGAGAGGCGGGCATCTTCGTCCTCGAGCCCCGTCGACCTTGCGGCAAGCGGGGAGGGGAAGAGGAGGGGGCGCCCTGAGGCCTCGCGGCCGCCGCGGTGGTCCCTTTGTCTCTCTGCCGGGCCGTAGCCTCGCGCGGGGCCTTGGGGCGGCGGGGGGGCAGTGCGGGAGGGGGCTCCCCGTTCCCGGGCCGCTGCCTCCGGGTGAGGGCGTCCGGGGCTGCAGCAGCACTCCATAGGGCCTGCTGCACGCGCCCTCCCCCCGGCCAGGGCTCCGGGCCGCAGGGTGACCTTGAACGCGCCCGCAAGTCGGGCCGCCCGGCCGGCGCACGGTTGCTTTCAGCATCCTCGGAGCTGGTCAGCTCCTGAACTCACGGCCCCGCCCGGCATGCCACGCCCTGTCGCGCCACGCCCATCCAGGCCCCGCCCCTAGGCCCCCTGGACCTGGCCTCGAGCGAGCCCTCGGACCTCCACCCGGCAGCCCGGGCGTGTCCCGGGGCGGGGCTGGCCAGTGCTCACCGCACCCTGGCTCCACCCCCGCCTCCCTGAGCGACTAGCTCCCCGCGCAGCCGAGCGTCCTTTGTCTGGTCCCCGCGCCCAGCCTACCTTTTTTTGCTCTTCGGAGATCTCTTCCTGTGTGTCTCTGAACACCAAGTGTTGTTCCCGGCCTCTTTTTTTGAGTCGTGGTGTGCACGGTGGGGGTCAGGAAGCTCAGTAGTCAATCTTGGGTCTCCTCTCTCCTGGGCCTGGGCACCGGGCCACCTGGCTTTAAGAAAGGACCACCTACCTCCTCCCCATTCCTACCTAAGGGTTCAGCTTGCTGTGTGACCTGAGGCTGTTTCCTTACCATCTCTGGTCCTCAAGGTGCTCATCCAGGTCTGAGAACAGGAAGGTAGCCTCCTGGAGACTCTCAGAACCCCTACAACAATATACAACAATATAATACCTCCACGACTTCCCTCATCTGTTGTTCTGTTTGAAAAGAATGCGTAAAAGAGAAGAGGGTGTGGTCAGAGGTTACAGCAGGGCCTGGAGACCCTTGGAGGCCTGGAATTCCCACTGGTGGTGGTGGGACACTCAAGAAGAGCCGCCTTGAGGATAGCCCAGGAGGAGGCGAGGGGCTCACAGTGGGGCCCCTCGGAGACTAGCAGCAGAAGGAAAAGGGCTCAGAAATCCGAGGCTCGGCCTTGCAGCACGTGGTGGCCCTGACTTGCTGTTGCTTAGATGGCCACTCAAAGCCCTATTGTCACCAGCGTCCCAGCGTCTGTCACTGTGACTGGAAGCCAGAGGCCCAGCTGGAGGCCCAGGGGGTCCGAGCAGCAAGTAGCTCTAGGTGTGTTGTTGACAAATCCCTATCTCAGCTGGGTGTGACTGAGGGTAAGGGCAGTTACAAAGAGGGAGTCTGGGGGTGGACGGCGGAAAGATAACGTGTGAGGGGGACCTGTAAGCCTAGAGTGGGAAACAGGCCCACAGGAGGAGCCGGAGAGGGAGGGAGAGATGTCCCCATCAGTCAGCCTTGCCTCTCCTGTCCTCCAGGTCCTTCTCTGATGCCACGGTGTCACCATCCCAGGCCACACTGTGACCGCGGACGAGGGCAGGCCTGGTGTGGCTTCTGCCAATCCGATCCCTATTATCGGCTTAGGCGGCTCAGCTGGTTCAGCTGTGAAATGAACCAGGCCCTGCCCAGCTAAGCTCGTCACGGGAAGGGGAGGGAAGTGGTGAGAGGAGCAGGCTGGCAGTGAACCCCTGGAACTAACATCCCGGTACCCCCAAGTGTCCTTAAGGTCGTGGGCGGGATGGCTACCAGGTGACCCTCTAGACTCCGGGGTCAAGTTGGGTGTCCTGCTGACTCGAAGCTGGCAGTGTGGCTCAGCAGTTGCTCGGAACCAACTGGGCCAACCCGAGTCTCATCCCTGGAGCACACAGACGGAAGGAGAAGAACCAGCACCCAACACAGTCCTACATCTCCACACAGGTGCAGGGGAGCACACATGCAGACACACACAGGCCTGTGTGGGTACCAGCGCAGACACACAGTTCCTTACTAAGAATGGTCTCCACTTTCCTGTATAATACTGAAAGGCGGAAAAACATGTAGCTGGGTGTGGTGGCACATTGCCTTTAATCCCAGCACTTGGGAGGTAGAGACAGGTGGATGTCTGTTACTTCAAGGCCAGCCTGGTCTATATAGTGAGTTCCAGGATAGCCAGGGCTACATAATGAGACCCTGTCTTAGAAATAAAACAAAAATCCAAACTCCACATGCTCAGTGCCTGACACACAGTAGGGCTCCAAAAACTAGGATGTAAAGCTTCACTTCTGGAAGTGAAGACACCAAGTACCTAGAATGTGCACTGTCACATGTTCAATTCCCAGCTCCTCCCCACAGAGTCCGAAAACAGCAGGCTCTGCTCTGCTGGGGTGTTTGCTTGTCTTTGTGTTCAGTTTTGTTTGGAAGACAGATATTCCACATCGGGTTCCAAAGTTCTGGGAATTACAGACCTGGGCTGCAAGTCCAGTCTTGGTTTGCTATTTTCATTTTGTTTTGTGGTGTTCTTCATTTGGTTGTGGTTTTGTAGTGCTGCAGCTCACACCCAGGCTTTGTTCTACCGCAGAGTTACTCTGTCCTGGCTGTTTTTCTTCGATCCTGGATTTTGTTTTTAATTTTTTATTACACTTTTAAATTAGTTTATTTCTGTGTGAAGATCAGAAGACAACTTGCAGGATTTGGCCTGTGTGGATTCCAGGTGTCAAACTCAAGTTCTCGATAAAGCAACTTTATCTGATGAGCCATGGGTTCGAGTCTCTGCTCGGCCTTTTCACCCAGTGCAATCTCTGTGTTCCGGTGGAGAAGAGGCTCATCATGTTCTGTGTTGGAAGAATTTCTAGAAGTTTCTCATGAAAAAAACTGGGTAGAGGGCTCGGTGCTGGAGTGCCTGTCTAGTATGAGTGAGGCCCCGAGTTCAATTCCTGGTACTAAAAGACAGAACAATCAAACAAGAACAGGATAGCAGGATCTCACAACACAGCTATGCTGTCGCTATAGTATTGCTATCTGGGAACCTGACTGCAGACCTTGCAGTGTTCTCTGTCTGACAGCTCTGCCCATGACAGACATTACTAACAAGCCCTGGATGTAATCAATGCAGAGCACGTTCCTTTAGAGACTGGATGTGGCTTTGTATTACTCTGAGAGGATCGTAGTAGGCAGCCACTCCCAGCTGACTTGGAGGTCAGAGTTGACTCTCTGATTCCTGTTCCTTCACCCTATTACACCCGGATGCCCAGGGCCTTGCACATGTCAGACAAGAGCCCCTAGCGCTGAACTACACCTTGCCTCTATCAACCTTTCTAGAAGACACAAAGGCAGCTGGGCCCAATGGTGCACAACTGTTGCAACAGCTACATGGGCAGTTGATGGAAGACCCTTTTTTAAAATGTATTCATTTATTTATTTACATCCCAAGTGCTGCCCTCCCCCACCCCCCAGGTCCAGAGCTTTTAAGCCAAGAACTCAGGAGCCACCACAAGGGCAGGATGTGTGGTTCGGCCTGGAGACTGCTTCTTGGCATACCAGAAAGCCCGGCATGGATTCTCAGCTCCACTCACACTAGGCATGCCTGTACATCCCAGCTTGTGGAGGGGGAGATAGGAGGCTTAGAAATTCAAGGTCAAGGACCAGGAGACCGAAGGCTCAGCAAGTAACGTCACTGGCCACCAAGCCTGACACCTGAATTCAGTACCAAGGCACAGGAGAGATTGTGAGCTGTACTGGAGTCTGTGCTGTCTGAGGAGGGCCGTTCTAAACACTGCCGAGTGAGGCAGGGGCTGAGAGCCTCAGAGACAGGACTGCCGAGCCCATAGCAGAGGGGGCTGACTGGACTGTGCTTCCCGGATGCCCTAACATGGGACGATAGATTCTTCCCCAGACTGCTGCTCCCCGTCACCTGAGATCCCGCAGTGTGGACGAGAGGGTCTCAGAAACTATAGGCAGCAGCTCTGAGAATGCACGGCTGGGCAGTGTGAGCTAGAGTGCACGTGAGCGCGATGGGCGAGCGTGCGTGTGATGCAGGAGCCGTGTGAAGGTCAGGGGACGAAGCGTTCTCTCCAGCCACCTCTACACAGCGCCAAGGTGACACTCTGGGGCTAGAACCAGAGTGCATGGCTGCCTTCATCCTCTGAGCCACCTCAGGGCCCCATCAGAGTTGTTTATAAAGACTGAATTATAGTAGGGGTGTGTGTGTGTGTGTGTGTGTGTGTGTGTGTGTGTGTGTGTGTTGTGTACTGCATGTGTGTTTATGCACTTGTTTGTGCCTGGTACAGAGACCAGAAAAAGGCAATGAAAACCCTGAACCTGGAGACAGTTAGGAGCTGTCTGGTGGAAGTGAACCAAGAACTGCTGACTGCTCTCCAGCCCTTCCGCATCTTTATGCTGTGTGCTATGGGCTTTGTTTTTTGAAACATGGTTTCATCTTGTAGTTTTCCTGGAATTTGGCGTGCAGACCAGGCTGCCCTCAAGCTCACAGAGATTCACCTGCCTCTGCCTGCCTAGTTCTAGAGTTAGAGGTGTGGGCCACCATGCCCAGCATTTTTGTTTGCTTGGTTGGTTGGTTGGTTGGTTGGTTTGGTTTTTTGGAGTGGCAGGGCCGTGATCTGACTGCTTTGAGTCAAACTCGCCTCACCCCTGCCTCAGCTTCTCGAGCGCCAGGATTACACATGAGCCACTATGCATAGCTTGGGCAAACGTCTTTCATTTCTATTTTTATTTATTGATGGTGAGGGGAGTTGGGGAGTGTTTGCATGCACACCTAGGTACCTACCACAGCATGTCTGTGGAATTCAGAGAGGAGTTTGAAGTAGCTGGGTTTCCCTCTGGGCAGGTCCCAGGAACCGAACTCAGGTCTTCAGGCTCCATGGTAGGTGCTCTGACCCCGAATGAAAAGGAATCCCCATGTTTCCTCTACAATCTGACCACAGTGAGTGTGGGCCTCTGAGTCCTGGGCCACTACAGATCTGCATGCCCATCGGGGACAGCCTAAGCCCCGGTGCCTTTTCACAGGACCCGTGGGGATCGCTGCTCTGAGTGTCTTGTTGGTCCCGTTGCTTTTGTTTACCTAGAATTTGCTATGTAGACAAGACATAGAACTTGCTATGTAGACCAGGTTATCCTCTAACTCAGAGATCTGCCTGCCTCTGCCTCCCAGGTACTGGGATTGAAGGCACACGCCACCACAACTAGCTCCTCTTTTTTTTTTTTTTTTTTTTTTTTTGAGACAAGCTCTCTCATAGGCCTCTTGATGGCCTCGAACTGGTATGTGCTGCTGAAAAGGACCTTGTGGTCATCCTGTGTTCGGCTACTTAGTGCTGTGGTAAGAGGCTCGTGCCACCACCGCCCCCTGGTTTTTGATGCAAGGCTCCCTGTAACCCGAGCTGGCCTTAAGCTGTAGGGGTGATCTTCCTGAAAATCACCTAAGGCTACAGGAATTAGGGCATTAGCCAACACACCAGGGTATTATTACAAAAGTCCCTCTCTAAAACCACTGCTTCACATCCTGGGGAAGCACTGTACCCTGAACTGTATCTCCATTCAAGCTTTGGTGATTTTTAAACCCATGCTCTCTCTGTCGAGAGCCAGGTCGATACATGTACTTAATATAACAAAAGTTGTATTTCATATGCTGAGAGCCATCACATAAGGCTCACACTCTGTATTCCTAACTGTGGTCCTAAGCCTATCTCCCCAAGGCTCCTCACCTGTGTGCCCTGTCTTAGCTTAAAGTCAGGTCCAGTCTCTGACAGAAGTCTCTGATTCAAGGCTCAGGATCCTGGGGAGACTCTCCATCCGCAGGGCAGATCAAGGAGGTGTCTCTCCAGACGAGCACAGCAGGGCACTGCCTTGGTCTCCGCTGATCTGCTGTGCAGTGAGCCTCATGGGGTTCCAGGACTTTGGTTATCAAGCGATGTCCCTAGGTTCTTGGTATCAGGTACAGCCTCAGGTGTAGTTGGGTTCCTAAGGCATATTTTAGTATGCTCATTACACTCTCCTTTTCTTCCTTCCTTCCTTCCTTCCTTCCTTCCTTCCTTCCTTCCTTCTTTCTTTCTTTCTTTCTTTCTTTCTTTCTTTCATTTACATATATTTAGCATGGGTGTACATTAGTATGCGTGTGTGGAGGTCAGAGGACAACTTCCGGGGGTTGTTCTCCCTTACCTTATGGGCCCTGGGGGTTGAGCTCAGGTCGTGAAGGTTGGCAGCAAGCACCTTTACCTGCTGAGCCTCTTTCCACCACAGCTCAGAAGAGCTGGAGGCAGCACTGGTTACGTTAGGGCATGGCAGACACTACCAATAGAGATCCCAGAACTCTTTCCAGCCAAACTGAGACCTGGTTTTCAAGGCCTATAACACAGCCCACCCTTCAGAGTCATTACCAACTGCTTTGGGTTGTTTTGTTTTCCTTTTGTATGTGTAAGGGTGGTTTTGCATCATCTGAGTACAGTGCCTGGGGACCGGAAGGTGTCAGATCCCCAGGCCTGGAGATTCAGATGGTTGTGAGCCATCGTGTGAGTGCTGGGAATCAAACCCAGGTCCTAAGGAAGAGCAGCTGGTGCTCTGAACTGCTGAGCCATCTCTCCAACTGTCTAGATTTTGCTACAAGGTAAAACAGAGCCTCAAAATATAAGTGGCACGTTCAAAGACATCAACATAGTGTCAGAGCCAATCCAGCCTTAGCGACTGTCCTCTCTCCTCATAGAGAATGCTAACGTGTTCTTTGGTGCAGAGAGGCCTTCATTTGAGGTCTAGTGCCGGCTGATGCTGTGTGACTCAGCAAGTTCCTTGCCGCCTCTGAGCCTGATCTCTCACCTGTCTTAGCAGAATTAGCTCCTATCTGCTAGGTGGGGTAGCCACAGGGAAGCTGGCCCAGCACAAGCCCGTCTCCCTGCTAGAAACAGATTTTGCCTGACATGCTGGCACACACAAATAATCCCAGAATTCTGGAGGCCAAGGCAGGTGGATCGCTGTGATTAAGGTCAACTCGGTCTTCATTTTGAGAACCTGCCTCCAAATAAACATGGGGTTTGGGGGGGCACACATTTTGTAAACGATTGTGTAGTTTTACAGTATGAACTTTATAGAGAGTGACATCGTGTTCCAGTGTCAAACCTGGACACTCCTGCTAAGTATCAAGCTGAATTATATCCTGAATATCAGCTTAAGAAGGGCTGAGAGGAAGTGGGCAGGGCTGAGGGGCAGCGCTTGCCTGGTAGTGTGAGGTTCTGGGTTCAAGTCCCAGATCCCAGGGAACAGATAAAGATCACCAGACTACAATAAGCAATGCAAACAAATACAGTCACAATACGCATGACCAGGTGGGAGAGATGGCTCAGCAACGGCTTGCTGCCAGGTCAGCTGACCTGGGTTCAATCCTAGGGCCCACGTGGCGGGAGGAGACCAGTCCAAGTTGTCTGACGATCACATGAGAGTGGGCACGCACCCACACAAACATTCTTATTACAAATGAGTAAATAAAACAATAAAAATTAGAAACCAATAAATAAAATGTGGTTAAAAGAATGTTTGAGATAAGGTATTATCTCAAAGGTATCAACCCTGGCTGCCTTAGAACTTCATGTGTAGCCCAGGCTGGCCTAGGCCTCACAGAGCTCCACCACCTCTGCTTCTGAATGCTGGGATTAAACATGTTTACCAACATCCTCACTCCAAACTTTAATAAAATACATGTTTAGAAGAGTATGTGACCGGCTATGTTTCCCTAGGATGCTTGGTTTGATGCTTAAAAATCAATTCCCAGGCCGGGCGGTGGTGACGCAGCCTGGTCTACAGAGTGAGTTCCAGGACAGCCAGAGCTACACAGAGAAACCCTGTCTCAAAAAAAAAAAAAAAAAAATCAATTACCATAATCCATAGCATGACTCTATTAAATATAAATATCATTTAGTACTCTAGGCATGGTGGTCCAGGCTTAGAATCACAGCTCTGGGGGACTGAACCAGGAGAGTCACAGGTTCGAGGCCAGTGGAGTTGTTATCCCAGCACTCAGGAGTTTGAGGTCATCCTTGCCTATATCCTGAGCTCCAGGTCCGTCTCCTGTTCTTGAAATCCTGCCTCAAAAACAGGGGGATAAGATCTAAGTGTGGCGGCCCATACCTTCTTCTTGGTTGGTTTAGTTTTTGGTTTTGTTTTCTCAAGATAGGCTTTCTCTGTGTAGCCCTGAATGTGCTGGAGCTTGCTCTGTAGTCCAGGCTGGCCTCAGCCTCAGGGTTTCTGCTGCCTCTGCCTCATGAGTGCTGGGGCTAAAGACACACCAAGCCTGGCTCTCACACTCTGGGGAGCAGAGGCAGGCGGGGCTCTGCACCTGGAAGGCCAGCCTGGTCTATACGGAGTTACAGACTGATCCCTGATCAGGAATACACAGAGAGATCCTATCTGGAAAAGAGGCAGGCCAGCACAGAGGGGAGCCTGGCTGGTGATTAGGACTTAAAAGCACTTACTGCTCTTGCGGGGAACCCAAGTTCCCAGCACCCATGTCTCACACCTGCTCTGACTCCAACTCCAGATCTCTGACCTTGGCTGGCATCTGCACTCACACACCCACACACAAACACATAGTTAAAAAGAATAAAAATAAATCTAAACAGAATCAAAATAAGTGTGTTAGCTCCGAGCCTTCTAGGGCTACACTGCAAAGCCCTGTGGCAAAAAGCCACCTTCAGCCTGGTGTGGTGGTGCACGCCTGTAATCCCAGCACTTGGGAGGCAGAGGCAGGAGGATTTCTGAGTTCGAGGCCAGCCTGGTCTACAGAGTGAGTTCCAGGACAGCCAGGGCTACACAGAGAAACCCTGTCTCGAAAAACAAACCAACCAACCAAACAAACAAACAAACAACAACAACAATAACAAAAAAAACCCACCTTCCCCCAAAAAGTTACTTCAATAGATACAGAAAATGATTCAATAAAATTCAATATGAATTAATAAAACTTGGCAGAACAGGCATCATTATGATCCCGGCTACTCAGGAGTTTAGAGTTTGCAAGTTTGAGGACAAGCCCAGACAGCTTAACAAATCCATATCGAACCCAGGAAGGCCAGGCCACAGCTCTGAGAGTGAGCTCCTAGTCTGCCCAAAATCCCAGCGTGCAGGCTCAGGAGTTCAAGGTCATCCTGGGCTACTTTGGAGTATAAGACAAATTGGCTCAAAAAGAAAATAAAATGGCTAGAGAAACAGGACAGTGCGCTGCACTCACCTGGCGTGGACGAGAACTCGGCCCCAGGCCCTGCTGCAAGGGGAAAGCTAGGAAAAAATTCCTCCTTTGTGTTTGACTGCTGGGGATTAAACGGCCTTGCTCGCCCTGGATACACTGTTCCTGAGTCACAGATCCAGCCCCAGCGGAAAACATTCTGGGTTTTTCTTTTCCTTGAAATTTACTATTATTATTGTTAGTGTGTGTGTGTGTGTGTGTGTGTGTGTGTGTGGTGTGTATAAGGTAGAGAGTGCAGAGGGTCATAGACAACTTCAGGGCATCAAACTCAGGCTGTCAGGTTTTTGAGGCAAGTGCCTTTACCACTGAGACATCCTGCGTCCTCCCCCCTCCGCCCCCCTCTCTCTCACAATGGGATCTCATGTAGCTCAGGTTGGCCTTGAACTCTTTTAGGGGAGGGATATGCTGAACCTTCGGCCTGTGCCCCTCAAGTAACTTGGGGCTGTGTGTGCTGCCGCCACACCCACCTTCAACTCCCATACTAAACCTTAACTGGGTGAGGCTCATATAGAAAAAACCCTCTCTCCTCCAGCTTTATTTACGAAATAAATCACTTCGTATTTATTTGTTGTATGTGAGAGCGTGTGTGCCACAGTGTGTGTGGAGGTGGGCAGACACTGCAAGAACGGGCTCTCTCTTTCCATGTGGGTCTGAAGCATTGAACTCAAGGCACATTTATCTGAGGAGCCATCTTGCCATGCCCGGGGGAGGGACATCTGTGGCTGAGCCGATTAAGGACCTGTGCAGTATTTGAAGCATTTATTTGTCTCTTTGTTTTGGGCTTTTAAAAATATTTATGCATTTTGTAGTGATGTGTATGTGTGTGCTTGCGTGAGTTTATGTGTGTCAGGTTCCTTGGAGCCGCAGTTGCAAATAGCTGGGAATGAAACCTGGGTCTCTGCAGAGGAACCGCCCACTCGGCCACGGAGCCATCCATCCCTCCGGCTCCCTAGTTTGGGCTTTTTGATACATGGTCTGACTGTGTAGCTCCAGCTGGCCTTGAACTCATGGGTCCTCCTGCCTCCGTCTCCTACGTGTGGGAGACACACACACACAGAGATGGCGTCACATCCAGCCCTCTCTTCTTCCTGCGGAGCCAGAGTCTCACTATGCACCCCTGGCATCTCAGAGGTCCGCCTCTGCCTTCCTAGTGCTGGGATTAAAGGTTTACACCACCAAGACAGTCTACACAGTGAGTTACAGGACAGCCAGGCTACACAGAGAAACCCTGTCTCGAAAAACAAAACCAGCCGGGCGGTGGTGGCGCACATCTTTAATCCCAGCACTTGGGAGGCAGAGGCAGGCGGATTTCTGAGTTCGAGGCCAGCCTGGTCTTCAGAGTGCATTCCAGAACAGCCAGAGCTACACAGAGAAACCCTGTCTCGAAAACAAACAAACAAAAAACAAAAAACAAAAACAAAAACCAAACAGAATGAAAGGCGTGCACCACCACACCCTAGATAGCTTTTTGTTTTAAGCTTTTCTTTTCTTTTCTTTTCTTTTCTTTTCTTTTCTTTTCTTTTCTTTTCTTTTCTTTTCTTTCTTTCTTTTTTAAAATTTCTGTATTTTTATTTATATGAGTACACTATAGCTGTCTTTAGACACACCAGAAGAGGGCATCAGATCTCATTACAGATGGTTGTGAGCCACCTTGTGGTTGCTGGGAATTAAACTCGGATCCTCTGGAAGAGCAGCCAGTGCTTTTAACCACTGAGGCATCTCTCCAGCCCTTATGCATGTCTTTAACACCAGGAATAAGAACCCTTTTGCAAGCCGGGCGGTGGTGGCGCACACCTGTAATCCCAGCACTTAGGAGGCAGAGGCAGGTGGATTTCTGAGTTCGAGGCCAGCCTGGTCTACAGAGTGAGTTCCAGGACAGCCAGGACTACACAGAGAAATCCTGTCTTGAAAAACAAAAACGGAGGAAAAAAAAAAAAAAAAAAAAAAGAGCCCTTTTGCAATAAGCTCCTATCTCCACAAAAAAATGACAGATATAGTCTAGCAATTAAGAAATAAAACTGTTATTCTTTGCAGATGTTTTATGTTTTACAAAAATAAAAAAATAAAAAAAGAAAAAGAAAAGAAATTCAAACCAAAATCATGGAGAAATTGTGGGAGCAAACGGTAGGAAAATTATACAGGAAGGAATAATATTGACACACCCGAGATGGGAATTAACTCTAGTGAGAAAAGAAAAATAAATCACAATAGAGAAGGGCTGGGCTGTGGCTTTAACACTACTGAAATTGTTACATGTCAAGTTTTTGTTTGATGTTGGTTTCTTTTTTCTTCTCTCACCCTCTTTAAAACAGGGTCCCACTGGGTAGCTCTGGCTAACCTGGAAGCTGATGTATAGAGCAGACTAAACTTCCAAGTGCTGGCTTTAAAAATGTGCCCCAGCAGACAGGCTGCGACTATTTTTTTTGTGAAGAGAAGTGTTCCTTTATCATTCTGGAAATAATAGGCTGAATTTAGGAACTTGCTTTATATGAAGCAACTGCCTACTTTCTCTTGCTGTAACAAAATACTTGAATCTGAATGCTTATCAAGAAAAGAGGGAGGCCAGCTGGTGGAGGGGCACAGCTTCAATCCTAGAGGCGGGGGCAGGAGGATTTCTCTGTGTTCCCGGATAGCCAAGGCTACACAGAGAAACTGTCTTGGGAAAGGAGAGGAGAGGAGAGGAGAGGAGAGGAGAGGAGAGGAGAGGAGAGGAGAGGAGAGGAGAGGAGAGGAGAGGAGAGGAGAGGAGAGCAAAGGAAAGGAAAGCAAAGAAAAGGAAAGGAAAGGAAAGGAAAGGAAAGGAAAGGAAAGGAAAGGAAAGGAAAGGAAAGGAAAGGAAAGGAAAGGAAAGGAAAGAGGGGGACTGGAGAGATGACTCAGCTGTTATCAACAGTTAAGAGCAAGCACTGGCTGCTTTCCCAGAGGGCCCAGGTTCAGTTCCCAGCATTGCATGGCCGTTCACAGCTCCAGAATCTCCAGTTCCTGGGATCTGACATCCTCACACAGATACACGCAGGCAAAACACAAATGCACATAAAATAAAATGAAGAGGAAAGAAAGAAAGACAGACAGAAGGAAGGAAAGAGAGAACAAAGGGCTGGTGAGTTGGCTCAGCAGGTAAAGGTGCTTGCTGCCAAGCCTGACGACCTGAGTTCGATCCCTGGCTCCCATGTGGTGGGGAGAGAGAACAGACTCTCCCAAGTTGTCTTGACCTCCGGATGTGCATCATGGCATATACACAGTGCATACCATACAATAAACAAACAAACAGACAAATTTAAAGACAAAATTTTAAAAGAAAGAAAGAGGTTTGGGGTGTTTGCTTTTGTTAGGGTCACTGAGCAGCCCAGGCTAGCCCCGGAGCTGCTGCAGTGATCGTGCCTCAGCTTCCCCAAGCGTAGGATTTCAGACACAGCCACCGTGGCAGGCAGCAAAACAGAGTCTCCTACCTTTTCTCTAGAGGCTGAAAGTCCGGAAGCCTCCTGATTACGTCAGTGTGGGTGGCAGAGATGTGGGAAAGGAGAAACTGGAGGGTTTCTCTCCCGGTCCAGGGGGCAGACATGCCATCCCTGGAGCATGTGCTAGCCCCCTATTCTGAAGGGCAGGGAAGCAAAGGAGAACTGCTGAGTTCAAAAGGGCCAGGCACATGTGAAGTCTCTGCACAAAACCTAAAGGGGCTTGCAGCTTGGAGAGACCCAGAGAGGCCTGGGTTTTACCCAGCACTCTGTCCTCTGGAAGAACCTAGTCTCTCTCTCTCTCTCTCTCTCTCTCTCTCTCTCTCTCTCTCTCTCTGTCCCCTCTCTCTCTCTCTCTCTCTCTCTCTCTCTCTCTCTCTCTCTCTCTCTCTCTCTCTCTCTCTCTCTCTCTCTCTCTCTCTCCCCTCTCTCTCTCTCTCTTCCCTCTCTCTCTCTCTAGCTCCCTCTCCCTCTTTCTAAGATTTTTTTATGTGTATGCACATATGAGTGCAGTACCTCTGGAGGCCAGAAGAGGGCATTAGATTCCCCTGAAGCTACAGTTCTGTGAGGTGCCTGACTGAGTCTGGTCCTTCACAATAACTCAAACTCTCTGTTTGGTTTTTTGTTTGTTTGCTTGCTTGCTTGCTTTTTCTGTTTTTCAAGACAGGGTTTCTCTGTGTAGCTTTGGCTGTTCTGGAACTCACTTTGTAGACCAGACTGGCCTCGAACTCAGAAATCCGCCTGCCTCTGCCTCCCAGAGTGCTGGGATTACAGGCGTGTGCCACCACTACCCAGCTTAACTCAAACTCTCTTAACTGCTGGGCTCCACTCTCCACCCGCAAACCACCCACCCTTGAGAGAACTGGCCAGGGTCCCTGGAGAGCATCAGTCCCTTCCAAGGCAAACGCTCCCTGCCAGTGACCTAAGTACTGCCCACGAGGTCCCACTCTGTAAAGGTGCTGCGGCTTCCCAGCCCAGCCACACTAGGACCAAGGCCCAGCGCACACTCCAGCCGAGTCCCGAGCCAGACCATGGCTCACAATGTGTGTGGCTAGAGATCAGACGCTGGGCCTCACCCATCTGAGGCAACGGACCGCATACCACATTACGGTTAGGATTTGAGGCAGGGTCTGGGGTGTGGTACCATACCCCTACATCCAAGCATCTGGATGGTAGAGGCGGGAGAACCAGGAGTTCAAAGTTGACCTTGGCTACGTAGCAAGTTTTGAGACTGTCCTGGGTTATGTAAAATCATGTTCCAAAAAAAAAAAAAAAAAGAAAAGGACAAGTTCTCCCCGTTTACTCCAGGCCTCCCGAGGACTGTGGTTATACGCATTAAGATACTTAGCCTTATAAGGCATTTTTGATTGATTAAAAATGCATTACCTTTTGATTTTGTTTTGCGTACATGTGTGGTACACGTGTATCACGGTCGTCTAGTGGGGGTCATAGGACACTTTAGGTAGCAGTCAGCTCTCTGTCCCCCTCGCTTGGGTCGTTAGGCTTGCATGAAAAACACCTTTACCGCTGAGCTGTCTCTCCAGCCCCAAACCTAACCCGGCACGCGCACGCGTGTGCCTATAACCCTAGAACTCAGGAGGCAGAGGCGGGTAGGTCTGTGAGTTCAAGCCCGCCTGGGCCACATAGCCAGAAGACCTCCAGTCAGAGAGGCTGGCAAACAACCCAATGAAACTGTTCTGCCCTCCACTGACTACGTCCATATTAGACATGTTGAATCCATCTCCAAACCAAACCCACCTTTCCCGCTGACCCAGTGATGAGGACTGGGCGGTGAGCGGGTACGACCTGTTTTCTCCAGCAGATACTGGGGGCCATGGAGTCTCAGGTTGGGGGGGGCCCGGCCGGCCCGGCCCTGCCCAACGGGCCACTCCTTGGGACAAACGGAGCCACTGATGACAGCAAGACCAACCTCATCGTCAACTACCTACCCCAGAACATGACACAGGACGAGTTCAAGAGTCTCTTCGGCAGCATTGGGGACATCGAGTCCTGCAAGTTGGTTCGGGATAAGATCACAGGTGCGGCTCTTTCCGTGTGTGGCCCCAGGTGGGAAGCAGGGGGAAGTGGCCTCGGGAAAACAAGTGTGACCGTGGTGGATACTGCAAGATGACCGCAGCCTAGTGGCTCTTGGGGACACATTCCCATGGGGAGAGTGGGAAGCCGCCCAGTGCCAGGGGTTGCTGGGGACACTGGACAGACTAGGAAGCCACTCTCTGATCCTCCCACAGGGCAGAGCCTGGGCTACGGGTTTGTGAACTACTCTGACCCCAACGATGCAGACAAAGCCATCAATACCCTCAATGGCCTCAAACTGCAGACCAAGACCATCAAGGTGAGTGCCCTCACCTCTGCGACACCGGCCCCTCCCTGCCGCCCCGCCCCTCCCCATCATCCCCGTCTGCTCCTGGAGCTTCCGGTCTGGTCTCTCGCCTTCCTGCGGGTTGTCTGGCTTCCTCGGAGCTGTCTCCTTACTCATGAGTGTGAGAGATTATTATGTGTTTCATTATTCTGCGCGTGCGTGTGCATGGTCACACGTGCCAGTGTATGAGTGATTAGAGCAAACTGGTGGCAACTGGTTTTCTCCTTTTACCATGTGGGTCCCAGGGATCAAAATCAGATGGTCACCTTGGCACCAGTGCCTTTATCTGCTGAGCCATTCCCCTGGCCGGAGAATATGCTATCAACAGTATATCACACTTTCTTTGGAAGATAGGGAATCCGCCAGGCCCAGGAGCTAGGACAGTGACCAGGACACCATGGACAGGCCCCCACCCTGTCTTTGTCCTGGAAAAGGGGGTGGGGCCCATCTGCCATCTGGAATCTAATTAGGGACGGGGAGGGGGCAGGCTGGAATGCCCCTCCCCCACCTTTGTGCAACGCCCCTCCCCCATGGCCTCCCTTCTCAGCAGCTGCAGCTGGGACCATGTGAGCCCAAGTTCCCTTGGGAGAAATCACCATGGAAACCCCCCTCTCTAACTTGGCCTGGGGGTGCTTGGGCTCCTCCCTTCAAATCTGCTCCAGGACCCCTGGGGAGGCCAGGCGAGGGCGCCCATCTGGCCCCCGGTTCATCACGGGAGCAGAAGCATAGGCGTCTTCCTCCCCCAGCGAGGACCAGAGGAAGATGGTACTACTGGGGGGAGGGGAGGGCTTTCTGTAGGTCAGCTTGAGCCGGAAGCCCCGGGGACACGAGGGTGGACCCTAGTGCCTGAAAGTGACTCTGCCAGCATGCCTAAGAGGGGATCATGACTCCATAGTTGTGGGACACAGTGTGTGTGCCAGTGACTGTTGTCAGACCGTCTGAAGTCTAGATCTGGGGGTGTGGCTCAATGGTAGAGCGCTTACCCAGCTTGGAGAGTCTGAGTTCCATCTACAACACAGAAGTAAACAAATGAATGACAGGGCCTGTGGCCTGGGAGATAGCCCAAATGCTTGCGGCGTAGTTTTGAGTTTGATTTCCAGAACCCTAGTCAACAAGCTAGAAGTGTAAAGCCAGGTGTAGTGGCATATAATCCTAATCCCAGGATGCAGAGGCAGGCAGATTTCTGTGAGGTGGGGCTACCCTGGTCTACATAGTAAGCTCCAGGGCAGCCAGAGTTGTATGAGACCCTGTCCCCCCCCCAAAAAAAAAATTGGTGTCCTTTGCTGGTAACTTAGTACAGCCGGTGAAGCGCTGGCGCTCTATCTCAAAGGTGGGCAGCTCCTAAGGACTCCTCCGGCTGAGCCCTGGCCAACACAGGCACACGTCCTCACACACAAGGTTTGAGGACTGGGGCTCAGTTCCTGTGAGTAGCTCTGACTCAGCACGCACAAAGCTCTCCGGCACCACAGTGGGCGCAAGCCTGTGATCCCAGCATTCTAGAAATGGCGGCCAGAGCATCGGAAGTTTGAGATCACCTTCGGTCTCATAGCAAGTTCAACGCCAGCCTGGGCTACATGAGACCCTGTCTCAAAAGACAAACAGCAACAGAAAAAGTGACCGTGTGTGTGTAGATCCTGATGTTAATGTGACACTACAGTTCCCGTTGTGGCTTCCAGGATGCATGCTCCAGGGGCTGTGTCTGTTGGAATAGGATATTTGTGTGACTTGACGCCGTTGCGTTGTGTGTCTCCTGTGCTGGGTTTGTGGGCCCTGCGTGCTGGCGGGTTGGTGCAGGGTCAGCAGTGATGGCGCTCTTCCTGTAGTTCTGAGGACCAAAGTGACAGGCATGGCAGTGACTCTATGACACCCTCTAGCTAGTTTTCTCACCAGAGCTGTGCAGCTGCTGGGTTTGTGTCCAGTGACCATGTTCGATCAGGTCTTCATTGTGCCCTGGCAGAGTTGTGCCAAAATGGCACCCCAGGTCCCATCCTGGTGTGGACTAAATGAAAGCATAGCCGATGCCTCCCCTCAGACACCACACCCCAGAAGAACACAGATGGGCGAGTAATGGCTGAGATGTAGGATGAAATGTTCCCTGGGGAGAAGAAGCATGTGAGTCTACTCACCCCAGCAGATCCCAGGACAGACCAAAGCACAGTACCACCACAGTCCAACGAGGTAAACCATGAGTCCTATTGGAGTTCCGTACAGGAATGTGGGGGAGGGGTACTTACAGGAGCAAAAGGGATTCAAAGACATCTGCATCACCAAGGCGCACCCCAGCACGGGGGTCAGCTCACACAGCTGGGAGCCTGGAGCTCTCTGCTTGGCTTATCTGAGAGTCTTCTTTGCAGCTCTGTCATGCTGGTCTCAGAGGGAGTCTGCTTTACTGCTTACTCTGGCAGGAAGAGGCCCAGTGACGCAGGTCGGTTTCAGGGACTTCCTGAAACTATTTTGAGTTCTTGACCTTCCTGCTTAGGGAGCGTCCCTGCAGGACGGGGTGCTTCACTGGTGGGCAGTATCCCACCCCTTCCTCCCTCTCACGGTCTTCCTGTGGCTGAAAAGTAGGCCACCGTGACAGAGCCACAGCCACCTGCTCTGGGGCTCAGCAGGCCTCTGAGCTGCGCTGGAGGAGGGTGAGCGCGGGTGTGAACGCACTTAGACACCAGTTTGACGCCAGGAACGGTGCTTCTCTGCCTTCCTAGCGCTAGGAAGGACATTAACACATTCCCTCATGTGGTGGCGACCCCCGACCATATCGTTATTTTCTTGCTACTTCATAACTGTAATTTTGCCACTGAGTCGTAGTGTAAATATCTGATATACAGGATATCTGATATTCAACCCCCAAAGGGGTCACAACCTACAGGTCGAGAACCACCGATCTAGAAAAACCATACAAGTTGCTTCCCCACTGGGACCTATGACCTCAGCCTCAGGGTTCTGTCCTGGCTTCTAGCACTGGACAGGAGCTCTGATTTGGAGCAGGCCTTCGGTATAATTGGAAGACTGTGGTCTCACCCAGGACGGGGAGCCACTGTCCCACAGCGGGCACAGAGGTGCTGTCAGCATTTGAGTGTGCACGGTCCGGTCCGGGGCCCTAGGGGAATGGTGGTGGTGACAGGCAGCAGGCGTGAGTCCCCGTTCAGTCCCAGCTGTATTTTCTTGTGTCCTATGGTCAAAGCA
Source organism: Apodemus agrarius (assembly GCA_964023405.1). Lineage (NCBI taxonomy): Eukaryota > Metazoa > Chordata > Mammalia > Rodentia > Muridae > Apodemus > Apodemus agrarius. The sequence goes on along the minus strand of OZ030012.1, from coordinate 22,250,158 downwards.
CGCACACATGCTGTCCTCCGCAAGAGAGGGTGACCCTCAGGTTCAGGCATACAAACGTCAACCGTAACAATAGTTTTTATGGATTGTGGGGCCATACGGGGCTTCCCAGGCCAACCACTCACAGGAAGGTAGCCCACCCCTGGCACTGAGGTTTCCAAATAAACTAATGGCTCTAAGAGTGTTCTTTTTCGCCCTCGTAGTGTGTCTTTTGGGGTTTTTTCCCTTTCAATTAACCCAGCAAATACACTAAGTGGTGTGGTTCTGATTTTTCTTCTCTGTTCTTTTGTTTGTTTTCTGTGACAGGGTAGCCATGGCTGTCCTGGAACTCACTCTTTTTTTTTTTTATTATTACTAATCTTTTTTTTTTCTATATTCTTTGTTTACATTCCAAAGGCTTTCCCCTTTCCCAGTTACCCCCCCACCATATGTCCCATAATTCCTCTCCCCCCCCCATGCTATTCCCCACTCTTCCCCCCCCCCACGATTTCTCTGTTCTGGGTCTACAATACTAGATCCAATCTTTACAGACCCAGGGTCCTCTCCTTTTTTTCTTCTTGAGAGTCATTTGACTTGCTATTTGTGCCTTGAGTATTTAGGGCTTCTGGGCTCATTAATATCCACTTATGGAACTCACTCTTTAGACCAGGCTAGCCTTGAACTCACAGAGACACTCTTGCCTCTGCCTCCCGAGTGCTGGGATTAAAAGTGTGCACCAGCACCTGACAATGATGGTTTTCTAAATCTGCAAAACACTCGGAGGTTAGCTTTATGTCATTTGTTTAATAAAATCTTTTTTCAGAGACTGGGCAGGAGGACAAGGTGAGATCCCGAACCCCCATCCCACAACAAATGGCGGGTTACAAAGATGACCTTGGGGAGCCTCTCTGAGGGTCTGTTGTTACCTGTCCTCAGCGAGTGTCAGGTGACACCAGAGGTTCACGACTAAGAAGACACTGAAGTCGAACACAAGCACGCTCTGTTACAGCGTGGACACGCCACCCGTCTGTATGGGGTGCCCGCTCCACAGATCCAGGATGGCTACACAGCACGGCTGGGGGGCGCTAACTTAATTAGCTCCTGGAACTCTCCCTCATTCTCTCTGAGACATTCCGTTTCCGTTTCCTAGAGCTCTTCCCCGAGCCTCCCTGTAGTTTCCACCCCTGATAAGCTCAGTGAGCCCGATCTGTTCAGACCGACTCAGGGACGAACGTGATTGTGGCTCTGCTCTCACCCGTGTGCCCGCTGGCTCCTTGCGTCAGACAGGCCCGGGGTCGGCACTGTGGCTGGAGCCTCTCTACTCACCACACCCGGCTGTTCGGAGAGTTTGTGGCTGGGCAAACCACCTCCACCTCTAACATAACCCTTGGTGGAGAGAAATGTACCCCCCTTAGTCTGGGGGATAATTCCAGCCCTGCCACAGGCTTGATGGTCTTCACCCGGATCATTCTAGCACAGGTGTCTTCTGGGAACAGTTCCCAGGTTCTATAGCCTTCTAGAAGCTCCTCAACACACGGTCTGGCTTCTATCGAGTCTCCTTAGGAGCTCCAGCTGGACACAAATCCAGACACCCTTGTCTTGGAGTGACTGGAACAGGCCTCGTCCCCCGCTTTGCCCTCTTACTATGTCCTCCTGGCTGTTTTCCTTTCTATGCAGGTCTAAGTCGCTGAGACCTGCCAGAACCTTTCGTACTCTGTTAAAGATCTTGCCCACCAAAGGCCTTGGCGAAGCCACTTAAACTCCATCCCAGCCTCGGGCTGGCCAGATCCCCCTCTTCACTCCGCCATGAGCATGGGTCTATCTGGCTCAGTGAGCTGGCGTCCAAACACCGCTTTCCTTATTCCTAGAACCCACAAGGGTGCCTTTCTCCCCTCTACCCCTCCATTCCCGGGCATTGGTGGGCTCAGGAGGAGAGGGCTGCCCTCTCCTCGAGGGCTGATGAGGGTCTGTCGGGCTGATGGTGCTCACGCTGTCTCGGGGTGTGCCGCCCCTGCCTGAAGGACGGATGGGAAGTTCCGCTTCTCTTTGTGCCTCCACAGCGCTCATGATGCCACCTGCTCCAACCACAGCCTCACAGGCCAGGCTGACTGACACAGCCTCTCCCCATGTGTTCAAAGGGTCTCCCCACCTTCAGAGCATTTCCTGGTCACTCCGTAAAGGCCCCATCTGTATGTAGGGTCACAGATCTCCTATTTCCACACTAACGGTCAGCCTGAGGGGTGTCTTCTGTCCTCTGACCAGCACTCTCTCGGCCTCTCCCTCATCTGACTTACTTCCTGAACCCGAGGCTACCAGGGAGGAGGCCGGATCTCGCCTTTCTTGCTGCAGTTGTTCCTTTGTGCAAACAACCCGCTTGGCCCCGTGTCACCTGGATCCATTTCTCTTTTTTTGTTTTGTTTTTCCAAGACAGGGTTTCTCTGTGTAGCCCTGGCTGTCCTGGAACTCACTCTGTAGACCAGGCTGGCCTCAAACTCAGAAATCCGCCTGCCTCTGCCTCCCAAGTGCTGGGATTACAGGCGTGCGCCACCACCGCCCGGCTACCCGGATCCATTTCTGATCACACGTCGGCGGGGCCAACTCTGCTGCACTAATCTTAAAGACTACTAAGTCTCTAAACTTCCAGCTGTTTCCAGGGCCTCTCCGTCCTCAGGCGCTGCCCGCCACCTCATACCACAGAGCCCAAGAGGCAGCCGTGCTGAGACCCCTCCCACAGACATCCCTCATTTCCATGGCTCCGCCCTGGTGGCGTGTCTACCACCACAGCAAGCGGCACACCACTGCTGTCAGCAGCCGCGGCACACTACCACACACCGCGTGGGGAAAGGCAGCTCCCAGGCACGCCCCTCAGCCCCTTCTTTCTCAGCCCCAGCTCATCTCTGGGTCTGTGGAGTCAGGAGACAAATATGTCGCATGACAAAACTTTTCCTGGGGCAACGCGACATCACTGACTCCACACAGGGCCCCCACCACATCGGTTTGCCAGAGTACAGCTTGGGAAACCGATGCCTTCTATTGGGGTTACTCACAGACAGGGAAAGACTCAGCGGCATCCCCAGAGCCCACCAGCACAGTGTCTCCCGAGCTGGAGCCGGAGTGGAGCATAGTGCGCGGCCTGCAGGCAGCCCAGCAGGCAGAGAGCCTGGGGGCGGGGAGGGTGGTCTAACCTGTGCCACTCAGGCTTTCTCCCTCCAGGCAGCTGGTCTGGCCACAGAGTATTTATTTATTTTTGTGAAAAGAATTTTTTTTGAGACGGGCTCTCCCCTGGCAGCCTGGAGCATGCTGTGTAGACCAGACAGGTCTGAACTCACTCGGAGATGTGGTGCCCCCACCTCCACAGTTCTGGGATGGCAGGTGAGCGGTGAGCTCACCTGGGGAGGAAGGAGAGGAGGAAGGAGAGGGCATATCTCTCTCTCTCTCTCTCTCTCTCTCTCTCTCTCTCTCTCTCTCTCGCCAGCTGAGTGACAGCCCCAGGCCTAACTAGGTTTTTTGATTTTTTTTAAAATTTATGCATGCTTGTGTGTGGGGAAACCAGAGGACAGCTTTTGGAGTCTTTTCTCTCATTCCACCCTAGGAGTCTGATCAACTCAGGTCACCAGCTTGGTAGCAAGCCCCCTTTCCCGCTGCTGAGCCATCTCGGCAGCCTCTGATTAGTTACTTGTATGGAAAGCAATGCAGCCCCACAGCGCCCCTCCCCAGACAAATGCCAGGCCATAACAATGGTCCCTATCTACCCCAGGTTCAGAGGTTTGAATAGAAGCAGCAGAAAGCAGACTTCAGCAGGAAAGGAGGGGGAGGGGCGCTCGGGACCCTCCCACCCCCACACTGGTCACCCCACTGACACTTGTGGGCGGGGCCCCTGCACCGAGTCTCCAGGACATTGATAAAGACACAATGAGCTGGGGTCCACAATACTCTGTAAACAGACTTGTCTTCCCCCCCTTCACAATACTCCCAGTGTCTGGTGCTGTGAATGTCTGAGCCGGCCGGCCGGCTCTCGAGCAGCTACGGGATCGGTGGGTTGCAGCCTCCGTGGTGCCACAGATGGGATGGCCACGTCGAAACGTACAGGCTCTCCAGCCAGAGAAGTCACCTTGAGATAAGGTCGTCGGGGGCCAGCGAGAGGGTCCAGGAGGTGGACCCGCGCTGGCCGCCCAGCCTGATGATCTGCTCTCTTGGGTCCACACGGTGCAAGGTCAGAAGCGACAGCCCGAGCTGTCCTGTGACCTCTACACATCGCCCGCGGATGGCACACACATACACACAAACTAGAAATAATGTAAACATGCAAAGCGGAGAATGGGGGGGGGGTGAGAAGGACATTTCAGATTGTGGACTGGCAGAAAGAGGAAAGAGTCTTTTCTATGGGCCGGGGTAGAGACAGGGCCAGGCAAGCGTTCCACCGAGTCCTGCGGGGTGTTGGCGGTACAGACAGGAGCCACCACAGCTGGCAAGCATCAGAAACAGCAAGAGCAGAGGTCCCGAGGCTGGACTACCTGGTCCACCTAGGGTAAAAGAAAAAAAGGGGCGAAAGCTGATAGGTGACCTACTGTGCGCAAGGCCTTGTGGACAGAGTTCAAGGGCTGGAGCCGTGGCCGGGCGGTGGTGGCGCACGCCTGTAATCCCAGCACTTGGGAGGCAGAGGCAGGCAGATTTCTGAGTTCGAGGCCAGCCTGGTCTACAGAGTGAGTTCCAGGACAGCCAGGACTATACAGAGAAACCCTGTCTTGAAAAACAAAAAACAAAAAACAAACAAACAAACAAAAGGGCTGGAGCCGTAGTGAACTGGTAGGACAGTTTTCAAGCATGCAAGACTCTGGGGCTGGGGTGGGGGGTAGTCCTAAAACCACACACACACACACCTAAAGGCAAAACACTCATGCACATAAAAATCAAATAAGACTTTTTAAGTTAACATTTTTGAGCTGAGCTCTGGCAGTGCACATTTTACATCCCAGCACTCAGGAAGCAGAAGCAAGCAGATCTGTGAGTTTGAGGCTAGCCTGGTCTACATAGCAAGACTCTGTCTCAAACAAACAGTTTAGAATGTTGGACAAGGTCTTTATGTAGCCCTAGCTGTCCTGGCCTTACACCCACACAGGTCTGTCGGCTGCGCCTCTCACCCCCACCCCACAGGCACAGCCTTGCATTTAAGGCTGTTGCAGACACCTGTGTGCTGGGCTCTCGTCACCCGCTCATCCACTTTTGCAGAAAGGTCCTCTTCCTGCTGAGCTCCTGCTGTCCCAGACTCTCCTTGTTCTGGGGTTGTGTTGTTGTGTTTGAGGCAAGTCCTCAACGACACCACCCTGGCTGTCCTGGAGCTCACTGGATAGACGAAGGTGGCCTCAAGCTCACGGAAGTCTGCTCGCCTCTGCCTCCCCAGTTTCAGAACTAAAGGTGTGTGGCACGCCCTGGCTCTCCCAAACTTTCCCTTCTCTTGAAACAAGCTCTCACCCAGAACTGGTCATCACCCATAAGTTTTTTGTTTTGTTTTGTTTTGTTTTTTAGATTTTAAAAGTTATCAGTCAGGCATGCTGGCACACCCCTTTGATCCCCACACTTGGGAAGTCGGGGCACGAGGAGCTCTGGGTTCAAGTGAGGCCAGCCTGGTCTACAGAGTGGATTTTAGGACAGTCAAGGCTACACAGAGAAACCCTGTCTCAAAACAACAACAAAAACAGAAAGAAGAAAAGAAAAAATTCATTATTATTAATTATTGGGGGAAGAGTGTGGAGGTCAGGCCTTTGGGGGCGATTGCTCTCCCCTTCCACCCGTGGTGCTGGGGAGCAAACGCGGGCTGTCTGTCAGATTCCTGTAGAGCCATCTCCCGAGCGCCTGCCTTGCTCTTTGAGATAGGGTGACATGTGGCCCAGGCCACACCTGAACTTAAAACTTTTAATTTCTAGTCCTCCTGCCTCCATCTGCCTGGCACTGGGGTGACAGGTTTATATGACCCTGTTTCCGTGGCGCTGAGGACTGAGCCTCCTGTCAGGAGCTGCGCTGGCCACCCACTGGGCTCCGCCAGCTCTAGGCCACTAGTTAAGTGAACGTGTGTGTGTGTGTGTGTGTGTGTGTGTGTGTGTGAGAGCGCGCGTGCGCGCGCATTATTGAGGCTTGTCTGTTTCTCTGGCTCTCACTGTCCTCTGACCCCCGCCCAGGTGTCCTATGCACGCCCCAGTTCTGCCTCTATCCGGGACGCCAACCTGTACGTCAGCGGCCTCCCCAAAACCATGAGTCAGAAGGAGATGGAGCAGCTCTTCTCCCAGTATGGCCGGATCATCACCTCCAGAATCCTGCTGGACCAGGCCACAGGTCAGAGTGCCCCCTGGACAAGGGTGGCCCGGGAGGGGCAGAGTGCCTGAGACTAACGCCCTTGTGCCCCCGGCAGGTGTCTCTCGGGGCGTGGGATTCATCCGCTTTGACAAGAGGATCGAGGCGGAGGAGGCCATCAAGGGGCTGAACGGGCAGAAGCCGCTGGGTGCTGCCGAGCCGATCACGGTCAAGTTCGCAAACAACCCCAGTCAGAAGACAGGGCAGGCCCTGCTCACCCACCTGTACCAGTCCTCCGCCAGGCGCTACGCTGGGCCTCTGCATCATCAGACACAGCGCTTCCGGTGAGCCAGAGTCCCCAGACCCCGGGCCAGGTGCCCCGGGCCTGCAGCTGCTCGCCCTGCGCCTGTTTCCTGCAGAGAGTGGGGATCCAGGGGCACCCCACCACCAGGAGCATGGCCTGGTACACAGGGCAGGAGCACAGCTGGCAACTAATTGAGTGAGGTCCAGCTGTGGCTCTCTGTGTCTGTCTGTCTGTCTGTCTGTCCCAACCCCCATGTCTTGGTTATGGTTTCCATCGCCGTGATAAAGCACCGTGTCTAAAACAGTGTGAGGATAAAGGGGTTTACTTCATCTCACAGGGGACAGTCCACCACAAGGGAAATCAGGGCAGGACCCTGGAGGTGGGGACGGAAGCAGGGACCGTGGAGCACTGCTTAGTGACCTTGCTCCTCCCAGGCCCACCCGCACAGAGGCTGCACAGCCCACAGTGGGCTGGGACCTCCCTCGTCAGCCAGGAAAACGCGCCTCCGGCTGGCCCACAGGCCAGTCTGATGGAGGCAGATTCTTGATTGAGGTTCCTGGTCCTAGATGGCCGTAGTCTGTGACAAACTGACACCCTGTCTCTCCTGCTCTTCTCTGTGTGTCTGTCCTGTCCTTTCTCCTGTGTGCATCTGTCTTTCTAAGTGTCTGTCTGTCTGTCCCTCCTGGTCTGCTTCTCTTTTGGTCTTTCTGTCTGTCCGTCTCTGCCGGTGTGCTTCTCTCTTTTTCTCTCTTTTCTCTATCTTGGCCCGCCCACCACCACACATGGTCCAACTGGGCCTCAGTTTCCTCGTGGATAATGCGTCTCACTGTGTCCTGGCCATGATTATATTCTATGCATGGTAGCCGGGTGCTGGGCCATTTTACTGAGAATTCTTCACCCCAGATAGAGAATGTACAAGCCCAAAAGAAGACTTGAACCCAGGACCCAGACTAGTCACCCTCAGGCCCTCCCACGTGGGCGGTCAGTGGGAGTTCCTGGTGGACCTGGGGTGTCTGCCCATCCTCCTGGGGCTCGGGAAAGACCCCCTGCCCCCTTGTAAGCCCTCCTCCTAACCCGGAGATCTTAGCCCCTCCTCCTAACCCGGGGAGCTTAGCCCCTCCTCCTAACCCGGGGAGCTTAGCCCCTCCTCCTAACCCGGAGAGCTTAGCCTCTTCATCTCCCAGGCAGGCCCGCGAGGACAGTCCGCCTGGCGGCAGAAGGGATACTGCCCCAAACCAGTGAGGTTCCGTGCCAGGCGGTGTCCAGCCGGGCTGGGAGCGGGCAGCGGGGGCGGGGCAGGGCCCTGCTGGCGGCTGTGGGGGTGGGGAGGACTGGCTGCCACACCACGGGGGGCGGGTCAGAGGCCGCTCTGACAGACGCTTCTGCCTCCACAGGCTGGACAATTTGCTCAACATGGCCTACGGAGTCAAGAGGTAACAGTGCCCTGCCGCCCCGCCCCGCCCCGCCCCGCCCCGCCCCCATAGCCCCTGCCCTCGGTGACCCTCCTCTACCCTGCATGTGCCCTGCCTCTGGGACCACTGGGGGGCCATCTCTGCCTGTGGCTAGGCGATGCCAGCCCTGAGACTATGAGCAGAGCTAATGTCTAGAGGGAGCAGCTGCAGAGGATCACGGAGGGCCGTCCGCACTTCCCACGTTTCTCTCTTCCTTCCTTCCTTCCTTCCTTCCTTCCTTCCTTCCTTCCTTTCTTTCTTTTTTAGTATTTTTGGGGGATTTTTTTTAAACTTGTTTATTTTTATTTCCTATGTAATAATGTTTTACCTGCATGTATGTCTGTGTAGAGTGTCAGAATCCCTGTAACTGGAGTTACAAACAGGTGCAAGGTGCCTTGGGGTTGCTGGGAATTGAACCTATGCCCTTTGGAAGAGCAGCCGGTGCTCTTAGTGGGCTGAGCCCTCTCGCCAGCCCCTCACACGTCTCTTTTTATAATCTCAACAGAATAGACATTTGTGCCCCTAGTTCCCACGTGACGCCTCCGAGAGCCACTGACTACTAATTGTTTTGGGTGCTAGGAAGGAGACCCTGGGACTTCTGCACAGTAGGCCCGCACTGAGCCGCGCCTCCCACTGGAGGATCCTAAGCAGGGCCCAGTAGCCATCTCCTCAGCCCACACATGAACCACCATTGTTGCCCACCCCCCCACAGTTGCTGTGAGCCTCGAGCTCTTCTTAGCTTCATCCACAGCTCTGCTCTGTGAAAGGTTCCGTGTTGATGTGTCTGTCACAAGCTGTTGAATATCAAAAGCTGGGCTTGAGGCCAAGGGTGTGGCGTGGTCCAGGCAAACGTGACCCGTCCTTCTTGGGCATGAAATGAGACAGAGCACAGTGCTTGGCACGTAAGAAAAGGTGGCCGCATAGTAGTCCTGCCGCTGGTGTACCTGGTCCGAGCCCCACGGGAATGAGGCATGGGAGTGGTGCTCAGGGCAGCATAAGGGATGACGGTGACCCAGGAGAGGCCTGGAGGTCACCTAGCAGCAGGAGGGGCTGCTGAAGACTCAGAACAGGAACAGGCTAAGTCCGCATGGCCAGGTTACGTGGGGCCAGACTTTCAGAGTCGTCTCCTCACACAGAATGACAGTTCTGATGGTGAGGGGGTCTGGGAATGCAGATTGCAGTCCTTTAGCTGATTTAGACACAACCAACCAACCAAGTGTCACCTGACAGGTGGGACAGCACCCTCCTTACCCACTGGGGACACATCCCCAAGACTCCTGTGGAGGCCTCCGACAGAACTTGCCGTGCACGGAAGCCTGCACATGTCTTATTTACTTTTTCTACCTGTTTGTTTATACAATTGTTTATGAGACAGGGTTTCACAGTGCAACCTGGTGTCCTGGAACTCACTTGCACCCACTGCCTCATGGGATTAAAGGCATGTGCCATGCCCTAGATGGTGATGGTCATGATGATGGTGGTGATGATGGTGGTGATGGTGGTGATGGTGGTGGTGGTGATGATGGTGATGGTGGCGGTGATGATGATGGTGGTGGTGGTGATGATGATGATGATGATGATGATTACTGTCATCATCATTTTATACTGGAGAGGAGGCTCACGCCTTTTGGATAAGCACTAAGAGCACGCCCAGCCCTCTCTGTTTCCTGACACGGGGCCTCAGGTAGTGCTGGCAGGCCGGCAGCCCTGAGCTGAGCAGGCCCTGAGCCCATGCTCCCCTGCCTCCCTCCTGAGCGTGAGGTTGCAGGTATGTTCAGTTCGTCTTTTCACTTTGTATTTTGAGCTTGTGACTCTCCTGCCTCAGCCTCCTGATGACAGGCCTTTACCACCTGACCAGCTTCCCCGTGACTTCACAAAGAGATGTGTCCTTTCCTTAGATACTCGTCACCCCCACACATGATCTATTTTCTATAAATGGAGACCTTTTCCTTAGGTGAAACATTTGGCCAGTTTCTTCTAGGCACCTCTAAATCAGCAATATTAACCATTAACTAATTAAAATAAGGTTTCCTTAGCATAGAAACCATGATTTTAGACGGTCAGTCTGACTGCCAACCAGCTAAGTGCTCATGGGAAGGCGACACACAGGCACCCCACACAGTGCACAGGCTCCTCTGTGGCTCTCCTGAGTCCTCCTCTTTTCTTTTCTTCCTCCTCCTCTTTCCCTCTTTCCCCCCTCCCCCCTTCTTCTACACAGTCTTACTATGTGGCTCTAGGCGGACTTGAACTCACAGAGATCCCCATGCCTGCCTCCTGAGTGCTAGATGGGCGGCCTGTGCTTGCCACTGCCGCTTCCACGCCCGCCTCCTCTCCCTCCTCCCTGTCATCGTCGTCGTCGTCCTCCTCCTCTTCTGTTTGAGGTTTATTTTAATACAGGGTCTCATATATACCAGGCTGACTTCAAACTTGAGGTATAGATGAGGATGAGATTGAACTCCTCATCCTCCTGTCTCCCTGCCAAGCACCGGGCCCACACACCGAGCCGCCATCGCCCTTCACCGTGAAGCAGAGGCAGGGGTAGGGGTAGTTTGGGACTGGGAAGATGGCTCAATGGTAAAACGCGGGTTTGACCCCTGTAAGGCCCAGGATTGATAGTGTATAGCAGAGGTGGGCAGATCTGGGTGAGGGGGAGATTGGGATTTAACCAGAAAGGCTCTCCTGAGAATGGGGTCAAAGGTGATTGTCTGTGGCTTAGCCTTCCAAGGCCTGGGGTATAATCCTGAGCCACGCCACCACGTTCAGTATGTAGACTTAGGAAGGGACCAGCAAGAGGGCTCAGAGAGTAAAGGGCTTGCCGCCAAGCCTGACCCTGAGCTCCGCCCCAGAAGCCACTACAGATTTGTCCTCTAACCTTCACATGTGTCATAGTTATGTGTACTTCCTTCCCAACACACACACACACACACACACACACACACACACACTAATAACAACAACAACAACAACAATAAAATTATATTATAAATTCCTGATGGCTACATACCTTCTGATCTTTAGGCAGATTCAGGAAGATTACAAGTTAGAGGGCTATGTGGTGAGACCCAGTTTCAAGAAAGCCAAGACATGGGCTGGAGAGCCGGCTCAGAGGTCAGCACCGGCTGACGGGCTGGAGAGCTCAGAGGTCAGAGGTCAGCACCGGCTGCTCTTGCAGAGTATCCAGGTTCAGTTCCCCAAAGCCACGTGGCGACTCCCAGCCATCTGTAACTCCGTGGTGACTCCCAGCCATCTGTAACTCCGTGGCGACTCCCAGCCATCTGTAACTCCAGTCCCACGGGTTCTGTCACTGTCTTCCAGCCTCTGTAGGCACCCCATATGCATGTGTTTCACATACATACATACATACATCAAGCAAGCACACATAAAAAACAAAATAAATCCAAACTGGGCATCCCTCCCACCTTTACTCTCAGCCTGGTCTACATAGTGCCAGAACAGGCAGGGCTACACAAAGGAGCGTTGTCTGGAGTAACCAAAATAAACAAATACATCCAAAAAATAATTTTTTAAAAAGTGTAAACAAGCAAACAAAACCAATTTGTGAACTGTTTGTTTCTGGAAATTTTCACTTAATATGTTCAGACCATAGGTAACCACAGGTAATTGAAACTGGAGAAAGAAAAACTTTGAGTCAGGAGGGGCTGCTGTTTATGATTTGGATAGAAAAGACCAGAAAGGCAGACAGATGAGGAGGCCATCTTCTAGCATCAAAGGAAGGTGCTGGACCGGCCAGGCTCACGGAGGACACCATGCTCTCTCTGCTCTATAAGGCCAGTTTCCACTCACGCAGGGTGAGTCAAAATAGAGTCAGAGTTGGCAGGGCAGGGCTAGAGCATGCTGGGTTCCTTCCCAGGACCACAGCATGGGGGCTGCAGCAAGAACTACAGGCCAGCTCGAGGCTAGGATGGGGTACAGATTTAGTCTCTCTCTGTCTGTCTCTGTCTCTGTCTCTGTCTCTCTGTCTCTGTCTCTGTCTCTGTCTCTCTCTCTCTCTCTCTCACACACACACACACACACACACACACACACACCACACACTGTTGGTTTTGAAGGGATGGGACTGGGGATAGAGCTCAGTCGAAGAGCACTTGCCTGGTACACACAAAGCGTTGTGTTTCCTCCCAACACCGCCCAAGCCAGTTGTGAGGTGGCTCAGGCCAGGTGTGCAGTGCCAGCTTTCCAGAGGTACTGGCAGGAGAAGCACAGGTTCAAGCTCAGGGGCGGGAAGAAACAAGACCAAGAAGCCGTCCGCGGCTGCCGGGCGAGCAGCCCGTGTGTGTCGCCAACCGAGCTGAGTGAAAAGGTGTGCCTAGGGAAGGTCAAAGGTCATGAGACCAGGATAGAGATGGCACTTAGGATCATGGGTGATATTTGGAGAGCTTTGGCGGTTAAGAATGTTTGCAGGCCAGGGACTGGTATCTCGGTGGGGTCAAAGACAGGTAACGGGGTCACAACCCGGCTAAGATGCCAGCCACAAGGGTTGTACATCCATAGCACACGTGGGGGAGTCGGAGGCGTGCTGGGGACCAGGGCAGAGCCCGCGTGACCCCCAAAGTAGTCCCCTGTCGCTCATCGCCAGGTTCTCCCCAATCGCCATCGATGGTATGAGCGGCCTGGCAGGCGTGGGCTTGTCTGGAGGCGCTGCAGGCACTGGCTGGTGCATCTTCGTGTACAACCTGTCCCCAGAAGCCGATGAGAGTGTGCTGTGGCAGCTTTTCGGACCCTTTGGGGCGGTCACCAACGTCAAGGTCATCCGGGATTTCACCACCAACAAGTGCAAGGGCTTCGGGTTTGTCACCATGACCAACTACGACGAGGCAGCCATGGCCATCGCCAGCCTCAACGGCTACCGCCTGGGCGAGCGCGTGCTGCAGGTGTCCTTCAAGACCAGCAAGCAGCACAAGGCCTGAGCATTTACCGCCTTCCCTCCCCGGGCAGCAGAGAGAGAGAGAGAGAGAGAGAGAGAGAGAGAGAGAGAGAGAGGGAAAGAGAGAGAGTGTGTACAATCGCAAGAGCAGGCAGACCCACACACCTGCAAACACACCACAGGGTGAGCACCCAGCAGGTGGGGAGGGTCTGCAGGGGACCGGGGGAAGGGTGCCCCGCCCTGTTCTCCTTGCTTTCCCCACCCCAGGCTGGGGCTTGTTCACTCTCTCGTCTTGGTTTGGTTCATGGTGATGGCTTTTGTTTCTTTTTTCGGCTAAAAACAAAAAGAAGAAAGCAGAGAGGAGCCCCCCCATCCCACCTCACCCTCACCACCCGCACGGGATGGCTTAGGGGACACAACGGTGCCCTGCCCAGGCCTCCCCTGCCCAGGCCTGTCCTATGCCGAGAGAAAGGGGAGGGAACAGGTTTAAAAATCCCCAAAACAGCAAAAAAAAAAAAAAAAAAAAAAAAAAAAAAAAAAAACATGAAAGAGGGGTGTGGCATCCCCATCCCCGCCCCAGTCCCTGGGCAGAAATCAGGGGGCAGAGTTGGGGCAGAGCAGGACGCAGGAAAAAAAGGGTGGGGTGGGGCGGGAGGGAAGAAAAACTCTATTTTTGTAAAAAGGGAAAAAGACCTCGTGGAGAATTTTTACTGGGGATTCTTGAACTTGAAAAAAAAATCACAAAAAAAAAAAAGACAAAAAAAAAAAAAAAGAAACTATTTTGGCAAGTTATGTTTACCAACTACTGGGGCAGGGGGGCAGGGAGCAGGGCTGAGGGCTGAGAGTCCACAGGGCCGGCAGCACACACACACACACACACACACACACACACACAAGGGCACACACGGGCACACACATGCACATAAGCAAACCTGGTCACAAGACAGGAAGGACGTGCACTTGGACCTTGGGGACACAGATACACAACACATAGATACAAACATTTCAGGAACGTCAGGAGGGGTGACCAAATCCACACCAGAGAACGCAGACACACAGACAGAAACAGACACAGACATTGGCTGCTTGTCCACAAAACCATGCGAGGGTGAAATCCACTGTGACAGACCCATTTGGATGTGAGACTGGACACCAGGTCCCCGTGAGAGCCGGGACACAGCTCGCTTGGCCGACCACTGGGGTAGCGTTCGTGAAGCCTGGGTTCTTGCCCAGCACTGCATACACCTGGTGCGGCACACAGACCTCATTCATTCTAGTGCTCAAAAGGTAGCGTCAGATCAGATCAAGGCTGGCCTGGGCTACATAGTGAGTTTAAGGTCAGCCTGGGCTCATAAAACCCTGTCTCAAAATGCAAAACCAAATAGGTCACCTAGAAACATACAACACCCAGGGACACACGCCCATGCCCACGGCATCCTATAGGCCCAGGTCCTCCTTAAGGCCCTGACCCAGTCCCTTCCTCCAACCCGCTGCCCCAGCCGCCTCTCCCTGGGCCCCCCAGCCCCAGCCCCGGTTCTCTACAGACTCCTTAGCCCGCCAGGGGCCTCCCTGCTGCCCCACACACAGACGTACACACGCAGCGTCCACGCATCCAAACACACGATACCTCGTTCTACCTTGGCATCACCATGGGCTGGAGGGGGTTCTCACTCCCCACAACACTGAGGCCAAAGGACCCCTGTCCCTGGGGCCCAGCCTCCCTGGGTCCGGGGAGACGGCTGCAGTCTCCTCCCCTCAAGTAGGGCCAGAGTGCTCCCGACCCACAAGCAAGCACCCAGCACCCTCCCCCAGACCCGGGTGGATGGACCCAAGGTGTCCCCCTCCTTTCCACTCGTCGCCCTTTTTGATTGTTGGGTTTTTCGTCTTTTCCGGATTGTGGGGGAACCATGGATGCAGCCTTCTTGAGCCCTGGCCCTGGCTTCTGAATGGATTTTGCAGCCATTACCCCCCCCCACACACACACACCCAGACTTTTCATTCTTTTATGCAAGTTCCAACAGAAGCCACAGGCTGGGGCCCTGGGAGCCCCAAACCTTCAACCCACCCCAAGTGGGCCCAGTCACAACCAAGAATCAATCGTGATGCCCCTCCCCCACTCTACACTCTAGGTTCTAGTTGCTTTCTTCCGGTGTCCTCTGCGTTTGGTGTCTGGTCACGGCCCCATCTGAGCGTCCAACTCTCTCTCCCCACCCCTCCTGGTGTTGTTCTTAACCGTCTGTGGAGTTTCTGCTGCAAGGAACAAAAAGAAAAAAATTTAAAAAAAGACCAAAAAATAAAAAAATGAAAAAAAAAAAAAAAGAAGGGAAGAAAACTCAAACAGAAGATGAAATATAGCGAAAGGAAAGAAAAGAAAAAAAAATCACACACAAAGACGATTTAAAAAAAAAAAGGAAAAAAAAGATAAACTGTCACCAGTTAACTTTCTTGTACTTTTTTGCTGAATTTAGCTTCATGTAGTTTTAACTTATTGCTATGTTAACTATTTATTCTCCTGTTGGCCTGTAAGGACCTTTGTGTATATTTCTGTTTCTTCATGAGTTTGCAGGTTGACGCGAGCTGTTCCTTTCCTTTCGGTTTTGCTGAGATGTGGTTATGCCTAATTTATTTATACAAAGGGGAAGTGGAGTCATTAAAGTAATAATTATTAATAACAGTAATGGTAGCGGAGTGCCCCCCCGGGGGTGTCATGGGCTCCAAGGGGTGGGGTGGGGTCCCCACAGCTGACGGTGCCCGGGGCTCCCTGCGGGATTGTTTTGCTATTGTCTTGAGAAGTTTTTCTGTCTATTTAGCTGGTGAACTCTAGCTTGCTCTCGATACACCAAACCTATTTATTCTGGTGGTTTCTAAGTCTGCCCTTCCCCCCCCCCCCGCCCCCACACTCTCTCCCAGCAGGACGCGGACTCCTCGCCTCCAGGAGGGTCCAGCCCCTTCTTTCCCTGCTGTCTCCGGGGTCTCCCCTGCCCTCCGCACATGCTGGAGGTATCCGAGCAATAAGGGCTGGGTCTGTCCCCCACCCTGGGGGAGGATGGGCTCTGAAGAGGGGGCGCCTCCCCCACCCCCACCAAGGCCTAGGTCCCTGCTGCCTCCGACCGGGAGGAGGGGACTTTTTTTCTAGGACACAAAGCTTAGCCCAGCCAGGCCCCCTCCCTGGAGGCCAGTCCCCCAAGAGGGCCAGGCCAGGGGCTCCCAGGGAGAGGGGCCCTTGGGTCTTCCAAAGTCCCTGGGGGGTTGGGGCAGGGCCAGTGGGAAGAGGGCTCAGCCCCGCCAACCCTTCCTTCAGCCTGTTTATTGGGAATGTTTCAAACCATGACAGAGTCTATGTTGGAGGTGATATAAAGAACTGTAGAAAAAAAACATGAAACAAAAACCAAACCTCAACCCGACCCAAGAACACTTCAAGTTGCGTTCAGACATTTCTTACCGAGCCCCAGGCCTGGCTGCGGTGACTGACCGGCCCGGCCTGGCCGCGGTGACTGACTTTTACATGGGATTCTTTAACTGTTTCTACTTTTCATGCCAGAAAATAAAAAGTTCAGAATCTTACGTCTTGGGTGTTGTGTGCCACTGTGGGGGGTGGTACGTGCTGGAACCCGGGAAGGGCGGCTTCTGCCCCTGGGCCAGGGCTTCTAATAATGGCCTGCACTCACCCACGGCTCACAGAAGCCTAATGTCTGCCCTCAGTAGGTGCTGGGCCTGCTCGTGTCAGCTGGCCGGTGGTCCTGCAGGGTCTGGACACGGCTGCTTCCCAAGTGTTACTTTTTAGATGTGACAGAACAGACGTAGGCCTGGGGCAGTCAACAGTCCAGTCCACCTGGCAGGAGCCTGAGCTGCCATCAGGGACGAGACAGCCAGCGGGTTAGACAGCTAGCAGGTTAGAGCGCTTGCTCCAAGCCTCATCTCGGCCCCACCCCTGGAACTACAGCCGGAGGCTTGTCTCCTAGGTACCTGGAGATGCCGTCAGGTCAGGCCAGCAGCAGTAACCACCACACCCCGCATCTGCTGCAGGCTCACTGGCCCATGCCTTGGGAGACTAGAGCAGAAGACAATTTGAGGCTAGCCTGGACTACATAGTGAAACCAACAGAAAAAATGAAATCAACAACGGCCACACAATGTGGACTAGTCACATTTATTGTTCTGAGGTCACAGGTCAAGTCATCCATTCATCTCCCGCGGGCTGGGAGGCAGGGGTGAGGTGGGTGCGGGGATTAACTCCCTCCCCTCAGGAGTAAGGTAGGTGAGCTCATCATCCATCCGGGGCGCTGGGGCCTCAGGACGTGCTGGGCTAGCCTGGGCCAGAAGTGCTCGGGGTTCCTGCTGCCTGGAGGCCAGCCAGGAACTCCGGGGTGAGCAGGCCTTGGTCCGCAGACTTCAGGGTCAGTAGACGGTGGCAGGCCTTGAGGTTCTAGGAGAGAAGACAGAGACGGGGCTGGGGTGGAGTGACTGCAGGGGCATGCAGCCGCCCGGAGCCTGCCCCAGCCCTGGACCCCAGCGGGCGCAGCGGACACGCACACTGCCTGGCACAACAGGCCTGGCTCAGCCTTCAGCACCACAACTGCACTATGTAACAAACTGTCTTAAGAAGCACTTGGGGTGGGGGTGGGGGCTGGAGAGATGGCTCAGCGGTTAAGAGCACTGACTGTTCTTCCAGAGGTCCTGAGTTCAAATCCCAGCAACCACATGGTGGCTCACAACCATCTGTAATGGGAAATCTGATGTCCCCTTCTGGTGTGTCTGAAGACAGCTACAGTGTACTCATAAATAAAATAAATAAATCTTAAAAAGAAAAAAAAAGCACTTGGGAGGCTAGCCTGGTCTATAGGGTGAGTTCCGGAATAGCCAGGGTTACACATAGAAATCCTATCTTGAAAAACAAAACGAAGGAAGGAAGGGAGGAGGGAGGGAGGGAGGAGAAAGGGAGGGAGGGAGGGAGGAGGGAGGGAGGGGAAGCCAGAGCTTGCCAAGATGACAGTGGTAATGGAGACCCGTCAGGCGCACGCCTGTTATCCTAGCACATGGGAGGCAGTGGCAGGTGGATCTCGGAGTTTGAGGCCAGCCTGGTCTACGTGGTAAGCAGAGTGACCAAGGCCACACAGTGAGACTGTCTAGTAAGACATCAAGTCAGGGCCCTGGTCAAGAGGGCAGCAGCATCCGGACCCTGGAGCGGGCGCCGTCCTCACCGGCTACAGCTCGTCGTGGTCCCCGTCACTCGGCGCCTCTGGCGGCGGCTCTGGGCAGGCTGCTGGTGTCATGAGCTCCATGAGGTACTCACAGCGACTGGGCTCCGTGGTGCTGGTCACCACGGTCTCTTTGCCACACAGCAGGCGCACCTGGGGATCGGGACAGAGCAGGAGGTGGGCTGGGCTGGGCCGGGCTGGCCGGGCTGGAGCCCCGGCTCGGCCTGGGGTGGCCACTCACTGTGGTGGAGCGGTTGGGGCCCTGCCAGCAGCCCGTGCCCTGCTCGTACTTCATCGCACTGAACCTGTCGTGGTCAGGGCCGGCCCAGGAGCCCCACGTGCTGCGGAGAGAGCAGGGGTACTCAGTGCCGGCCACAGGGTGGCTGGGGACAGAAGGGCAGCAAGTCTCAAGCCACTTACCCCAGGCTGGTCGGGGAGCCCCCATGCTTGGGTTTCTGGGAGACCAGTTTGAAGGGGCAGAGCCGGTAGACGTACCTGAGGGCAGGAAGGAGAGTGGAGAGCGGAGAGCGGAGAGCGGTGAGCGCTGGGCCAGCGCCTCGCAGCCCTCTGCCTCCCCAGGCTCACGAGCACTTTAATGCCCACCGACCCCTGGATTCTGGCTGTCCCCCTTTTGAGACAGTGTTTCGTGTAGCCTAGGCTAGCCTCAAATATGCGGAAGTATCTGAGACTGGCCTGGAACTCAGCACCTTCCTTGCACCCACTCATGTAGTAGCAGCACTGTGCCCAGTTTACAGAGGAACTGGGGATGGAGCCCTCCCGCCTCCGCCCTGCAGCGAGGAGTCCAGGTTCGTCTGCCCAGTGCCCTCCCTGCATCTTCCTCCCTGCCCCCTCCCTGCCCCCGCCCCACCCCGTCCTGCGCCACAATGTACTCGTTGGTGGTGAGCTCGTAGCACTGGCTGTAGAGGTACGCGAACTCTCCTGAGGGACCGAAATCGAACGAGATCTCCTGTTCCAAACTCCTGGGAAAGCAGATCAAGTGGTGAAGGGGAGGCCACGAGAGCCCACACGGAGGCCCCGGTGAGGGGGAGGCCCCGCTGCACGGTGAGCCAAGCTGAGCTCCAGGCCCTGCAAGGCCAGGCCAGCGCCTCCCCCAAGGCCTCGGGCTCGGCTGTGACTGGGCAGGAGGCAGCCCTGGCGCCCATACCTGATGGACTCCTCCATCTCCTTCAAGGAGCGTTCGACTTCCTCAAACTTGTTCCGGGCCTCCTGCGCAGCTGAGGGAGAGGGGACCAAAGTGGGCCCCAGTTCGGAGAAGGTGGCAACCGCCCCCACACTCTGGGGCTGCCCCAACAGGGAGGGCCTCTCGGCCTGGCCAGCCGCAGTGAGCCTCCTCTGCTGGGTCTCCCTAGAGTGCACGGCCAGGGCTCCTGGGGCCCAGCTGACTCCTGGCCTGCCACGGGTGTTACAAACAAGTGCAGCCCATGAGGAGGGAGGTCTCTTGGGGACAGGAACAGCAACCCCAAGCAACCTAGGCATTGCAGGGGACAGACAGAGCTGCTCGTGTTAGGAGGGCCGACTGCTGACTGGGAGGCTGGATCCCTTCCGTCACTCACCATCGATGATAGCCTGTGTCTCCTCATCGTACGGTGGCATCTTCTCGTCCTCAGTGGGGCTGGGAGGCTGGGGGGGCTGCAGCGGGGTCGGGGTATCCTGGGGAGAGCCAGGCCTAGTCAGCAAGTGGCCCCACTTAACCACCGGCCCACCGTTCTCCCAACACACACCTTGGGCTGCTCCCCCTGCACCTCCTCCTCCTCTTCCTCCTCCTCTTCTTCTGGCTCCTCCTCCTCCTCTTCCTCCTCCTCTGTGGGTGGCAATACTGGTGGCTTTTCCTCTTTGGGCTCAGTCACCTCTGGAACAGGTATGTCCGTGGGCGGGACCTGGCAGGCCCAGGAGTGTGAAGACCAGCGTTGAGGGATTGGGGAGCAGGCTTATCTCAAGGCTGGGGGACACCGGGCGGCCTCCACAGGGGACTGGGTGCCAGCGCAGGAGGGGCGGGGCAGGACCACTCCCCCTCCTCTCCCCACAGACCTCAGAGCGGTACTTCTCCCTGATGGCAGCCCAGACGCGGTCAAAGAAGGAGGCAGCGTCCGTCTGCGTGTCTCCACTGAGAAGGGCCTGCGTGTGTTGGGTTGGGTTTGGGTCAGGTCAGGGCCCCCCACATTCACTCACTCGGGTCCAGGCACTCGGACCGGGGAGGAGGGCACAGTCCTGAAGGAGGTACAGGGGGCTGGGAAGTAGGGGACATCAGGACAAGACACAGGCAGAGACACTGTGCGAGTGCCCCATGCCCTGAGGCAAGGTCCAGATGGGGCAGGGCCAGGGACAGCAGGCAAAGAGAAGACAGGGAGAGCCCAGGGACAGCAGGCACAGGGGCAGGCTCCACCCCGCCCTGGGCCCCGCCGCGGCCAGCATCATCTGGTCCCTCACTGATATGAGAGCCTTACTTCAGGTCAGCAGGGGCTTCTTCCTCAGAGCTGGCCTGCCCTGGCCCGCTCACCCTCAATTCATCCTAGGCTAATGGTCTCTAATGGTCTCTCCAAGTCCCAGGACGAGGGCAGGCTGGGTACCTGAGCCTCCGCCTCGGACAGCCCTCCGTCTCCATCTGTGTCCAGCTCGGGGTGAGTCTGTAACTCAGCCAAAGAGACCCTGCGTACAGACAAGGACGTGAGAGATTCCTCAGGTCTCTACGTGAGGGGCAGGGCTGGGCTGCGAGAGGCAGGGCCTGGTCGGTCTCTATTCCCCTCAGAGGAGACCTAACCCAAGGTAGAGCTGAACTGGCCTTGAAGATATCTAAGGCCTGTGTTCTGTCTTCCTGCCCCACCCACTTCCGCCTGCCTCAACACCTTGACATCACCCAGTGCTGACTGCAGGTGACAGGTCTCACTGGCAGTAGGAGGCTCTGGAGACCAGAGGTTGAGGCCAGGCTGGTTAGGCTGGCTGAGGAGCCCAGTGGGCGGGGCAGCCACACTTACAGCCCATCCATGTCGTCGTCCAGTTCCTGGAAGGCGCTGGCCGCCAGCTCCTGCTCCCGCCGGGCCTTGGCAGCAGCTTGTTGCTCTGTGGAGGGGCTCTCTGTCACCATGTGCCTCGGGGAGCCAGATCTGTCACCTCCAAAGCCTGTTCTCACAGAACCCGGAGCCCTCCCACTAGACCAGCCAACACCGGAGTGCCGGACACAGCTCTGGATTCAACCAAGGTCTGTGCCCTCTGCAGGGGAGGATGGGTTTAGGGAAGGAGGGAAGTGGGTAAGGGCCCACTGCAACGGCTCAGCAGGTACAGAAGCTTGCTGCCAAGCCCGACAACCTGAGTTGGGTCCCTGAACCCCACCCGGGACGCAGCCCCTGACTCCCGAGGGCTGTCCTGACTTCTCCACGCACACGGTGGGGCACACCTTCCCATCCCACCGACCCAAAGACAGAGATGTCACATGAGGAGTGGGTAAAGCCGGGGAGGTGAGGAGCTGTAGAAGGCCTGGCTGGTGTGGGCAGGCTGGGGCAGCTGGTGACAGCGACAGCCACCCGGAAGAGCTCTGCACGGTGGGCAGAGCAGCAGCGTGCTTGGCCTCACAGTGGCCAGAGGACATCGGGGACACCTGAGCCAGTACAGCTCAGGGCAGCAGGGGTCCGCCCTCACCACCCCTCCCCCCAGCACCCTTCACCCAGGCACCTGGTCCTTTCCGACTTGACTCAGAGTCTAATGTACCCCAGGCTGGCTGTGAATTATTTTTTTCTTTTCTTTTCTTTTTTTTAACATTTTCCTGTTTTTCATAGAATCTCACTTCGTAGCTCTGGTTGTCCTGGAACTCACTGTGTAGACCAGGCTGGCCTCGAACTCACAGAGTTGAGTGCTGAGATTAAAGATGTGGGCCACTATAACCCGGCTGACTCTGATTTCTTAATCCATCACGTACAGCTGCAACAGTAGTCCCCAAGGCCTGGCTTCTCTATTTTGTTAGAGATGGGGTCTCGCTATGGGCCAAGCTGGTGGGATATTTATAATCCTCCAGGGGGACGGCAAGCGCTATGCCTGCTGGGACCAGCAGGACCAACATCAAAGTTAAGGAGGGGCCAACAGGAGCGCCTCTAATCACCTCAGGAGCATGGCATCTCCTCAGAGAAAGGCTACATCAGAAAAACATGCATATATCAAAATTTATCCTCTGTGCAGGCTGAAGGCTTAGTACAGTGGTAGAGCCCCTACCCAGAATCCCTCAGTGAGGGGCAGGTGACACCAGCAGGAAGGCCCAGGCTCCAAGCATGTGGAGAGCACTAGACTCATTCGCTGCACACTGCTTCAGAGGTCAAAGGTCTCAACCCTCAGCTTGGACTTAAGAGTCCCTGGGGGGGGGGGGGGAACGTCCCCAGCACCAGACAAAAGGAAAATAATCTCCAGAAAAGGACCCTGCGCCACGGCCACAATCTCTCATTCCCACGGTTTCCACGGTTGATGGCCGACACAAAGATAACCAGGCACACAGACGAGCCAGCGTGACAATTAAAAAACCAGAAACATCCCACAGGGTCACGAGTTCAAGTCTTCCTCACTGAAGGCCAGCCTGGGCTATACGAGACCCTGCCTCAAGTAGTAGGCCGGGGTGCCAGGGCCCCTGGCCAACCCCTCAGGACCTCGAGCTGCAGCCCTACCTTCCCACAGCTTCCGGTGCTGCTCCTTGGCCTCCTTCTCGGGCCTCTCTGCCTCTTCTTTGGCGGCCCGCAGGGCTTCTACCTGGTCTTCCAGAGACTTCTTTCCTGCCTGAAGCTCAAGGAGCTTACTCTGCAGGAGAAAGGGCAGGTAAGAGGCGGGCGCCACCTCAGCGTTGTCCTCTTCCAGCCCCAAGATCTTCCCAAAACACCACATCCCAGGTGAGATCTGGGGAGCGCCGGCTTGATGCGGGCCACGACGCCCTGCATGACCAGGCCGCCTGTCCCACCCCATACAGTCCACTCTCTTCACACGTCACTCTTCCTGCCCTAAAACAAGGACACCGCTCAGACCCCTCCCGTGTTTCCAGTTCTGGAACACTTCCCATGGCTGACTTACATGACCCTACAGAGTTTAGTTAGGATAGCCCCTACTCCGGGAAATCTTCATTTCCTGCCTCTAAGATGGGTGAGGGTAACCATGCAAGAAAGCTCCATACCCTACCCCAGGGAAGAGGGTTCCCCAGCTTCCCTCTCCGACGACACGGACACGACTTCCTAACCATCCAGCATTCCCGGGGCAGCACAGGCCTGGCTCCACCCTGCACAGCACCCAGTACACCCTGGGGGTCTAGTTATGCTCTGACAAGCAACAGGGCTGGGAGTTCAGAACGGGACGGAGCAGCTGCCTAGAAGCCCAGCGTGCAGGCCGGGGTGTGGCTCAGCCCTGGTAGAACCCTCTTTAAAGGCTGGGTTGTTATTACCAGAGCTCCTGCCTCGCTGGTACAAAGCCCTGGGTTCCATCTTTAACACAAAAGTAAAAGAAACCGGCATGTGCGCACGGCGGGGGAGGCTTTCCGTCCAGGGCTCAGCAGGCAGAGGCAGGTGGGTCTCTGTGAGTTCGAGGCCGGCCAGAGCCACACACTGAGACTATGTCTCAGAATAAATAAGTTTAAAGGGGGCGGGGAGACTGACGACAAAAAGCCCAGGCAAGCGCGGGTCTAGGATAGAGGTGGGCTCCCACAGGTGTGATGCCTTCCTGCCACAGCAGGACCAGGACCTTCTCACCTCCCTGGGAACCAACCCCATTAGTTGGGTGCCCACATGCCCAGAATTCGAAAGGGCAGTCACAGCCCACTGTACTCAGCAGGGGCCTGGCAGCCTCCTCAACTCAAAGCCGGTCTCCAGGTCTCCAACACAGGGTGGGACAGGAGAGGTTGCAGGGTCTCTCGCACAGAGTGGGAGTCCTGTTTCGGCCTCAGGGCTGGCTGAGCACACTGAGTCCATAGAGCAGTCTCTACTGAAGTTAAGCTCGAGAGCTGCCCCACCCCCACCCCACGAGCTAGGGTGTGGCTAACCCCCAGCCCAGGTTACAGGCGGTGGGGCTGGGGACACAAAAACATCTTTCTGTCTCTGGGAGTTAGCGCTTCTGTCTCACAAGCTGAAGGCATGGCCCTGGGGAAATGCTGGGGCAATCCCCACTGTGAACAAGGCAGACACAAGCCCATCCCAGGCCAGCAGCAAATGCACACTGTACCTGCCCGCCCGCCGCCGCTCAGAGACCCCAGCCCCGGGGCTGTGCCGGCGCCCCGCTGCCCCTCACCTGCTTTTCCTCCCGGGCTGTCTTCCAGTCCTCAATGAGCATCTTCTTTAGGCGGAACCCTTCGCGGGTGACCTCGGCCAGCTGCTGCAGGGACTCTTTTTCCTTGCGACCCTTCTCTCTGGGGTTGACACACGCAAGTACCACTGAAGACACTCAGGCCTCAGCAGGTTGTCCTTTTGCAGAAGGCGGGGTGACCTGCCAGCTCCCGCCACATCGCCCATGAACAATGTCGAGACGGGGACGACACAGAAAGGCCCCTCCCCAGCCTGCCCCTCCAGGTGCTTCTAACCAGAGGCCTCGGTTCCTGCGAGGACAGGGAGCACACAAAACTTGCCCATCCTTAGGACTACAGGGCTGTCTAGGAAGTGGTGAGGAACAGGTCTGGAGGTTAGACCCCAAAGTGACCAAGAGGAGGAAGACCAAGACGCACCGGCTCAGCTCAGGCTGGTCATGAGGACGCACGCCTTTAATCCCAGTACTTAGGGGACAGAGTTCTGTGAGTTTGAGGCCAGCCTGGTCTATGTGGTAAGTACCAAGCCAGCCAAGGCCACAGAGTAAGACCCTGTCTCATAACAAAACAGTCAAAAGCAAATCCAAGGAGCAGAGGTCTGTCCGATCTGTCAGGTGTGCTGGCAATTACACCTGTAATTCCCACACTCAGAATAGACAAGCAAGAAGAACAGCGACTCAAGGTTATAATCACCAGCCAACCAAGCCTGCGGCCAGTCTGGGCTCCATGAGGCCTCCCCCTCCCCCTCCCCCCACCCCTCCCCCCCCAAAGCCCAGCAGAGCAGCACATAGCTGTATTCCAGTAACTGAAGGGGGGGTGGGGGTGGCGGAAGGGCCACCTACAAGTTCCAGGCCACCCAAGAGAAGCTTGAGACCCTTCTCAAAAAGCAAAATGGGAGATGGCTCCATGTGTGAAAAAAAAAAAGCATGTTATGTAAGTCTGCAGGCCTTAGTTCAGGTGCCCAGCGCCGCCGCAAAGAGCCCGCCAAACACCCAACCCCAGCCTTAGGTGGGGTGGAGACAGGGGGATTGCTAGAGCTCGCTGGCCTGGCGACCAGGTTAGTGTAAGACTCTCGAAGAATAAGGAGGGGAAGAGAGCGACAAACCGTCGCATCCACGACCGTCGGCATCCACACGCACTGACGTTACACTTACACGCAGAACGCACAAACTCACAAAAAAAGAGACTAAAAAAACAGAACGAGCATTGAGACCGCTATCCCAACTAGATTCAGCTTCAATCTGCCACCAACAGAGTCCGCTCATGCGTCTTCCGCACTCACTGCCTCTTTCTGCCCAGGGTTTCTGTTCTGAGTCAGGTTCTCTGGTTGGCCAGGCTCAGCCTCACTGCCCTGTCCCTCCTGCCTCCCCACCCCAAGGGCTCCGATTACAAGCCTCCGCCCCATCCCCCACTGATAAACAGGTAAGCAATCTCAACTACCTCAGACCTAGAGGGACCGCAGGTAACACGGGGATCCCAAGGGGCATGACCATTGGAGTCGCAAAAGGAGCCGTGGCCGTGTAAGCTTACGGTCCTGGCCCTCGCTCGGGAGCTTAAGGAAGCAGGCGCTGACTGGGCGCCCAGAGGAAGAGCCTGTCTCTAAAGAAACAAAGGGGGAGACGGACACGCTGATCTTCCAGAGGACCTGAGTCTGGCCTCGGACCCCAGCTCCAGGGGGTCACTGCCCTCCTCTGACCTCCGCAGAAGTGCTCGTGGGTGGCATACGCCCCACCTCTCACACCCACACGACATAAACGCAAGCCTGCCTCCCGAGTGCTGGGCCTGGAGACGTGCGCCGCCATCACTCAGTAAATGACAATCTCAAAAGGCAAAGGGGAGATGAAAAAGGAAGCAGCCGAGGAAGCCAGCGAGGTGCAGGGTGCCCCGCCCCGCCCTACCCACCTGCAGGTGTTCTCGCAGACCGTGCCACTGTTGTACTCGTCTGTGCCATCGCAGCAGTCTGAGGCAGAGGGAAGGACCAAGACAGAAGTGGGCGAGGCCTCCCCGGGCTGGCCAGACCCCCTTCCCCACATCCCGGGAGCACCCGCGCTTACCGCACACGCCATCGTTGACCCGGCTGGAGAGAATGTACAGGGGCTTGTACCCAGTGTTAGTGCAGTGAAAGCTGCCATTGGGACAAGCAGCTGTGCCTGCAGGGGAAAAAAAATAAAACAAAACAAAGCTTGTGGCGTGTCCCCCAAGCCAGACGTGTCATGTCTATTTGTGGGGAGCTCCAGAGAGATAGGTGTGGCGCTGTGTCTATAATCCCAGTACTTGGGAGGTGGACGCAGGATAATTCATGGTCCAGGTCATTCTCAGCTACACTGTGTGTTCAAGGCCAGCCTGGGCCACAGGAGAGTTATGTCTCCAAAACAAAAATAAAACAACGAACAATCCAGAAGAAACTGTACCTTCAGGGGCCTGCATCAGAATCCTCCAGCATTCCCCAGCTTCTCCTAAGGCCCTTCAAAAGGCCTGGCCACGCCCCCCTTCTCTCTGCCTTCCTCAATCCCTAGAAGGCCATTCAGTTTCCCTCCTCCTCCTCCCACTTCTTAGAGGCTCTTCCTGACTAGAAACCTCCCCTCCTCCTGAAAGCCATTCCTGGTTCCTGCACAGACACTTGCTGCCTTGGTCATAAACCTGGACATTTGTTCCCTTGATAGGCAATGAAAAACTGCAGCTCACCAGGCTCATCTGAACCGTCCTTACAGTCGCAGTAATCATCGTTCACCTGATCGAATGGGATAGTGGCTGTGCCATCCAAACATGTGAAAGGCTTCGATTCGTCATAGAAGTGATGGTCTGGTGAGGAAAACAAGCTCAGCTCAGATCTTAAATAAATACTACCTCTGTCCTACCCACCCACCAGTAGAAATGCTACGGGAAACGGAGGGAAAAGGCTGAAACGCCCCTCCCAACCAACCACCTTCGTTATGCACAAAGAAGACTCACTGCTGAGGGAAACGCCCCGGGGTCTCTTAACTTCTACTGCCCAACAGAGGGGTAGCAGTAGCACCAGTAGCAACATCCCGTCCGGGCCGAGACCGGAAGTGTATTCTGCCGCAGGAAGATACTTGATGGCCTCTCACTGTAGGAAAGAATGAAGCATCTGATCACCGGGAGCAAGACCGGCCTCGCCACTGCTTCCGGAAGAGGAGGGCTCGATCGGAGTCGGAGGTGCAAGGGCAGGAGGGTCTCTCCACCCCGAGCCAGTGGAAGAGTCTCAAAATGAACTCAAAACCACAGTTCTCTGTAAAGGGGTGAAATGGGCAACTCCCGCCAAAGGCTCAAAGGATTTACGATCCCTCCACACCACCCACCCTGCTGCAACCTATATGAAATTAGGGTGCCTTCCTCCCACCGCTACTTTATCACCTACACGAGGCAGAGGCAAAGGTCAGCAGGCACCACACCAGGTTGGCTCAGCCGCCAAGGTTCCTGCAGCAGAAAGAGAACGGAACGCTCTGTCTACGTCACTTCCGCTTTGCTCATCACGCTCGGCGAACGGCAACTCCGGGACGCCATGTTAGGAGTGGCAAGAGTGCCAGTGCTGGAGCTGGGGCGGCCATCTTGAGTAGGAACATGAAGACCTAGCCTCAGAGAGAACAGGTCGGAAGTGTAGCGCTTAATGGCGGCGTAACGTGCCTCCATCTTGGGAGTGGCGGGTTTCTTGGTACAGCCCGCGAGCACGCAGGGGGTCACGTGACCTCTGCGAGCCCGCCTCTCTTTTGCTGGGCTTCCTTGTGGGACCGCCCCTCCGAACCGAGTCAGCCAGTGAGAGCCGTGGAGCGTAACGCGGGCGGTTTCCTTGGGAACGTGGGCGGGGGGAGGAAGTTACTTAGCAACCGGGAGATGCTTAGAGGCCCTCAGCCAAGCAGTTAGCAAAAGTGCATTCTCAGAGCCCAGGGAACCAGTGCTTAGGATCCTGGATTGAAGAGGCCAAACTGTAATTACTCTCCTACCCCTTAGAGGCTTCCTGACCTTAACCCGATCACCATGACGTCTCCCCTGTGCTGGGCAGCCGCGACCAGCCCGGTTACTACCCAGGAGCAAGTTCCAGCGCCTTCTTCCAAAGCCAAGGGCACTAAAGCACACCGTCCCCGAGGCAAGGCTATGGGCCGGCAACAGGCTTGGCCTGCACAACATCCCAAGTCGGCAGCCTCCTTCAATTTGATGAAGTCTTCTGTGCACGCACAGGTGCTTGAGTTACAAAGAAAAATCCAACTGTTAGGTAAGATGGCTGCAGACTGTACCGAGGGGTCAGGGATCAGCGGTGCCCACGCGGTCTTCTGTGTGACAGGTGCTTCTCCAGCGCGAGTCTAGGGGACCAACTTGATACAAACACTCAAATTTGTTCATACTTCTTATCTAAGATTTCTTTGTTATCTTACCTCTTCTAATGTGCATATGGGTGGGTCAAAAGCGCAGAATCTAGAGTTTGTTTTTCTTTAGTCTGTTCTTTATTGTTTTGTTTTGCGTTCTGTGGACAGAGTTCAGTACTGGCAGAGGCCAGGAGAAGGCACCGGATCCCTTGGAGCTAGAGTTACAGGTGGATATGAACCGACCAATGTGGGTGCTTAGGACTAAACCTTAGGTGCTCTGTGGGAGCAGCAAATGCCCTTAACCACCGAGCCATCGTTCCTCCAGGCCAACTTTTATTTATTTATTAAGTTATTTTTGAGAGTTGACCTCATGTGGCCCAAGCTAGCTTGAACTCTAAGGAGACCTAGCTCCACCTTTTGGGTGATAGGCATGCGTCACCGTGCAGGCATTGCGAGGTGCCGAGGCTGGAACCCAGGGCTCTGTGGATGCTACTCAAGCACTTTGCTGAGTTAGATCTTCAGCCCCAAGAGAGTTTGTTTCTCTGGGGTCTGAACCCTTGCTCTGTATAATAATTGTTTGATCTTGGGGAACTCGGAGTCATCTAATTGTACTCAGTTTTTCCACCTGCAAAATGGGCATAGTGACTCCCTAAGTAGTGCTTGACATTTATAAAATGCTCAAATAGTGCATTGTTAAGTAGTAGAAAGTAAAAACTAGTGGCTTCCATGGCAGGAGATAATGCTGCCCTTCCCAGAGACCATTTAGCAATGTCTGCAGACTTTTTTGATTATCATTTTGCTGAACGCAGGAGGGTACTACTCCAGTTTATTAAGCATAGGTAAGGAGAAGTCTTTACATGTTATTAGGCCTAATACAACCCCCACAGCAAAGAATTATCAAGACCAAATATTGCTTATGCCCGAGTTTGGAAAACCCTATTGTGATTTTTACTCTTATTATTAAGAGGAAATCTTATTATAGTGGTGACACACATCTTTAATCTCAGCACTCGGGAGGCAAATGCAGGCAGATTTCTGAGTTTAAGGCCAACCTGGTCTATAGAGTGAGTTCCAGGACTGCTAGGGCTACACAGAGAAATCCTGTCTCAAAAAAATAAAATAAATAAATACTAAAAATAATAAAAATACTGTAAATTGGGCATGGCGGCTCATGCCTGTATTGAAGCACTTGGGAGGTAGAGATAAGATGATTGCCATTGGTTTTTTGTTTTTTGTTTTTTCCTCAGCCCCTGATTTTTGCCTTTTGTTTGTTTCCGTTTTGTTTTCTGAGACGGGATCTTATTGTATGGCTCTGGCTAGCTGCAACACACAGAGATCTGCCTGCCCTCGCCTGCTAAGTGACCTCCATCTATTTAGCTCATAAGGTTTTTGATTGATGTGGAATACTTATACATGTTTATGGGATACAGAGTGGTATTGTGGCACATTGTATCATAAGTAGATTGTGGTATTGGTGTTGTCAGCACCAGACATCACTGATGTTATTGTGTGGGGGCATGTAATCCTTTGTATCTCTATTTGGAAACACATGAGATGTTTTCTACTGTTATTATTCTACCATGCCTTAGGGAATCAGAATTCATCCCCATGTGCACAGTAAAATACCCTCTCCACAGTCAGGGACCATTACACTGTTCACTGGCTTGGTGGCATATACCAGGAGGCTGAGGCAGGAGGCTAGGGTAGCCTGAGGTACATACTGAGACCCTTCTTAAAGAAACCAAACAAAAGATGGACTGCAAAAGGTTTTGAGTACCAGGAATGAAGGGGCACACCTAGCATCTCAACACTTGGGGCCTGGAGACAGGAAGATTAGTTCAAGGCT
Source organism: Apodemus agrarius (assembly GCA_964023405.1). NCBI lineage: Eukaryota > Metazoa > Chordata > Mammalia > Rodentia > Muridae > Apodemus > Apodemus agrarius. The sequence continues at coordinate 22,219,615 of OZ030012.1, read as the reverse complement.
AGCCTTGGCTACAAAAGTGAGTTCCATACCAGCCTAGGCTATAAGAGACTTTCTCTGAGAAAAGCAAGACCAAAGAGGGTGATGGTGGTGGAGAGATAAGAGCACACAGTCGTGAGGGCTTGCTTCAGAGTCCTGCAGACCAGAACTTAAGGGCCGGTGCCTTCCCGCAAAGGCTGGGTGTCCCCGCAGATGCTGACTCCAGCTCCTGGGTGGAGGGCGGAGCTTCCCTGACTTTCAGAGATTCCAGCCCCAAAGTCACAGAGAGACGCTACCTCCAAAAGGAATGGGTGGGGACTGGGCAGCATGGAAGATCCTGGTTTTTTTGTTGTTGTTTTGGTTTTTTGGTTTTTTTTTTTTTTTTTTTTTTTTTGGTTTTTTCGAGACAGGGTTTCTCTGTGTAGCCCTGGCTGTCCTGGAACTCACTTTGTAGACCAGGCTGGCCTCGAACTCAGAAATCCACCTGCCTCTGCCTCCCAAGTGCTAGGATTAAAGGCGTGCACCACCACGGCCCGGCGGAAGATCCTGTTCTTACAGAGAGAGGGCCCAAGGTCAGGTTTCAGCACCCATGTCCAGCAGCTCGCCACCACCTCTAACTGCAGCTCCAGAGAACCCAATGCCATCTTCGGGCCTCTGCCTACGCCATGAGTGCGTGCATGTGTGTGTGTGTGTGTGTGTGTGTGTGTTTGTATGTGTGTGTGTTCACACTTAAACATTTTTAAAGTCTTAATTTTGATAATGGATATTACTCTGTTTTACTAATGTATAGAACATTGTCTGTCTGTGTGTGGGTCTATGCACATAACTATGTGTCCAAGAAGCGCAGAAGAGGAAGTCTGATCTCCTGCAACTGCAGTGTAGGTAGTGTAAGCCACTCAGCTGGGTGCTAGAACTGACGTTGGGTCCTCTGTAAGAATAGCACTGGATCTTAACCTGCAGAGCCATGTCTCTACAACCTCCAAAATAAAATCTTTACAAAAGAGAAAAGAATGAGCAAGAACACCCAATCTCATCTGGCCTCTGAATGCATACATGCCTGGGCCTCCCCGCATACATGCATGGGTATACAAACAGACACACACACACACACACACACACACACACACACACACTGCTCTTCTTACACTCCTCCTCCTCCTCTCCTCCTCTTCCTTCTGTTCTTTCTCCTCCTCCTCCTCCTCTTCTTCCTTCTCCTCCTCCTCCTCCTCCTCCTCCTCTTCCTCCTCCTCCCCTCCTCCTCCTCCTCCTCTTCCTCCTCCTCCCCTCCTCCTCCTCCTCCCTCCTCCTCCTCACCTCCTCCTCCTCCTCCTCTTCCTCCTCCTCCCCTCCTCCTCTTCTGTAAAAGAGTTCTGGGGTCGTAGCTCAGCTAGTAGGGTGCTTGTCTGGCACGTTCCAGTCCCAGCTCTGCATCAACTGGATGTAACATGACAGGCACACAGCTGCAGTCACAGCTGCGGGGAGGCGGGGGGATGAGGAACAAGAGCTCAAGACCAGCCTGGGCTATAGGACGAGTTTGTGGCCAGCCCAGGCTACATGGAACCCTATCTAAAAACAAAACTAAAATAAACAAACAAAAAACCCACCACCACTACCAAATAGGTCTTCTCTCTGGGAAGTGCCACCCACCTCCCTAGTGACAGTGGCCTCTGTCTGCCCACCCAGAGGGTGACCGGAAGGCCTTCTATGAGAGCTCCCAGTGGAACATGAAGAAGAACCAAGAGGCCATCAACCAGCTTCAGGAGGAGACCAAGACGCTCCACACGCAGCTAAAAGACCTGCTGCAGGTGAGGGTGCCCAGGTGAGTGGCAGGGTCTGGGGCGGCAAACAAGTGACCCGAGGAAGTGACTGGGCTCCTCTCCTTGGCAGGGAGACTCTAAGGTGGTCCAGGCAATCATTCAGGAATGGAAGTCTGAGAGGCCGTACCTGAAGAACAGGACTTGTGAGGTTAGCCTGACCGCCCCCGTCCCCACCACGTCCTCCACACTGGACTTCCGGCTTCGCTGAGCTACCTCTCTAAGGCTCTCTCCTTGGCAGCTGCTAATCATTTATTCCCTCAATGAAAAAAATTAACATTTATTTTCGTATATGCAGTCTCAGGTGCCTCAGCCCAAGTGCCGAGGTCAAACAACAGCTTTTGGCAGTTGGTTCCCCCTACCACGGGCGTTTGGGTGAGTAAGCTCGGACCGTCAGGCTTATCGGCTAGCACCTGTACCCGCTGAGCCAGTGTGTAGAATCTTTATTAGATGGGAACCTTGCAGGGTTAATATTGGTGACCTTGCGGTGAAAAACCAGAATGAGCTTTCCCCCCCAAAAGGCGTGTCCTGGTGGAAGACTGCCGGGTGTGGAGTGTAGGGGTGCGTGCCTCTGTTCTCAGCACGGAGAGGCTCAGGCAAGAGGGGCAGGAATTCACCACGCAGGGCAGGCTTCAGAGCAAGACCCAAAGACCAGGACTGGAGGGGATCGCAGTCAGGAGAGATGGCGGCAGTTAATAGAACATCTGGCTCTTGCAGAGAACCCAGGTTAGATCTCAAGCACCCACTTGAGGCTGTTTATGATGGGGTAGAACTCTAGCTCCTAATCTAAAGCCCCAGGCTCCGAGGACAAGGCACACATCCTGAATGCACGTAATCAAATATGGAAATAAATGTTTAAAAAGAAAGCAGGGCTGAGTGGTGGTGATGCACACCTTTGATCCCAGCACTCAGGAGGCAGAGGCGGGTGGATCTCTGTGAGTCTGAGGCCAACCTGGTTAACAGAGAAACTTCTATGACAGCCACAGCTACACAGAGAAACCTTGTCTTAAAAAGGAAAAACAAACAAACAAACTAAACTAAAAACAAAAAACAAACAAACAAACAAAAAAAAAAAAAAAGAAAAAGAAATAAAAGAAGCTGAGCGCCGAGGCCAAGGGCTAACACTGGGAGACTGGGAAAGATGTGAACCCCAAGGCTCCTCCAGTTCTGACCGGTTCCTGCAGCAGGGGTCTGATCTAGCCCGTGTCTGTCACCCTCGAGGCCCCACCTGGACAGCCTTCCTGATGGGTGGCCTTCTGCAGCTCCGCCCCTCTCCAGGTGGCCAGACAGGAGCCGCAGACTAGGGTTGTCTCCCGGGGACCCTGACACAGCAACCAAGTCTGTTTGTGTTGAGGCCACCACAGTTGGGGTGGCCATGAGGGCCTGGCATCGCAGTGGTGACTCCCGGAACGCAGCTCTCATGCAGTAGAGTTTCTCCCGGGCCACCATGAGGCCACAGGGTTTCTCTCTTTGGTGGTGCCTTTCTCACCTTCTTTGCCATGTGAGACTCTGTGGGGTTACCCTGTGGCTACATGCCATCCCAATACTGCATCTGCTAATCTTTATGTGTGTGTGTGTGTGTGTGTGTGTGTGTGTATGTGTGTGTGTGTATGTGTGTGTGTGTGAGAGAGAGAGAGAGAGAGAGAGAGAGAGAGAAAGAGAGAGAGAGAGAGAGAGAGAGAGAGAGAGAGAGAGGAGAAGAAAGGGAAAGGAAAAGAAAACAAAAAAGGAAAAGGATCCTTAAAACACAAAACAAGCCGGGCGTGGTGGCGCATGCCTGTAATCCCTGCACTTGGGAGGCAGAGGCAGGCGGATTTCTGAGTTCGAGGCCAGCCTGGTCTACAGAGTGAGTTCCAGGACAGCCAGGACTACACAGAGAAACCCTGTCTTGAAAAACCAAAACAAAAACAAAAACAAACAAAAAAACACAAAACAAACAAAAAACTCAGAGCTGGCACAGTGGCTCCGTGGTTTGGAGCACAGAGGACCTGGGATTGGGTCCCAGCACCCACGACTGCTCACATCTGCCCATAACTCCAGCTTCAGGGGATGCAATGCCCTCTTCTGGCCTCCTGGCACAGATACACATGCAGACAAAACACCATTACACATAAAATTAAAAATGAAGTAAAAATATAAGTAATGTTATGGGAGATGAACTAGGAACCTGGGGAGGGGGCTCCTTCGGTAACGTGCTTGCTGAAAACCTGAGTCCTATTTCTAGAAACTATAAAAATCTGAGTGTGGAGCTAGAGAGAGAGCTCAGCGGTTAAGAGCACTGGCTGCTCTTCCAGAGGTCCTGAGTTCAACCACATGGTGGCTCACAGCCATCTTTAGTGGGATTTGATGCCCTCTTCTGGCATAAAGATATATATATATATATATATATATATATATACACACACACACATATATATATATATGTGTATATATATGTATATATATGCAGTCAGAGTACACACACACACACACACACACAGAGAGAGAGAGAGAGAGAGAGAGAGAGAGAAATTTAAAGTTGGGCATGGTAGCATTTGCCTTTAATTTCAGCACTCTGGATGCAGATCTCTGAGTTCAAGGCTAGCCTGTTCTAAAGAGTGAGTTCCAGGACAGCCAGGGCTACACAGAAAAGTCCTGTCTTGTTTTGTTTTGTTTTTTTGAGACAGGGTTTCTCTGTATAGCCCCTGGCTGTCCTGGAACTCACTCTGTAGACCAGGCTGGCCTCGAACTCAGAAATCTGCCTGCCTCTGCCTCCCAAGTGCTGGGATTAAAGGTGTGCGCCACCACTGCCCGGAAAAGTCCTGTCTTGAAAAACAAAAAACAAACAAACAAAACTCGAGTGTGAGCTGCAGAGATGGCCGGACAGGTGAAGGTGCTTACTGCTGGATCTAGGGACTGAATCCATCTCTGAGACCCTGTCAGTGCGAGGAAAGAACCAATTCCCTCCCAAAAGGTTTTCCTTTGACTTCCACATGTGTACCCCCAAACATGGAAACAAATAAAAACAATGGGGGTTTCATCCCAGCACTGGGGAAATAAAGGTGGGAGGCCTCAGAGCAATCTAGTGGGCCAGCTAGATGAGGCTCAGTGAGAGATCCGTTTCAAAGCGGTTGAGAGAGATACCAGACCTCTGACCTCTGACCTCTGTGTACTCGGGGACACGTGTCCTTGCGCGGGCGCACATGCACAGAGAGAAACTGAAGGTGTAGCTGGGTCGTGGAATGCTCCCCAGGGCCTCAGAAAACGGGGATGCGATGATACTCTAATATGATCCCACCACCCAGGAGGCGGATGCAGAAAGATCAGAAGTTCACCTCTGGCTGCATAGTTCAAAGCCAGCCTAGACTACATACGAGCATGTCTTCAAAAAATAAAAAGTAAAAGATGGGAATAACTCACAGGTATAGCTTCTGCCCAACTGTGCAAGGCTCAAATTTTCCTATGGGCATGCACGCACACACACACACACACACACACACACACACACTCTCACGCAGATAGCAGAAAGAAAAGCATTGGATGCCAAGGGTTCTGGAAGTCAGGCAGGAGACCAGAGAGACAAGGGCTTCCAGGAGAACAACTACTCAAGGACTTGGGAGAGTGAGCTGAGGCTCTGCTCTCCGTCTTCCCCTGCAGCAGGCCCTGGAGCACCTGGAGCACCAGTTGAGGGAGAAGATGAACCAGCTGAATGCCTTGCGACACCAGGTAATGCTGCGGCAGAAACGGCTGGAGGACCTGAGGCTGCAGCACAGCCTGCGCCAGCTGGAGATGGCAGAGGTCCAGGACAGCAACACGGAGGCCGCCAAGGTGGGCTGCTGAGGGCGGCGGCGGGGCTCGGGGGAGGCAGGGGGGCGGCAGGAGGGGCGTGGCCTAGCCCTGTCGTCCCCTAGACCATGCGCAACCTGGAGAACCGGCTGGAGAAGGCCCGGATGAAGGCCGAGGAGGCAGAGCACATCACCAACGTGTACCTGCAGCTCAAGTCGTACCTCCAGGTGGGACCGCTTCGCAGAGGGGTAGGCGAGAGGGTGGGCCCAACCCGGGACAGCAGTCACAAGCCTTCCCTCTCTCCACACGCCAGGAGGAGAGTCTCAACTTGGAGAACCGGCTAGATTCCATGGAGGCTGAGGTGATGAACACCAAACATGAGGTGCAAGAACTGAAAGTGGTGAATCAAGAGGCCATAAACGCCCGCGACATCGCCAAGGTACCAGCCGCCTGCCCGGGTGGGGTAGGGGCGGGGACCCTGCTCAGATTCCAGGGTTTATATGACTTTTCCTGGGAAGATGGTATTTTCTATTCCCACATAGAACACCAGCCACCAACAGGTGGGTTGATTTGAATCTCAGTGTTTGGAGGCCGAGGCAGGATCTCGGGGAGTTCCAAGCCAGGTCAGCCAGGGCTACAAAGTTACAAAAATAAAATCAAACCAAACACCAACCACTCCACCGAAGACCAGCTTGGAGAACACTGAGTTTGTTGGCCTTCCTTCCAGAACACTGCTGAGGCCTTACTGACATGAAGGTCCTATCTCTAGGTCTCCAGTCATCAGTGGCTCCTTACCCATAGTCTTAGTTAGGGTTTTCATTGCCACAGACACTGTGACCAAGGCAACTCTTATAAAGGACAACATTTAATCGGGGCTGGCTTACAGGTTCATGGATTCAGGCCATTATCATCAAGGCGGGAGCATGGCAGCATCCAGGCAGGCCTGGTGCTGGAAAAAGAGCTGAGAGTTCCGCATCTTGTTCTGTTGGCAGCCAGAAGACTGGCATCCTTGGGTAGCTAGGAGGAGGGTCTCAGAGCCCACCCCCAGTGACACACTTGCTCCAAGGCCACACCTATTCCAATAAAACCACACCTCATAATAGTGCCAAGCATTCAACCACATGAGTCTGTGGCGGCCAAACCTATTCAAACCAACACACCCATTCATTGTAACATGGCGGGGGAGCCGTGTGAATCTTGTTTCTTGAGTAAGTTTCATGGACTTCCTGAGGCTTAAGCCTCCTTCTCCCTCTACTGGGGCGGGGAGGTGTTTCAATTCAGAAAAAAATAGTTCTGGAATACCCAGGGCTCAGGGGACCCTAGTCAGAATCCAGTTGTCTTTACGCCTCTCTTGGCAATTGCCTTGCTGTAGGGTAGCCTGGTGTCCGCTGCTCCACTACAGCCTGGATAGATATCAGGTGCCCCTGTGTGTCCTCTAGAACCAGCTGCAGTATCTGGAGGAGACTGCCATCAGAGACCGCAAGAAGCGCGAGCATTACATAACCGACTGCAAGAAGCGGGCCGAAGAGAAGAAGCTTCAGACAGAGCGAATGGAGCGCAAGGTGTGCACACCCAAGGGTGTAGGGCTTTGTCAGCTCAAACCAGAGGGCCCAGCCCCCGCTGTGTAGACACATGCTGACCTAGAGATTTCCCTACACCGGAGGGTTGTCCTAACCACACCCCCTCCCTGACCCCGCCCCCATTCGACGCAATGGGTCCTCTCACAGCCTCACCGCAGCCTCTTTTCTTGGGGTAGGCCATGGCCTCCAGTTCTGCCCTGGACCCTATGCTCACCCTTCCCCATTTAATTAGGCCCTTTTGTTCTACATCTGAGTGGGGGTCTAGCCCATCCCCTTCTACGACTGCCTCCTGACCTTGGCTCTGAGACCACCTATCTGACTCCTACTGGACGCCTGTACCTAGTCCCAGGCCTTTGTCCTGTTCCCTACGCTACACCGAGCCGGATCCTCTCCTGGCCTCTGCCCCAAGCCCTTATCTGGAGTTGATTTTGACAGTGCCCGTGACTGTCCCCCACCCTCAAGCAGACCCACCGAGACCATGTACTGCTGCAGTCGGAAGATACAATTCAGGACCACCAGCGCCACAAGGAGGAGGAGCTGCGGCAGCGCTGGAGCATGTACCAGATGGAAGTGATGTTTGGCAAGGTCAAGGACGCCACGGGAGTCGCCGAGTCGCACGTGAGTCGCGGGCGGGCGGCGCCAGGCGAGCAGGGGCTCCTCTGCTCCGGCTCACAGTCGTCCTCGCTTCCTTCTCCTCCTACCCTGAGCCACGTCTTTGGTATGTCAGTTCCGGGAGTTTTACTTCTCAAACCTTCTAGGTCGCCGGTATCGGCCCTGTGGTGCAAGCAGGGCCCTGTTCTGTGCCCTACTCTTGGTAAGAGTGGCACTGCCCTCCAAGACCTTGTGTGTCTCTGGTGCCTGATCCTGCTTCCCTCAGAACAGCACCCTCCCACCCGCACCCCAGTCAGTTTCTCCAGTCTAAATTCTCCGCTACTTCTCAAAAAGGGTTAATGCCTCTGGCCTGTGTGATCAGCTGTCCAAGGCCCCTTTGCAGAAATAGGTCTTGAGCCGGTGAGATGGCTTAATGGGTAAACATGACTGCCCCCGAGCCTGACAACCTGAGTTCCACCCCTGGGCCCCAAGTTGGAAAGCGAGAGCTTTCTGAAATCCGCATGTGCGCCTTGGTACACATGCAAATGGCTGGGAAGGCAGATCGGGCTCCAGAGACGCACCGTCTTTGCCCTATTGGGCCAAACACCCGGTCTGAACTTGCTGGCCCAGTAGATTTTGAGCGGAGAATGCGCACTGCTCTGCCGCCTCGCATGCCGATTTTAGCTGGCTCAGATATAGGCAGGAAGGCGGGAACGCACAGCCTTGGAGCCGTCGGGGGACTGACCCACATTGTCCTCACACATTGTTGTGTGACACAGAGGACCGTAGTGTCCTCGGGCCTCCCTTGTTCCAGGCTCTGACCAGGGATGTGTGGCCCGCAGGCGGTGGTGCGAAGGTTCCTGGCCCAGGATGAGACCTTCACGCAGCTGGAGACGCTCAAGAGAGACAATGAGCTGGCCCTGGCGAGGATGAAGGAGGAGAAGCAGCGGCTCCAGAGGGAGCTGGAGAACCTCAAGTACTCAGGGGATGCCACGCTGGTGAGGTGAGGCCTCGGTGGCTGCGGGAGGCTGCGGGACGCTGGGGTCAGCCATTGGCCACCCTTGACCCTCCTGGCTCCCGGCAGCCAGCGGAGGCTCCACGAAGAGATGCAAAAGGCATTCAAGAAGGAGGAGCAGCGTCACAACGAAGTCCAGGAGCGACTGGATCGCACCTCGAGAATCCTCCAGTTGATCAAAGATTGCCTGGAGCATTTGGCCAGCAAACTGAATCACGTGAAACTGGTAGGCCCCGCCCCTTTAAATAACCCCCGATGCTCCGCCCCCAGGGAGGCCCCACCCCAAGGAGCTCCGCCCCTAATGGGCATTGTCCCCGGGAGGCCCCACTGCAGAAGCTGTTCCACATCCAAAACCCTACTCCACGCCTGGCAGCCCCGCCCCGTCCTCCCCAGCATCAGTGCAGTTGGCATAAAGATGCCTCCCAAGCCATCGGGGTCCAGCCCTGGCTCTGCCCGGATCGCGAAGCCCCGCCCCACGCTTCGCTGTCTCGGACCTACACTCCTGGGGAAGTCCTCTCTTGCTCAGTCTCAAACTGACTCCACGGGCAAGAACAACCATCCGGGCCGGGCGTGGTGGCGCACGCCTGTAATCCCACCACTTGGGAGGCAGAGGCAGGCGGATTTCTGAGTTCGAGGCCAGCCTTGTCTACAGAGTGAGTTCCAGGATAGCCAGGACTACACACAGAGAAACCCTGTCTCGAAAATACCAAAAAAAAAAAAAACCCAAAAAAACAAAAAACAAAAAAAACCAAAAAACAAAAAACCAAACAAACAAACAAACAAAAAAAAACCAACAACCATCCGCCCAGCTCAGGACTTGTGTCCCAACTCTCAAGGGAGGCGAGGCCCTTGTCCACAAGAGCTCCGTTTCTTCCGAAAACTCCCCTCACACTGGCCTAGATAGTGTTATTACTCTCAAAGAGACCCCCTGCTCTTCGTATAGCTCAAGTTCAAGGATCCTTTGAAGCCTCAGGGCGAGGCTTTCATCTCAGAGGCCCTGCCCAGTGGGGCCTTCTCCTCAAAGCTCTCTCTTCGAAAGTCCCACCTGTGGATAGAGCGTGTCCCCTCCCAGGGGCACTGCATCTCCCAGCTAACTCGGCCTGTCCCCGCTGCAGGATGATACCGCACTGGCAGGAAAGAAGTTAGACCGGGACTCGGAGGACTACGTGTGCAACCTGCTGGTAGTCGTCCAGGAAAAGCTGCTGAAGCTGCAGGAGCAGCTGGAGAGCCAGGACGTGCCCGAGATGCTGCGACACATAGCAGACCGAGAGGTTCACACGATCACTTCCGGGCTGGGGGGGGGTGCGGGGAGGGTCGACAACCAGAGAGCGGACTGAGATAGGAAAAACGGGTGCTGAGTGAGGTGTGAGCTTCCTAACCAAAGCAGAGAAGCCGGCGCTGGGTGGAGCCCGGTGGCAGGGCCGCAGAGCCAGGGCTGGTCTGCCGGGGGACCTCAGGGAGCAGGCAGTAGACTTGAGTGACAGCGCGGAGTGGGCAGTGATCGCCACCTGAATCTCAGTGTAAGGTGCGGGAGGTGGGACGGCGCCTCACTGCCGCCCCGCGCCCCTCTCCTGCCGCCCCCACAGTTCCTGGCCACCTTGGAAGGGAAGCTGCCCATGTACAACACCCGCATCCTGCTGCCCGTGGCCAGCGTCAAGGACAAGTTCTTTGGTCAGTGTAGGCCGAAGGGGGTGAATGGGAGGGGCGCGAGGTGGCCTTAAGTCAAGGCCAAGGAGGAGGTGCCTGGTGTGGTAGAGGCGGGGAAAGGAGAAAGGACCGGTCTCTTACCCTCCCCTCCCCACCCCACCCCGCCTCTGCAGACGAGGAGGAGAGTGAGGATGACGACCGAGATGTGGTGACCCGCGCTGCCTTCAAGCTCCGCTCGCAGAAGTTAATCGAAGCCCGCAGCAAGAAGCGCAATCGGTCGCGCAGATCTTAGACTCGCGGTCAGGTCCCATCGGATGCCTCCGGGACCCTAGGGAGCCCTCCGACCCTCTGGGTCCACCTCTGGGTGTGTGTGTCTGGGGGGCCCCGAGGCTCCTTCAAGGGCCGGAGGAAGCCCATGCAGGGAGCACCGCAGGCCAGCAGCGCCCGGAGGAGAGAAACGGCCGAGCCAGACGTTCCCACAGTAAATCTCTCGAGGCGGGTTGGTGCCCGGCTCGGAATCGCGCAATAAAGGTCACTGACCAACCCCCTGAGTATTCACCTCTCTTTGACCCTGCACCGCCCCCAAACGGCTGCCCCCCTCCCAATGCAGGGCCACAGACATTTCGCAGCGTCTAGCATGAGACGGCATGGCTTCCATCACCTGTGGTACAGATTGAGTGTGCCCTCCTTCTCCACCAGACACTGGAGACACCCTCCTCACCTGGGGTTGACCAACCCCGGCCGAGCTTGAAGCACTTCTCGCCGTGGGACACAGACCTGTTGTCGTGTTCCCCGCACCCATATCTGGGGTCTAGAAAGACTCATGTCTGGTTGACAGATTGACACACACGTCTGGGAGAGAATGGGACTTCTAGGTTGGCCTGGGTGCGGGGGTGGGGACCGGCTGGGACCTCTGGAGCCGTGGGACCGCCTTGGCCAGCCCCGCCCCACGACTGGACGCTCGCTCGGCCGCCCCGCTCCGCCCCACTGCCCGCTGGCCCTTCCGCTTCACTCGGCGCCAGGGAGCAGGACGGGCACCGGGGCCATGGAGAGGACGGCGGGCAAAGAGCTGGCCCTGGTAAGACGGGGCTGGGGATCCCCGGACCCCCACGTCCCTGGTGTACCCCCCCCCCAGTTCAGAAACTCCAGGCATCCGCCTCGTTTTCTAATCTTTCTGCAAAATGGATGTTCCTTGGAGTCCCCATTTGGGAATTCAGAGTTCCTGACCCCGTGAAGCGGCTAGTTTGGGGGATGGGGACGGGGATCTGAGGAATCTCAGGAAGAGGCGACAGAAAGATTCTTTGTGACATTGGACTCTGGGATGTCCCCAAATGATACTCCATCCACTCAAGACCTGGGAGAAGGGCACCCGTGGCGAAGAGGGACCCGCCTGGGATCCCACCCCGAGTCTCGCATACTCTGTTCGGGGAAAGTGGGCCAAACATAAAGGCAGGGGGCTGAGGCCGGGGGACTTCCCTGAGCCCGCCTCCACGTCCAGGCGCCGCTGCAGGACTGGGGCGAGGAGGCCGAGGACGGCGCCGTGTACAGCGTCTCCCTGCGGCGGCAGCGCAGCCAGCGCTCGACCCGAGAGGGGCCTGGGGACAGCCAGGTGAGGACGAGGCTGGGGCGAGCCAGTGAGGGTGGACCCAGCTCAGGGGCCTGGGAGTTGGGAGGAGGGGAAAGCCGGAGAGCCGAGGGTGAGCCTCCCGAGAACAACGGGGCCAGGAGGAAGGGCGGAGCTTAGAGGCGACCAGGTGAGTGGCAGGGGCCTGGGGGCCGCCAGGTGACTTAGTTTAAACCCAGGAAACGGGGTGGGGCCAGGTGATAGCGCTTCCCCCAAAGGCGAAACTGGCCGGCAGGGGCAGGGAAGCAGAGAGGAGCGGCCAGGTGGTGATGGGTGGGACTCAGGCTTGGCCGGCGAAGCTTGGCGGCAGAGCGGACTGGAGCGGGGGGGGGGGGGAGGTTGAGGAGGGCACGCAAGGAAGTGCTTGGAGCAGTGGGGCGTCCTACGGGGTGGATGTGTGAGCATTTGATGGTTGGTAACTAAGCCAAACCGTGCTAGAGACGGGTATGATTGGGAACAAGGTGCTCGGAACGCTTCTCGCCTTCTTCATCCACTGCCCCACTCCCCCGCAGACCCCCATCCCGGCTACCGACACCTTCCTTCATTACCGAACCAGCAAGGTGCGGGCGCTGAGGGCCGCCCGGCTGGAGCGGCTGGTGCTCGAGCTGGTGTCCGGAGACCGCGAGCAGGATCCTGGCTTCGTGCCTGCCTTCCTGGCCACCCACCGGGCCTTTGTGCCCACAGCCCGCGTTTTGGGATTTCTGTTACCCCCGCCACCGCCGCCGCCACCACCTCCTGCTGGGTCAGTCATTTTTTTTTTAGGAGACCCGCAAGTCCCCATCCTCAGAACCCCAGAATGCCTGCCCCCTGCCCTCAGATTGAGAACCCCCAAGGCACTTGTCCTAAAGCCCTATAGTTAGTTCTGGTCCCATCTGATAGAGGCTTTCTTCGCAGGGTAGAGAGCCAGAGGACAGAGCGACAGGATCTGAACTTCAGCAAGCACCTGAGGTTGGTTTCCACTCCCGCCCACACCCCCGGACCCAAGGGAGCGTGGGGGAGGGGATCTCAAGGTCAGGCCTGCAAGGTTGGGAAGGTCTAGATCCTTGGGCCCAGTTTTGAGCCACAGACCGCTCTCCGTTCAGGGCCGTGGTTTCCGTGCTGGGCTCTTGGCTGCGAGATCACCCTCAGGACTTCCGGGATCCCCCTGATCATCAGAATCTGGGCAACGTCCGAATCTTCCTGAGCTGGGCAGCCCCGGGAGGGGCAGAAGCCAGGGAAGCAGAAAAACTCCTAGAAGATTTCTTGAAGGAGGAAGCTAAGGGAGAGCAGACAGAGGAGGAGCAGCGACTGGCGTGGGCAGGTAAGGGGCAGTCAATACCGCGATGTTCCGAGGCGCTGCTACCCACCCAGCTCCAGAAGGCTGGCTCGGAACACAGTTTATGTGTTTATGTATGTATGTATTTATTTATTTTAGTGCTTGGGAATAAACTCAGACTTTTGTGCATGCTAGGAAAATAAACCCCTGAGCTACACCCCTGCAGCTTGGACAAAACTTCCTTCCTTCCCTCCTTCCTTCCCTCCTTCCTTCCTTCCTTCCCTCCTTCCTTCCTTCCCTCCTTCCTTCCCTCCTTCCTTCCCTCCTTCCTTCCCTCCTTCCTTCCTTCCTTCCCTCCCTCCTTCCCTCCTTCCTTCCTTCCCTCCTTCCTTCCTTCCCTCCTTCCTTCCTTCCCTCCTTCCTTCCTTCCTTCCCTCCTTCCTTCCCTCCTTCCCTCCTTCCTTCCTTCCTTCCCTCCTTCCTTCCTTCCCTCCTTCCTTCCCTCCTTCCTTCCTTCCTTCCCTCCTTCCTTCCCTCCTTCCCTCCTTCCTTCCTTCCTTCCTTCCCTCCCTCCTTCCCTCCTTCCTTCCTTCCCTCCTTCCTTCCTTCCTTCCTTCCTTCCCTCCCTCCTTCCCTCCTTCCTTCCTTCCCTCCTTCCTTCCTTCCTTCCCTCCTTCCTTCCTTCCTTCCCTCCTTCCTTCCTTCCCTCCTTCCTTCCTTCCCTCCTTCCTTCCTTCCTTCCCTCCTTCCTTCCTTCCCTCCTTCCTTCCTTCCTTCCCTCCTTCCTTCCCTCCCTCCTTCCTTCCTTCCTTCCTTCCTTCCCTCCTTCCCTTCCTTCCTTTCTTCTCCTTCCTTCCTTCCTTCCCTCCCCTCCTTCCTTCCTTCCTTCCTTCCTTCCTTCCTTCCCTCCTTCCTTCCTTCCCTCCCTCCTTCCTTCCTTCCGTCATGTGTGTGTGGTCTATGCGTGTGTTCATGTGTGTGGGTGCACATGAATGTGGAAGTCAGAGACGATGCTGGTGTCTTCCTCTGATGTTGTCTCTCACGATTGGAGACAAGGTCTCTTCTTGAACCTGGAACTCACCCATTTGGCTGGACCGGCTGGCCACTGGACCCACTTGCTTTCACAGGGTTTGACTTGCAGATTTTTTTGTTTGTTTGTTTGTTTGTTTGTTTGTTTTTGGTTTTTTCCAGACAGGGTTTCTCTGTGTAGTCCTGGCTGTCCTGAAACTCACTCTGTAGACCAGGCTGGCCTCGAACTCAGAAATCCACCTGCCTCTGCCTCCCAAGTGCTGGGATTACAGGCGTGCGCCACCACACCTGACTGAAAATGACTTGCAGATGTTAAACTGTGCCCGGCTGTTCTCGGGTGCTGGGGATTTGAACCCAGGTCCTCACACTTGCATGGGCAAACATGTCAGCCCGGTGAGCCATTCATCTAGCCCCGTGGGCAAGGATTTTAATTTTAAACTAAACGAGCCTTGTTTTCTCCACCTGGTCACACCTTTAGGCAAAGTACTGGCCTGGTGTCCCCCTGCATGCAGAGATCCTCTGTCCTCTGACTCCAGATGCCACTCAGTGGCTGAGTGCTTGCCCGGACAAGAACGGCAACCTGGGTTCAAATCCCAGGCCTGCTGTGTGCTCCCGTGTGAGCTCTCTTAGGTCTCCTCCTCTCTCAGCCCAGCTCCCTTAGGTGGGAGTGATAATGCATCTGCCTTGTGGAGCCCGGAAATGGTGGGCTGGGGTTCCCACCCTCCTGGGAAGGACATCTAACAAAATCAGTAAAGGGCTGGCCAAGTGTCTTGGCCTTTTATTTAATTTGTATTTATTGTTATTGTGTGTGACACAGGTGTGTGGATTCTTGCAGGCCATAGAAGGCATGACTCCTTAGAATCTGTTCTCTCTCTTCTTCTACTTTTATATGGGGTTCCGTGTTTTTAATGATTGGCCCATCTGATCTGACCAACCATATTATTATTAAGTGTTTTTATTTTTCAAGATAGACTCTCATGTAGCCCAGGCTGGCCTCAATATGTAGCCAAAGATAACCTTGAACTTCTGATCTTCCTGCCTTCATCCCCCCCCAGTGCTGGGGTTATAAGCACCACCATACCTGCTATTACTTTTGCTACTATTGTAGCTTTTGTTGCTGTTACTTTGTTTTTAGTTGATTTGTTTATACTTCATGTGTTTGAGGGTTTTTCCTGCTTTAAGTGCATGGTGTGCTTGCAGTGCCAGCCAGTGGTGGGCAGAAGAGATTAGATCCCCTGGAACTGAAGTTACACACAGTTGTAGCCACTACTTTGTATTATTTATTTATTTATTTATTTATTTATTTTTCTCAATAATATATTTTTTATTCACTTTACATCCCAATTACAGCCCCCTCACTCTTCTAGTCCCGCCCTTATAAATTCCTCCCCCCATTACCCCCTCTTCTTCTCCTTAGAGAAGGTGAAGCCGTGCCCCCCCATCCCCCCCCTTGGGTACCACCCTACCCTGGGACTTCTAGTCCCTGCAGGAAAAGTCCAGGTAGCGGAAGAGGAGCCAATGGCTGGCAACGCAGTTAGAGTCAGCCCTGCTCAGTCAGAGTCAGAGTCAGCCCCGCTCCAGTGAGAGTCAGAGTCAGCCCCGCTCCAGTCAGTCAGAGTCAGAGTCAGCCCAGCTCCAGTCGTCAGGGGACCACATGACACCAAGCTGTGAATCTGTTACACCTGTGTAGGGCCTGGGTCCCGATGGTTTTATTTTTTGCTATGTCTTGCTATAGACCTCATGCGGACCACATCTCTACGTAGCAGAGGATGACTTTGAGCAGATTCATGGTGTATGCAGTGCAAGGGAACTCGGGGCCTCCTCCTGGCTAGGCAAATACTCTACCCACCGAGCCATACCCCAGCCTCTTCCTCAGAGGGTTGGGATCGCATGCGGGAACCTAGTATCTTGTTTGTATCCAGGTTTTTTTGTTGTTTTGGTTTTTGCAAGAGAGGGTTTCTTCTCTGGGTAGCTCTGGCTGTCCTGGAACTTGCTCTTGTAGACCAAACTGGCCTCGAATTCACAGACGGCCTGCTTCTGCCTCCTGAGTGCTGGGATTACAGGTGTGTGCTACCACCACCCGGCTGTTTATATTTCATGTTTTCTTTTTAAGTTATTTATTTATTCATTTATGATGCTGAGGGATGGAACCTAGCCCTGCACAATCCAGGCAAATTTCCCCCTGACTTTAACTTTTTAGATACCTACCAGGTATAGTGGAGTGTACTGGCAAAGTGTCATATTAACACCATAATGCAGGTACTAAGGTACCCCCAAACACTAAAACAGAAAAAATTTTGATTGTAAGCTAGAGGCTAGCCTGTTCTACACAGTGAGCTCCAGACACCCCGGGGTTCCCGATGAGACCCTGTCTGAAAATAAACAAGTTGAGGACAGAGAAAACTATTCACAAACCCCACTCGGGTCTTGCTCAGCCCTCCCTAATGGGGCTGGCGAGAGCTCCACATAGGAAGGGTGTGCTGACGACTCTGACAGCCAGGGGTTGATCTCTGAGACAACAAGAAGAGAGAACAAACCCCTGAAATTTGCACATGCACAATAAACGCGGAGTGTAGTTTTATTCATTCAGGTATTGGTTTATTTATTTACATTTTATTTCTGGGTGTGGGGAGGGAGAGTACATTATAGCCCACATGTGGTAATAAGCCATCTCAATAAACCTAAAGAAAGTTTTAGGGTTTTTTTTTGGGGGGGGGCGTTGTTTGGTTTTACGTTGCTTTGTTTTGAGACAGCAGCTCACTGCCACTGGCCTGTGTAGAGCGAGCGAGCTGGAGTTGAGCTCAGAGAGAGCTGAGAGAGAGAGAGAGAGCTGCCTGCCTCTGCTTCCTGAGTGCTGAGAGAGAGAGAGAGAGAGAGAGAGAGAGAGAGGAAGGAAGGGCCCCCTGCGCCTCTGAGGCTGCTTTATCTTTCTGCATCTCATTCGTGGCTGACCCCCGGCTTCCACACATCCTGTGCGCTCAGGAGCAAGGCTTCTATTGGCTTCGTCCCCAGAAGTAGGGACAATTTGGATTAGCTAATCTGCTTTTACAGCCCCCGCCCCCCCCACCCCGGTGTCTATCTCATCCTGATAGAAATCTGTGTTCTTAAATCCTCACTGGTTAATCCCTTAATCCCTGAGCCCAAGTGGCCCAAGTGGCTGCTCTCGGCTCTGGAGCCCGGCCGCTCGGCCGTGCCGACTGGCAAAGTCTTTCCTCTCCTTCATTGATTACTGAGAAGTTTCCTATTCCCGCCATCGTTTTTAAATCTTTTATTTCATTCCTTTTGCTTGTTGTGTGGTGGTGGAGTGGGCGTGGGGTTGGAAGTCGGTTCTCTCCCTTCATCCTCTCCCGGGCGAGTGTCTCTCCCTTGTGAGCCCCTGAGGAGGACTTCCTCAGTGGACCGAGGGATTGAGCCTCGGGGCGCACACCTGTGTTCTCCCATTGAGCCACATCTCCAGACAGACAAGGATTTGGGGTTCAGGTTGGTGTTGTGGGGCGTCTTTTGTTTTATTGAAATGGGTGTATAGCTATGCCTGCCCGAGCTCGCTGTGGAGTTTCTGCTGACCTCAGATCCCCAATTCTTGCTCCCCTGGGATAATAGGTGTTTGCCACAACCTTTAGCTAGAATTAATGGCTGTATTTTTATTTTTTCTTTTTCTTTTTTTCTTTTTTCCGACACAGGGTTTCTCTGTGTAGCCCTGGCTGTCCTGGAACTCACTCTGTAGACCAGGCTGGCCTCAAACTCAGAAATCCGCCTGCCTCTGCCTCCCAAGTGCTGGGATTACAGGCGTGCGCCACCACGCCCGGCTTTGGCTTTTAATTTTAATTAACTTTTTAACATTTATTCATTTATTTTCATGACAGGGCTCCCTCACCTCACAGCGTGTGGAGTGTGTGTGTGTGTGTGTGTGTGTGTGTGCCTGTGTGTAGGTCAGAAGACCCCCCTTCCATTATATAGAACAGATTCAGGTATTCAGCTTTGGCAGTAATCTCTTTTGACAACTGAGCCATCCCACCAGCGCCACCCCACCTTGAGACAGAGCCTCACCCTCTAACTCAGGCTAGCCTGAAACTCACTGTGTAGCTCAAACTCATGGCAATCCTTCTGCCAAATGTCCTCCCCACCAATGCCTCCATCACATCAAAGGCGCGGGGAGGGGCATTATAGACTAAAGAAAACTTAAGGACATGGCCAAGGGTCGTGGCTTATTCTTGTAATCCCAGCTGAGGATGGACAGACAGCCTAGAGTTCAAGGCCAACCCAGGTGTACAAAGCCCTCTCCCTCTCTCAAGATTATATTTATTTATTTTATATATGTGAGTACACTGCAGCTGTCTTCAGACACCCCAGAAGAGGGCATCGGGTCCCATTACAGATGGTGGTGAGCCACCATGCTGTTGCTAGGATTTGAACTCAGGTCCTCTGGAAGAGCAGTCAGTGCTCTTAATTGCTGAGCCATCTCTCCAACCTGAAATCCCTTTCTCAAAGCAAAACAAACCAGCAAGCACCAGCCCGAGCGGGCCGCTGAGCCAGCTCTGTCAGGCAGAAACACTTGCTGTCAAACCTGATCACTTGAGTTTGTCTTGGAGTCCACAGGGTGGGGCACAGAACCAACTCCCATTGTCCTCCCACATCCATACACGAACCGTGCCACTTGCAGACCCACAAGCACACACACAATTAAATATTTAAATAAACGCTTAAAAAATAGACACGCAGGGTGTTCACAGAGGAACCTGCCTACAGACACCCAGGCTAGACTCCGTGGGACTGACAGGGTCAGGCCCGCTGGGCGAACGCTACACGGCCACATGCCCCAGGCCAAATTTTTTCATTTGTGTGTCTTTGTGGGGGTGGGGGTGGAAGGGAACGGGGTCATTGGTTGGTTTGGGTTTGTTTGTTTGAGACGATGCTTCACTATGTAACCCTATTGAACCCAGAGTTCACGTGAACCCTGCTTGCCTCTGCCTCCCAAGTGCTGGGATCAAAGGCCGGCCTCAGCACACCTGGCCAGATTTGGAAGTTTTCTTCCTTTTCTTCCTTCCTTCTCTATTTTCTTCCTCTCCATTTACTTTGTACGTGTGTATGGGAGTTTTACCCACATGTATGTCAGCGCATCTCATGTGTGCACGATGCTCATGGAGACCAGAAGGGGGCGCTGGATTCCCCGAGACCGGAGGCGTAGACAGTGGCTGCCCCTGCGTGTGCTGGGAATCCAACCCGGACCGTGGAGGAGCAGCGCGTGCTCTAAACTGCCGAGCCACCCTTTCAGCCCCAAAGTGAGTTTTAAAGTTGTTATCTATCTCTCAGGCCCTCCCAGGGCTGCCCAGTGCCCCAGATCAGAGTTCGCAGAGGACTGCGCGGAAGAGGAAGGCCCCAGCTCAGAAGGCCCAGAGCTCCTGGACTTCAGCGTGGATGAGGTGGCCGAGCAGCTGACCCTTATGGACGTGGTGGGGAACCCCGCGGGCAGCCGGGTGGGAGGGCGGGGTGGGGGTGGGGAGGCCTGCACGATGAGCACACATCTCACCCTCCCGCTCCCCTACCCAGGAGCTCTTCTTGCGCGTGCGGGCCTGCGAATGCCTGGGTTCCCTGTGGTCTCAGCGCGACCGGCCCGGAGCTGCAGGCATCTCTCCCACCGTGCGAGCCACCGTGGCGCAGTTCAATGCGGTGACCGGCTGCGTGCTGGGCTCGGTGCTCGCCGCGCCCGGCCTGGCGGCCTCGCAGAGGGCACAGCGCATCGAAAAATGGATTCACATCGCCCAGGTGAGCGTCGTCGTCGGAGATGGGGCTCGGGTGGGGTCCAGCGGCCAGTCTTGGGGTGAGTCTAGGAGAGTAACCTGGCGTTGTAGGACACAAGATTGGTGAGGCTGAGGATCGGAGGCCGGAAGTGGGTGTGACTTAAGAATAGGATTGCCGTGAGGAATGGAGAAAGAAGCCAGTGGGATAGACGGAAGAAGCCAGGTTCGGCTGAGAGGTCGCAGGGACACGGGGGGTTCATGAAAAGCAAGGGGAACGTCTCACTTGACCGATGAGACTTGGAGTCTGACCTGGTATCAGAAAACCCAACCACAAGCTGGGTGTGGTGACGTCTGTCTGTAATCATGGCACTGGGGAGGTAGAGGCAGGAGATGGAGAGAGAGACCAGCCTGGCTATATAACCAGGCCTTGTCTTTAAAAACAAAACCAAGCCGGGTGGTGGTGGCGCTCGCCTGTAATCCCAGCACTTGGGAAGCAGAGGCAGGCGGATTTCTGAGTTCGAGGCCAGCCTGGTCTACAGAGTGAGTTCCAGGACAGCCAGAACCACACAGAGAAACCCTGTCTTGAAAAAACAAAAAACAAAACAAAACAAAAATCAGAAAATTAAAAAACAAAACAAAACAAACAAACAAAAAAACCAAACCACGAAGTCACTGCATCAAAGGTGCTGTGCCCGGGAGACGGCGTGGGGTGTGGCTGCTGACCAGGGGCCTCCCTCCATCTTCCTCCCAGCGGTGCAGGGAACTGCGAAATTTCTCTTCGTTGAGAGCCGTCCTGTCCGCCCTGCAATCTAACCCCGTCTACAGGCTCAAACGCAGCTGGGGAGCCGTGAGCCGGTGAGTCGGGTGCCATACTCGGTACACCCCACCCCGGGGTGTCCCCTCCGCTGACCCTGATCGCGCCCCTCCCACCCCCACAGGGAACTGCTGTCCGTTTTCAGGAAACTGTCGCAGATTTTTTCTGACGAGGATAACCATCTCAGCAGCCGAGCGATTCTTTCCCAGGTATGGGGAACCCCAGATTCAAAGGTGTCATGCTTGGGAGGCTGAGGCAGGAGGGGCTCTGTGAATTCGAGGCCAGCCCTGGGCTTACACAGCAAGCTGCAGGCTGGGCGCGGTGATAGAAGAGCGTGGAACTATGTGAGACTCTGTGTCAAAATATCCCAAGAGTATGGAGATGGGACCCCAGCGGCGAGGGAGGCGGGCTCAGGCGGAAGCATCCTTCCTTGCGTGGTCTTGTTCACCGCGCGGCTCGGTTCTCTTCTTTCCTGCTTGTTCTCTCTCCAAACATCCAACACCCGCCTTACTTCTCCATTCAGCAAACCGCAAGCAGCTCAGAGGAGAGGGTTCCCTGCAGCTGCGGTTATAGCCCATGGGGCCAAGGGAGCCATGCTTGGGGACTTACCTTGACAAGCCGAAGTTTGAATGTGGGCCAGTATGTCCGTTACTGCAGCCGGAGTCGGGTGTGGTTAGAGACAGGAGCTTGTTCTCAGTGTGAATTCCGGGCAGATGAACATGGTGCAGGTCTCTCCCAGATGTCCCCACCTTCAGGAGCCGGCCCCGCCCCCGGCCCCGCCCCATCATCTTCACAGTCCCCATGTGTACCCAGTGTCCCTTGTTTCTGCGTTCCCTGTCATGAACTCTGTGGGCTGTCCCATCCTTCCCCACTAACGGTCAGACAGTTTGTCCCATTTGGTCACCCTTGGCTAGTTAGCACTCAAAACAGTGCAGGACAGCACACAGTAGGTCTTCGGGAAACACCAGGCGGGGCCGGAGCTGGGGCCCCATCAGCAGAGGCTTGCGGAACAGGACTAAGTCCAGGGTTCCATCTCCAGCACTGAGTACAGTGGAAGCCGGCGCCCCGCAGTGGTGGCGCACGCCTGTAACCCCAGCACTCGGGAGGCAGAGGCAGAGGCAGGCGGATCTCTGAGATCCAGGCCAGCCTGGTCTACAGACAAAGTTGCAGGACAGTCAGGGCCACACAGAGAAACCCTGTCTTGGACAAACAAACAAGACAAAACCAAACCAAAATATGGGTGAGGCTGTCCACACTGTCACCACAGCACTCAGGAGGCAGAGGCTGGAAGATCGAGAGTTCAAAGTTCCTCTGTGTTACAGAGACTTTGAGGTCAGCCTGGGCTACATGAGACCCTGTCTCAAAATCAAAACAAAAAGAAGAAAGTGTGTGTGTGTGTGTGTGTGTGTGTGTGTGAATCTTGTTAACAGATAGAAAGGAAGTAGTAGGTAGTAGGTAGCTCTCCTCTATAAACAAAGCACTCAGGAACAGAGGCAGGAGGATCCCACATTTGCAACCATACTGGGATACAGTGAAACCTTGTCTCAAAACAAAACAAAATTAGGGGGAAACGAAATCAAAACAAAAAATCTGGGGAGCCAGAGAGATGGCCAGCGGTTAAGAATGCGTTCAGCCTTTGAGGGGACCCGGGTTTGTTCCCCATGTTCACGACCACCTGTGACTGAGCACCTGGGATCTGATGCCCTCTTCTGGCCTCCTGAGGTACTGCATACCCACCACCACCCCAAAACAAAAGCAAAAACAAAAGCACCAAGCAAAACAAAACCTTCTAGTGAAAGTGTATCTCAGGCAAGGAGGCTTCAGGGGTGGAGAGCGAAGGTCCTGTGTGTCAGCCGTTATTTCCGACCCATCAGGAACCAGCACACCCTGCTCTCCCAGGGGACTCCGGTCCAGATGGGGACAGAACAGACCTTCTTGCTGTCTTAACAGTACACAGACGTGAGCTCAGGGCCCTTCAGAGATCCCCAGTCGTCCAGTCCTAAGTAGCCTGGGGACAGACGCCTTCTTCCCACCCACTCTGGTCCTGCCCTGACGTCTGGCTTTTCCTGTCCATAGGGTAACTCCACACCCTGTTTGGCACGAGCGTCCTCTTTGTGATGTTTTAAGACAGGGTCTCCTGTAGGAGAAGGATGACCCTGAGCGCCTGATCTTCCTGCCTCTGTGTGGAGCGCTGGGGTGACAGGAACATGCTGTCACAGACAGTTTATGCACTGCTTGGGATGGGACCCAGTACCCCTGACTACAGCCCCAGCCCCTGGCTTGTGACTTTAAGAGCAGGCATTGCACTTATTTCTTTGTGTATGTGTGTGGAAGGATGCTCACACCACAATATGCTTCTAGAAGTCAGATTGGTTCTCCCATGGTGGGTCCTGCAGATCCCGCTCGGTTTGCCAGCCTTGGCAACAGGCCTCACTGAGCCAGCTCGCCTGCCCCCAGCGTGTGATTTTTGAAGGCAATGTGAGAAGTGTCAGTGGGCCTCAGATTCACTTAGTCTCTTTCTTCCTCTTAGGAGGAGACCATTGAGGGACCCCAAGATGATGACTGCCCCCCAGGAAGTCTGCCATCAGTGAGCAATACGGTTCGGGATGGGGGCGGGGCGGAAGGCGGACTACTGGGCAGTGGCGTGGGGTCAGTGATGCCCATGAGTAACTGAAGCTTTGGGGGTTGCAGAAACTGCCCCCAGGTCCTGTCCCCTACCTTGGCACCTTCCTCACAGACTTGGTTATGCTGGATACAGCCCTGCCGGATATGTTGAAGGTTTGACCACCAACCCTTGACTCTTGACCCCTGCTCTATGACCCCCAGCACAACCGTCCTCCAGACATCCATCTTTGATCTAGCTCGACCTCACACTTCCCTCCACCCCCACATACCGTAGAGACTTGTGCCATCCTAGCTCTTGAACTTGACTTTTGACCCTTGACCCTTGACCCTTGGCCCTGGATGCTATAGCTCAAGCCAGCTTTGCCCCCCCTCAGGGAAATCTCATCAACTTTGAAAAGAGGAGGAAGGTAAGTGGTGGTGGGGGTACTGGGGATGGGTGAGATTCCCAAGGGCGGGAGGCGGGGTGGGGCAGGATCTCAGTACACACCCCCTCAGGAGTGGGAGATCCTGGCCCGAATCCAGCAGCTGCAGCAGCAATGCCAGCGGTACAGCCTGAGCCCCCGCCCGCCAGTCCTGGCTGCCCTTCGAGCCCAGCGTCAGCTCAGCGAGGAGCAGAGGTGACCGCTCAGCCAGGCCCGGCACACATTCAACCCACCCTTCCTTCCCTTCCAGAAAACTCCAGGCCCCACCCTGAAGGCAGCCCCACCCCGCCTGCCTGAAGGCCGGTCACCCTCCTCCAACCCAAAACGTGACCCTCCCTCCACTCTGGTCTTAACCCTTAATGTTCAGTTGGCCATTCAGCTTGAATGTCCCAGCCTTTCTGGTCTGTTATCCAAACCCGCGGCCTTGATCACCAAGGCCCAGTCTGAGGAGCTGACGCCCGCTCTAGCGCTCTCGGCCATCCACCCTGGTCAGCCTGTTGCTTCCGTCCCCTCTGTCCAGCTGACCCCTGACCTGTAGAGTCCTGATCCGGAGTCTTGGCTTTATTTATCACTTACAGTGCCACACACATGCGGGGTGTGTGCTGTACCCCTAAGCCACAGCCACAGCCCGTCACTAGAGGACGCTAGCCAAGCACTCTGTGTATGAGCCACACCCCTAGCTAATCTCACCCCGAGAGCGCTGTGCACCCCACTAACCAAAGAGTTCACCTCATCTGTAACGCACCCTGGCACCCCAGTGACTCCCATTTCTATCCTGACCCTGACCCGGGGCTCTAACCCCTCTTCCCTCCCCACTCCAGACGGGGCCCCCAACTCATTCTAACCGTTGCCTCTTCTGCTTCCTGCTCATCACCCTCGCCTGCCGAAACTCTCCAGCTACCGCGTGTCCCGCGTGATTGAGCCGCCGGCCGCCTCCTGCCCCAGCTCCCCTCGCATCCGGCGACGCATCAGCCTCACCAAGCGTCTCAGTGCGTGAGTGTCGGGGTGTGTACGGGGCGCCGTGTGGGTAGAGGCTGGGGCTGTCCACTCCTGGAGGTGAGCCATCCCTGTCCCCGCCCTAGGAAGCTGTCCCGGGAGAAGAACTCGTCTCCTGGCGGAAGTCCTGGGGACCCGTCCTCACCGACCTCCAGGTGAGTGTCCAGGGCAGACAGGACTAGAGAGACCCCAGGACAAAAGACAGGCCAGTCCGCTCAGCCTGACTGTGTTTTCACCAGTGTGTCTCCAGGCTCACCCCCATCCAGCCCTAGGCACCGAGAGCCTCCTCCTCCAGGCAGTCCTCCGGCTTCCCCGGGGCCTCAGGGCCCCGGCACTAAGGTACCAACCAAAATAATCTGTGATTGTGTTAAGGACCGGGGAGGGGTGTGTGTGTGTGTGTGTGTGCGTGTGTGTGCATGTGTGTGTGTGTGTGTGTGTGTGCGTGTGTGTGTGTGTGTGTGTGTGTGTGTATGTGTGTGCGCGTGTGCGCTTGTGTGTACAGCGCTGCAGATCTGTCTCACAGAGACTGGCTGCTCTCTGCTGCTTTCTCTGGGAGACCGGACCTCTCCACGGCCAATGAGTAGTCAGTCACCTGCCGTTCTGGCTTCTCCTCAGTCTGACTGGATTCCCGCCGGTCTGCAGGCACAGCGGGTGTGTTCCCTACTACTTTCCTTCCTAATGAGCAGCCCTCCAGTTAATGTAGTACAGGCCTGTGATCCCAGTAATTGGGAGTCGGAGGTAAGAGGATCAGGAGTTCAAAACCATCCTTGGCTACATTCTGAGACTAGGTTCTATGACGTCATGTCTCAACAACACCAACACAAACAAACACACAAAAAGTACTGGCCTTGAGTCTAGGACCTCATAAGAGCGTGCCCCAGGTCCTCACTGTCTTGAGACAAGGTCATACTAAGTTGCCCAGGCTAGCCTTGAACTGCGATCCTCCTACCTGAGCCTCTCCAGTAGCGGGATGACAGTTCTGTGCCAGCAGCTCCAACTGTCACTTCCTCAAAGCCATACAAGTCCCTGACTTGCCTGCCTGCTCGCACGACAGAGAGATGCTCCCGACGTCCACAGGCCGCTCAGCTGCTCACTGACGGGGTCCTAGAGGATTCCAGCTGTGAGCACAGCTGGGTGGGTACACTGTGTGCTCTCGGCCTAGGAGCCTGTTGTGAAAGTTGCTGTGTGTACGTGGGTCGTGTGTCCGCTGGTTTCTAGGACAGGGAACTGTAGTTTGTGTGTGGTGGGATGACAATGACCTATGTGCTTAGCCTGGGTGTGTCCCCTGACTGTGTGGTCCCCAGGCTCGCCCGTGTGGGGACTCAGGGTGAATGCTGTGCGGCATCAGCTGGCTGCACACAGTGGGGCATCACCTGGCTGCACACAGTGGGGTATCAGCTGGCTGCACACAGTGGGGCATCAGTTGGCTGCACACAGTGGGGCATCAGCTGGCTGCACACAGTGGGGCATCAGCTGGTTGCACACAGTGGGGCATCAGTTGGTTGCACACAGTGGGGCATCAGCTGGCTGCACACAGTGGGGCATCAGCTGGCTGCACACAGTGGGGCATCAGCTGGCTGCACACAGTGGGGCATCAGCTGGCTGCACACAGTGGGGCATCAGCTGGCTGCACACAGTGGGGCATCATCTGGTTGCACACAGTGGGGTGGGGTGGGAGCCGTGGTTCTCAGCACACAGCTGAGCAAGGCTGCAGCCTCCGCCACCCCACCCTGCCCACAGCTGTCCCCGAGCATGGACCTGCCAGGGCCCTGGCCCGTGAGCCCCAGCAGCTCTCGAGGGCCCCTCCTCGGGCAGCAGACTTCAGAGGCCCGCGTCATCCGAGTCAGCATCGACAACGACCACGGGAACCTGTACCGCAGCATCTTGGTGAGGGCTGGGAGGGCCCGGCCTTGTCCTCAGATCTGGGACCCTGTCCCTCTAACACTTCTCCCTCTTTAACTCGGTTTTAAATTACATTTATGTCGTGTGTATGTGTGGGTCAGATGACAACCTGCACGATTCCGATCCCCCAACATTTCGGTGCCAGGGACGGAGCTCGGCCAGGCCTGGAGCAGCCGTCGCCTGCTGAGCCGGCTCATGGTCCTTTCCTGTTCTTCCCAGCTTACCTGTCAGGACAAAGCGCCCAGCGTGGTGCAGAGAGCCCTGGAGAAGCACAATGTGCCCCAGCCCTGGGCCGGGGACTACCAGCTCTTCCAGGTCCTGCCTGGGGACAGAGGTGAGCAGGGGCAGCCTGCGGCCTGAGCTGAGCTTGGGGCCCGTGGGGCCCTGACAGAGGAGAGGAAGGGTCCGCCCTGGCGGGAGCGGGGAGGCAGGATCCTGGGCTGCTCAGTCGGCGCCTGCAGGAAGCAGTCTCCTGCAAAAAGCTGTCTCCTTTTTTACGTTTTATATATTTCGTTTTTGAGCAAGGCCAGGTGGTGGCGCACCCCTCTAATCCTGGCACTCAGGAGGCAGAGGCAGGCCAACT
This sequence comes from Apodemus agrarius, assembly GCA_964023405.1. NCBI lineage: Eukaryota > Metazoa > Chordata > Mammalia > Rodentia > Muridae > Apodemus > Apodemus agrarius. The sequence goes on along the minus strand of OZ030012.1, from coordinate 22,192,239 downwards.
GCTGAGTTCGAGGCCAGCCTGGTCTATAGGGCAAGTTCCAGGATAGCCAGGGCTACATAGAAAAATCCTGGATCGAAAAACAACCAACCAACAAAAACCTCACTTTTGAGTGGGGGATATTCATACCACGGTGCACACATGGAGGCCAGACAACTCGAGGGAGTTTGACTCTCTCTTTATTTTCTCCTACCCCGTGGGCCCCAGGGATCAAACGTCGTTTGTCAGGTGTGCAGCGGGCGCTTTGACCTGCTCGGCCATCCCACGCTCCGTGCCGTGTGGGTTTGATTTTTGGTTTTGCTGTTTTTGGTTTTTTTTTCTTTTTCTTTTTCTTTTTAAAGATTTATTTATTATTATGTGTAAGTACACTGCAGCTGTTCTCAGACACCCCAGAAGAGGGTGTCAGATCTCGTTATGGATGGTTGTGAGTCACCATGTGGTTGCTGGGATTTGAACTCAGGACCTTCGGAAGAGCAGTTGGTGCTCTTAATCGCAGAGCCATCTCTTCAGCCCCTCTTTTTGGTTTTTCAAGACAGGGTTTCTCTGTACAGCTCTTGCTGTCCTGGAACTCATTCTGTAGACCAGGCTGGCCTGGAACTCAGAGATCCACCTGCCTCAGCCTCCTGGGTGCTGGGATTGAAGGCGTGCACTACCACTGCCTGGCTTCTTACTGTGTTAAGCAGTGTAGAACCTCAGCCCATTGGATAACACCAACATATTCAGGCAGGTCCTCTGCCTCAGTAGGCCTAATCCAGGTAATGGGCCCAAGCTTGTCTCTGAGGTCATTCTAGTATTTGAGTTACAGCCTGCACCAACCATCACTGCCCACCTTGACCAGGGCTAGCAAGGCCACAGGTCAATTCAGGCGCAGTGCTGAAGCGCCATGAGGTATGTAACATGTCTGTCCCTTCACTCCGTGGTTCTGGCACAGGATGGCCTGAAGGGGTGACAAGAGGGAATGGGTCTGTTTGGCTGATCACGAGGGCCCTGGAGTCTCCTGAACTCGGGACAGGACCAAATGATCTCGGATTCAGGGACACAGTGGTCCAGGCTTGGTCAGAAAGTGGCTAGAGGCAGCGCTATGAAGCATGGTGTAGAGTGAGCGGCACACCAGCCAAGGGTGTGTGTGCCGGGTGGGGTGGTGGGATGGCTCAGTGGTCAGAGCACACACTGTTCTTGCAGAGGACCCAGGTTTGATTCCCAGCGCCCACACGGCAGCTCAGAGCTATCTATGACTCCAGTGCAGGCCTGTCATCCCAGCACGTATGGGGCCAGGGCCAGTCTGGACTAGAGAGTGAATTTAAGGCTCATCTGAACAGTTTGGTATGACCTGGTCTTAAAGAGAAAAAAAGAGCTGGGGGCATTTGGGAGTGGCACAGGGATGTGGTCTGGGGGCGTTTGGAAGTGGCACAGGGATGTGGTCTGGGGGCATTTGGGAGTGGCACAGGGATGTGGTCTGGGGGCATTCGGGAGTGGCACAGGGATGTGGTCTGGGGGCATTTGGGAGTGGCACAGGGATGTGGTCTGGGGGTATTTGGGAGTGGCACAGGGATGTGGTCTGGGGGCATTTGGGAGTGGCACAGGGATGTGGTCTGGGGGCATTTGGGAGTGGCACAGGGATGTGGTCTGGGGGCATTCGGGAGTGGCACAGGGATGTGGTCTGGGGGCATTTGGGAGTGGCACAGGGATGTGGTCTGGGGGCGTTTGGGAGTGGCACAGGGATGTGGTCTGGGGGCATTTGGGAGTGGCACAGGGATGTGGTCTGGGGGCGTTTGGGAGTGGCACAGGGATGTGGTCTGGGGGCGTTTGGGAGTGGCACAGGGATGTGGTCTGGGGGCGTTTGGGAGTGGCACAGGGATGTGGTCTGGGGGCGTTTGGGAGTGGCACAGGGATGTGGTCTGGGGGCGTTTGGGAGTGGCACAGGGATGTGGTCTGGGGGCGTTTGGGAGTGGCACAGGGATGTGGTCTGGGGGCGTTTGGGAGTGGCACAGGGATGTGGTCTGGGGGCGTTTGGGAGTGGCACAGGGATGTGGTCTGGGGGCGTTTGGGAGTGGCACAGGGATGTGGTCTGGGGGCGTTTGGGAGTGGCACAGGGATGTGGTCTGGGGGCGTTTGGGAGTGGCACAGGGATGTGGTCCTAACCACTTAAGAGGCTGAACACGAGGATCCAAGTTCGAAGCCTAGCACAGGCGTGGAGACGCACACCTGCAGTCCCAGCATTTGGGAGAGGGAGGCAGTAGGATTGTCATGAGTCACAGGTCACCCTGCTCTAGAGTGGCTTCTGGGTGGGCCCGGACAGCTCAGTGAGACCCTGTTTTAAAAGAAACCAAAGAGGTCCAGCTCAGGTAACACCCGTGGAGACGTGACTCTGTCCCGGCATATCTGCCAGGTGTGGCGGTGACATCTTGTAACCCCAGCACTCGGGAGGTCGAGGCCGGAGAATCGGGAGTTCAAGGGTAGAGGGCAGGAAGCCAGCCTAAGCTACACAAGACCCTGTCACCACCACCACAACAACAGAAGTCACGAGGAAAAGGGGGTAGCTCGGTAACAGGCTGTGCGCCTTACCATCCCAGGCCAGTCCTCCTCAGAGCTGCGGATGGAGCTCCTGGCAGGACCTGCCCGGCATGTGTAAAGCTGGGCTTGGTGTCCAGTGACAGCTTCATGTGTGTGTGTGTGTGTGTGTGTGTGTGTGTGTGTGTGTGCGCGCGCGCGCGCGCGCCTGCGAGTGCACGTGCGCGTGTGTGTGGTGTGTGTATGTGTGCACGTGCGTGTGTGTATGTGTGTGTGTGTGTATGTGCACGTGTGCAAGTGTGTGTGCATGTGTGTGAATGTGTGGTGTGTGTGCGTGGTGTGTGTGTGTGTGATGTATGTGAGTGTGTGCGTGTGTTTGTGCGCGTGTGCAAGTGTATGTGCATGTGTGAATGTGTGATATGTGTATGTGGTGTGTGAGTGTGTGTGTGAGTGTGTGATGTGTGTGTGTGTATTTGTGCATGTGCACAGTGTGTGTATTTGTGCATGTGTGCGTGCGTATGTGTATGTGTGTGATAGTCTATATACACGGATACACACGTCAGGAGTTACTTTCCTGTTGCTGTGATACACACAGGAGGGAGGCAGCCTCTAGAAGGAGGTTTATTTGGGCTCATGGTTCAGAGGATGACGCCGAGGGCTCGGGCTAGAAGTGGAAGTCGCCTGGAGTAACTGTCACAGCGGCCTGAGCTTGCCGGGAAGCCGACTGAGGGGTTAGGGTGGGGGAGAAGCCCCTAGCCGGCTGCCCAGGGGGCCCCCAGACCTGCAGGGCATCAGTGCGGCCCCTGTTTCCATGCAGAGCTCCTGATCCCGGACAGTGCCAACGTCTTCTACGCTATGAGCCCGGCTGCCCCTGGCGACCTCTTGCTCCGTCGGAAAGAGGGGCCACGACACAGGCCCTCTGCCTCCCCAACCTGAGGGGGCGCTCTCCTTGTTCTGGGCCAGAAGCACAGCTGACAGCCTGGAACCTGGATTCTACTACCACCAAGCAGGGGCCTATGTCCTGGGGAGCCTCCACCCTCCATGGAAGCCATTTTGCTCTGTGCCCTGGGGACCCCCCCACCCCCCGCAGGAGGCCACTGGACTCTATCTCCGACTCCCTGGGCCCTTGACCAGGGATGTGTGAGCAGAGTGTGAAACGAGGGACGATCCAGAGCCCGTGGAGCTGGGAGCTCAGCTTAGGTGGGCGAGCCCCCGCCCAGCCCCTGCCCAGCCGGCCCCAGACCCGGGGTGATTTCTCAGCACTTCCAAAAATAAAAGTCCCCCGGGGCTTTGGACTCTGAGGTGTAGTTCAGACACACCCTAACATGCAGGGCTTTGAGCCCCAGCACCAAACATAACCGACGACGTGACTCCTCCTGTGCTTGGGAAGGGCATCGGGAGACTCATCCTTGGCTACATAGTGAGCGCAGGGCAAACCTGGGCTACATCATGAAACCCCATTTAAAAAAAAAAAATCCTAGGGAGAGGCCGGGGAATCATAAGGGAAGTTCAGGGTTTCCTCGCCCAGTCTCAGGAGGGGCTGCCCTGCTTCTCTCCTGTATGTGGAGAAATTGGAAGAGGGAGCAGGTTAGCCAGCCCTTGTAAATACAGACAGTGAGAAAGTAGGCATGGCAGTGCGTGTCCGTCACCCCAGCACTGGGGAGGTGGAGGCAGGAGGATCTTGAGTTCAAGGTCATTTTCAGCTGTAGTGTGAGTTCCAGGCCAGCCTGGGCTACTAGAGGCACAGATGAATCGAGCCAGAGGTGAGGTGGGCTCAGAGGCAGTCTTGCAGTAGCGGCAGCGGCTGCGGCAGTGGCAGCAGCGTGCAGGTTTCTGTTCTTTGCTTTGGACAGGACCCTGAGGGGCTTCTGCGTGTCACCGAGTGTCCTCTCGAGGGCCCAGCGCAGTGACTCAGTGGAGAGAGTTGGCTACACGAGCCTGAGCTTGGGATCCCAGCACCCACACAGAACGCAGGGAGCAGTGGGGTGCAGCTACCATCCCAACTCTAGCAGGTGTGGAGGGACATCCCAGGGCTTCAGAGCGAGACCCTGTCTCAAAAATAATGTGGAGGAGCCAGCAGGCTGGCTCAGTGGGTTAAGGCGCTGGCTAGGCAAGCCTGGTGACCCTAGTTCGATTCCCAGGGACATGGGGGGGGAGGGGGACTGACTTCATGGAGTGTCCTCTGCCCTACATGTGCACCCGACACATCTTATACATGCACACAAAAGCAATAAGTGGATCTTTGTAAACCCAAGATGGAGAGCAACAGGCACCTGGTGACAACCTCTGGCCTCCGTGTGAGTATGTGGGAATGTGCACACATGCACTGCACACACACACTGCACACGCGCGCACACACACACACACACACACACACGCACACGCACACGCACACGCACTGCACACACGCACTGCACACACAAGCACACACACAAATCCTATTGGAATAGGCACATACCAAAAAGGAACTGGTATTTCCTGTATTGAAAAGTCCAGCAGGAGCCGGGCGTGGTGGCGCACGCCTTTAATCCCAGCACTTGGGAGGCAGAGGCAGGTGGATTTCTGAGTTCGAGGCCAGCCTGGTCTACAGAGTGAGTTCCAGGACAGCCAGGGCAAAACAGAGAAACCCTGTCTCGAAAAACAAAACAAAACAAAAAAAAACAAAAAAAAAAAAAAAAAAAAAAGAAAAGTCCAGCAGGGATCTGGAGAGTTTGGCCCCATGGTTAAGAGTCTTTGTTCATTTGGTGAAGGCCGCAGGTTCTATTCCCAGCACCTACTGGAAAGTCCAGTAGGTCTGGCTTTGGGTCCCGTGGGATCCAGGAACTCAAAGGACATCATCAGGGCTTTTGTCCAGGTTCTCTGGACTCTGACTTGTTCTGAGAATAAGATTGCCTGTACTCCCTCAGATGCACTCACTTCCTATGGGACTAGAGGCGAGGATGCTCGGCCACTGAAAGCGAAAGCTACAGGCGGGTTTGTTACTCCGGTGCTCAGGAGGCTGAGGCTGAGGCACGGCAGGTTCAAGGCCAACCTACGGTACACAGAGACCATGTGTCAAAACAACATGAACACTGCCCCTGTTAGGGATCAAACACGGGGCTTTGTGCATGGTGAGCGAGTGCCCGACCACTGAGCTACCATAAAAAAGTTTTACCTAACACTCCTGTGGTGAGTGTGGTCACATGACTATCTCTCCTGTGGTGAGTGTGGTCACATGACTGACTAATTCTTGGCCAAGTTGGCCAATTCCAAGGACTACTCTTTTGTTTTGTTTGAGACAAGGTTTTTCTGTGTGTCTGTGTTCTGGCTGTCCCAGAACTCACTTGGTAGACCAGGCTGGCTTTGAACTCAGAGACCTACCTGCTCTGCTTCCCAAGTGCCGGGGTTAAAGGCATGTACCACCACTGCCCGGCGCCAAGGGCTACTCTTAAAGAGAAGGAGAACCTTCCCTTTCCACGCTTCCTGCTTTCTGCTGGTTAGAATGAGGACATGAGGTGACCTGATGGTCAGGTGGTCACATCCTCTGAATAACTGAGCCACGAGAGGGAAGGTGCCTGGGCCCCGGGAGCCAAACAGCTGCCATGTACATGTCTGTCAGTCAGTCAGTGGAGAGTAATGACTGTCTGTCAGGGGAGAGTAATGTCAGAAACAATTGCTAACACTTCCTGCTATTATTTGGGTTTGCCCTAGTACCAAAAGAACACACCTTTGACCCAGCACTCAGGAGGCAGAGACAACTTCGAGGATAGCCAAGGGCTACACAAAACCAAACCAGGGGCTGGAGAGGTGGCTCAGCGGTTAAGAGCTCTGTCTGTTCTTCCAAAGGTCCCAAGTTCAATTCCCAGCAACCACATGGTGGCTCACAATCATCTGTGGTGGGATCCGATGGCCCTTCTGGTGTGTCTGAAAACAGCTGCAGTGTGCTCACATAAAATAAAATAATTCAGCCAGGCGTGGTGGCGCACGCCTGTAATCCCAGCACTTGGGAGGCAGAGGCAGGCAGATTTCTGAGTTCGATGCCAGCCTGGTCTACAAAGTGAGTTCCAGGACAGCCAGGGCTGCACAGAGAAACCCTGTCTCAAAAATTCAAAGTAAGAAAACCAAACCAACCAAACAACAAAAGAACATTCTTGGGTGTCTTGGTTTGTTTCTATCATTATGAGTGTGTGAGTGTGTGTATGTGTGTGTGAGTGTGTGTATGTGAGTGTGTATGTGTGAGTGTGTGTGTGAGAATGAGTGTGTGAGTGTGTGTGTGTCACTCTCCACCTTATTTCTGATGCTGTCTCTCCAAGCCTGGCACTCATGTTCAGCTAGACTAGCTAGCCAGTGAGCTCCAGGGACCCCTGTCTCAGCTTGCTGCAACGCGGTTTCATGGGGGAACTCCTCATCCTGCTTTTCCACGGGTGCTGGGGATTTGAACTCTGGTCCTCATGCTTGCACAGCAACCACTCTGCCCCGTGAGCCTTCTCAGCTACTGTGTTTGCTACTTCTATCTGTTTGCTTTTGTTGGTTTTGGTCAAAACCTCATTTAGGCCAAGGTGGCCCCAAACCCGCTGTGTGAGGCAGGGTGCCCCCTGCCCCATCTCATCTGCTGTCACAAGCACATGCATCTTCTGCAGGCTTCAAGGTTCACTCCCCACAGGGCAGCGGGGCAGCCTTTCATCTCACGGGCTCCACACACAGCAGAAAACGGAGCCCTGGCTTCTATTTGTCCCAGCTAACGTCCCAGAACAGGTTCCATTGGGTGGGCGTGGTCATGCCTGAACCAGTGACTTCCAGCTGATTGGCCAGGGCCAAGTTCTACCCCCATCTCTGGAACTGGCAGAGAAACTTCAGGTCCGAGGGCAGAGTTTGGGAGGGGGCATGCTTTCAAGGTAAGTTTGAGAGCCCTGAGAAGGAAGAGAGAGTTCTGGTGAATGAGGATAACAGCCACTTCTGTTGTTCTGTGTGCCGTGCTGTTTCACACTGTTAAGCTTTATATTAGGTGAGGGAGAAAGCGCATGCCCCACAGGACACGCGGAAGTCAGAGGGCCACTTTCAAGAACTCATTCGCTCCTCCCACCATATGGGTCCTAGGAATAGAACTCGGGTCGTGGGCTGGGCTGCAAGAGCCTGTACCCGCTGAGCCCTCTCGCTGGCCCAACCCCACGCTGTTAATATTTATTGAGAAGGATTTTCTTTCTGATTGTTTTTGCTTTTGTTTTTTGTTTGTTTTTGTTTTTGGAGACAGGGTTTCTCTGTGTAGCCCTGGCTGTCTTGGAACTCACTCTGCAGACCAGGCTGGCCTCGAACTCACAGAGATCTGCGTGCCTCTGCCTCGCAAGTGCTGGGACTAAATGTGTGCACCACAATGCCCAGCTGTACTTTAAATTACTTATTTTTTATCTATTTTTTTGTGTGAGGGTCGAACTGGAGTTACAGCTGTAAGCCACCAAAGGGGTGCTGGGACTCAAACCTGGGTCCTTCACGAGAGCTGTAAGCGCACCAACTGCTGAGCCATCTGTCCAGCCCAGGCGTCCTTCACGAACATTAGTTCCTGAAGACCATTCTGGCGTGCAGCATCTCATCTGAACTAGCCCGAGAGTGCTTCCCACCCCAATGCCCACTTCCAGGCCAGGCATAGCTGTAACCGCATGGGGGCTGCGGGGAAGAGGAGCGGATATACAAAGATCCCTGTGAGTTTGATCCTTTGATACAGGACCAGACTGTCGCCAAAAAGAATTTTTAAAAAAGATTTATTTATTTGTTTGTTTGTTTGTTTATTTAATGTATGTGAGTACACCATAGCTGTCTTCAAACACACCAGAAGAGGGCATCGGTTCCCATTACAAATGGTTGTGAACCACCATGTGGTTGCTGGGAACTGAACTCAGGACCTCTGGAAGAGCTGTCAGTGTTCTTAACTGCTGAGCCATCTCCCCAGTCCCCAAAAAGAATTTTTAAGGCATAAACAAACGCTACAAAAGCCCATTTCCTGAGGAAGAGAGTTGCACCGATATCTGACTTTTTGTTGCTTTATGTTTGAGCGATTTGCCTGTATGTATATATGTGCAGCACACATCAGTGCCCACGGTTGTTAGAAGCCGGTGTTGGATCTCCCGGATCTGGAGTTACAGACAGCTGTGAGGCACCATTTCGGTGCTGGGAAGCCACCCCGGGTCCTCTGAAGGATTTAACTGTTGAGTCATCTCTCCAGCCTCAGACATCTGCCTTTCGGTTTGATTGAGACAGGGTCTTGAGATGTGGTCCAGGCTGAGGTTGTATTTATGGCAATCCTCCTGCCTCAGCTTCCTAAGCACTGGCATTACAGATGTATGCTACTGCATCCGGCTTCTTACCTGTATGTGCCTTTGTATGGTCTTTTTAAATAAAGATAATGTGCCTGCGTCTGTATGTGTGGGCACGTATGTCATATGCACATGTGGGGGCCAGAGGAAAACTTGTGGTGTCTGTCCTGAGTTTGTCCTCCACCATCCGGGTTTCTGAAGAGTCACCCTGACCTCTGCCTTGTTGCTGTTGTTTTATGCTTTATGTGTCTTACGTGTGCCACACGTGTCACTCAGGTCATCCAGCTTGGAGACAAGCTGCCCCTGAGCCACCGCCCTGGCTCTCTGTCCATGTATGTATGTATGTATGGATGGATGTACGTATGTGTGTATGTATGTATGTATGTATGTACGTACATACATATGTATCCATACATGTTTCTATCCGTGGGTCTCAGCTACTATTCTATTGCTGTGAAGAGACCCCACAATAAAGACAGATCATAAAATAAAGCTCTTAACTGGGAGCTTGCTTACAGTTTCAGAGAGTGAGTCCATCATGACCGTGGCAGGACGCACGGTCCTAGAGCAGTAGCTGAGCGCTCACACCCTGTCCCGAGGCTGAGCACAAGGCAGACTGGGCGTGTCGGCGGCTTTCAAAACCTCAAAGCGGACCTCCCAGGGACACTCCTCATCCAACAAGGCCGCGGCTTTTTAGAACAATGATTTATTTTTATTTTATGTGTGTTGGTGTTTTGCCTGCAGGTTTGTCTATGTGAGGGTGTTACATCCCCTGGGACTTGGGTTACAGACAGTTGTGGTTCTGAGAATTGAACTCAGGTCCTCTGGAAGAGCAGCCACTGCTCTTTACCCTTGAGCCATCTCTCCAGCCCTCAGGGATACACTTCTTCATGCTTCCTAAAGCAGTCTACCATCTAGCAACCAAACATTCAAATATATGAGCCTATAGAAGTCATTCTCATTTAAACACTGTATCATGTATGTATGCATGTATGTATGTATGTATGTATGTATTCATCTATCTGCCTACCTATCTGTCCATGTGTGTAGCTATGCTTTTATGCATATATGAACATATCCATATATGTATCTTCCCATATATGTATGTATGCATTCATGTATATATATATGTATGTGTTCATCTATCTGCCTATCTGTCCATGTGTGTATCTATGCATGTATGCATATATGAACATATCCATACATGTATCTTTGTGTGTATGTATATATCCATATGTGTCTATTCATGTATGTATATATCTGTGCATCTACCCATGTATGTATGTATGTATGTATGTACACACACATGCATGCATCCACCTATCTCTGTATTTTGGTGGTTCTGGGGATAAACGCAGGGTTCTCCACCCGCTGGGTGGGTGCTGGGGCACTACACCCCACTCGACTTTGTTTTTTTTTTTTTAAGTTTAGAAAGCACAGGTCTGTGATCTCAGCACCCAGGAGCCTGAGGCAGGAGGATTGCCACAGTTCCAAGACAGTCAGGGCTATTTAGTGACACTGCATCGAAGAAAGCAAAACAATCCTGGGCTGTAGAGTTGGCAGAGCCTCGTCCAGTACGGCCGAGGCCCTGGGTTCCATCCCCAGCACCACAGGCGACACATGCCTATCATCCCAACACCCAGGAAGTGGAGGCAGGAGGACTGGAAGTCTGAGCTCATCCTTAGTTACACAGGGAGTTGAGGCGAGCTTGGGGTATGATGAGACCTGTCAAAAGAAAATTCGGGCTCAGGAGGGATGGCTCAGCTGGTCACGGCCCTTTCTGCCAATGCGGAAGACCTAAGCTCAGGACCAGACACACATGGTGGGGGAGGGCTGACCCCCAAAGTTGTTCGGTGCTCCCATATGCGCCCTGCTGCACATGTGCATGCACACACACACACACACACACACACGCAAATAATCATACAATTTCAAATCATAAATTATATTTAACATTCCCAAATCCGTGTAATTTATAAACAGCAAACACCTAGCACGCGTTTGTCACACTGCACGGCCCGATCCCACTCACACACCCAGTGGCTAGTTGTCTTTAGGATCCTTATTTCGAACTGGGTTGGGGAAGAGATACTGGCTGGAGTGAGAGCCTGGCTTCCATCTGTGTGGCCTGCCGGCGACACAGCAGGCAAGGTCCACAGACGCCCTGACAGCACGGTGAAACACAAGCTAAGCCACCTGTCCGTGCCTACCGCAGCAAACCCACCCGGAACAAAACCCTGCTGTCTGCCCCACCCCCCACGCTGGTTTAGGCAGTGGCTGTGCCCAAGAAGGCCCCTGTTCCCTTGGAGGCCCGGGGCTTATCTGTCCCCGAACTGCTAGCTGGCCCCGCCCCCCCGGCAGGAGCTGCCACTTAGGAGCTCCTGGTCAGCTGTGTCCGGCAGCTGCTGCTGACCCAGCTGTGGACTAGGGGAAAGGGGAGAGAGGAAAGGGAAGGGGAGGTGGGGGGCGGGGGTGGGGGCTGGAGCCCCGAGCTTCCTCCAGCCGGGGCTGCACCATGGGCCAGCTCAGGGTGCCCCTCTGGCCTCCGGTTGGCACCCTCTGTCTCCTACTTGCTGGGGCAGCCTGGGCACCTTCACCCAGCCTCCCGGACCCCAAGTTTGAGAGCAAAGGTAAGAGCTGTGCATGGGTACCCCCCATTAAGTCCCAGAAGGGCAATGCTATGGCCCAAATCCCCAGCCTGGGTCCCAGGGGCTAAATGTCCCCTGAACCTCCTGATGGGGTCCTAGGGGCCAACCCGGTGTCTGAACTTGATGAGGCATCTCAGAGTCCGAACCCTGGAATGATGCCCAGGGCAGAAGGCTTAAGATGGTTTTGGCTGTTGTTTGTTTGAAACAGGATCCAACTAGACATCCCAGGATGGCCTTGAACGGCTAGGACTGAAGGCATGTGTCACTAGGCCTGCACTGTGTTTGTTTCTGAGGCAGGGTCTGTGTATCTGAAGCTGTCTCAGACTCATTATGAAATTGAGGTTGAATTCCTGACCCTCCTGCCTCCACCTCCGGTTGCTGGGATGACCTACAAGAGCCAACACATTCGGCTCTGTGTTTTGAGGGAGGCTGGGATACGGTAGAAATCGCAGGGGTAAGGTAGTTCTAGGTCCGATGTCCTGGGGGAGGTGACCAAACTCACAAGACTGTGAAACGGATCTTAGTAGAACAGGACCCGCTGCTGACTGTAAACACAGTTTGGCGGGCGGATGGTGCTAGATCCTTTGGACGGCTTGCTAGGAGGAGGAAGGGGGCGGGGGACACGGTTGGCGCTATCGGGGGACAGCCGGGTGCCTGCGGGAACCGATAGGAGGCCTAGTTCTCTGCGCGCGCACACACCCGCTGGGGCGGGGCGAGCACCGCTCAACCTGCAGGGTGAGTGGGCGTGCGTACGGGGGTGGGGGGTGGAACAAGACAGGCGGGTCGCTGCTCTTGGGAGTTCTGGAGGCGACACTTCTGCAAGACCCCTCGAAGGCCCTTTTGGAGAAAAGGGCGGGGCACTAAAATTATCGGATCCGCACAGGCGGCAAGAGGAGGGTAAGGGGACTGTGGAAGTCTGACCTGGACTTCCCTGATCCCCCCTCCCCCTCCCCGCCATGGCTACCCCCTTCTCTAGCGGCCCTGCTGGCATCCCGGGGCTCCGAAGAACTTCTGTGCTTCACCCAACGCTTGGAAGACTTGGTGTGTTTCTGGGAGGAAGCGGCGAGCTCCGGGACCGGCTTCAACTACAGCTTCTCTTACCAGTTCGAGTGAGTCCCCAGGCCTGGGTGGCCTCGGGAGGGGTGGGTGCAGCAGAGCTTCCTGGATGTCAGTCTGGAATGGGTCCCTCGGCCTGGAGACTAGATTAAGGGTGGGGATCTCCTGGAACGGAGGCGGAGCTGGGGGTGGTGCGGAGGTCGCCCCCCGGCGGCCGGAGCTGGAATAATTCTTCTCCATCAATGGGCTCAGGTGGAACGGAAATTGGGCAAATTTCCATTTGGTCGTGGTAATCAAAATGCTCTGGTCCCCACGATGTGGGCCAAAGAAATCCGAAACTCTCCAGCCACCTCCTGCTCTCTTACTTGTTCAACCTTTTCTTCTCGCTTCCCCGATTGCACAGGGGCGAGTCACGAAAGTCATGTCGCCTGCACCACGCGCCCACCGTCCGCGGCTCCGTGCGTTTCTGGTGCTCACTGCCGACCGCGGACACGTCGAGCTTTGTGCCGCTGGAGCTGCAGGTGACGGAGGCGTCCGGGTCTCCTCGCTACCACCGCATCATCCATATCAATGAAGTAGGTAGGTGAGAGGGGGTGGGAGCGACGACGCTCGCTCGGGGTGGGGACCGGGCTGGGTTCCCGCCTACACGACCCACTTCACTTTCTGCAGTGCTCCTGGACGCCCCCGCGGGGCTGCTGGCGCGCCGGGCAGAAGAGGGCAGTCACGTGGTGCTGCGCTGGCTGCCACCTCCGGGGGCACCTATGACCACCCACATCCGCTACGAGGTGGACGTGTCGGCGGGCAACCGGGCAGGGGGGACGCAAAGGGTGAGAGCCGAAAGAACAGCCCCACCCAACCTTCCCGAGTCCTGCCCGAAGTCCCACTCCCTCAAGTGCCTCTCCGAGCGCCCAACATCCCGTCGCTATTTTTAAAACTGCTCTTGCCTGGCATTTAGACATCTTGAAAATTGTATTTATTGTATCTGTGTGGGGGAGGTGCACACTCGCCACTGTGCTCTTGTAGAGGTCAAAGAACAACTTTCCTGAACTTTCTATTCCCGCCACTTGGGTCCACTGAGCCCATGCCACTGGAGCTCACAATAGGTCACTGTCCCCCCTCCCCCACTTTGCCCATCTGGGGCAAGCCATCAGAGCCTCCGCCCCTCTCACAACCCGGTACAGTCTCGGATATCAAGGAGGCGATCTCTCTGGTGTCCGCCTCTGCCTTTTTATGGCCCACGGCCAGTTCCTGACTTTGGGGGTCCTCTCTCTCTGACTGGCCTTCAGCCAAGAACGGGACTTATCAGTTGATACCATTACTTGAGCACCCCCAAGTACCCTTCCCATAATTCGGGTGCTGACTAGCTGCCTCGGTGCAAGCCCCCCAATCCCTTCTCACTGGGTGTGTTGGTTAGCTGTCCTGGCTCCCCCGCCCCAGGTGGAGGTCCTGGAAGGCCGCACCGAGTGTGTCCTGAGCAACCTGCGGGGCGGGACGCGCTACACCTTCGCCGTCCGAGCGCGCATGGCCGAGCCCAGCTTCAGCGGATTCTGGAGCGCCTGGTCTGAGCCCGCGTCGCTACTGACCGCTAGCGGTGAGGCCCCGGGTCCCCGGGATGAAGGAGGAGCTGGGCCAAACCCCAGGCAAACCTCCTGACCTTGTCGCCTCCCAGACCTGGACCCTCTCATCTTGACGCTGTCTCTCATTCTGGTCCTCATCTCGCTGTTGCTGACCGTGCTGGCCCTGCTGTCCCACCGCCGGTGAGCCCCTTACCTGAGCTCTACCTTAGATCGCCCCCAGAGCCAAGCTCAGATTGGTGTGAGCACTTGCCCACAGTAACAAACAGCGTGGCAGAGCTAGAACTAGACCGCGGGAGACCTCGCGCGCTCTTTGGCTTCACTCCTGGGCGGTGGCTGGAGTTCCCGCGACCTTAGCGATGGCTCCTTCCTGCATTCCTTTATGGGTTCCATTTCCCAAAGTCGTCAGCATTGTCAAATCAACCAGAAAGTTTAATGGGAAAGATTTAAGCTTTAATGATCTGACTAGTCAGCCGTGCTGAGGTATTTCTAATTTCCAGTGCACTCAAAGCTTGGCCCTTCCGGCTTTTCTGTAAGTACACATCCTGTTTGCCTTTTGTGGCCGTGTTTATTTACTTCGTTGAAAAACACACAGACACTCGTGGTGGTTCTGGGGATCCCGTCCCTAGCCTGCGGATGGGAATGATGCGTGAGGCAGGCTACAGCAAACCCTTATGCATCCTTCAAAGTTACCAGTCGCCCTCCGGTAGGGCCTTGCTAATGCCTCCTCCACAGGCGGCTGCTCCTTCCGGCAGCAAGTCACTGTGGTGGTGGGTTGAGAGGGCACAGGTGAGCGCTGAGCGTCCCAGGTCCACGGACTTGTTTCTAACGATTTCCACAGGACCCTGCGGCAGAAGATCTGGCCTGGCATCCCAAGCCCAGAGAGCGAGTTTGAGGGTCTCTTCACTACCCACAAGGGTAACTTCCAGGTAGGTGACGTTTTGTCTTCTCCGCTCCTGGGGCCGCCGCCGCCACTCGCTGCAGCCACGGCTCTGAGCCCGCAGGCCCTCTCTTTCCAGCTCTGGCTGCTGCAGCACGAGGGCTGCCTGTGGTGGAGCGCCAGTAGCTGCTTCCCCGAGGATCCACCTGCCCACCTAGAGGTCCTCTCAGAGCGCCGCTGGGGAGTGACTCCGGCTGGGGACCCAGGGGCGGATGACCAGGGGCCCTTACTGGAGCCGGTGGGCACAGAGCATGCCCAGGACACCTACCTGGTACTGGATGAGTGGTTGCTGCCCCGGACCCCATGCAGCGAGACCCTCTCAGGGCCTGGGGACAGTGTGGACCCTGTGACTGCGGATGAAGGCTCAGAAACGTCTTCCTGCCCCTCCGATTTGGCCTCAAAGCCCAGGCCGGAGGGCACCTCGCCTCCCAGCTTCGAGTACACCATCCTGGACCCCAGCTCTCAGCTCCTGTGCCCGCGGGCACTGCCTCCCCAGCTGCCCCCCACCCCTCCTCACTTGAAGTACCTGTACCTTGTGGTGTCCGATTCCGGCATCTCAACAGATTACAGTTCGGGCGGCTCCCAGGGGGTCCACGGGGGCTCATCTGAGGGCCCCTACCCCCACCCCTATGAGAATAGCCTTGTCCCAGACCCCGAGCCCCTGCGTCCCAGCTACGTGGCCTGCTCCTAGGACTCCAGCCCACAACTTCTTGAACGAGATTGCTGAGACCATACTTAAAGTCAAGCTGCTCCCCAGGAAGTGACAGCCTGGTGATGTTAAGATGGAGAGATATCTGTGTATAGAAATATATATGTCGATTTTTGTACCACGACGGTCTCGTTTGTGTATGTATGCCGTGAGTGTGGGTGTATGTATGCCTCAGTTCAGTATGTATGCCTGGTTCTTTCCTCTCACCTCGATGCAGGGCGCCTTGTTCCTGCCTTATTTCCTGTTCCAGGCTAGTGGTCTGTGCGCTTCTGCCTCTCTCTCCCGTCTGCCTCCCATCTTGCCTTTGGGTTGCTGCAAAGACTGCAGACTGCACCACAGCCCTCAGAGTTCTCTTGCTGGCCCGTATTTTAGTTGTTTGAGACACGGCAGCTGAAGGTGACCCTGACCCCCTAATGCTCCTGCCTCTACCTCCCAAGTGCTGGGACTGCAGGCACCCTGCACCACACCAGCTCCCGTGGTGCTGGGCGTCGCACTTAAGCTCCGCCTACTGCACCACACCCCGTCCTCTGCCATGGCCTCAACGTCGGCTTCGCCTGGTCCTGGCCCATGGAAACAGACGGCCAGCACTGAACGTTTGGATCTGGCGACATGAAGACAGACTACAGTGGTCACTGCACATCTCACCAGCTGCCAATACATGCTGCTCCGAAACCCAGTGCCTTACCCGCCTGCAGGACACGAACGGACATCCACTTGCCCAGACAGAAAACCCAAGCACACATGCCACCAAAGTCCACTCTGGTAAACCAATGAAGTTTTACTAGGGTTCCGCTCAGGATATGGGTGAGGGGTTTCCCACGGGAGTGGAAAGGACTCAGACAGAGGGAGAAAGCTGTCAAAGTGAGAGCATTCATAGCCACGGGCTCTCTCTCCAGCCCCCTAGTTTTTGTTTGTTTTTGAGACAGGGTCTCACTATGTAGCCCTGGTTGGCCTGGAACTTGCCCCGTAGACCAGGCTGGCCTCAAACACATAGATACAGACCCACCTGCCTCTGTGCTAGGATTAAAGGCCTGTGCCCCACACCTGGCCCTTTTTGGGTTTTGGAGACAGGGTCTGGTCTGAGGCAGCAGGGCTTCCAACACCTTCTGTAGCCTGGCACTTGTGATGGCCCATCTCTACCTCCCAAATGGCCTTACCATTTTGCATCCCATCATACACAGCTTCAGTCTGATGACTTTAAAGATGTATGTCCTAAGAAAGCTAAACGTATGCATACTCTATATGGAGTGACCCCACACCCAACTGTACACCCTGAGCACATGTGCGAGGTTATATATATGACTGGACCCCAACAGTATGTCAGTCAATACACAGAGGTCAGTATGTCAGTCAACACACAGAGGTCAGTATGTCAGTCAACACACAGAGGTCAGTATGTCAGTCAACACACAGAGGTCAGTATGTCAGTCAACACACAGAGGTCAGTATGTCAGTCAACACACAGAGGTCAGTATGTCAGTCAACACACGGAGGTCACTGGGATGCAGGCACCCACGGCATGTGCCAGAGGAGCCGAGAACAGGAGCAAACTCGAGAGATGAGGCTGGAGGGTCAGGAGTTCGAGGGCAGCCTCAGCTAAGTCTCTAGTGTGAGGCTAGCCTGACTTACAAGAGAGCTTGTCTGGGTAAAAATGCAGCAGATAAAAAGAACTGAGCAAGAAAATATGGCTGGACCTCATGAACCACGGCGAGCGGGCAGGGGGCGGCTCCACTGGTCTTATCTATCTTAAAGGTTGCATTATCGAGGTAGCATTAGTGTGGAGGGCATATGTGTGCCTCCCCCCAAACGTGCAGGTCAGGAGACAACTTGCGGGAGTCAGGTCTCTACCACGTGGGTCCTGGGTCATCACGATCGTCGCCAAGGCCCCTGACCTCCTGAGCCATCTTGCCAGCCCCGACGACGACAATACTGCTAGTTTATAAACAGAATACCTACGTTCCTCAGGTCTTTGAATCTGTCCCTGTCCCTGACGTAAGTATCCCATCCAAGGGAAACCCAGGGTCAGGGAGCTTGTCACACCCCAAAGTTAAGGACTGGCTTCCTGCACCTGAACCTTTTTTGTCTGGGCTAAGCTCAGAAGGCTGGGCAGGCCATGGAGTGACCGTCATCTCTCCACCGGGTAAGAAAGTCACTGACCACTCTGTCCTGGGGCTCGGCTGGCCTGACTCCAGGCTGGCCCGAAGGCGGCGATGCTGGCCCAAGCCTAGGGCATCTGGCTGCAGCCGGCATTGCGCAGGAAAATACCGCTGAAGTAATGCTAGATGCGGGGCATCGCCGTCTGCCTCCTTTTGGGTTTCAAAGGCCACCACAAGCCCACAGCTGCCATTGGGTCCGAGACGATGGCTAAAATAGGCAGCAGTATCCAGAAGCAATGCGGCCAAGTAGGCGGTTTCCTGGGCACCTGGATCCTCTGCTAGATACTCTTCTAGGCCGTCCAGGAGTAGAAGGGACGGGGGAGGTGCTGGGGCCTCATGGGCAGAGGCTAGCAGCTGGAGAAGCTCTTGAATTGAGGATGGGTACTGGAATCGAACCTTCTAGAAGATAGGAAAAGGCTAGATTTAATATAGGAGGTCAAAACTCCCTATTATGGCTACCTCACTTCTATACTTTCCGGCCCAAGGCTCTCATGGTCCATATGGAAAGTTCCAGAATGAGGCACCAGCTCAAACACTTCACCCCTGTCACCTGCTCTTCTCCAGCACACACGGCCCTAGACTGTTCAAGGAAAAATGTTTTTATTTTCTTTAATACAGGGTCTCATGTAACCCAGGATGATCGCAAACTCGTTTTGTAGCCAAGGTTGGCCTCACACTTCTAACCTCCTGAGAACTGAATCCCAGGCATATATTACCAAGTTTGGTTAAAGGGATGGAAAGAGCCCGGGGCTTCGGGCAGGTTAGATAAGTTCTCTATTGAGTCCCAGCCCGTCTTTTTTGTTGTTGTTTTTGGTGGTTTGTTTTGGTTTTGTCGCCCATGCTGGCCAACGCCGCCAGACCACAGGACCGTCTTTCATTTAATCTTAACTAAACCCGCACTGTCCGGGCCCACGTGCCTACTCCGCCTCTTCCACCCACCACTTCCACATAGGTTTCGTGACGATTTAGTTATGAATCTACGATCCACGCTGCCATTTGCCTATCGAACTGTCACTCATGCGCACCCTAGCCCGCCATTGGGTGACGCATTGCCAGATCCAGCCCTCCGTTTACCTGGAGCCGCCAATGGTCTCGCGCTGCGGGTGTATTGAGCGGCAGGCTCTGAAGAGGCCTTCGTGTCAGGAAGAGGACGGGCCCGCGGCCTTCCCCTGCCGCCTCGAGAGCGGCTGCAAAGAGCAGCGACGTCTGCGCAGAGCGCGGAGCACCGAGCAACAGCAATGGCGGCCCGGCAGCGCCGTCCCCTCCGGGCCCTGCCGCGCTGCCGGCATTCAGCACCCGCCTCAGCGCCTCCGCCATTTGCTGAGTGCCGCTGACCAATCAGAAGCGAGATATCCTCTTGGGCCCGCCCACACAGAGCCCTCATTGGCTATAGTTCACAGTGTAGATTCGTCGCTGGAGTTGTCGGCGAGTGGTCAAAACACGGAGAGTGGAGGAACTGGGGGCTTGAGGGAATCTGCTGCAGGAAGCCTCGCGGTCGATTAAAAGGGAGGCCGAGGGTCCAGACGCGCTGCCCAGAGACGCCCAGGCTCTAGGTCGGAGCTGGAGAGGATGGCTCAGTCGTTACGAGCACTGGCTGCTCCTCCAAAAGACCCGGGTTCAGTTCCCACCCCCTACTAGGTGACGCACAGCCATCCATAACTACAGAGCGAGGGAATCCGACGTCCTCTTCTGGCCTCCGCGGGCACGTGGCACACATATATTCATGGCCCCGCGAGCGCACGCACACACATGTAAAAAATAAAATAAATAAAATAAAATAAATAAATAAAATAAAATAAAATAAAATAAAATAAAATAATTAAAGAAGTAGTGTCGCGCACCTTTAATCCCAGCACTTGAGTGGCCGAGGCAGGTGGATCTCAGAGATCAAGGCCAGCCTGCAAAATGAGTATGGTGATTCCATGTGATGATCATTGCAGTGTGTTGGTGTGAATGTTTGCTAATGTCACCTGCCACCATGATAAGTTAATGCAAAGCTGGCGATGAAATTTAGGGCTTTGGCCACGCCGAGCAAGCACTCTGCAGTCTGCCACAACCACAGCCCTCGGTGGGGTCGTTCCATGTATTTAGTTGGTGCGAGTGTGTATATATTTCTGACACGGTGCGTGTGCTCTGAGGGCAACCTCTGAGATGGGGGGCAGTTCTGTCCCCCACCATGCGTGTCGGCTGAATGACAGGTCTTCAAGCTGGTGGCCAGAATCCTCCAAGCCGCCTCACTGGCCCGGTTGTCTGTTTTATTTATTTAATCATTGTGTGTGTGCGGGCATGCGTGCCCGTGTGCCACCCTGAGTGTGTGGAGGTCAGTCCTTGCCTCTGTCGCATTTTCAGTGTTGTGTATGGTCACTGCTGTGTATGCCAGACTGGATGGCCATCGCGGCCCCACCACGAGCCCGAGCCCGTGTCTGGTGTCTACATGGGTTCTGAGCTCTGAGGCTCACGCCTGTACGTCCAGCACTGTGTATGCTGAGTCCTCTTCCCGGCTCCCCGATGAGGGAGGCCTGTCATCTAACTTTCTCTTTGTCCTGGGACCTTCTTAATGCCTGCTTGTATGGAGGGGAGGGAACATTGGGTGTGGAGGGGGAGGGAGGGCAGGGAGGGAGAGGGAGAGCGGTAGGAGAGAATGAGGGAAAGAGGGCTTCATCCACCGGAGTCTAGGACCACACCGGAGAAGGGCAACCCTGTTAAGTCACTGGATGAAGGAGGAAGAACCGAGGGAACCAAGCTTCCTGATTGCTCAGCCCGTCTCGTCTCATCTCTTCACCCAAACTTGGCTCTAGAGCTGTCACTCAAGCCTGTGTTTCCCTGGAAACCTTGTCTCCTAGTAACTTCAAAGTGGTACGGTTGCCTGGAGACCCAGGAACAGGGCGGAACTGTGATTTCCTGAGCTTACTCTCTCCCTTTGGGGACAGAAAACAGCTTCGCAACATCCCCCAGTACACCCACACACACAGCTGGGCACCCCTCACCCCGCACACGCACACGCACACACTCATACATGCACACACACATGCACATATCCTTGCGCACACACCCTTGCACACACACCCTGCACACACACATGCACATATACATGCACACACACATGCACAATACATGTACACACAGCTGAGCACCCCTCACCTCACACATGCACCCACACACGCCCTGCACACACACATGCACACATACATACACACACACCCTGCACACACACATACCACGCACATACACACACCCCTCTGTGAGCGCACACACCACATGCACGCATACATGCACATACACACCCTGCACACACACCTTGCACACACACACATGCACATACACATGGACATACACATAGCGTGCACACATACCCTGCATACACACACACACCCTGCACATGTATATATTCCATGGCATTTGCATATATTCCTTTTTCAGACTTCCATGGCCCCGGCACACATAAACTGCTCAACCCTGACACAAAGCATTCCATACAGTATCCCCACCTCACACTCCACACCGCGCCCCTCGGGGGCACACATACATACACACACATGCACACACACACACACACACACACGCACACGTGCGCACTCGAGGACACACGTTGAGGTGACTGGTTGGGATTCTTCATCCATCCTCAGCACAGTTACAGTGTTCTCGGGAGTCTGATGCTTCAGCCCCCACCCCAGCCCCCACCCCAGCCCCCACCCCAGACACAGCCTGCCACAGCACAGCCCCAGGTCACAGGAGCGCGAGCCGCGGGTTCTTTTCACATTGCCTCCTTACCTGGAAGTCTTGGCTCTCCTGGCTTTCTCTAGCTCTGGGTGTGTCTGTCTGTCTGTTGTCTGTCTGTCGTTTGTCTCTTTGGCGGCTTGCTGGTTTGGTGTCTTCCCCCCTCTCTTCCCTTCAGCACACAGGGCCCATGTGTGCTAAGAGAACATTTGGACACAGCCCTGGCCCTATTTATTTTTGTCCCCACTTAATGTTTTTTGTTTATTTTTGTTTCAAGGCTATAAAAGTTTGCCCATATGCAATATGTGGTATTATGTGCACCACGTGAGCCTGGTGTCCTTAGAAGTCAAAACTGGGCCACCCTGTGAGTGCTGGGTACTGCGTCCAGGCCCTCTGCGGGGAGCAGTGAGCACTGCTCTTCCCAGACTCCCTCCCTGTTTATTTTCCTCTTTATTTAACTAACTTCTTTCTTTCTTTCTTTCTTTCTTCCTTTCTTTCTTTTGGTTTTTCAAGACAGGGTTTCTCTGTGTAGCCCTGGCTGTCCTGGAACTCACTCTGTAGACCAGGCTGGCCTCAAACTCAGAAATGCGCCTGCCTCTGCCTCCCAAGTGCTGGGATTAAAGGGGTGTGCCACCACCGCCCAGCACTTTTTTTTTCATAAACAGGGTTTCTCTGTGTAGCCCTGGCTGTCCTGGCACTTGCTCCTTCAGCCAGGCCTCAAACTCAAAGACACACCTGCCTCTGCCTCCTGAGTGCTAGGATTAAAGGTGTGCACCACCACTGCCTGGTTGTGGAGTTTTTGTTTGTTTGTTTGTTTGTTTGTTTGTTTGTTTTTAATGTATGTGAGTATACTGTAGGCACTGTAGACTCACCAGAAGAGGGCATCAGATCCCGTTACAGATGGTTGTGAGTCACTGTGTGGTTGCTGGGATTGAACCTAGGACCCCTGGAAGAGCAGTCACTGCTCTTAACCGCTGAGCCATCTCTCCAGCCCTCCCCCCCTTTTAGCTTCATTTGAGTCTCTGAACATCACCTGATTATAGAGGCTTTGCTTGACCAAAACTAATGTGTCTCTCCATTTGTTTTTTGTTTGTTTGTTTGTTTGTTTGTTTGTTTTGGGGGGTTTTCGAGAGACAGGGTTTCTCTGTGTAGTCCTGGCTGTCCTGGAACTCACTCTGTAGACCAGGCTGGCCTCGAACTCAGAAATCTGCCTGCCTCTGCCTCCCAAGTGCTGGGATTACAGGCGTGCGCCATCACATTCATTTGTTTTTTTTGTTTTTTTGTTTTTGTCCATATAATTATTGTTTATTGAGACAGGACTACTCCTTAGCCCACATATTCATGTCTCATCGGTCAGGAGCACAGGCCAGCATGAACGTCTATGGAGCGCAGTCCAGAGAATTCTTCGCATTCTGAAATCACTTCACACTCTGAAAGATACCAGCCTTCCTCATCTCTTCAAAATCTTTCATGGAATCATAATTCCTGTAGAAATCTGCATATGCCTTCTTTCTTGATTCATCCACGCCAAACTTATAGGCAATGGCAACTCCCAGGGCCACAGTGAATGCGCCAACAATATGAACCCGCAGACGCTTGGCCAGAAGACCACACATCTGTGGCTTCGGCAACAGCGCACCGGAACTCATGGTAGCCAATGCCCGATACACCAATGTCCTTCCCGGTTCGCAGAGAAAATCCATTTGTTTTTTTTTTTTGTTTGTTTGTTTTTTGTTTTTTGTTTTTGTTTTTTTTGTTTTTTTTTTTTTTTTTGGTTTTTCGAGACAGGGTTTCTCTGTGTAGCCCTGGCTTTCCTGGAGCTCACTCTGTAGACCAGGCTGGCCTTGAACTCAGAAATCCGCCTGCCTCTGCCTCCCAAGTGCTGGGATTACAGGCGTGCGCCACCACTGCCCGGCTCATTTGTTTTTTTTTAAAGATTCATTTCCTTTTAAAGTTTAAGTGTGTGTGTGTTTCTGTGTGTGTATTTGT